>CM075064.1:109319719-109962397 GCA_037428765.1 Rubia yunnanensis
TCATGGCTGCCATCAGAGCCATCCAGGTAAGTATTCAAGAAGGATTTACACCACTAATTGTGGAAATTGACTCATTGCAGCCAGTAAATATCCTCACAAGGAAAGACGAGCCCCCATGGTGAAGCCTCACAAGACTCAGAACATGCTGGAACCTAATGGCTGGAGTAGATATACACTTCCAACACATCAATAGAGAGGCAAACACCTTGGCGCATGAATTGGCAAAGACGTTTAGCCCTGGATCCTCCATCTCAAGCCTCAGTCAGAGAGAAGAAATCCAGAAAACTATTATAGCAGACCGGATGGAGTTGCCAACCTTACGAAATCAAGGCTTACGCAAAGCAAATCATCCAGCTCTCTTCAACAAATCAAGGTAAAGTTACAGATTCTCACCTCTCCGAGATATTATGTTTCACGTTTTTGTGTTTTGAATGAGCTTCTCTCAGCGATAATGCTTCACGTTTTTGTGTTTTGTCTCTCTGTATTTTGCGTTTAAGAATTTTTCGTTGTTTAGTTGAGTATACAAAAGTTGAGTACACAAAATTTGTCCGAACCTTTGTCTTGAGCTTTGAATATAGGAATGCTGCAGTTTTTGTGTTTTGTCCCGATCTTTCTAAATAAGTCGATGACAGAAATTTTGTACCTCTGTAATAGTTATAAATGTGTAAATATTTTGTTTTATATAAATATTATATTCCTAAGTTTTATAGTAGAACATGATTCCAAGCGATAGAAGAAAGGTAGTACCTCGTGTCAGGGGTGGAGCCAGGATACATCTGTGGCGGGGAATAACAAAAAATTTTCCAATATTTTCCTATATTGGAGGGGGCTGAAATTTTTTTTCAAAATTTTATCTCTATATTTCTCTGTGATCTTCATCTAGGCGGGGTCTGGAGCCGCCTCTAGCCCCCATGTGGCTCTGCCACTGCCTCGTGTCTCCATTATTGGAGGGAAAGCTGCACCAGGTTATGACAGTGCAAGGAACATTATCAAACTTTGTCATGATGTAGATGATAAGATTAACAACGATGACGATGTTGGGGGATCTCCTGAAGTTGGTAGGATAAACTCAATATGTGAGGTTAAGTAATCACAAATTTCTGCATGAACACTACGTGGATATTATTTGCATAGTGGAAATACTTTCACATTAGGTGAGAGGGAATATGCTACATTCTGAAAGAAAATATTAATGCCTTGTACATAGTCATTGTGTGTCATAGATGAATTCAGTCCAACAAAGATTGATGTCTAAATTCTATTCTATTAATAGTTGATATGGCTATAAGCCTACGGATAGTTTACAAATTTCTTGCTATTACAGGTATTTATACCTGATTACAATGTCTCCGTGGCAGAACTTGCTATTCCAGGCAGTGGCCTATCACAGCACATAAGGTACTTTTCTTGTACATGTTGATCATTCATGTCCTTAGAAATAATATTTAAAGGGTAAATCTTCTGTGTCATTTGTGGTTGGATGTCTTTCAACTGGTAATTAAGTGTTCTAGCTGTACTGGTTAAAATATCTCTCTCATTTTATGCTTCTTTGAAGCACTGCTAGAAATGAGGCATCTGGGACTGGCAGTATGAAGTTTTTGATGAATGGATGCTTACTGTTAGCTACTGCAGATGGATCAACAGTTGAAATAACGGAAGAAGTTGGGGCACATAACATGGTAGAAATGAATGATTAACTCTACATGCAAGTCTTTTCTATTGTATTGTTTGTTGGAAGCATCTCAATGGAAATTGCTGAATGACATTCTCTCGCTCAAAAAGTTGGTACTCATTTAAATATGCTCATCAACGTCCAGGCTTACTTTATATAGTTCACAAATTTGATGTATGCCAATTCTGTACCTGAACTGCTTCATGTATTCTTATTCTATCATCCTTTTCTTCGTGATTACACTACCCAGGGAGCATGTGTTTCAACATAACATGAATGCTAAAGGGTTCGCATGATTACACTACTGTGGAAGTGCTAAACGGCGCACATTTTGGTTATTTGATTGTACTGTCACTACTGAAGAAAATGTTTTTTTTATCAATCTAGCATGTGAGGTGTATGTGTCTAAGAATTCAGACGTTAAGCAAGGTGGATGGTAGTTTTGACTAAATCTAATGAACTATTGCAAATATGAGGTTCTCAGTACCTATAGGTGAACTGATTGTCAGTCACGGTTTATCGTTGAAATGGCACGCATATTCCTACTAGGGTTTTGCTTAGGATATATTTTTCTTGCCATAAATAATTTGTAGTTCATGTTGCTCGTTTGCATTTTAGATGCCGTTTGTGGAAGTGTTCCTAGCTGATATGATTCTGACCCTTGACTCGCTGCCAACATAAAATGTCCATTCAGTTTGATGCGTGTATTATGTGTAGAACAATTCGTACTATTATTGTTCCTCATGTCAATTTCATGGCCTCCTGCGATAAGGACAACGAGGCAGTTCCACAGGCATTGAGTCACTGAGTGAGTTTTGCGATAAGGACACATTTACGAGTGTAGGTGAAGAAAGCATTGCAAAGGTTTGAGGGGTTTAAGACCCTGTCATGTTCTCAGAAATGTCTAGCTGCTGCAGATACTTACAGTTTTGCAAACTCTGTGTTACATCTCCTTGTAAGCTATTGTTTGGCTCAAGCTATTGGTGTTGGAGATGTTTGTTTGGTGGCTGACATTAGAGCAGGGTTAGTGCTCAAGAATGTTAGACATGTCCCAGACGTACGATTGAATTTGATCTCCACTGGGAAGCTCGATGATGAAGGCCATTGTAGCACCTTTCATAGTGGACAATGGAAACTCACTAAGGGAAACTTGGTGCTAGCTCATTGGAAGAAGCTCACAAGCCTATATTTTTTGCAAGCCACAATTTCCACAGATTGTGTATGTGTTGCAGATGATGATCTTGCAAAGCTTTGGCATAGAAGACTTGGCCACATGAGTGAAAAAGGGCTAAGTTGTCTGATCAAGAAGAATGCATTACTTGATTTGAAGAGGGCGAAACTGGAGAAGTATGAGCATTGTTTCGCTGGCAAACAAAACAGAGTCTCTTTCAAGAGACATCCTCCTTCGAGAAAATCGGGTTTGCTTGACCTTGTTCATTCTGATGTTTGTGGTCCTTTGAAAGTTAAAACTTTTAGTGGTGCACTTTACTTTGTAACCTTTATTGATGATTATTCAATAAAGTTGTGTGTGTATGCTTTGAAAACCAAAGACTAGGTACTTGATGTGTTCAAACAGTTTCAAGCTTTGGTTGAGAGGCAAACTGGAAGGAAGTTAAAGTGTCTCCATTCTGACAATGGCGGGGAGTACATTGAACCATTGGATGACTATTTCAAGTAACTAGGTATTAGACATCAGAGAACACCTAAAAAGTCTCCACAATTGAATGGTGTGGCTGAGAGGATGAACAAGATCTTGTTAGAGAGAATGTTGTGCATGCTTTCTGATGCAAAGTTACTGAGACACTTTTGGGGTGAGGCTTGATTCACTATTGTTCATGTGATTAATTTATCTCCCCGTGCTTCCGTAGGTAGTGATGTCCCAGATAAGATTTGGTTTGGTAAGGAGGTGTCTTATAATAACTTGCGTGTTTTTGGGTGTAAGGCATTTATGCATGTTCAAAATGATGAAAGATCGAAGTCAGATCCTAAAACTCGCCAATGCATTTTCATGGGTTATGGTCAAGAGTAGTTTGGCTACAGGTTTTATGATCGTGTAGAGAAGAAGTTGATTCGTAGCAGAGATGTAGTGTTTGTTGAAGACCGGACTATTGAAGATATTCATAAGGGTTAAGAGACTACATCTCTTAGTGGCTATTATCTGGTTGATTTGGATCTACCTCCTTTGAGTTCTACACCTACACCAACTAAGGAGGTGCATGATAATGGCAATGAAGCCGATGTTCCCGAGATAGATGATCCTGTTGATGATGATGATGAGAAGGCCACTAAGATTTTTCATCCCGGCTCTCCTGAAGTTCAACAAGCTCTTGTGAGATAGTCTACCAGAGATCAGAATCCTTCTTTGAGGTACCCTTCTCCTGATCATGTTCTTCTTACTGATGGGAGAGAACTCGAGTCCTTTGGTGAAGCTATGAATGGTTATGACAAGCAGTTTTGGATGGATGCAATGAAAGAGGGGATAAAATCATTGCATAATAATCATACTTTTGATCTCGTGAAGCTACCAAAAAGGAAGAAAGCTTTGAGGAATCGACGGTTTTACAAGCAGAAACAAGATGAGAATGCGAAGAAACTGCAATACAAAAATAGGCTTGTTGTTAAGGGTTGCAATCAGAGGACTTTGAAGAGATTTTTGCACCGGTTGTCAAGATGTCCTCAATTAGAGTTGTTTTGGGTCTTGCTGCTAGTCTTGATTTCGAGATTGAGCAGTTGGATGTGAAGACCGCATTCCTTCACGGTGACCTTGAAGAAGACATCTTGTGTGCAAAGTAAAGAGCAAAGAGAATTTTGTGTGCAAACTGAAGAAGAGCTTGTATGGCTTGAAACAAGCACCAAGGCAATGGTATCTCCAGTTTGATTCCTTTACAGGGGAGCAAGGCTATAAAAGGACTTCTTATAGTCCTTGTGTTTTCTTGAAAAGGTTTTCTAACAATGAATGTATCATTTTGCTACTATATGTTGATGATATGTTTGTTGTAGGGCAAAATGTGGCTCGAATTGTTAGTTTAAAGCAACAATTGAGTAAGGCTTTCTCTATGAAGGAACTCGGGCCAACAAAGCACATTTTGGGATGCGGATTATTAGTGATGAAAAGGATCAAAGGTTGTGGCTATCCCAAGAAGCATACGTTCATAAAGTAATAAAGAGGTTCAATATGGAGAAAGCAAAACCTATGAGTACTCCTCTTGCTTTGCATTTTAAGTTGAGTAGTAAACAAAGTTCTTCCACCGATGAAGAGAAGGAAAGTATGCATCAGGTCCCTTGTGCTTCAGCTGTGGGCAGTTTGATGTATTCATTGGTTTGCACGAGGCCTAATATAGCTCATGCAGTTGGCTTGGTTAGTAGATTTCTCTCTATTCTGGGAAAGGAGCATTGGAATGCTGTTAAGTGGATTATGAGATACCTATGAGGCACTGCGGATATGAAGCTTTGTTTTTGGGAATGATAGGCCTATTCTTGTTGGCTACTCAGATTCTGGCATGGCAGGTGAAATTGACTCTAGGAAGTCTACTTCGGGTTATATGGTCACTTTTGCAGGTAAAAAACATTGTCTTGGCAATCAAGGTTGCAGAAATGTGTGGCATTGTCTACTACTGTGTCAGAGTTCATGGCAGCGACAAAGGCATGTAAGGAATTTCTATGGATGAAGCAATTTGTTCATCAGCTTGGATTTACACAATGGAGGTGTGTGTTGTATTGTGCCAGTCAAAGTGCAATTCATCTTGCTAAGAATTCCACTTTTCATGCTAAGTCTAAACACATTGATGTGAGATATTTTTGGATACGTGATGTTCTTGATGCTAAGCTACTTGAGCTTCATAAGATACACACTGATGATAATGGCTCCGACATGATGACCAAAGCATTTCCAAGAGGCAAGTTTGAGGCTTGTCGTTTTCTTTCCAGAATGGCATCTACCTCCACATAGTCGGGATGGGGAGATTTTTTGGGTATTTGGGTCCCTTCCTATGTGGAAAAACCTAATCTTTTGTGTGTTTTCATACCACTTCATTATTCCTAGTGTTGACAAAAGGAGGGACTTATGGGTGGTGAAAGGTAGAAAGAAAAAGAGAAAGAAGTGTAGAGAGAAGGAGAGATCTAGGGTTGCTGCATTTTCCCATTTTTGGCGTCTAGCCTTCACAGTTCAGATCCGATCGAAGTCCATCCAGTGTTCGATTGAGCTGAAATTTTAGTATAAGCTTAGGGACATATTGGGCTTCATTTTTAACGGTTGGATTGTTCATTGGTGCTCTGGTTTTGGAGAAATGGCGGCTTGACTATGCTCTGCAGATTTGATGATATTCTTCAATTTTATCTCTTGATTGTGTTGCTAGTTATGATTATCTATGGTTGAATATATTGTGTAGCCATTTGAGACTTGGACAGGGTTTGTGTAACCATCCTTTGATCATATTAAAGCAATTGGGGTGGACTTCTAATTGTCCCGTGGTTATTACTCTTCACATCGAAGGGGTTTTCACGTAAAAATCTACGTGCCTTATCTTGATTTTTTAGGTTATCATTTTGCTCATCTTATTGTGATTACTCTGCTGGTATGTTGATCATTGTTGGAAAATTGTAATTTAGAGAGTCAACCACATACTTGGAATTTCCGCATATGTGTTTGTTGAACACTCGTGGTAGGGAGTGCATTTTTTATCCTAACACACACATGTATATATGGTATTTGATTGTTATGATATGTGATGTGAATGATGTTGTGGCACAGAGCACCCGGATGTGGTATCACTGTTCCTGAGTAAGGGGAAAAAGATGCACACCTTACACACCTAAAACTGACTCAATCTGTAGGTCACCAAGAAGAACTGTGATTTAGAAGAAGAGAAGAAAATTTGAGAAATGACATACACCTACATGAGCATTGAGTTCATCAAAGTCATAATTTGTACGCAGAAAAATGATCCGACGGATTTCTTTTGAAGGGACACGGAAACCTTGAATCTACAAAGAACTGTAAATTTGAATATACAACATAAAGACAATTTCACCCCACAATAAGTAAAATGTCTAGTTTTTGCAACAAAGTATACCTGAACAACCATTTTGGCTTCTCCAAAATATGTGGTTTCACCACCAGATAGCAGAATCACGTCATCGAGAGGATAAAAACTTCACTGCTTGGATGGTGAATCAAATCAATGACCATATTTCTAGAGCGTGTGATGTGCTTCATTTTACATGGGTTAACTGTTGCATCCGACATAGTTTTAGGTATGTTTTGTATGGCAGATTGCTAGTATTAGTTGAGTTTATGTGACAAGGGATTTAGATGGACATGTTGGGTTTTATCGTCTAAATCTTGCGTTTTGTAGACTTAATTAGTACTAATGGACATCATGTATCCACGGGCTCCTAGATCTTCCATTGATCATCTTTAGTGGGTCGCCTGTTGGTACTTTTTGGTTACATTCTATGTGAATGCCGTTCGTAAGGGCGATCGAAGATATTGGAGGCCGTTCACAAGAACATTAGAAGAGATCAAAGGTCATTCACCTATAGAATGGTAGTAGACGAAGGCCAAAAACATCAACTCGTGGTAGAAGGAGATTGGAGTCAAAGATAGGCGTCAACGGAGATCAAAGTAGCCAATGAAGAAACGGGGAATCATGGCCCAATGAGTTGTGCCAAATTATGAGAATGATCCAAGAAGAATTAGCCTTCAAGGCTGCTTCTATTGGATTTTTCTCCTTGAGCACTACACAATTAACTACTAGAACTAAAAAAATTGGACTAACGGTTCACCTGTAGCAAAGGAAACAAGTTCAGCTAGCCAAGGTACCATGGGTCAGCGCGAACCGCTCATGGCCAAGCACCAACAGTCCATGCTAGAGGAGACGCCCTGCGCTAGCAGTTCCAACACGAGGAAATAATTCATGCCAACTGATATGGCACGAGGAAATGGCGAGACACGCACCATATCTCACGTCCCGCGTAGCTTCAGTTCGAGACTTCGCTAAAAAATGGCTAATTATGAGTGCAGACAGTCCTATTCACGAAGGCCCACACTGTTCCAAGATCAAGATACCAAGATCAGCTGGTGGCCCATGCCAAAGTCTGAGCCCCACGCCAAACTTTTGAGCAAACCGTGCTTCCTGGCCACGACCCACGCCACAACACACGATCCGCGCCAGAGCCCGGTGCCACAGCCCCATGCCAGATCAAGCGCCCCATGCCAATAAAGATCCATGGCCCATGCTCAATTGTGCATCCCGCAACATGTACTTGGCACAGACCGCGCCATCTACGATAGCCCACGCCAAGGGCGGCTGCATTATAACTTATCACTATTTTGGTCATAAATCTCTCAATTTTTATCCATATTCTCCCTACTATATATCAAAATCTTTGTCTTTCCAAGATCTATCCAACACACTAAATCTCAGATCTAGAAGGTTTACTGATTTATTCAAAAAAGATTCTATCACAAGAGGAAAAAGGTGACTAGGGTTTTAACCTAATTTTGGCCTATTTTGGGCCTATCTTTAGGCCTAGTCCCCTTCTACTATATACAGAAGCCTTAGTCTTCTAGTAAACCATAGGTAGTCATAATGTAGATTTTTTTTTCTCTCTCTAGTTGGAAGGGAGATGAGATCTCTCTCTAGGGTTTTTCTCCTCTTTCCTTATCTTTTCTTTTCTTTTATCTACAAAGTAGATTAGATCATTAGGAGAGCACTTTAGAGAGAGAGAGTGAGAAAAATACTCTCTCTTTTTCCTTTTATTTTCTTTTTCGTGTTCATCCTAAATATGGGATTCAAATCTATATTTGAATTACATGTCTATGGAGTAGTTTCCATAAATTGGGGATAAATGTAGGGCATGATTTAGTATGTCAAATTCATTAGATTCATTCTATTATATGTGTTTATGATATTATTATGATTGTTCTTGAATGTTCTAAATGCATGAATATTACACCACATATCGGCACACACTTTGGGTTGTATTCA
This sequence comes from Rubia yunnanensis, assembly GCA_037428765.1. Taxonomy (NCBI): domain Eukaryota; kingdom Viridiplantae; phylum Streptophyta; class Magnoliopsida; order Gentianales; family Rubiaceae; genus Rubia; species Rubia yunnanensis. The sequence goes on from CM075064.1 coordinate 109,328,381, forward strand.
TATATGGTGCATTTACTGATACCCCCTTAGGAAGAGGAACCTGGGTGTTACAATGGATAAGGGAGTACGTTGCGTCCGTGTGAGTGTGTGCATGGGATACCTGAGTCTTACTCTGACTTATTTACCATTGCACCAGTCTTAGATGATTACGTAAAGTTTTCTGATAGGTTGCGGGTAGAAATAGTTGAAAAGTAGCAAACTAGGGTGTGAGAAACCCTAGATCATAGTTAAGGTGCCAACGACCATTGGACCTAGTTGATAGGACCCAAGGGAAGTTGTGCATTCGTGGTGGAAGCCTGAGACATAATTACACGGGGGAGAAACAGACCTACAACAATGATCGCACATTGTTGTACTCCTCTAATTACGATGACAGTGTCGATGGAGGGTTATGAGTGCACCCAACGTGACAGGTACGGGGAAGTGTATGTCATCGGCCACCCCACGTGTTGTGAACACAATATTAGGTTTCTTAGTAAATCTTGCATGTGAATGAATCGATTATTGAAACATTAGATTAATCATGTTGTATTTTTTACTTTATGCGTAGTTGTCAATTTGAAAATCCACCCCCTCCCTTTGTTTGCAATTACTAGCTATTCTTTTTACTCGTACGGATTGACGACCCATACAAGGTTGTATTTTTAGTTGATACTAGAGCCCTAGCATCTATGTGCTAACTACCCTCTAGGTAGCGTAGCAGTGAGAATGTGAGCAGAATATAATTTTTATCTTTAACCATTCCCAAAGCCTCTGCTCGAGTTAATTCTAGGCTACAATTTTAATGACCCCGTGTGGAGGCGGGTCGGCGTGCTATATCTTAAGCTCTCAAGTCACGAAGAATGCCACGACATTGTCAATGTCACTGGTCAGTTCATCAAGAAACAAGTTATAAGGATGTGCTAGGATTTCAAGGGCAAAACTGAGCCTCTTCATTTCTCCCTCGCTCATGCCACGCAAATGCCAGTTTCCAATGAGGACATCAATGCAATCGCAAGTACCTTCCACTCTTAAGTATGAAGTATAATACCATTAACACATTGAATCTAGAAACATAAATGACAAACATAAATTCTAACCAAATCCAGAAACAGATGGTTACAACCATAAGGAAAAAATATAACATATATTTATATGCATTCATACACACACACACACACATACACACACACACACACACACACACACACACACACACACACACACACACACACACACACACACACACATATATATATATATATATGTGTGTGTGTGTGTGTGTCTTCTCATCGAACTCAATCCACAAACCACAACAACCCACAAAAAACACGCAATAACACAATGAAAAAACCTAAAACACACAAAATAGAACATACATAAAACATTAATTGCTAAGAAACACATTAACAAAATTTAAACCCCTAAATAAAAGTATAAACAAGTGGAAAAAAATATCAGAAAAATACCTTGCAAAACATTCGTACCAAGAGCCGAAGAAGAAACAACAACTTCATCCCCAATCACTTCATCTTAACCTAAAATATCTACAAATAAAAAAACAAAAAATGCACAACAAACGACCGATATAACACATGCACGACCAGATCTACTGATAAAACTGAGGGAACTATCAAGAAAACCGTCAGAAACTTTGAGAAAGCATAAAACCCCAAAAGTAAACCACAAAATCCATCGAATTAAGAAAATCATACCTTTATGAAACCGGATTACACAGTGTGATGCAATGTAGCTTATGAATTCGCAATTTTATACTGAATTTGGACGGTTTTGAATCAAAATTTACGGATGCAGTTTGAGAGGGTTTTGGCGATTTCAAAACTTGGAAAATGGGAGAGAGATAAAATGAAAAGAAATCTAAATAATACCTAAAATATGTATCTTATATACTATTGTTTTAAAGTCCCTAAAATAATTAAATTTTCTTAGAGACCCCTGGACTCACCATAAGCTTGGGTGAGACGATGTCACCCAAGTCTTTGTATAATATCAATTGATTTACTAATAATAATAATAATAATTCATGCATAACTCTAATAGGATAAAAACTCTCAATTTTTTGTGTCTTGCTAGACATAGCAAAATAAGATCTAAATACCTGAAAATAAATAATTTAACCAAATTAAAACTGACATCTGAATAGCGATTCTCTATTAATGACCCAAAATTTGAAATCACCCGATCGAACTAAACCCCAATTAAGAGTGTTAGACCTGGTAGGACCCCATACCCGAAAAGGCACTCGTACCTGAAGATACCCGGTTGTACTTGAAAAATAACTGAAGCGAAAGGGGCTGAATAGATCTTAACCCAAATTGAAAGTGACTATTTTTTTTGTTAATACAAAATTAAATCTTAACACCCATGCATCAATACTTTCATAAATATCATAGTCTTCATAAGGAAACTATGTTTTCATTTTAGGGATCAAAAGTTTAAGTAAAAAGTTGACTATAAATTAACATAAGATATGATACACATATTAAGAAACCGATTAGTTCATCAAAAGTTTTAAAAATATATACTCCACCTATCCCAACTTAAACTGCACACTTTGACTTTGGACAGTTTGACCCAAAAATGTTTTGATCTATATTGAATATACCTAAAACCAATCAAACCCGATATGACCAAACCTCATTGAAGCACGATTAAAAATAATTATACCAGAATTGTACTCTAAACCAAAATGATCTAAACGAAACTCAATCCAATCTAATACTTTTCAAAACTATCTGGATGACACTCGAACTCAAATCCAATTAAAATTCAATGCTCGTACATGAAACAACCTACCGATCATATATGAATCCATAGAATCTTATTAGCAATCGTATCTATCCTCTTATCTTATAGATGCAATAAGTACTAATCTTCTTGTATATTATAGATAGAGTTTGTTTGTATTTAGACCTATCAGATAACCATCAATCTATGCGATAGCTATCTTGTTGTATCTTTGACATAGTATTAGAGTCATTCATTATCTAATTTTTCAAAATGGTGAACGAGGGAGAATCCTCCAAATTACCTTCGATCTACGCTTTGTCGTCCAATGATAATCCTAGAAATTTGATCATCCACACTCAATTAAAAGGAGCAAATTTTGAGGAATGGGCAAAGGCTATCAAGGTCTCTTGGAGGGCGAAGAAGAAGATGGGATTTCTAAATGGATCATACTAGCAACCAAATGTTACCTCGAACAAAACTGAGGACTGGTGGAATGTAAACTCTATGATCATATCATGGATTTTAAATACGATTGAGCCAACATTGCGCACATCGATTTTGTAGAAGGAGAGGGACAGGGAGTTATAGGATGATATCCAACAGAGGTTTCCAATTTGTAACGGAGTGCGAATTCATCAACCGAAGACAGAAGTCACTCAATGCAAGCGGGATGGTGCTACGATGAAGGCGTATTATGGGAAGATAAAGAAGATCTGGGACGATCTAAATGATCACAATCCAATGCCCCAATGTACATGCTCTGGATGTACTTGCGATTTGAAGGATATATTAGTGAAACGTTGAGAAGAAGAACGAGTTCATCAATTCTTGATGGGACTTGATGATGGGCTGTATAGTACCGTGAGATCAAACATCATTGCTTCAGATACCTTGCTGAATATTAACGTGGTATACTCCAAAATTTCAGAGCAAGAACAAGTTACAAGCATAGCGCAGACTATGCCTGAGAGACTTGATCCAATCAGTCTTGAGATAAGAGTAGTACCTACAAATTCTCGCAATTCAAGGGGGATCAAAGGAAATGAAACACACCATGCTACAATAATTTCAAGAGGAATGGACATACAAAGAAACTTACTTTTGTATTATTGGATGTCCGGAGTCAGAGCAGCAAGGTGGAAGAGGCCGTGGCAACGAAAATATGCAAAGCAATCAGCCGTGGCTAGGTATAGGTGGAGTAAAAGCTAATACAGTGCAAATATGAAAATCTAATCCATCAGGAGGCTTGGTTGATAGAGATAAAGCAGGGATGGAGAACTTGAGCAGCGAGGATTGGGAAACATTGAAATTTCTTTGGAATGGAAGATAGACAAACCAGAACTCATGACCGTCTGGTAAGGAAAATACACAATGGCTTCTCGATATAGGAGCCTCTCACCATATGATTGGATCAATCACTTGCTTTGATAGAGTGTGGGATATTGAATCATATATGGCTGATATGATGAATGGAGAAACGGTTATGGCAACTAAAAAAGGAATTGTATCCCTTGGTCGACTAATTTTACACTAAGTTTTATTTGATGCTAAATTGAATTGTAGTCTAGTGTCTGTGTAAAATTAACTCGGGACAAAACAAAAATATTGAAATTCATGAAAATTATGTGTGGTGTACAAGATCGCACTTCGAGGAGGCTGACTGGAATGGCTAAAGAACGTGGCAGGTTGTATATGATGGTGGACGTCCCTTTGGCGCATGCACACAAAGTGACGATGAAAATAAGTAATATGGCTAGATGGGAGTTGTTGCACAAGCATTTGGGGCATCCTTCTATGTGTGTGGTAGATTCATTTATTCCTTCTAACAGTAGTGTCATGATAAGAATGATAAATGAATTTGTAAATTTTGCTTGCGAGCTAAACAAACTCGAGAACCTTTTGTTCTTAGTGAAAATAAGACATCGTTAGTACTTGAATTATTACACTTTGATCTATGGTGACTCTATCTGGAAAATACGACATGTGGTTTGAAGTATTTTCATACAATCGTTGATGACTTTTCCCAAAATGTATGGGTATTCTTGTTGAAACAAATACTTGATGTTGCTTGAACCTTGAAAGACTTTTTTTTTTATTTTCAAAAAATATTTTAATGCTCGAGTGAAAATTCTGCGAAGTGATAACGGAAAGAATTCGTCTATCTAATGAACTATATGACTTATTTGGGTATCATTTATCAAATATCTATGGTAGATACTAAAAAAAAGTGGAAGAGTCGAAAGAAAACATAGGCATATATTAAATTATGGCTCGAGCATTATTTTTTCAAGCACATATGCCTATTGAGTTTTGGGGATGATTATGTTTTGGCTGCCGGTTATTTGATCAATCGAACCCCAACATCTTTGCTGGGAGGAAAAACTCCAAACAGAGTGTTGTTTGGAATCTCCTATAATTGACAAGCTGAGGGTGTTTGGGTGCTTGAGTTATGCAAACAGTCTGAATAGAGATTGAGATAAGTTTGCTAGTCGCTCACTAGGGGTGGGCGTCGGGTCGATTTATTCGGTTTTTGGTTTTTTCGGTTCAGTTTTTTCTGGTTTTTTTTTCAAAAAAGTCCAAAACCGAAACCGATCCGAATAACCCGAATAAACCGAACTGAAATTGAAATTCAGTTTCGGTTGAAATTCGGTTTGAAACCGAATAAACCGAATTGGGTTTAATATATATTAAATAATTACCAAAATTATACATCTTAACTTGAAATTTAATGAAAATTAAAAATCTAAATTTTACATCAACCAAATCAAGTTTTCAAAATAAAAATCCAACAAATACCTTACAAATTCAACCACAATAATTTTACTTTAGCATTACATTTAACATTAAAGTAAAATACTTCATTATATGTAATTTATTTTCAAAGTGTTCAAATTCTTCAAGCCGTTGAACACTCCACATTCATATTCACCTTGAGGCAACCTGATAAGAAAAATCACAGATCATCATTTTCTGAATGCATCATAGTCGATTAAGCTTTACTGAATGCATCATAGTCAATTAATATCAAGGCCTTAAGAATCTTAAGATATAAATCTTGTACAGACCTTCAAAAATCCAAAGCAAAGGAGCAGCTAAACATCCACAACAGTTGACTCCATCGTTGTTTGTTGTATTTCTACAATAAAAAATATATATTAGAGAAGTGCAAACTAGAATTTAAATAATTTAGCATGAATATGATATTACCTTCTTCAAAATTTTCAAGCTCCTCAATGTTTTCTTCCACTTTGATTTCAGTTCCAGCACCACGGTACCAATCTTGAGCACATATCAAGGCTTGTAAAAGTTTAGGAGTTAAGGAACTTCTAAATGCATCTAGAACTCTTCCCCCTGTGCTGAAAACTGACTCCGAAGCAGCCGTAGATATTGGAATAGCTAAAATATCCCTAGCAAAATTGGACAATATTGGAAATTGAGGACTATTCCTCTTCCACCATTTCAACACACAGAAATCTGGAGCTCCAAACATGCTTGTATCATCAGCACTTTCTTCGGTTAGGTACCTATCAAGTTCTGATTTGAAATCCCTAACAAAACTGGATTCTGTCTTTTTCTTTTTCAATGCAGCCCTGTTTTGATCCCTAATTTTCTTCAATGGGTCAAGATTGTCACTCGAAAAAGAATGGGATGAACAAGAAGATGTTGATGAAGTAGATACTTGAGCAGAATGTTCAATTCCTACACTATAAATCCTCCTATAATCATTGAACACTTCATACATAGCACCCTTAACAATTTCAGCAATGTGTGCCCCTTCCTCATCACCATACATTTGACAAAGAACTATTTCACAATAGTCCAATTTGTTCCTTGGGTCAAAAGTACTAGCAATGAAAACCAACATATTGAACTTTTCCACATTTCCCCAATATTTTTCAAACTTCTTCAACATTGAGGATGACATCTCTCTCATTTTAGCATCGGGGCTCTTCAAACTCTCTTTCAAGAGTGCATATATAGAACTAATGTCATCCAAATAAGAATCGAAAGTAGTATACTTTGTACCCAAAATTCTTACAGTAAGCACATAGAAATGTTTAAGAAAAACAAGACGACGAACATTATCCCAATCCCAAAGTTGTGGAACAACCACTTCTTTTACAAAATTGTCATCTTCTTGCTCCAAGTATCTAAAAGCTCTCTCATACTCCAAAGCCACACTTAGCATCAAATAAGTAGAGTTCCATCTAGTAGCAACATCTAAGCATAGGGATTTGGAGATTTCACAATTCTCCAATTTTGCATAACCATAGAACTTCCTTAGCCTAGTCGGTGATTGCCTAACATATTTCACCGATGCCCTAACACTTTCAACAGAATTACCAAGTTCTTTTACCCCATCTTGAACAATTAGATTGATAATATGAGCCACACACCTAACATGCATCCATTTTCCTTGTAAAATACAAGACCCTCCCCAATTAACACACTTCTTTTTCAAGTAGTCAAGAGCAACATCATTAGAACTTGCATTATCAACTGTAACAGTACAAATAGTATGCAAACCCCAATCAACCAAGCACTTTTCTACAGATTTCCCAATATCATGACCCTCATGACTATCAACCGGACAAAAGTTCAATATAACCTTTCTCAAATTCCAATCATTGTCTATGAAATGACCAGTGAGACACATATAATTAATTCGTTGTACTGATGTCCAAGAATCTGTAGTAAGACACATTCTAGGGGCTATTTTTCTCAGCTGGGATTTAAGATTGGATTTTTCTTCAACATACAAATGATAACAATCCCTAGTCAATATTCTTCTAGATGGAATCACAAAGGTAGGCTGAATAATTCTTATGAAACGTTTAAACCCTTCATGTTCAACAAACTTTAATGGGAGTTCATCCATAATAATCATTTGAGCTAAACCCAACCTACCATGTTTTTGATCAAATTTCCAAGCCACCAAGCTAACTTTTTCCTCACCGCTAGTCCCATTTAAAGATGTATTGTAGGTCAATTGGGATTGGGTTGATGGCTTATTATCAGGGTTCAATGCACATGTGCCAATATGATTTTTCATATTAATGGTCCCACTAGTTTTACTATTACAAGCATAATCTCTACCACAATGCTTGCATCTACTTCTTGAACCACCTTTATCATCAGTGAATTCGATAAAGTGATCCCAAACAACTGGCCTTTTTTTTAACGTCTTTCGTTTTCGGATCACTTCATGCACACCCTTTACCCCTACAGCTCCATTAGATCCTTGTGAACCCTCACTAAAGAAAGTTGAATTAATGTTGCTCTCATTTGCTTCAACCTCATCAGACATTTTTGTTGTTTTTCAATCTGTAAAACAAAATAAAATTTTAAATATTCATTTAGGATGAAATATGTAGCGTCCAACATATTACTGAGAAAGATGTACATCCCCTGTTAACCCAAGCACACTGCATGTATTGATACAGTTTAACTATAAGCTAATTAATGTAAACAAAAACACGAGTCCAAAATGATACCACAAAAGACAAAATGCTACCACTGATAAGTTCCCAGTCTCAAGAATGCCTAGGATCTTTATACTCACGCAGATTTTACTACTTACAACACAAAAATTAGCATACCTTTCCAAAAGACCAGCTGTGGGTTGTCTCCCTTTTCCACAAATACTTCACAATATCACCTGAAAATAGAAATTCTTATAACTTCTTCATTCTGAACCAAAAAGAGTATGTAGAATTCTAGAGCTCTCGTAGATTTTCAAGATGTTAAAAGGGAATTAGCGTGCTATATCCTGTATTGTTATAACCAACACAACCAAGAGTTATCCATCGTGGTACAAGCAAAAAGCATATAACAAAAAATGAGCAACAACCTGAAGGATTACCAAACATTTGGTCATGTGTAAAGTAGGAAAGATTGCTAAATCCAAATTTATCAATGCGTTGCAACAACTTTTACGGGAAAAAATGGTTGGAGATGATGGCCAAACTTCCTCACCATTTTACTTATTTGGTGTATGCAGGTACTGCATAATATCAGCTATTTATTATGTCCGCAATATACAAAGCCATAACAAAAGTGGGAACAAAGATTGGTAACTGAAGTTCCACACTTGGGAACAATCATCGCACATGGTTTCATCCCATAAAAACAGCAAACTGATGACTCTATTGGCAGCAGCAGATGCAGAACTGAAGTCCAGAGCATAAAAGATAATAACGAACATGACTAGTTTATATTGTACTCATTTCATTCCACATGAAGAGTCCTATTTTGTAAAGAAAATGCCCATATAATCGAAAGTATGATATTATTCATCATTTAATGTTACGTGATTGTTAAATTGGACTATACATTTATTGGACCAAAAAATTTCAAAATGTAAGCAACAGTTAGACCGGTTTAGATTGAGTTGTACATTTACTTCAATGACTAAACCTATGAGGTTGAATATTTGAGAGACAAGATATTTTATCAGGAACTGAGTAATACTAAAAACAAACAGTAAGTCAGATATTTCATGACAATGGAAATATAAACAGAAGTGCTTTACTTACCGCTTTCATACAATTCAATCCCAGTATTTGGATCAATAAGGAAGGGAAACCTGCAGAAGAAAATAAACTATCATTCTTGCATAATGAATAAGATGCTTTACATGATAATAGTAGCCACCCTTAAATAAGCAGAATCTCAGCAAACTGTGCATAAAAAACTTGATTTTGCTTTAGTAAAACTATAGATTTCATCAAAAACTTGATCTTAACATTATTTTGGCAAACAAAAAGAACCACTAAGTTTGCAGTAATAAGGTTTTCAAACATAACTAGAAATATGAATGTTTTGATGTTATTCTTTTAAGGCTCTGAAAGCAATGCACATCAACTATTAATCAACAAACACATACGATATAAGTAGGGATGACGCGAAGGAATGATGCCAATGCCTTCACAATTGACGATCCAGTGATCTCCTACAAATATCAACAAAGTTTAGTGTCCTCCTAAAACTAAAATCATCAACTGAATCCCATGGAAATCTGTTCAGAAATCAAAGAATAAAAAAAACTACCTTGGTTGATATCTTTGATTGATCCTCGTCGTTGCGGCCACTGCAAGGCTATGGCACCGGAGTACAAGGTCGTGGCGATGGAGATAAGGATGGGGAATTGGGATCGAAAAAAGAAGGGCTAGGGTTTTCGGATTTCACCTTTCGCGATGAAGAACAGAAGAAGATAACAGATAAGGGTTCCTTACTTAGTTACTTCCTTCCGTTTTGACTTCTCGTTTCAACCTTTTGTTTTAACTTTTGTTGTGATTTTTTAAAATTTGGGCCATAATGAATCTATGTTTGGGCCATGAATATATACATATTAGTTTTTGAGTTTGTAAGTTTGGGCCATAATATATATGATATATTAGAATTATATTAGTTAGTAATTTAGTATATATATATATATATTTAATTAATTTTTTTAATTATAATTTGGTTTTCGGGTTGAGTTTCCATATCCGAAACCAAACCAAAAACCATATTTAGAATTCGGTTTATTCAATTCGGTTATCCAAAAACCGTATTTTAAATTTGGTTTGGGTTATTCGAATTCGGATAATTCGGTTTTCGGTTCGATTTTTAGTTTTCGGTTTTTTTGCCCACCCCTATCGCTCACAAAATTGTGTGTTTCTTTGATATCCTTAAGCTAAGAAGGGATGGTGTATGCATGATCTTGACACTGGAGATGTGTTTTACTCAAGGGATGTTGTGTTTGTGGAGAATCGATCTCCTTTAGATGAAATATCAATGCCGAAGGAGAAGCTGCACCATGATTCTGTTGATGAGTGTATCAATGACATAGAGTCACATTGGATAGATGTTGGATCAGAAACCCCATATGTGCAACCACAAGAGTGCATGTAAAATCACCCCCATGATGGTGCAATTCGGTTTGTGGATGATGCACAACAACACTCTTAGCTGATGTAAATTCCATGGAGCATGCTGCTTCTCCTGAATCAATCACACATGAGCATGAAAATAATGATGATCTTGAAGGTTCAGGTGATGCGCTTGGAAGTGGGCAACGCCAAAAGATCCCAAACACTCGTCTTCGGGACTTTGTCACACATACAACGCCGCCAGTTTCCTGAGAAATTTCTATTTCTGTTGCAACAGTGTTACACAGTGGACCACAATACGGAGGACGCATTTAAAAAATGCGTCCTCTTCTCTGTTTTTTTTTTTTAATTTTTCTCCAGTTTTGTGGTGCATGGTGCGAAGTTGACGTGGCGGAGAGGACGCATTTAGCAAATGTGTCCTCTCGGTCAAGCTGGGGGAGCAGCGTCAGGCGGGTCAGTGCGTTAGAGGCAGGCTGACGCATGTGGACGAGGCCGCATTTAGCAAATGCGGCCTCTCGGTCAATGAAGACTGCACCGTCCTCTCCTCCTTCCTCTTCCGCCTATTTATCCCACTCTCCTCTCCTCTTTTTTTTCTTATCTCCCCCTTGTTTTTGCCGAAAGTTTTGTCCCCATTTCTCCCATCTACTTGGCCGAAAATTTTCTCCATTTCTCCCATCTTCCTTTCCGTCGTTGCGCCGGTTGTTCTACGCCTTTCCGCCTGTTCACGTTATCGGTAATGTGTTTTTATGTTTTGAAAAATCCTACATTTTGCTCTTGTTTTATTTTGTCAAGATTTTGTATGAGTAAAATTTGCAACGGATTTGTGGTTGTAGATATCTCAAACGGCCTGAAGTTCGTGGCGTTGACCGGCCTTGACCCGTCGCTGACCCACCGTTGACCACCGTTGACTTCCACGTTTGTCACCTTGTTTGTGAGTGTTAGACTTCCACCCCCCTCTTTTTTCATTTTGTTGATGTTAATTGAACCCTAAATAAGGTTACGAATGTGTTCCACGAATGTGTTCCACGAAGAAAGTTTTTGATATTTTTGTTAAATTGTAAGTTGCGGAGATCCGGAAATATTTTAGTTAATTCGGATGTGTTGTATGATTGTGTGTGGTTTTAGCGATTAAGTTTGGTCCGATGCTCTTATAGCGTTTAATGCTCATGCGTGATTAAATGAAGTGACGAAGTGAATTGTTGACTGATAAATGTATTTAGTTTGTAGCAATAATAATGACTTTTGAGGATACTACGGGAAGGAATGTCGGGTGAGAATAAAATAGAAGTGATGTCTTTGCATAATCGTTTACTTGTTAATGTATTATGTCTGTGTTAATAGTGTTGTTGATGTGGTCGAGTGGAGTGCATGTACGTATTTGAGGGTGCAATGAAATGAATGTAGAATGAAAATGAACTGAAAGTTATGTATTCGTGTATTGCAGTCGTGCGATGTTTTTGACTGTGTATATGTATAGAGGCGGTCAGATCAAGTTTGATTTGACCGTGGGTGTGTATTATGATCCTCCAATACCGGAGCGAGTTCTGACTCTCGAGAGGAGGTTGAACCACTCAGAATTAGTTGATGTAATTGTCACGAGGCTTGGCATTGCGAGTGAGGGGTATATGTTGAAAATATATTACCGATGTCCTAAACTGATTGGTTCGGCTGTATACTATCGGTGTTATAATTTGGAAGATGATGACTCAACGACGTTCTTCTTCAACATTGTTGATCGATTGTCGTTGTCGTCCGCGGATTTTTACGTTGTTATGGAACAGTTGGCAAGCACTAATGATTGGCCACGGCCAATGACGTTCATGTCGTTGTTGAGCAACTTCCAGAACTTGGCTGATGCACCATGCGTACTGCCACACGTTCGTAGCCGGGGTTTAGAAATTGGTGAGTCCATCCAACCTTCTGCTTCTGGGTATGCTCCCGTGGATTGTGCTCAGCCGTCCACAAGTGGTGGTATGTATGGTATGGCCCGTGACGAGCAGAATGTCTTGGATGATGATTATGTGGGACACGTTTGTGACCTTGTTGGTAGGGATGACGGTGGTGAAGACGATGATGTCGAGGGTGAACTTGATGGTGGAAGTGAGGATGAGTGTTCCTTATCAACTGATTCGAATCCTGGGGACGATGAAGAACAGGTGGTGTGCACGAACAATGTACCCCCGGCGTTTCATATTCTGGCGAATCCGGATACACAGGCCTACTATAGGGATTATGGTGGCCCGGATGAGGATAGCTATGACCCAACTCATTTTGGGTCCGGAGTTTCTACCTACGATCGAGAGACGGGTGTAGTGGATGTGCGTATGCGATTCCAGACGAAGGCCCAATTGGTTGAAGCTATCTCTAGGTGGAGTTCCATGATGAACAGGGAACACAGGGTTGTGGAGAGCACATCACGCACATGGTATGCGAAATGCAAGGACGTTGTCGAAGGAACTGGGAATTGTGTTTGGGTTGCCAGAGCTTCCAAGAAGGCTTCACATGGCATGTGGGAGATCACCAGATGGGCAACTAGCCATGGGTGTGTTGGTGCTGGTCGATCTACGGGTAACGTGAATCTGACGTCGGTGATGATCGCCCGTTCAATCCGCCACCACATTGATGTAAACCCTTCTTACACAGTCAAAGATGTGCAAGCTCAAGTGAAGGAGGAGTTCAATGTAACCATTTCCTACAAGAAGGCGTGGTATGCTCGACAGAAGGCAATTGACATGGTGTTCGAGACTTGGGAGGATTCTTTCGAACAGCTCCCAACGTTTATGGATGAGCTAGTCAGGGCCAATCCGAGCACCGTTGTAGATTGGGCTGACGTACCTGATAGAATACACGGCCACAGGTCGAGGAAATTTAAATTTGTGTTCTGGGCATTTGGTCCGGCAATTGAAGCCTTCCGCCACTGCAGGAATGTCATAAGCGTGGATGGCACTCATTTGAGAGGGGCATATAAGTCCACAATGCTGGTCGCCGTGGCGCACAATGCAAATGATTACATCCTCCCCATCGCTTACGCTATTGTTGACGAAGAAACGAATGAGAGCTGGAACTGGTTCATGGGGAGACTGCGTCTTCACGTCGTTGGTGGTGATAACATGCCAATCTGTGTCATATCCGATAGGCATGCTGGACTCATAAATGCGATGACGCATATGGAGGAGTGGATGGAACCGGCTGGATACCATCGAATTTGCCTGCGGCATTTTCAATCCAACTTCCTATCATATGATAACGGGAAGTTCAAGAATGCGCTTTTGAAGACTCTGGTGTGGCAGCTTGGTTCTGCTAGGCGAGAGAGCAAGTGGAGGGGGTACAAGGAGGAGCTAGAGAGTACAGATCCATCTGCTTGGGCTTGGTTGGAACGGCTAGATAGGAGTAAGTGGTGTCTTGCATTCGATGTGGGTGATCGACGTTGGGGAATTCTCACGACGAATTTGTCTGAGAGTTACAACAACTGTTTGCGCCGTGCACGCCATCTGCCGATCACAGCTTGTGTCAAAGCGACGTTGGAGCGAACAGTTGAAATGTTTGCCCAGAGGGTTATGGATGCCACGAATTGGAGGTAATTTGTCACTTACGTACCCTTTTTTGAGTGTCTGCAAAACAGTTAATGTATTCTAAAATGTTGCCCGTTTGTCCAGGTCCGTGTTTCCCAACAGGATCTGGAAAAAGTTTCAGAAGCAGGATACATTGGCGCAGGGACATATCGTGACCGTGTTCGGTCATGCATTGCAGACTTATAGGGTTGTGGTTAGGAACATCGATGGGGGCATCAGTGAACGGCAGTACACGGTCAAATACCGAAGAAGAGAGTGTACTTGTCGTGAGTGGCAGATTTTCCGTTTCCCTTGTTCCCATGCCTTAGCCGTCTGTCGGCATAGACGTGACGATCCGGCTAGTCTATGTGACAGGGTGTATCTCATGACCACATATGTGCAACAATATAGTCAGGGTTTCATGCCTGTAAGAGATCCATCGCTCTGGCAACGTGCCGAATGGAGGTTGGTTCCTGATGGGGAGAAGTTCCGCAGTAGGCGTCGTGGACAGTTTGCGGAGAGAAGGATAAGGAATCAGATGGACGAGCGGGTGCCGGTTGAATCCAGGGGCCGCCGTAGGCGTGGCCGTACTTAGTGTCATGTTGTCGTATAGTGTCTGTAATGGTACCTCGGTCATATGTTACTTGCACATGTACTTTCGTCCATCGGAATATTATAGCTTGTTACTTGTGATGTTATAGCTTTTATTTGCCAAATATGTTTGCCACTCTAATCGCTTCAGTAACTAATTTTCATATGTCGTAATTGTGTACAGGGGCAACACGATGGACCATTGTCATCCAGGACCCATGGAGGATGATTAGCTTGTACCTTCATGAGGAGCATCGTGCCCGGGCAATGTACAACAGACAGTTACAGGATGAGGCAATGCAGGTCCGGCGCTGTGATGGGGCATGCTGGACCGCAGTTATGCCTGACACAGTTCTGAGCTACTTGCGTGACGTAGGATTCCAGGGACTCCTTGATTCTGCATCGATACGGATAGACCATTCACTAATCACTGCCCTAGTGGAGCGGTGGCGGCCCGAGACGCACACATTTCACCTCCCGGTGGGGGAGGCTACGGTCACGCTGCAGGATGTGGGGATGCTATGGGGTCTTCCGATCGATGGGATCCCAGTCACAGGAATCGACACCCGTAGACGTACTGAGGAATGGATGGTAGTTTGCACGGACTACCTAGGTGCTACACCTGACACTGGAGTTATCCGAGGGGGTCGCATTAGGGCGAGCTGGTTGGGAGATTTGTTGGGCAGTCCGTTCCCTACTCACCCTACTGAGGTCCAATGTCAACAGCGGGCGAGAGTTTTCATTCTACTGCTGGTTGGGGGAATGCTCATGTCAGACACATCAGGTAGTCTAATTCCACTGCTCTACCTGTCGATACTGATGGACCTAGGTGCAGCACGTCACTACAGTTGGGGGAGTGCCATTCTTGCACACTTGTACCGGTGCTTATGTGACGCTGCAATTCCACAAGTTAAATCCATTTCTGGCCCCCTTGTCCTGCTACAGGTAAAGTAATCTGTCACTCCACTCATTCGTACATAATGTCCACTCTATTACTTTGTATTACATGTAATTTAATTTGTGGAACAGTTTTGGGCATGGGAGCGCATCCCATCCATCCGACCCACAGGAGCTCTACCCATATCGGCGCCAATGAATGCTGTTGGGTCCCGGTAGGTGCCGAATAACACTAGTAGTCAGTTTTTGAAACTGTGGTCAATTCCATATATTTGCTAATATAGTTCACTCATCACCGCCCGTAGGTGGAGAGCCCCTCACGATTTATCACACTCACCGATGCATGTTTTGAAAGTGTATCGCGATCAGATCACATCTCTCAGTCAGAATCAGGTATGGGTCATCTTGGATTACGATCTCCTGATTTCGTGCGAAAAATGGTATTCAATACCTAACGGGACCACTATGATGTTCTTTCAGTTTATCTGGGAGCCATACACGTCGGACATCGTGGGGCAACTCCCGTGGTACTGTACTGCTAGTAGTAACAACTGGCTTGTGTGCGTCGACCTCATCTGCTGGCATGTAGTGGAGTTCCACCACGCACATCGGGTTCTCAGGCAGTTCGGCCTGATCCAGCCAATACCCACCCAGCTGGTCAGTAGGGAAGAGTATAAACTGCTTCATGATATAGACCGTCGCGGCAGGTCTGGCACTGATTGGCGTGCCGAACTAAGAAGATTTCTCGTTGAGTGGGAGCAACGATCTGATCGACAAGTACACCCACTTGGGTATGCAGATCCATATTGTCCCAGCCGTGAATACATGGAGTGGTACTTCCGCAAGACGGTGAGCATGATTGATCAGCCAGGACGGCCTACCACGGCTACAGAGGGTTTCCATGGAGACAGTGCAACTGCAGAGTACTTGGTATTTCCTACAATCATAATATTCTTAAGAAATAATGCTACGGCTTTCCCCTATATTGCATAACTAACATATTTATCTCGATTCTATAGTTGCAGATAGTCACTGAGGTGTACAACATGTCGAACATTCCGTTGGATGGATGTCCCCCACAATTCGCGGGCGCTCTCAACGGAATCCATGAAGTTGTCACACGGGGTCTACAACACGCGCATCAGGCCTCCAGACTACAGTACTATCAGCCGCTTGTGCACTGTGAAGATCCTCCCCCTGGTGTCAGATATGCAGACCTCAGAAGCGACCGCCAGGCTCCACCAGCTCGACAGGGAGGTCGGAGGCGGCGTCCTAGGGGCCAGGAGGAACACGCTGGTCCATCACAAGCTGGCCCATCACATGCGAGTCCACCGATTGCCGGCCCATCACACGGTGAACCTTCACATTACGGCATGACTCCATCGGAACACACTGCATATGTCACTCCAACATCGAGTCATCAATTCATGTCACCTGATGCTCCATCACATACGGGTAGTGTTCCACATGCCTATCGTGAGGATACAGGAGACGAAATGGAGGACGAAATACCAGAGGGAGTTCCACTTGAGGAAGTGCATGTACCTACACAGATGGCTGTTCCTCGACGGACATCTAGGACCGTACGCCCTCCACCGTGTGGAACGGGCGGAAAGCTTTGCAGGGATCGTCATCGTCACTGGGACAGAGCATGCCACTAAACACTGATTTGCATTACATTTCGCACGTACTGTTCGGCTATTGTACATTTATGCTAATTCATACTCATTCTAACTATGCAATACTTCATTCCGGCACCCTTATTCAGGACTAGTTACCAAACAGCAACTCACGCTATCCTAATTTATCGTTCAACTAGTTCACAACATATCATCAGACAAACACGAGAATAACCATTTCGCCCAATAATTAAAATTCTCCGGCCGATGCCGATACCCGGTCTACCGAACAATTAATTTTCCAAATGCGTCTTCCATTATTTAAAGCTACAAAAAATACTATTATATTACCGATTTTTTTTTATACTTCCATTAAAATGCGTGGCTTATATATATATTAGAGTTTATATATATCTTTATTTATATTTATATTTATATTTATATTTATATGTATTTTTATATTTATATGTATGTATATTTTTATATTTATATATATTTTTTATATTTATATATATATGTATATCTTCATTTATATTTATATATATGTTTATATATATATATATATATATATCTTTATTTATATTTATATATGTGTATTTATTTATATTTATATATGTGTATATATTTATATTTATATTTATGTATATATTTATACACATTTACGTGTGTGTACATCCACACATTGACGTGTGTGTACATCCACACATTGACGTGTGTGTACATCCACACATTTACGTGTGTGTACATCCACACATTTACGTGTGCATATTTATATATCTTTATTTATATTTATTTTTATTTTTATATTTATATGTATGTATATTTTTATATTTATATATATTTTTTATATTTATATATATTTATATATATATGTATATCTTCATTTATGTTTATATATATGTTTATATATATATATATATTTATATATATGTGAATATCTTCATTTATGTTTATATATATGTTTATATATATATATATATATATATATCTTTATTTATATTTATATATGTGTATATATTTATATTTATATTTATGTATATATTTATACACATTTACGTGTGTGTACATCCACACATTGACGTGTGTGTATATCCACACATCCGGCTCTGTCTAAAATAAAACCTGTCCGAAAACGGGAAAAAAAATAATATCCAAGAGGACGCATTTTGTAAATGCGTCCTCTAATTATTCTGCCAATCAGTCTAAAATTTAACTTGTCAGAAAAACGAAAAAAAATTAGTTTCCAAGAGGACGCATTTTGTAAATGCGTCCTCTATTTATTCTACCAATCAGTCAAAAATAAAACTTTTCAGAAAAACGAAAAAAAATTATTTTCCAAGAGGACGCATTTTGTAAATGCGTCCTCTAATTATTCTGCCAAAAAAAAATTCAACCAGCTCAAATCGAAAAAAAAATCATTTCCGAGAGGACGCATTTTGTAAATGCGTCCTCTATATTGTTGGCCAATTTCACAAACCACGGTATTTGATGCCAACTTTCAAATTTTTGCTATACTAAAATCAAGAACTCCAGTTTCCTCAGGTGCGTTCTATCCCATCTCTAGTTATGTAAATTGTGATAATTTCTCTCCTTAATACCGGTGTTTTCTTTCTGCAATTACCACTGATACTGAACCTTTGAGCTATTTGGAGGTGGTACAAAGTGAGTCTTGGCGGGATGCTATGCAAAAGGAGATTGCAACTTTGGAAGAAAATGGTACGTGGGAAATTACTCGTTTGCCAAAGGGAAGGAAAGCAATGGGGAGTAAGTGGGTGTACAAGATGAAATATAATGCCGATGGTTCGATCAAAAGGCATAAAGCACGGCTAGTAGTCTTTGGGAATCATCAGGTGGAAGGGCTTGACTATTCTGAGACGTTTGCACCAACAGCAAAGATGGTGACAGTCAGCATTCTTTTGGCCATGGCTGAAATAAAAAACTGGGAATTGCATCAGAGGGACGTGCATAACGCATTCCTTCATGGTGATCTCAAGGAAGAAGTCTACATGAAGTTGCCCCCTGGATTTCAAGCTCCTGATGCCCAATTTGTATGTCACCTTCACATATCTCCTTATGGCTTGTGACAAGCTCCTCGATGTTGGTTTTCCAAGCTTGAAGTTTCTCTTGTTCGATATGGGTTTCTTAAGTCTGGGTACGACAACTCTCTTTTTTACTTATAAATGAGATAATGTTCATCTTACTTTGCTGGTGTATGTTGACGACTTAGTACTTACAGGTGATGACCCATATGCCATTTCTATCTTTAAGAAGTATCTTCGTACGTGCATTCATATGAAGGACTTGGGTAAGCTCAAGTATTTTCTTGGCATCAAAGTTAGTCGGGGTCTTTTAGGGCCGTTTCTTAGCCAAAGAAAGTATGCCCTTGAAATTATCTCTAAAATGGGTATTTTTGGGTGTTAAACCAGCTACGGCTCCGTTTGAGCATAATCACATGTTGATCTTAGCTCACGGGCAGGATTATACTCACCTGAAACGCTATCGTCGTCTAGTTGAAAGGCTTATTTACTTGACATCGACTTGCCCTGAGCTATTTTATTTAGTTCATATCTTTGCGCAATTCATCCACCAACCTCAAGATGCTCACTGGGAATCCACTGTTCGAGTTGTTCAATATCTTAAGTCTAGTCCCGGATAAGGTATCTTCTTGCAAGCTAATTCATCCTTCACTAGTGGAGAAAGCTCTATTAAAGGCACCGTTTGGAAATGGCATCAAAGGCGGTTCCACTTTTAGTGGTAATTGATTAAAGGTGGTTCCACCTTTAGAACCGCCTTTAATTGAGATCCAGAAGTATTTCCGAGTTCAGAAATTGTTTCCTAAGTCACCTTTTCATTTTAAAGGCAGTTCTAATTGGAACCACCTTTAATGGGATGAAACCTATACTATGCATATCCTACACCTATGCATATCCATAGTAACAATCAGTCAACTCTTCATCTCGCCCAGAATCCAGTGTTCCACACGCACCAAGCACATTGAAGTCGACTGTCACTTTATTTGTGATGAAATTAACCGTGGTATTACTCTTCCTTCTCATGTTCCGACTACTCATCAACTCGTTGATATTTTCACCAAGGCATTGAGCTTCCGTGTGTTCTCTACTTTGCTTGCAGTGGCGGAACATAGGGGGACCACGGGGTGCTTGGTCCCTGCCAACGTTTTTTTTACCATTAGTATTTTGTATTTTTCTTGTATTTGTTTGTTTTTGTATGGTAAAAAAAAGGTTGTGGTCCCCCCTCCCCCTCCAAATAATACTTGCTACATAATATACGTAGAATACTGAAGAAATGTAGTACACAAATTAAGATTTAAAATGAAAGTAGTTTAAAATGTTAAGATTCTTTGTTTTTAATTGTAGAGTTCAAGAAGAGATATATAATTTCTTTTTGTATAATTTTATCTTTATTATTTATCAAAGTTATAATTATATAAAGTTTTAACCCAAAATAATTTTTATTGACAACAATATTAAACTATGAAGCTTTCCGTAACTCATGCTACTTTACACATAATATTAGAGAAAACATAACATTAGTCATATTTACTGAGTAAGTATTGTTTTATGAAATCATACTAATGTAACTTTTATGCATATTCATATAAATGTTGTCATATTTATATGTTTAAATATTTATCTGCAATTAGTATGTTTTAACGCATCTCAAATTTTATTTTTTCTTTAGCGCAAATTTGTCTTTATTATTTATTTTTTTTCTCTAAATGAAATAATATACTATTAGAGATCGTATATATCCTCTTATCTTATAGATGCGATAAGTACTAATCTTCTTGTATAATAGAGATGGAGTTTATTTGTATTTAGACTTATAAGATAACTATCAATTTGTGCGATCACTTTCTTTTTCCATTAAAACCATCCGAGGATGGGGGAAATTATATTAGGTCTTCCCAAGCCGTGTAAAAGCGCGAAAAACTGAAAATAGAAAAAGCCTTGGCTTAGTTTGATTTACAAAGGGGAGCCGAAGCTGATGAAGCAACCACTATTGCTTCCAAAATGGACAGTAGCTAAGAGTTAGAGAGAAGCTAAGCAGCGGATTTTTAGCAAATTTAGGAAATATCGAACTTGTTAGTGAATCGAGATATCGAAACACAGATCAGTCAGATAATCCTCAATTTGCATAAAATCCATCCTCTAAGTAAGAGAATCAAAAGAATAGAGACTATAAACAGCATGTAACCTCGAGACCTCAAATTCGTCTCGGTCGTCCACTTATCCCTTCATCCATTCATCCAGGCAGCATCTACCAAAACATGTAAGACCATATGGGCACCCATGTGCCTCTCTGAATCTTCATATGTGCATCCGTATGTCTCCATGAATCTCCAAATGTGCCTCCGTGTGCCTGCAAAATTCATTTCATTTGATCAGTAGCATCCATTCAATGTGTAAATCTTAAAGAGGGAGTCCCTAATTGATCAAGCCTAATCAGCCCCTGAATATGGTTAGGCAACATATGGAAAGAAAGAATGGATTCACTCGTCTCATCTTTGAGACTTTTCTTTGCTATAGCATCTGCTACAAGATTAGCTTGCCTCTGAATATGAGTAAGTTCAAAATTTCCCAAGGATTGCTTAATGTCATCCGCAAGTTGGAAAAACTCCCAGGGAGCATGTAATGGAGGCTGACAAGACAGTATTCATGCAATCAGATTCTATGCAAACATTATCCAGGGGACCAACATATTTAAGTATGGCATATATTATTGCCTTCATTTCAGCTTCTTGAGGAGAAGTAGCAACAGTAAAATTAGTGTGAGCAGCAATAAAACTGCCTCTACTATCTCTTAATATCATGCTAATTCCAGTCAAGTTCATATGAGCATTCCATGCTGCATCAACATTTAGCTTATATCCCCTAATTGGCTTAGACCATGCAATTTTCAGTATTTTCGGTTTAGGTGGAAGCTTGATCAGAGGCAGAAAAGAGTGATCAGCAATATCTTTGTCAATTTTTGCTCTTATGAAAACAGGTTTAGCAGTGAACATGTAAAAAATTTGTTCCTTGATGTTAGCTATCACTGAACCTATTATAGGGGAGGCTGAATCATACATAATTTTGTTCCTCATTTTCCACAAGTGCCAATAAGTTATAACAGCTGCAGATTTTATGATTTCCGAGTGAAGGGCACTCAGGCCAGGGGAAGTCAGATAACAAGAAAGTCTCTCCCAAATAGAGGAGTAATTAACTACAGCAATTCCCATGAATGAATGAACAACTTTCCAAATGTAAACAGCAAATGAGCAGGAGTTGAAAAAATGATCTAATGAATCCCCATGATTATTGCACATACAGCATCTTGAAGTCAATGATAAGCTCAATTTGCGCAACACATTATCAAAGGGAAGAAAGGAATTCATCATTTTCCACATGAAAACAGAAACCTTTTTTTCAATTCTTGCACTCCACAAGTATTGAGCAGATTGGACATTACCTCTCTGGTTTCTGAGCAGAAGGTAGGTAGCTTTAAAAGAAAAGTCACCCTTTATACCTGGTTTCCAAATGAGTCTATCCTTCCTATGTGGAGATAACTTAGCATCCTGCAAGATAGTGACCGCATGAGGAGGGAGAAATGGAGCAATTTTCTGAAGCAAAGAAGCTTTGTTTGTGATAAAGTCAGAGACAGTGCATGTATGAGGGATATTTACAATGTTAGAATCACACCAATCCTCAACCGGGCCTATATCTAACCAATTAGAAGTCCAGAAATTACAGTCCCCAATTCCCACTATAACCCTAGAATTTGTTTCTGCCCAATTGTTAATGTCACAAATTCTCCTCCAGTTTGGTGAGGTTTTGGAGGATAAAGGCAGAGATGCCACTAGGGAAGACCATAGGGCCTCAGCCTTTTGGAATTTCCACCACAACTTAAACCATTTTGATTAATGGGATAACAGAGTGAATCCCACTTTCTCCATATTCTTTTTTATCCCTGCTCAGTTGAGCCCCAAAAAAACCTACTTAGTTTTTTTTCAATGGTAAGAATAACTTCATTAGTAGGTTTTAAGACTGAACAAATATGTTGGGGAATGGAGTATATACATGACTGGATTAAAGTAATTTCCCCCCCCCCCCCGTAGAGAGCCACCTGTTCTTCCAACCCCCTATTCTATTTTCAATCTGCTCAATTATAGGTTGGAAATAAATTTTTTTGGCTATCCCTGTGAAAATTGGAACTCCTAAATATGTAAAGGGGAATCTGCCTATTTTCATACCAAGCACCCTTCTAATGTTGCTGACCCTATTAACTGAGGCATGTTTTCCTATATAGATATCACTCTTAGTGTAATTTATCCTTTGGCCACTAACCTCCTCAAATTTAGTTAAAAAAGCTTTAAATCTAATTAAAGTTTGATTTAATTAACTATCTTGCTATAACTAGACCCGTCAAACGGGTCAGGTCACCCGTTGGATAACCGTTATTCATATACTATTTTCACTTATTGGATAACGACTCATTTAATGGATACAATTGGGATGTAGTTATTGAGTTTAGTTGGGTTGGATAATGGATCACCCATTGGATAATTTTGGGTGAGCGAGTTGGGTTGGGTAATGGGTGACTCTTGGGTAATTTTATATTATAAGATAACTAAATTTTCACAAGTTTGATTATGAATGATTTAATTTTTCCTTGATATGTAATCATTTATTATATTATGTACATTATATTATATTTAATAATATATATATATATATATATATATATATAATATGTTGGTTTTGTAAACTCGACGAAATTAACGAACAATATTAGTTGGGTTCGAGCTCATGCTCGAATATTGTACAAGTTTGAATATTGTACAAGTTCGAATATTGTACAAGCTCGAATATTGTACGAGCTCGAATACTGTACGAGATTGAACTCGAATGTTGTACGAATTTGAGCTCGAATACAGTACGAACTCGAATACTGTACGAGATTGAGCACGAATACTGTATGAACTCAAATACTGTACGAGATTGAGCACGAATACTGTACGAACTCGAATACTGTACGAGATTGAGCTCGAATATTGTACGAACTCGAATACTGTACGATATTGAGCGCGAATACTGTACGAGATTGAGTTCAAATACTGTACGAACTCGAATACTGTACGAGATTGAGCGCGAATACTGTACGAGATTGAGTTCGAATACTGTACGAACTCGAATACTGCACGAGATTGAGCTCGAATAATTTGTGAATTATAATACACTATAATTTGTGAATTATAATACACTATAATTTGTGAATTATAGTGAATTTTTATGTTAAATATTACGCATGCATTTAATTGGGTAATTTTGGATATTTATTTGACATTTGTTAGGTTCCATTGACTCAACATAATATGAGACACATTGAGATCAAAACTTAATAGTTCTCATCCTGCACAATCTCAAAATCTAGTGAGTATTTGATACCCAATCCCATTGGATAATGAAAACTTGTAACCCAAATCAGAAGAAAGTATTGAATGATAATTTATTGAGTTAATTACATAAAGACTTATTGGATAATACATTGTAAACCATTGGATCATATGAGTTATCTCGTGAGTTACCATTGAATAATGAGTTAATTGAGTTTGGATATTAAATTGATCCAACTAACTCATTTGACGGTCCCAGCTATAATCAAGAACCATGGAATGAAAACGCAAAAATCAGTTTCTCAAATCTTATTTCTTAGACAAATCTCGCTGATACCCGACCGAAAAAGACCCACTTTCCAGGCCGGACATGGTCGACCGACTAACATCTACGCATATGTCTTATCAGATATGTAAAGTCTAGATTTATCTAGTTGGCAATTTGTGGAAATTATGCAAATATGGTATTATTGAGTTGCAACATCAAAGAAGGAATTTTGGTGAAATAAGGAAATGTTGAAGACTGCATCCGAGAAGGATACATCTTGTCCAGTTGTATTTGAGTTGGAGAACATATCAATTCCTTACTTAAAGGGATTAGATTTGGTAATTCTTATCTCCAAGAGATTTGATTGTAATCAGAATATTATGTGGAGAAGGAATTACATTTGCACAAGACATACATGCGAATTAGCAGTATATTCACGCAAAGATGTTTACGGAAAAAGAAGACAGAATATTATGGTATTTGTGAGTTATGGAAATCTAAATATTCTGTTATATGTTTAGGCGTGTGAAGCATAATTGGTTTATGGAAAATCCCTACTTATATGGAGAAGATTTATTCGAATATATGGGATAGAATGAGATAAGGTAAATCCCTTTATTTATGGGATTTGGATATGCTTCAAGAAGTAGATTTGGAATAGGAATATTGTGGAGATAATCAAGGAGTATTTCAATCTGATTCGTGGATATAAACTGGGGACAATCACGGCTGCATACTCACGGATTTAATTGAGCAAAAATCTGCAAACAGATTTTTGAGATTTTTGAGATTTGCAAAGAGTCAGAATACTGTGTTCCAACACACGAACCTGCTGCACAAAGTTCAGAATCATATGCCTTAATTCCTCAGGAGGAGGAGATCCAGCGTCGACGAGTTTCGAGGTCAGAGGGAGTCTGATCAAGGCGGATCGGTAGCAAGGGGAGCTTGCATGATTCACGTTATAGTTAGATAAGATAAGTATAATTGTATGGTGTACTTTGTACTGTATCTTTCTGATTAGTGGATTCATTCTGAACTGGGTCAGACCCCGCAGATGTAGGTGGATTTCACTGAACTGCGTAACCAAGTCTTGTGTCTTTTATGTTTTACTTATTGCATACTTGGTTAGATAGGTTATGTTGGAACACAGTAGTGATAATTGAATTAATTAGGTAAAACCAAATTTCAATTGGTATAAGAGCTTGGTCACTTATTATTCCCTTGATTGTGTCAAGGAAAGTGAGATCCAGTTTTACCAATGGCGACCAGAGAAGGAGCTTCTGTGTCTCATCCACCACTACTGGAAGGAACAAATTACAACTACTGGAAGGCTCACATGCGGGTGTTCATAAATTCACTGGATGAATTGGCTTGGCACTATGTTGAAACAGAATGGAAACCCCCTGTTGTTGGAAGTTCTGAAGGAGGAGAACCTAAGCCTAAAGAGTCGTGGACACCAGGTGAAAGAATGTGAAGCTTGGCGAATTCTAGAGCATTAAATGCCATATTTACTGCAGTAGATGAAGATCAGTTCAAACTCATCTCTACGTGCCAACAAGAAAAGAAAGCATGGGATATTCTGTAAACTGTGCATGAAGGAACCAGTAGAGTTCGAGAATCTAAATTACAAATGTTGGCCACAAAGTTTGAGGAACTCAAAATGGAGGAAGATGACACCATTGCTATATTCAATGGAAAACTCAGGGATATCTCCAACATGGCATACCAACTTGGAAAAGTATACAAAGAGGCAAAACTGGTGAAAAAGGCCTTGAGATCTCTTCCTAAACATTTGATATGAAAGTTGCAGCAATAGAAGAAGCAAGAGATGTAGCCACCATGACCTTAGATGAACTAATGGGATCACTACAGACCCATGAGATGACAATGCAACAGCCTGCAAAGAAAGTCCAGAAGGAGTTGGCCTTCAAATCCTCTACATCAAGGGTCATCCATGAATCTGATAGTGATGATGAAATTGAAGAACTTGCTCCTATCACCAAGAGTTTATCAAGAATGCTGAAGAAGGTGGTAAACAAGAATTCACAAGAAAGATCTAGAGGGAATAAAAATCGTCCTCAAGATTTTGGTAATCGTGGAACTCGGATGGAACAAGGAAGTCAGCAATTCTCTAGAAACCAAAGTGGTGAAGGAAAGCAATATGAAAGAATTCAATGTCGAGAATGTGGAGGATATGGCCACATCCAGGCTAAATGTGCTAATACTCTAAAGAAGCAAGGAAAATCACATGTCACCTCATGGAGTGAAGATGATGAAGAAGACAAAGAGGAACTTACAAGAAATTATATGGCATTTGGAGCAAAATTTTGTAGTGGATCAGTTGAGGTATGTTCCAACATGTCAGAGAAAAACGAAGCTGTATGTTCCAACACAGGTTCTGATGGCACGTCCAGTGATGATGACGGACTAGTTGTGAGTGATGAAGATATCTATAGTACATATGAGCAGATGTATGCCATGTGGCTTCAAGTTATTGATACAAATAGAGTGTTGAAGGAAGAGAAAACTCATCTGGGTGAGAAGGAGAAGGAGTTGCGAGTTTTAGTTGGTGAACTCAGAAGAGAGATTGAAGAGTTAAATTTGAATTTAAGCTCAACAACAAAGAGATCTGAGATGGCTGAAGCAGCTATTACCAAGTTAAACACAGGAAAGGTGAAACTTGATGACATTCTGACCATGGGGAAAAACTTTGGAGATCGACATGGAATTGGGTTTGAAAATTCATCAGGTAGCAAGGTCGGTCTCAAGTCGAAGATTCAAGAGGTAAAAAGAAAGTTTATCAAGACCCATCAAAGGAAACCTCTCATCTGTAGCTACTGCATGTATCAAGGTCATACAGAGGAACAATGCCAAAAACTGCTCAGAGATATCATGACAGGGCGACAACTCTCAATATGTTTCGACATAGACGATGTCCAGCGATCAAGAATGGTTAGAAAGGTATGGGTTGTTAAACGCACAAGTACTTGCCTTTTTGCTCATACATCTCCTATTGCACATTCTAGAGACTTGTGGTACTTTGATAGTGGTTACTCTGGCCACATGACTAGAACTTGGGAATTACTAACAAACATCCAGTCATATGATGGTGGTTTTGTTACGTTTGGCGATGGAAAGAAGAGTCGAGTGGTTGGAAAAGGTGAACTGCATATTGAAGGATTCCCCGTATTCACTGGTGTTTTGTTGGTGGAAGACCTAAAGTCTAATCTCCTGAGTATCAGCCAGCTATGTGATGATAATATGACCGTGGAATTCCATAAAGAAAAGTGCATAGTGAAACATGGCAACAACAAAGTGCTTACTGGTATTCGGTCATCAGACAAATGTTACTTATTGGAACAAGAATTGAACTGCTGCAGTGTCAAATGTGATGAAGTAGATCGTACGGCTGACCATGTTCCAACATCGGTTGATTTCTCAGATCAAGGACGTAATGATGTTGGAACATCGGATGAGACAAATCTTAAAGATAAAGCTGGTGATTCTTATATCTTCAACAATGTTGGAACATCGCCCTCTCCAGAACTCTCCCATGTTCCAACATCGGTGAAGGCTGAATCAAGCGGAAGAATGACTCGATCGATCCCTTGGGTTAATTATAGGGAACTTGTTAGTCTGCAATGTTTTCTCTCCCTCATTGTTATTTCCTCAGTTACCAGGTTAGAATCTATTCGCATTTTCCTTGTTATGGCTTACACTATGAATTTTACGATGTACCAAAAAGCTATCGAGAGTGCTCCGGTGTGGTTAATGTGGAAGTATATTATCGACTCAAGAAGGCTTTGTATGGATCAAAACAAGCACCACGGGCGTGGTATAAGCGACTCACAACCTTTCCAATTCAGAAAGGTTCTCGTCGAGGGGGTAAAGATCGCACCTTGCTTGTTTTTCGAGAACAAGATTTTGTGACTTTGATGCAAGCTGAATTGAAGATGAGTATGGTGGGAGTATTTGTAAGATTCGGGATGATCTTAAGAAATCTCACTTGAATGAAGTCAAAAGGATAATTTGGGTTGAGAGAAAAGCTGTGGTAGCCTATGTTCTATCATTGAAACCATTTGCGGATATTTTCACAAAGTCGTTGGACACTGCTACGGTTGAGCTCCTCAGACAACACTTAGGTGTTTGTCAGATTTGAGGTATTTCTTTAAAGCCTTTATTAGCTGTAGGTTTTTATTTTATTTTTTCCAGAAAATTCAAAAAAATAAAAAATTGAAAAGGAGAAAAAAATGGAGGCGTAGTTGGACATGTTAGAAGTTGGTGTTGAAGATATTAGGGTGATTAATGGGATGCATAGATCAGAGAGATAGTTCTTCCCGGTATTCTGGTTTAGGATGATGAGAAGTTTGGAAGGCTGTGATGCTGGGATGATTTCACCGAACTGCGTAACCAAGTCTTTTGTCTTTTATGCTTTACTTATTGCATACTTGGTTAGATAGGTTATGTTAGAACACAGTAGTGATAATTGAATTAATTAGGTAAAACCAAATTTCAAGATAGTCCCTCCGTCACAGCTATTTTTGCACTCTTTCCTTTTTGGGACGTCCTTTTTGCACTCTTCACTTTATTTCCATGGCCAACTTTTATTCATTTTTTATGTTGAAAAATGATGAAATTAAATGGAAAAAGAAACTAAAATGAAGGTACCCACCAGCATATGGGCAAGAAAGTATATAATAATGGATCCTTAAAAAAAACTTCCTCTTTCTTTTTCCGTAAAAATAGTTGGGACGGAGAGCAGTGGCGGATCTATTGATACGCGAGGTAGGGCTCCAGCCCTACCTCGGTCGCCGGCTGGAGCTAGGAGGAGGCGGGAGCGCGTCTCCGGCGTGGCTGAGCGCGCCTCCTGCTCGCCGGAGAAGAAGGCCGCGCTGCGGCCTTCTTTTTTTTGAAGTCGTACGCACTAAAATGACGTCGTTTCACGTTAGTGAAACGACGTCGTTTTGATAAGTGATATGAAAAAAAAAGAAATCGGGAATGGATTGGGCCGCTCAGTTTTTGGCCCAATCCAATGGCCAATTAATCCATTATCCACCATATAAATGCTGGAGGCGGGAACTGGGAAGAACAGCAAGCCACGCCACCAGCACTCCTCCAGCTCCTTCCTCTGCTCCGCCACTCTCTCAGCCGTCAGCCGGTCAGCCCCGTCGCCGCCGCCGTGCCACCGCCGTCCACCACCGCCGTCCCGCCGCCTCTCCAAACCTGAAACCACGGTAAGTCTTCTCTAGTTCTCTACTTCTCTTCTCTTTATGCTAAATTGCTAATATTTATTAATTTTAGGGTTTATAATTTTTTGTCTTTTTAATTTATTTCTTCAAAACTTAAATATATGTATAATGTGAACATGATTTTTAGATTGGATGTTGAATTGAATTTATATGGTTGTATTATATATGATTGTTAAAGTTTAGTTGAATTGCATAAATTGATTTAGTTGAATTGCATATTTAGTTGAAATTTAGTTGGAATTTAGTTGAAATTATAATTGTTTGATTTATTTTGTATAATTGTATGTGACAATGAAATTGTCAATTTGTCATAATCGGTTTATGGAATTATCAATTAGGGATATTTGTTAAATTGAATTTAGATGAATATGATTTTATGAACTTTTTATTATCTCAATTTGTTATTGTTTCGTAACTCTTTTAGATTTTTTAAAAATAAATCAATTTGTTATTGTTATCTCAATTTTTTTGTTATTGTTACTGTTTCCCAGAGGCGAAACCAGAAAAATTTTCTCAGAGGCAAAAATTTTTCAGCCTCCCCTGAAAAAAATTTCTGGTTCCGCCCCTGACGGAGAGAGTAGGATACATCCGACATGGTCGATATTTTATTTAGTGATGTGATGATGAGCATTTGGTTATGGATATCATTAATTCTGTTTAAACTACTGTCCACGTGGGCGGCAACTAAAGTAAATTTCCACTCACCTCCCCACACCCACACACACACAGACCCACACACCCCCGAAAACAAAAATCACCGGCCCCACACCCCCAAAACAAAAATCAACGGAGCTAATATTTTCGATCTTTTTCTACCTAGTGGTCACTTTCCCGTACATACGTGTAACGTAAATTGCCTAAAATATTGCACACATAATGAGTCTATGTGTAAGTTAGAGACTTAGAGTCCTTTCTAATTTTAGGATAATTTTTAAAAACATGGCTGAAAGAGGAGTGCTTCTTGTGCAACCGTTATAAATGGTGAGAACTGAAAATATGTTAATCTAAATTAAAATCCATATTAAGAAATTAAAAGTAACTTTTAGTCATTTCAACCAGTAATTTCGCTATTTATTTAGTTCAAACTTCTTAACTTTAACAATAAAATTGAATTGTATAAGAATAAATACTATTAAGTGATACTTTAATAAATTCTTTATGCGTAACATATATTTTTAAAATATTAATTTTTCACAAGGGTTAATTATCAAATATTCTTGAGTCAATTACTGAAAGTCAAAGTATACAACTTGAAATAGGACAAAGGAGTACATATAATTCAAATATTCAAATTAATAAACTCAATATTGCTTATATTTGAAAGAAAAAAAAATCTATCAATCTGTCTTTACAAACAATCAACCAGTGTAAAATTTGTATCTTATACACTATTTGTCTAAGCTCCCTACCTCGTCATTAATTAATTGACTTTGATATTCTGTTAGTGGAATTTCTTTATGTTAATAATCATGATTGAACTGTTCACTAATTCCAAATTGCTTTACTTTTAACCATTTCAAGAAGCCGCCACTACCCTATATATATAAACCATATTGTCACACAAACAAATGAACAAAACACACGAAGAAATCCAACCATGAAAACCCTCCATTTTCTTTGCCTCATTTCCTTGTTCTTGGCTTCCACCCATGCAGCTACATTCGACATCCGCAACAACTGCCCATACACAGTTTGGGCCGGAGCTGTGCCCGGTGGTGGCCGTAGACTCGACCCTGGTCAATCGTGGAGTCTGAGGGTTAATCCGGGTACAGCTGGGGCCCGTATTTGGCCCCGAACCAACTGCAACTTCGATGGCAGTGGTCGTGGCCATTGTCAGACCGGAGATTGCGGTGGGGTCCTCCAGTGTACCGGGTACGGGCAGCCTCCCAACACCCTAGCGGAATATGCTCTCAACCAGTTCAGCAACCTCGATTTCTTCGACATTTCGCTAGTCGACGGGTTCAACGTGCCGATGGACTTCAGTCCCGATTCGGGCAGCTGCCGCCGTGGCATCCTGTGCACTGCTGACATCAATGGGCAGTGCCCCGGTCAGCTCAGAGCTCCCGGCGGTTGCAATAATCCTTGTACCGTGTTCAAGACGGACCAATATTGTTGCAACTCTGGGAGCTGTGGGCCCACCGAATTTTCGAGGTTTTTCAAGAGTCGGTGCCCGGATGCATATAGCTACCCGAAAGATGACCCGACTAGCACCTTCACTTGCACCGGAGGAACCAACTATAGGGTTGTCTTCTGCCCTCAACCTCGGTTGAATCAATATGCAGAGAAATTGATCAGCTCCTTAATTGATGATAAGTAATGAAGAGCTAACAATACTTTGGCTCTGTTGTCGACTCAAATCTGTATGGCTACACAATAAATCTGCCAAGTGATTACTTGTCCTACAAGTTACAAGTATGTTCGTGTGTATCTTTGTTTTGGAGCTACAAATTACAAGTACTAGTATATGTTTTCTAATAAATTTGAGTTGCGACCACTTTTATGGCAGATGTATGTTCTTCTCCGAGAAATTTCTATGTTTGTGGCTACACAACAATATATGGAGGACGCATTATGGAAATGCGTCTTCTCCATTTTTTTTTGTTAATATCCCGATCACACAAGTCAGGCGGTGAAGGGGGTGTTGCCACGTGGCGAGGACGCATTTTCGTAATGCGTCCTCTTTGGCTTTTTATTTTTTTTAAAAAAATCTATCAAAAATTGGCGGTCGAATGGAGCTTTGCCACGTGGCGAGGACGCATTTTCATAATGCGTCCTCTGTGGAATTTTTTTTTAGATCTGGAAATTTGCATTACATTTCACTCGTATTGTTCGGCACTGTACATTTATGCTAATTTGTATCCATTCTAACTATGCAATACTTCGTTCTTGCACCTACATTCAAGACTAGTTAAAAAAATTCAAATAACATGACCCTAAATTATCGTTTGACTTTTTTCCAAATTATCATCAAACAAACACAAGTCTGCTTATGCGCAATCTTGACCGAAAACAGGTGGATGAGAAATAGTAAGTTACACATTGCAGCAACCCACGATAATTTATTACTTAAATTCACGACTCATTTTGAAGACCACACTCTTGTAGAACTCAGGGCAGGATTTTATAATAAGCTTTCTCCCCAATAAATAAAATTCTCCAAACGCTTAATTTACCAAATTTACCGCAAAAAAATAAACATTATTTCATTTACAAATTAAATTAGCACCGAAATTAGTTACAAATCTCATTTCCAACATTTTCAAAAAAAATTGTCAAAACAATACGCATTCCAGGACTCGTTTGAGGAGCCCCCGAGAAATAAATTTATGCTACTTTCTGCTAATTTCCAACATTTTTGCTAATTAATTTTCCGAGAAATAGAATTAGGCAGCTTTCCAGGACTCGTTTTAAAAACAATGCCTCTACATAATTTCCCGAAGAGCTAAATAATGCCTGATTTGAGGACTCTTTTAAAAAACGAGTCCTCTAAATACTTTTGAAAAACAAAAAATTATTGCCAGATTTGAGGACTCGTTTAAAAAACGAGTCCTCTAAATACTTTCAACAAAAAAATTTTCCAGATCCGAGGACTCGTTTTGGTAAACATTTTCGGATTAAAAAAATTCCCAAATTTGAGGACTCGTTTCCAAAACGCGTCCTCTAAAAAACATTTTTGGAAAATTAAAATTTTGCCACCTCAGAGGACTCGTTTCCATAACGAGTCCTCTGAAAAACATTTTCGGAAAAATTTTTTTATGCAACCTCAGAGGACTCGTTTCCAAAACGAGTCCTCAAAATGATTTTCGGAAAAAAAAACCGAGGACTCGTTTCCAAAACGAGTCCTCTAATTGATTTCAGGAAAAAAATTATTCCACCTAGAGGACGCATTACCAAAATGCGTCCTCCACCCTCAGCTTCCAGAATAAAAAAACAAGTACACCAGCGTCCTTCTTTTGATTTTCTGGCACACTAAAATCATGCACTCGTTCTTCTCCTGGTTAATTATTTTAAAGAAAAATGAATGGTTGAATATATACTGATTTCCACTTTTAAATAAAATTTGCGATATAATATTTAATTTTTACATTTGTCTCGTAAAATATTCGAAGAAGGCCGTTACATGCATGTCAGCTCAAAACTGGAGCATTTTAGGCTCTGTTTGACATAGCTGTATTTATAAGCAAACATAGCTTATTTTGACAGCAGGGTGCGACTTTCAAAGAGCTTATTTTAAATAATTTATACTTTCAAAATAAGCTGTTTTTTAGCAATTTACTAAATACTAAAATATGCTTTGCTTATAAGCACATCGAATTAAAAGGCCTGCCAAACAGATCATTAATCACATACTTTTAAGAATATGTGACTAGATACACTGTTAGTAACATTAATTTTAGGGAATATATAAATATAACCATATATAATTGAGAAACTATAGATATAATCCTGAAATAATTTTTAGTGCAAAAATAACCTTAACTATTTTATATAAGTGCAAATATAACCCTCAACCCTATATTCCGGCATTGATTGATCATTTCTTGCCATTGACCAATTGAAAATTACTAAAATGCCCTTTCAACATATTACAAAATTTTGAAAGACAAAAATGCCCCTTGACTCACCACTATATTGCCACCACCGCCACTACTCCACCATCTTCAGAGTGCCGCCACCGCCACTCCACCACCACTGCACCATCAACTAGCCCTAATCCCACCTCCTCCTCAGCTCCGTCGACCACCACCACCAACCCCTCTCCCCGCTCGAGACCCCCCAGCCTCACGCCATCTCACCCACCATCAGCCACCATTTTTGGCGCCGCTCAGTTAAGCACCGCAAAATTGAGACCCGAAGCAAACAAAGATGCTGGAAAATCGACTATCATAACCCAGAAAACTAACCCAACCCGCACAATTCGAAGGCCCTCGCAAACCTCTCCGGCATCGGTGTCTTCATCTCTACCGTTGATCCCATCGTCGATCTACTGCTGGTAACGACAAACACCGTCCTCTCCATCCTCGCCGTTGACTACCAGTGGAAAAAGGTCCATGTACAAAAAAAATGAGATTTGTAGAAACTGACCTTCTGCACGGATGAATATGAAATTAGAAAAATTGGTGGCGGCGGAATTAGTCGATACCGATGAGATTTGCAGAGATGGATAGCTCCATTGGCGCACTCGGCGTCATTGGGCTACTGCCGGCCCAAGCCTCGTTCTCGCCGATGACTGTCAGATTCGCGAAGGCACAACTCTGTCTATCTCTCAGGAACCGCACAGTTAGGCTCACGGACTTGGCCAGTGAGTCACTCCACTTGAGCGGGTCCACTACGACATCGGACCGGTCTTTGTTGTTGATAAAATATAAAAGGACTTTATTAATGGTGCATTGATATTAATCAATGACACATCTCATCAATGATGAAGATTACAATATATAGGCTTACAACAAACCAAAGTCTAACATGAATATAATTCTAAGTCTATAAGGAAATTATCATCTATAACTAATTCTATAAGGTAATTACCATCTATAACCTTTCCTACAAGGAAAGGGTTTCTATTTCCTTAACACACTCCCTCAAGTTGGAGCATGATGACAAGAATGTCCAACTTGCGAAGAAGATTATGAAATTGCTAATCAATAAAACAAGACAAAAATTTAAAAATTCTCAGTAGGGTAGAAGTAGCAGCAACAACCGTAACAGTAGCAGTTGGTAGAGCAGTATTTGTAGGAGACCATTCAAGGTAATTCTCTTGACCCTTCGGGATGGTGGGTGCAATAACCAAACCAGGTCCGTCAGAAGTGCCAATGAAGTAGGGCTTAGTCGACAAACGACCAACATGTATAGGTATTTTAGGGCCACATTGCAATTGCAACTGTTTCAGTAAGTCGCAATTACCTCATAGCCATTATTGTTCTGAAGCGCAGTAGCCTCAAAACCAACATCAGATGGGCGGTACAAGTTGTAAACCTGGACCATTGCCAGGACCAATGAAGTAAGGATCAGTCGACACACGACCAATCGGTAAAGTAGTACGGGGGCCAGATTGCAATTGCAGCTGCTGAAGTAAAGCTGTAATCACATCATAACCACTCATATCCTGAATCTTCGGAGCAGCAGAACAAGGCTGATCTTCAGAGCCAGGCATATTGTAAAAATCAGGTACAAATCAGGAGCACAGGACACACCGACGGAGAGTAAGCGGCGACGCGTGAGGGCGAGCAGTGGTCGTCGAACGTCGGATAGCGGCGAACGGCAATCGGCGCGTGGTGGTGGTTAGCGCGTGGCGTCAAGATCGGCGGCGCGTGGACGTCGGACGACAGGTTTTAATGCAGCGGAAAATTTTTTATTCAGGTTTTAGAATTTTAGGCTCTGATACCATGATAAAATATAAAAGGACTTTATTAATGGTGCATTGATATTAATCAATGACACATCTCATCAATGATGAAGATTATAATATATAGGCTTACAACAAACCAAAGTCTAACATGAATATAATTCTAAGTCTATAAGGAAACTATCATCTATAACTAATTCTATAAGGTAATTACCATCTATAACCTTTCCTACAAGGAAAGGGTTTCTATTTCCTTAACAGTTGTAAAGCTTGAGGTACTCCTTGGACACGTTCGAGGTTACCGGGAATGCTTGACCCGACCCGATCAGAAATTGGGTGGCAGAGCTCCAAAGCAGATGCATGAAATTTGGGGTGGGGTTTGCAGGTGTGTCCCTGAAAATGTGAAAGGGCTAGGTTCATCTGATGCGACAGCGACAATTAGAAGAAGAAGAAATGGTTGGGGGCAATATGGTTATTACTCCCTGTAGTATACTATATATGACCTTATGAAAATAACACAAATTTTTTGAAAAGAAAAATGAGAGGTGGAGATTGAATTGGGAGTATAAAAAGTAAAATGTGTAGATAAAAATAACCTAGTATTTACCAAAAGAAGAAGAGGCCAAAATAAAAAAATCATCCCAATAAGAAAAGAGAGACATAATTAAAGGACCAGAGGGAATATCTAATTGGGGCTTCTTTTTAATTAAATTATACTCTCTCCGTCATAATTCAAATTGTACACATATTTTTTTGGACACTATTATCTATCATAATTTAATCACATATTTTAATAGATTTATGAGTAACAATATTATCATATGTAATATTGTTTAATTCGTTGTAACAAGTAGTTTCTAAATGTTAACTTTTTATTTGCTATTATTATACGTAGTTAAATATATTAACGATCAAACGTAATAAAAATTGTTATCCAATTTAATTTAGGAAAGAGGGATTACCAAATGTCAGAAGCCCGCGAGAGTTGACTCCCCTAGATTCCTTTTTTAAAATTTTCAATTGCTTTGGTTATATTTTTAATGTTTCTGTTTGTTTAAATTTTTTAATATTTGTTTTCTTACTTTTATAATTTAATAAAAATAAAATAAATGTAAAAATTAAATTATAAAAACGAAAATAAATTTAAAAATTAATATTGTATTATTAAATTTCACATTTCAATTTATTTTGGATGAGTAAATTTATTTAAATTAAATATTGAGTTAAAATTAATGAATATAATAGAGAAAATTAAGTGGGTCCATAAAGTAGTTTCATAGTGGTTTCAACCATTGTTGGAGTACAAATGGAGTGGTTTCATTGTGGTTTCAGCTGATGAGGTGGAATAGATAGATTGACTATTTAAAGAACTGAAATCACAAGAGCGGTTTTGAGCGGTTTCACCATTGTACATGGTCTACTACATAAGGTCTTAGATCACCTCCAATTAGTGTCAATTGATTTTAGGGTAATATGCAAATATAACCCTATATGTTGAGAAAAGTGCAAATATAACCATCAATTATTTTTTAATGCAAATATAACCCTGACTATTGAATAAAAGGGCAAAGGTAACCCTCCAACCATGATTCCGGCGCTGACTAATGAATTCCCACCATTGACCAATGAGAAAAGACTAAAATACCCTTATGACCCAAGCCTTAAACTGGAAGGACAATTATGCCCTTATTAACGTTGGGCTGCCACCACCACTCGCCTAGTGGAGCCACCACCCGCTGCTACTCTAGCAACGATAACCACCAGCACATGGTGGCGATTGATCGGAGAAACAAGTTCTGCAAGTCTAACTCCACCTTCTACAACAGTGTTGTAGACCTACGTCTCCTTTCCAAATCTTCTTCCCGGTGGTCTCCCTTGCCGTGATTTCCCCAGGCACTGTCATCACCACCACCAATCCGCTTAACACCGCCGGCAAAATCTTGAAGCATATCTCCTTTTACTGAAACTCGCCACCGCTTTCCCCATGGAGATCCATCCCATGCTCTTCCCTGTTGCCTCCATCGCCACTAATCCACGCCTCTAATCGACGCCACCTTCACCTAGCCCTAATCTCCACCACCTAGACCACAACCAGTCTCACCACCCAGCCCTAATCAACGCAACCCACGCCTCCACCACCCAACCCCTCCTTCGTCGCTATCCCCGCCATAGCGCCACCTCCATCGCCTCCAATCCACGCCCCTAATCGATGCCACCTTCACCTAGCCCTAATCTCCACCACCCAGCCCACCACCAGTCTCACCACCCAGCCCTAATCGATGCAACTCATCCCCTCCACCACCCAGCACCGTCTCTGTCGCCATCCCTGCCACAGTGCCACTAACCTGCCTCGACCTGGGATCATTAATATAGTTGCAGCAAGCACAATTTAATTAACCCGGGCCGAGGCACTAGTCTGTGGGATGGTCAAAGATAAGATTTATATTATGCACCCGTGTCTCGCTTCTAGGCTACCAAAGGGTAGTAAGCGGCAAGCCCTGGGGTTGTCCATAGAGATGTTAGGGTTCAAGTAAAAGTCAAAACACAACCTCGTGGGGGTCGTTAATCCGCACGAGTGAAAGGAATATCTACTAATCTAAACATGCAAACTGGGGGGTTGGTATTTTCAACTAACAACTACAAGCATGAAATAAACAAACAAGTAAACTATTTATTCTAGGCACTTAGGACTAATTTAGCAATATGGCACCACTCAGCCAAGCGCCGAAAAATTGATGAATCTACAATGCCCCACCCCGCGCAATGCCACCAACCCTAAATTCGATGAATCAATGAAACCGACTGGGAAAGAAGAGAAAGACGAAGAGGGGAAGGAGAAGAGAAACAAAGAGAGAAACAAAAAATAGGAAGAAACCGAAAGAAAAATGGAGAGAAAGAAAGGTGGGCCTGGGAAAGAAAAAGTGCAGAAAGAAAAGGGAAATGAAGAAGCTGGCTTTAGGGGTAGGATGTAATTTCAGTGTTTTTTAATTTTTATTTTTTACAGAGGGCAAAATAGTCTTTTCACCCTATTCCAGCCCCAACTGCCTAAAAATGTTATATTTGCACATACCTAAATAAATAGGGTAATATTTTCACTTTCTATTAACGCAGGGTTATATAAGTACTTTCATCAATTATACAGGGTTATATCTGCACTTTTCTCTCGATTTTAAGATGGAAGCCCGAGATACCTCTAAGTTTAACATGGTATCAGAGCTCAGGTTGGGTTATTAGGCTGATGTGTGGAGCCCAAGTTGGGTTATTGGGCCGATGTGTGGATCCCCTTTAATTTGTCTCATGGGTTGTGGAGTGTTTCCACTTTGGTGCATGAGGGGGCATGTAGAAAGATATATCTCATATCGGTTTCTTACAAGAATAATGACTAATATATCAAGTCTTAGGTCACGTCCACTTAGTGTCAAATGGTTTTAAGATGGAAGTCCAACATACCTCTAAATTTACCATGTATAATTAATATATCCCCCCCTCATCCCACTTCATATTGCTTAATTTGACTTTTGGGAGTCAACTGCATCAATGTTTAAATATTAATATCTTTGATTATATGGGTCAAACTTTTGAAAAATAATAAGTTAAAAATATATGTTACGATGATTTCAACAACATGTAACATGATAATAATTTTACATATACAATAATAGAATTTAATGGTTGAAGTTGGTTAAGTTTGACTTTCAAAAATTAAATTAATAGA
The DNA here is from genome assembly GCA_037428765.1 of Rubia yunnanensis. NCBI lineage: Eukaryota > Viridiplantae > Streptophyta > Magnoliopsida > Gentianales > Rubiaceae > Rubia > Rubia yunnanensis. The sequence goes on from CM075064.1 coordinate 109,368,617, forward strand.
TACAAAAGAGCGTAAAAGAAAATGAGAAAGTCTGAGGAAAGTTGGTCTTTCCATAAATTTATGAACAGTCCACAGGGGCATTTAACTTAAATGTTTTATTTTTTTATAAAATTTAAATATTGTATTTTATAAGTTAAAACAAGTAATAATATAGGTGAAAATATAAAAAAATATTATTTAAAAAAATATTTTCAAATTTTCAAAATTTTGTATGTAATTTAACAAATGTAGTGTATAATGTAAAAAATAAGTGGCATATCCATAAGCTTATGGACAGACCGCCTGGCACCCACTCAAAAAAACATATAATTAAATCTATTCAAATTTAACTAGGATAAAAGATAATTTTAATCAAACTTACGTACTTTAACACTCTCCCCCCACTCAATTTAGCGTAGAATGAACCAAAACATAAATCAATCTTGAACAAATCGGAGTCGCATTAGTCATACCTGCCCGTCAAAGATTATCACGTGCAAACTTTGCCTATCCCACGAAGAGACCCCACAAAGTAGAAGAAATCTCAAAACCAAGAAAATAGCGTAAAGACCCCAAATCCATGATGGAGAACACCTGATCGGTCCGAGCAATGAACTAACAAAAAGCCACAAACTCATTACCCGTAAATATGATATCATCAACACAAACTAGGAAATAGAGAAAGTTTGACCCTTGAGAAAATGTAAACAAAGAGGTGTCAGCCAAGTTGCAAAGAAACCGAGATCACAAAAATAGGAATTGAATTGTTGAAACCAAGTTCCAGGGTCTTGATTATGACCAACCACACTTACGTTGGAAGGATGAGACACTAAATTCCATGTATGTTGATGGTGAAGAGCAGCCATGTCTTCATCCATAGCAACCCCTCAATGAGGCTCGCAGAACGATAATCTCAAGGCTCGGTCTGAGCAAGAAGAGTCCCAAGAAATTCAGTAACAACATAATCAGAAAAGCTCCAAGATCGCCGGAAATCATCCAAAGTTCAGGTGTCATGTGATGAAGTCAAGCAGGTGGCAGAGTATGTTTTGATGGAGAGGAAGCCGGAAAAGAGGGTCTTGAAGAGGAATCAACTGGAGACTAGAGAACAGTGAGTGGTGGAACGAACGCCAAAACTGGTGGCGCCGAATCAGACGAACACATCAAACAAGACGGTGCTGCAGGAGATGCCATATTGGAAGAATCAAGAATATCAATCGGACTTGTGCGTGTGTAGAGGCAAACAATGAATCAACGGGATCCACGCGTATGTTCAAGCAAGACTTGGGTTGCACATTAGCCCGCTCGTTGCACTTGTGGGAGGCTATTAAGGTATAAAGAGACTAAATGTCTAATATATAAGTTCAGTGCCAAGATTACTCCTACTATAAGCCAACTGAGTTTTAAATGCAATTTCACCAGACTTGTGTGTTGATCCTGTATTCTTAATAGAGTAAATTTAAATTTAAAAAAGCTCAAATATATCTCGCTTACAAAGACAAGGAGCTCAGGCATGAGATGAGGACGACGAAGAGCTTGCATCCATAGATGTCAACAAATGAATATGAATGGAGCTGTGAAGAAGAGTAATGAAGATAACGTGGAGGAGAGTGATAACAAACTAAGGACGAATTTATTGTGGGAAAACTGGTAATGAGTATGCTTTAGGTTCGGATTTAAAATTAGGCCAAGTTTAGGTTGGCACAAATATTGATTTGAACTTTTAAACTAATACCTTCTGAAAGCCTTCCTGCATCTCAAAATAGTTATGTGAATTTCCTTGAACTGACCGTCGATATCGAAAGGTTTGGAGCATGTACCAGATGAAGGCTGTCGAAATATATAAAATATGAACGCCTGTTTTTCATTGATGGTACAAGAGTACAATATATAGTCCGTCTTTATAGAGTTAATAAAGGAAAAAGATTCTATTTAAGGTACAATAATATTGCAGAAGATATTCACAAAATATCTCATACACTCTTCCTCAAATTGGAACATGTGGATATCGCATGCCCAACTTCCCAAGCAAAGTCTGAAATGTCTGTCGTCCAAGTGCCTTCGTAAATAAATCTGTTGCCTGACTAGCAATACGAATATGATAAGTAACCACAACACCAAACTGTATCAAATCACGAACAAAATGACAATCAATCTCAATGTGCTTCGTCCTCTCATGAAAAGCTGGATTGGCTGCAATATGAAGAGCAGTCTGACTGTGGCAGTACCAACGCATCGGAGTAGGATGCGATACTCCCAGCGAACGAAGAAATGACTTGAACCACGACAATTCACAACACGCGACTGCCATAGCCCGGTATTATGCTTCAGTGGGTTGTTTCTTCATCTTCCTAGAAACGTGAGATTCGCCAATCATCACAAAATATCAAGTCAAAGATCTCCTAGTAATTGGGCAAGCTGCCCAATCTGAATCACAAAATGCTGTAAGCTAAAGAGAACTCTTGACCGATAGAAACAAACCTTGACCAAGATGACTCTATAAGAAATGCAGAACTCACAAAGCTGCATGCCAATGTGCCAAACACGGTTTCTATATGAACTGGGCCAAGGTATTGACTGAATAGCTAAGCTCAGGACGAGTGATGGTGAGATAAATGAGCTTCCCAAAAAGTCTGAGATACTGCTTAGAATCATCAAACACAGGACCATCATCTCGAGCCAAATTGTGCTATTGTTCCATGGGAAAATATGGGCTTAGCTTCCAATAAACCAATACTAGGAAAAATATCCAAGGCATATTTCCGCTGAGACAGAAACATCGCATCAAGCTGACGAGCGATCTCAATACCTAAGAAATACTTCAGGGCACCAAGATCCTTCATATGAAAACAAGAGCACAAATACTTCATGAACTCGGATATCATCGTAGGAGAGGAACCAACGATCATAAGATCATCAACGTAAACCAATACATGAAGAGAAACACCATTCTTCAAGTAAGAAAACAAGGAGTAATTTGCCTTACTCTGAACAAACCCAAAGAGGCTAAGAGCAATAGCAAGTTTAGCAAACCAATTCCGTGGAGCCTGGCGTAGACCGAAAAGAGATTTGCGAAACTTGCAAACCAACCCAGGTGCCGAAAGTGTATAACAAAGAGGCGAACGCATGTACACCTCCTCCTTAAGATCACCATGCAAAAATGCATTGTGAAAATCCATCTGATGAAGATCCCAACCACGAATAGCAGCAACAACCAAGAAAAGACGATCCAAACTCATCTTGGCAACATGAGCAAATGTTTCAGTAAAATCAATCCCCTCAATCTGATGATTGCCAAGTACAAAGAAACGAGCCTTGTATCGTTCAATAGAACCATCAGACTTAAACTTAGTCTGATAAACCCACTTACAGCCAATAGCCTTCTTGCCAGGAGGAAGAGGAGCAAGAACCCATGTATTACTCTGCTCGAGTGCATCAATCTATTCATACATAGCCTCACACCAATGAGCATGGCGATAAGCATCTGAAAAAGTAATCAGATCAGCAACATCAGTCACTGTAACCAAAAGTCTAGAATGTGAAACTAAAAAATTACTACAAGAAACATAATCAGCAATAGGGTAACGCGTACCTGAGGACAGTGAACAGAGGACGCGGGATTAGTAGAGAGGGGTTTTATGGAGAGAGTTGCAGTGCGAATGTAGTCTTTAAATTTAGTTGGAGACTGACGAAGACGATTGCTGGAAGGAAGGACATTGGATGGAGCAGCTGGTGGGGAGACTGCGCGTTGGGCACATCAGGAACCGACTGCGCGATGGGCGTGGTAGGAGGCGCCCGTGCTGACTGGGCAGCCATGGATGACCGCGGGTGGGGGGACGCGGCTGGAGGCGCCTGCGGTGGAGAGCTGACCAGGGACGCCCGCGGCTGGAGAAACGCCTATGATGGAGGGGCGGCCATGATCGATCATGGCTGGAGCTCAATACGAGCTGGCCGCGGAGAGGTCCCAGATGGCTATGGGCCTAGCATCACGGTCAGCCAGATTCCATGGTCGGACAGCCGCTGCAATGCTAGAGGCTGAAGCTCGGGACGAGCTGGCCGTTGCTAATTAGGACTGGGCGGCTCCACCGGGTCGGAGGGCTTAGGAATGGAGTCATCAAACATAGCAGGGGACAAAGATGGCAGTGGATCAGTAGGTATCGTCTTCGCAGACACATGTGCAAAAAGGAAACATTCTTCATAAAATATCACATCCCGGATGTCAAACATAGTGAGAGACCCATTTCGTAAACACGCCAAGCTTTCTTGTCAACAAGATAGCCAAGAAAAATGCACTTCCAACTTCTGGATACAAACTTATCACACGGTCGTGGAAGCTGAGAGGCAAAACACAATGAACCGAACACACGGAGATGGATGTAATCTGGTGCGCGACCGTACAGAAAGTGATGAGGCATCAATCATCTTACACTGGTGTTGGCGTGCGATTGATGAGGTAAGCCGCTGTAAGAATGCATTCTCCCCAAAAGTCGATAGGGAGATGAGGTTGGAAACAAAGAGCACAGGCAACATTAAGAATATGTCTGTGTTTATGTTCCAAACACCCATTTTGCTGAGGTGTGTAGACTGTGGAGGTCTCAAACAAACACCTTTCTCCAGAAAACATTATCTGAGGGGCAAGATTTGGTACCGTTGTGTGCCCGAACCCGCTGAATGGGACGGCGAAACTGTGTCTGAACAAACGCAAAGAACTCCTTCATCTTCAATGGTACTTAAGACTTAGAAACTAATAAGTAAACCCAAACCGCTCGGGAATAATCATCAACCATGGTAAAAAAATAAAATGCTCCACTAGAAGATGGTGAAACATCACAATGAATAAGTTCAAACAAAGTACTAGCCTTAGCTAAACTAACAGGAAAACTATTTCTAGACTGTTTTACCCGATGGTATACCGAGCAGGGAACAGATTTTTTAAAATCACTATTATGTAAAGAAATAGCTGGGATAGAAGACAACACCGAGGAGGACGAATGCCCAAAATGCTGATACTATAAAGCAGACGAAAAACACTGAAGCAGCAACATACAAGGACGGCTGTGTAGACTTTGAGCTCCCAATCTAAGCAACCAATAAATCCCTCCTTGTTGTTCATCCACGCCAATCACTGTCCTCATGCTGATATCCTGTAGTACACATAATTTTCTGGTAAGAAAAACTAGACATTTTAAAGCAGCAGTTAACTTGGAAAACGATAGCAAATTGCATCGTAATGCCTGAATAAAGAGAATATGAGTCATGACAACATCTCCAAAATTTTTTTTGCCATGTTCAACAACAGTTGATATAGAACCATCAGGAAGGATAACATCAACATTTGCAGCATCCTCAATATCATAAAGAAGATATATATCGCCGGTCATATGATACGATGCACCAGTATCAAGAATCCATGGTAAAACAGTCTTACCTGACATATTGTTAGAGGTATTTAATTTAGAGAACATGTTAAAAACCGTACTCCATTGCTCCTTGGACAGTGCCGGGGCGAAGACTGATCGATCGGAGTCTAAAATGACGGCAGCGACGGTGCCCGCGGGTGGAGTGGCGGCGGCCTGGTAGCGGCGAGTGCTGGAACTAGACGGCGGCGCTGGCTTCTTGGTGGCGGCAGCGGTGTCTGGCACGGCGGCGGCAGATGGAGAAGTAAGGGCGCGGTGGCGGTGGTCTTGCGAGTAAATTTTTTTTAGGGTTCTCAAGATTTAGTCTCTGATACCATGCAAAATATGAACGTCCAATTTTTATTGATGATACAAAAGTACAATATATGAACAGTCTTTGCAGAGTAAATAGAGAAAAAATAATTCTATCAATGTACAATAATATTGAAAAAGATATTTAATATCTCCTACAAAATAGCCTTCGAATGTCATTTCTGTGACTTTGTTTAATATAATTAGATGACGTTATTTTTTCACAGGTCACTTCAACTAGTTTCATTAAAGACACATAATATTTAAGTGTCTTGTTTTTGTGATTTTACAAAAGTTCTTTATTTTTATATAAACTCTCAATGGTCCAACTAGCATTATTTTTTCCCTTCTACCATTGTTTGAGAACTCTTACTCCCTCTGGTCCACTATTTATGGTTTCCTTTGACCAGCAATTTTTTTATGGTATGTTTGATCATCGATAACTTTTGTTGTATATAGTAATGGACCTTATGTGAGATGTCTTTTAATTCTCCGTAACGTGTAGTTTTTGAAAAGTAATATTTTATAAGTTATTATCGTACGTAACAAAAGTTATCGATAGTCAAACATGCCTTGAAAAAATGTAAGAAAAAAGGGGACATAAACACTGGACCAGAGGGAGTACTAATTTTTTGAGAACTCTTACTAGTTCTTCTAACATTGAAGTCTTTCTTGCCAAGACGTCATAACTAGACATTCTAATGTGTTTTAAGAAGCGAGCATCCTATCCCTTTACACAATTTTTTCAATAGAATAAATTATTTTTGTCACCTAAATAGCATCTTAAAATTTGTTTGGTCCCCAAGGCCAATATCGCATTTGTTCAGCAACCAACAAATACAAAATGATTTGTTTGGTCCCAAAAGGCAGTTTTCAGGTAAAGTCAATGGTAAAACTAGTCAAAGTATGTAAAATGACCATTATACCCCACCCGAGTTAAAAATATTTTAAAAAAGAAATCAAACTCCTTCCCGATTCCAACTCTGCCACTGCCTGATGCAAAGTCAGCGGCGCGGCAGCGCCTCCCTGAAAGTGTGCCACCTCCGCGAAGCTCCGGAGGGCTAGCCACACTCCATCGCCTATTTGCCGTTCAATTTTCTCACACTCTACCACCTCTCCGTCGATCGTCCAACCAGACCAGCTAGCAGCCTAAAACCAATTGTGATTGCATTCTCTAGGATCATTCAAATTTCCCTAAGGCCCGACGGTGGTGCAAAGGATCGATTGTATTTCTCGGCGACGAGTGGGTAGGGCTCGACAGTGGTGCATTCTCCGACGAAAGAGGCATCTTTGGAGGCAAAGAGCTCCTCTATCAGCTTGTGGTTGGGGTGAAGATAAGAGCAGCAGAACGATGGGAAGAAGCAAACTAACGTGAAGAGGGACATGCATGAGATCCATGAGCGGGCAGAGGAAGAAGACGTGTGTGACTTCACGTGCGCTGTAGGACAAAAATTTTGCGCGCGTGTCTTCACATGCGCAATTATGATTTTATGGCTAAATTTCATTTTCAGGTTTTTAATAAGTAAAATTACAAAAATACCCCCCAGCTATACCTGAAAACCACCTTTGCTTACCTGAAAACCACTTTGGGGACCAAACAAATCATTTTGTATTTGTTAGTTGCTGGACAAACGCGGTATTGACCTTGGGGACCAAAAAAACAATTTAGTTTTTTATATATAAAATTCAAATTAACAATATTGATGATCGTTTTATATGCCTATTAACCAAATACTACTCTCACATTTTATTCAAGTTTGAAACCAAAAAACAAAATTACGCACAAACGGATTTAATCGTGGCACTTAGCAACAAGAACAAAGCTCAGAAGAGCTGCAAGTTCAGAAAACTGAAAGATTCAATAAGGGAAAGCTAAGGGAAATTTTGATTGATTAACTTAATCAAAATGAGAGAAGTACATTTGCTATATATGCACAAATCATGTACCAACTGCCTAACGAATTAACTAATGAGCTATACAAGTGGGCTAACTATCAAGACTTTAAAAGAATATCCAAATGATTAAAACCAGTTATCAATTTCAAAAAAAGGTTCCACCGACTTCATTTGAAATTTGGCGCCAACTTCTGATCATGTAGTTTCTGAACTTTTGATCTTAATCTTAAACTTCCTAATTCATCAGAAGCATCAATGATATATTCCTCCACCATCCCCCCTTCAAGATGAGGATTCTTTGAGTAACAAAATCCTATTTTGGACAGTAAAGATTGAGCAGCAATGGGGGAGAGCAACTTGGTAAAACTATCAGCCAACTGAGCACTAGAAAATATATGTAATGGATTAATAAAACCATCATGATATACATCCCTTACATAATGACAGTCCATCTCTATATTCTTAGTTCTCTAATGGAAGACAGGATTCTGAGTGATATGTAGAGCAGCAATGTTGTCACATTTCAAAGGAATTGGAAGCACAAACTGATGCTGCAAATCTGTGAGAATGAATGTGATCTATTTAACTTCTGAAACTGTCTTGGATATAGCTCTATACTCAGATTCAACAGAATATTTTGCTCGCATTGTTGTTTCTTGGATTTCTAAGAAATCAAAGAATCACCTAAGAAAATGTTGTAGCCAGTTACTGATTTCCTAGTGAGTCTGCAAGTGTTCCAATCTGCATCATAGTAAGCTTATAATGACTTTGAAGATGTTGCAGGGAAGAAAAAGTCATGAGTGGAACACCCTTTTCAATATCTGGCAATATGATGCGCAGCTTTCCAATGATGATTAGTAGGATTCCGCACAAATTGACTTAGCTAATGCACTTAGAATGTGATGTCTGGCCTTGTGTAAGGCAAGCATAGAAACCTTCCAATCAATCTTCTATGAGGACCTCGATCATGTAGAAAAGGTGATGAGTTATCCTCAATTGGCCAAGAAGCTGGGAGTGGAGTTGCTACTGCATTACAATCAGCCAGATGAAGATCATTGATCAGATCACTAATATACTTTACAAGACTTAGGAAGATCCCGACCATATATCTGGCAATATATATAACTAAGAAGTACTTAGCATTTCCCAGATCTTTAATGGCAAAAAGATCATGCAGATAATTCTTGAATGTCTGAATTTCTTCCTCAAAATATCTTGTAGTCAAAACATCATCGACATAGATCTATAGCACAATGTTGTATTCAGCAGTCCTCTTAATGAAGAAGCAATGATCATGTTTTGATTTCTTGAATCCATATAAGACTAAGTGCTTAGTAAACTCAGTATTCCACTCTCTATAGGTTTGTTTCAAACCATATAAAGACCTTTTTAATCTGCAAACATGCCCTGGCAGTGCCTTATCATAACCTTGTGGTGGTGTCATGTAAAGCTACTCACTAATATAACCAAGAAGAAAAGCATTATTGATGTCTATCTGATGTAAATACCAATTCATTAGTGAGGTCATTGACAAAAACAATATGACAGTAACTTTCTTGGCAACAGGTGAGAAAGAATCAACATAATCAATACCTTCAATTTGAGAAAACTCATTTGCTACCAGTCTGGCTTTATACCTTTCAATTGATCCATCTGCCTTGTATTTAACCTTGTAAACCCATTTACAACCAATAGGTCTTTTCCCTACAGGTAGATTAACTATATCCCAAGTATGATTAGATTCAAGAGCATCTAACTCAATTTTCATAGCCTTAACCCAATGCTGATTACTGCCAGCTTGTTTATATAATTGTGGTTCATGGATTCCTAACAGTTGTGACATAAAAATCATATGTGAATAAGAGAAGGTATCAATACAAATATCAGAATTATGAGCATTATTTACAACAAAGACATCCATCCAACAAGGCTTAGACCTGATCCTGGTACTTTTCCTAGGAACAATATGAATGTGTGTATCATTCCTAACATGACTAGTATTGTAATTAGGAGGGTGTGTTTCATGATCCTGAGATGATTGTGGAGAGGAGTGTATGGAATCATTATCATTAAGGAAAGAGGTATTGTTTGGTTCTGTACTTTTGGATCGGAAATTGAATTTTGATATGATATATCTGGAAAAGAATTAATATTAGAAGGAGGTATAAGAAGTATAATTTTATTGTGATCAGAACTAGAATAATGGAATGTATAATTAAAAGGTTTATAAGGAAAGAGATTGTTATAGAAGACAACATCTTTTCAAAACAAAGATCTTCTTACTCAGATGACCATATAGTTTATATCATTTTTGAATGGTTGAATATCCTATGAAGATGCATGCCACTGATCTTGGATTGAACTTGTGCTCATTTAAACTGAAGTATGTGGCATAGCATAGGGAACCAAATACATGCATCTGAGAGATATCAGGAGATTTATGGAAAATAATTTCATAAGGTGATTTCCAATTTAATACTAAAGAAGGTAATATTTTCATTATGTAAGTAACTGTAAGAACTGATTCTACCCGGAAATGTAAATGAAGATTAGATTGATGCATGAGGGATCTAGCTATTTGAAGAATGGTTCTATGTTTTCTTTCAACTACACCATTTTGTTGTGGTGAATATGGACATGGTTTATGGTGTAAAATACCTAGTGAAGCAAAAAACTGTGAACAAATTTTGTTGACAAACTCACTGTCATTATCAGTCCTTATATTCCTGATTTTGGCACTATATTGAATCTGCAACATGAGAATGAAATCCCTGATAATGAAAGGAACCTGGTCTTTACTTCTTATCAGAAAATTCCAGGTAGCTGTACTAAAGTCATCTACAATGGTTAAGAAATATTGTTCATCACTGCTAGTTTTGACCTTAAAAGTCCCCCAGAGATCCATATGAAGAGTATCAAATGGAATGGAACTATGATGGATTTTTCAGAAAATGGAAACCTAGTTTTCTTAGGGACAAATACCACATTTATTATTCATGTTTAGAAGATTCATATGTTTCAGTACAATATCAGAAGGATGACCTAGCTTATTGTGTAAAATTTCTAAACATTATTAGAAAGGCATTGTACAGAATTAAGTGCTGAATCAGCAATTAAACTATCTGTCTTAAGTGAAGCCAAATACTTCTTGATGATTTCAGTTTGGAAGGATTTCTTGTTCATAATGTATAAACAATGCTTTTAGTTGTAATTCCTAATGCTGAGTTAGTCTTGTGTTCCTGTATGATACACACATGAGGATAAAAAGTAAGATAAACCTTGGAATCATGTGCTAATTTTTGTACTAAAAGAACATTGAATTTAAACATCTAACAAACAAACAATTTATTAGTTTAAGCTTATTGTTCAGCTTGATAGATTTTATGGCATCTATGAAGACTTTTGAATGATCTAGCAAAAGGATTGGTGTTTTATGTGTGATTGAATGAAGTGTTTCAAAAAAAGAGGGAGTAATGCACATATGTGAAGTAGCACCACGTTCTAGAATCCAGTAATCAATCTCAAAACAAGTAGCAACATTAGCAAAATGAATAACTATGTAACCTGAAAATTTCATATGAGCAAAGTTGATCATGTCTCCTGATTCAGAACCTTGCTCCTTTCCTTTCCTTTTTACCAGCTTCCCAAATTCCATCTGAATCATGTTTGCAATCATAGCCTGCATATTTCCAATGCCCTTGCTTTCTCTAGTCTCAAACAATGCTCCAGAAGCAGCCTACTGAGTTTCATCTTCAAAACCTGAGGTATTAGTTGCATTTGCATAAGTTTTTCCCTTCATTTTACTTGCATCTAGTCACCAGTCCCGATATCCATCCAATTTGAAACAAAAATCCTTCTAATGTCCATTTCAGTGGCAATAATCATATTTCAGTAACTTCTTTGCCTCTGCATCTTTCTTCTTTTGACCAAATCTACTTGCATTTTTTATCCTGATCCCTGCCTCACAAGCATAGCAACTAATTGATTTATATTCTTCATCATGTTTCTTGGCACACTCCTCTGTTGCTCGTGCTTACTGAACTGAGAATATGTCTTTCCAACAGTAGACAATATATACATCACAAGTATATGATCCCTTAAAGCATTATATTCATCATGTAAACCAAACATAAACTGCTTCAATCTATCCCGATTGGCTTGCATTTCAAGTTTCTCAACAAATCCACAATTTCAATCACAAGGACAACAAGTACACTTAAGCAGCGCCTCCCTCTCTCACAAAAAGAAAAACCCTAATTTTCTTCTATTTTCATTTAATTTCAACCATACATACATAATTACATAATGATAATGTTGACAGTAAACATGTCAACATTAACAAAATAGATATAATAGAATATAAAGAGTATTGTATTTTAAAAAAAAAAGAAATCTATGAAAAAGATGAAGAAATAAAAAGGAGAAAGAGGAAGGAAAGGTAGAGGTGGGGTCAAGACTCATGAGTTGGATTCTTGTGTAGTAGTATGGGTCTAGGTCTGATCACATTAATTTCATCCCAAATTTCTTTCAGATTAGAGAAATATTGAGCAACTGAATCAGTGCTTGTTTCAGCTCAGTCAAATTAGCTATCAACTGATAATAGAGAGGTTCATGGCTAACTGAATACCTCTCCTCAATCTCATCCCATAGTTTCTTTGCATCTACCTAAAAATGCGAAGCTCCTAGAAAAGTATTTATTGATCGAATTTTGAATTCACGAAACAATTTTTGAGTTAGCCTTCATCTAGATCTAAATCAACGGAGAATTAGCTGCAGGTTTTGGTACTTCTCCAGTGCTGAACTTTAATTTTCCACTTGCTGAGAGTGCAGTAACCATTGTTTCTCTCCAAATCACATAATTATTCTATGTCAAAATATTGGAGACTATCACAGGGCCTACATGATCTGAGGATGTGAGAAGCAGCGTATCATCTGGCTTGATTATCAAAAAAACCTTCAGCATCCACAACATAAGGATCATTCCTTCCTTCAGCATTTACTGATCCAGTGCTACAAACGAACTAACTAATGATCTATACAAGTGGGCTAACTACCAAAACAGAAAAGAAGACCCAAATGATCAAAGCCAATGACCAGTTTCAGAAAATTGTTCCACCGACCTCATTTGAAATTTGGTGCCAACTTCTAATCATGTAGTTTCTGAACATCTGTTCTTGATCTTGAACTTCCCGATTCATATGCAACAAAAATAATATATTCCTTCAAACATTACAAGAAAAAAAACCCTTAGTGACATACTGATTCTGGTCATTGAATGTCATGAATTCTTCACTAAAGACTTTTGGTGACCAAAATTGGGTTGTCACGGATTGATCACATTATCTCTGTTACAAAAAGTTCCGGTGACGACTTTTTCTGGTTGGTCACGGCGACTATTTTAATGATCAGTATTTTTGGTTAAAAATCTTAGTGACAAAATGTATTCGTCAATAAAATAGTCACCAATAAACCAGAAATGGTTACTAATGTTGCATTGATGACCAAAAAAATCGTCAGAAGAAGGTTCAATGGCAAAAATGATTTAGTCACTAAAATATTTAATGACCGGTAACTTTTAGTCACTAAAACATTGGATGGCCAATATTTTGTAGTCACTACTAAAATGATGACCAAAAACTTCCAGTCACTAAAGAATTAATGACGAATAATGTTTAGTCACTAAAATTTGATAACCAATAGTATTAGTTAGTGAATGGGTCGCTAAAGTTGATTTCTGTCCAACCTCTTTAACGTATTTAGTGACAAAAAATTTTACAATTTGTTTTTTTTAAAATGGTCACTGACTGTGGTAGCTAGTGACCAAACTTTAAGCCCAAAATTTGGTCATAACATTTAGACAATGGTGACAATATTGGGAATCAATATTTTTATTTAATAATTATTAAATAAAAACATAAATAAAGAAAATAGTTCTCAATATAACTAACACGCCAATAGTTGTGATTTCAAAATGTATTTAAGATTCCATAACAAAATAGGCAAAAGAAATCAATCTTAGCAGTTCATGCAAAATGAGGCAAACGCAAACATATGCTGCTATATAACCTTACAACACACTTCTATAATACCTTTCCATCAAAAGTTGTATCACAAAAATTACTCAGAGGTAGTCAAAAGTTCATACATAATAACCTTCCTTCTTAGCTCTTGCCAACTGACTTTTCCTTGACCTTATGCATCTTCACAATCTTCTGTTCTTCAACGGGGAAGGCCCTGATGATCCTTTCCCTCACAACACTTCAAAACAATACACCACCATAAGGATGGTTGACAATCCTTCGATTCCTAGGCAGTTTGTACTCTGTAGGTCTCAGGTGTGGAATCCCTTGGACGAATGTCATTCTTTCTAGCATTAAAGAACACAGTTAGCTAAAACATATTACATCGTAAGCACATACTACATAGCTTACACTAACCAAAACTGTGAAAGCAAAAATTTAGATGTATAGGATACAAATTACAATATCTAAAGCAACCTCGGAAGCTAATGAGAACTTGCACGAAAACTGGCTATTCATTCTTTACATCATAAAGGATAGCCAACTTACTTAACTCTTATGCCCAACACCTTTTTATCACCAAATTGCTTACCAAAATTTTCACTTGGTCATTAAAAGTTTATTAGTGACCAAAATATACTGGCGAAAATATGTAAGTGACTAATACAATCATTAGTGACTGAATAGTTTGTAGTCATCGAAATTCGGACACGAAAGCCCTTTTTTCTTGTAATGTAAGAGATTTTATAGTAGCGTATTATTTACACAGACACATAGACACACACTTCACACACACACACACTTCACACACTTCACACACACACACACTTTTCACACACACACACACACAATTCTCACACATCATACACTTCACACACTTCACATACTCACGCATACACTTCACACACACACACACACTTAACATACACACACACATTTCACACACACACACACACACACACACATTTTTCACACACCGGTAGGTTGATCAGTGCCTATGATTATCTTACCGGTGCTCATAAAATTTTCTTTCAATACTCTGGATGAAAATTGAAAAATATATATATATTCTCGCCATATGTGCAACATCCACACCATAAAAACATAACAGCGGGGTTATGATATAATACAATCGGTGCCCACGTTTATTCCAGGTTCTGACGAGAAAACTTTTTTACTCTCTGCACTTAGGTCTCTCATAGAAAGTTAGAAGCGTCAAATTACCAATACTAAAATGTAATTCGCCAAGACATGACCGTGACTTGCCAATTTGGGCCAGAATAGGTGAATGAAGGGGTTTGCAATGAAAACAATGATTACTTGTACATATTTTTTGAAAATTACACCGTGGCCCCCAAATTTTACAAACATACCCTACAACCTTTTTTCCGCATCTGGTTGGGATCTTAGTTGACATCGTACTCCATGGTGTGTACGGTCAACCTGAAAATGTTAATTACATTCCGTAGGCCATCTATATTTGTTATTGCAATTAAGTCATTGTTATGTGTGATAGGCTTAAGGCATTTTCAATTGCTCTGAAATGCACAAATTTTCATTTTTTCCCCTAATTATGAAAATTTAAAAAATGTATATTTCCATTGATGAAATGAAGAAAAACGTATATGTTCTAGAGTAAATTATAGTTGATTACTTAGAAGTAATGAAGTGAGATTGGAATCACTTATGGATATGTTTGTATGTTCGACCCCTCATAAATCTTCCAGTTTGGACTTTGAAAATACATTGGGAGTGTATCGAGTACCCTCCCGTTCGAGTAGATATGAATTTCGAGTTATGAGTAAACTTTTTACTTTTTGCACTTAGGTCCCTTCAAGAAAGTTGGAGGCATTGAATAAAAAATTTGGCAACACCAAATGCAATTCACCAAGAGATGATCGGGTCAGAATGGGTGAACAGATGGGCCTCGAATCAAAATAATGATTACTTGTACATATTTTTTTTGTAAATTACACAGTTGCCCCCAAAGTATTACAAATACACTCTTCTACACATTATTTAATGAACCATTTATCCCATAAATCCACTTTTTACCTGCCAAAAAAGGGTAGGTGGTAACACCCCAAAATTCTGACCAACTTTCTCAACTCAAGTATCCGGTTAGAACTGGGCATGTTACTACGAATCCAATGAAGCGAATTTCTCAGACGTAGAAACGAGCAATACATTTTACGCGGAAGCGATTTTAAACTTCAAAACTTAACTTACAATTACAATAAAATCTTATATAAAAGTGAGTTTTTAACCCTATTTTTGTTTTTAAAAAGTACGGGTATAACCTTGTAAAATCTAAAAGTGAAAATTTAATCCTGGAAATTGTTGACCGAAATGTCAATAACCAACTTGGTCAGAAACTATCAAAATGACCATTTTACCCTTCTGTTAAAAATGTTTAAAATCCAAAAAATATTAAAAGATAGAGTAATACACTCCATGCTGTTCAAAAAAACAAACCTTTTCTTTTTCCAATTTTCTTTCTTAATCTTTTTCTTTCTTTCTGCGAAACTGACCCAGATCTCAGCGGTGGTGGTGAAGCTCTAAGCTGTGGAGGGGGTGGGTGATGGGCGATGGGGCTAAGGTTCAGGTGGTGGTGGTGTGTGGCACAGTAGGCATGGCTAGGGTTTCCTGTAGTGACATGGGTGGTGAAACTCTCAGTGGCGGAGGGGGTGGGCGATGGGGCTAGGGTGGCGGGGTTAGGGTTCAGGTAGAGGTGGTGGGTGGCGCATCCTGCCTAGATTCCCTCTTGGGTTTCCCTCAAGCCCAACTATGCCTCGCTCCAGTACATCCCATAACCCAACATTAGTAAACTCGAAAACATCCATTTTAATCTCCTTATCAAAACAAGGCAAGGTAAACGAAGCCCAAAAGTTCCTCATGGAGATGGAATCCACCGGCATCCGGTGACGTTGCATACGTATGAAGACCTACTTCAAACATTCGCAAAGTCCAAGTCTTTACGCCATGGAAGATCGGTTCAACAGAGGGTTTGTAAGGAGCTCGGATACCCACCTACGTTTTTTGTAGAATTGCGCCTTGGAAATGTTCTTTGAGTGTGAGAGTGTTAAGGATGCTGAGAAGGTGTTTGATAAAATGTGCAAGAGAAGCCCGGGATCATGGTTCTTTATAATATGAGCTTATGTTGGTAAGGGGTGGATAGCGAAAGGTTTTGAATTGTTAAAATGTGGGAGTCCGGGATCATCCCCGGGCCTTTGGTCTTCATAAAGCTTATGCGAGAATGTGTCTAACTGTCTATGGATACCTCTGTGTGTAATATGTATGCTAAGTGTGGGCCAATGGAGGATGAGGAGCAGGTTTTCGACACAATGCTGGAGAAAAGCTGTTGTTTGGATCAGTTTGATGGTGGGATTCACTCAATCCGACATACTTGGTGATGCTATGAGATTGTTTGTTAGGATGGTGAAGGAAGGTGTTAAGGAAATAGAAACTCTTTTCTTGTAGGAAAGGTTATAGATGGTAGTTACCTTATATAATTAGTTCCTTATGGAATTAGTTATAGATGGTAGTTTTCGTATAGACTTATAATTCTATTCCTATTAGACTTTAGTTTGTTGTAGCCCTACATATTGTAATCCTCATTATTGATGAGAGGTGTCATTGATGTGATATCAATGAACCATAATAAAGTTCTTTATATTTTATCATGGTATCAGAGCCTAAAACCTTGAAATCCTAAAGAAAATTCTGATGTAGTTTTCTGAGCTTCCATCGCCTCCGACGCTCGCGCGTTGCACACACGCACTGCCGCTGCCATTGTTTATTGCTCGTCAACCATTGCAGATCTTTGACTGACGCCGTTGTTGTTCACCAACTGTCGTTGTCGTCGATCCATCCAAAATTTTACTGAACCTTCAAGTGTCACGAACAGTCGCGGCTTGACCTGGTTAGCCACCGATCTGATTTGATCTGTCACCACTACAGCTAATCTAATCTACTACAATGTCTACCTCTGAATCCGAATCCTAAAGACCGGAGTTGACGTCCATCTCGTCGCTGCCCGCCGTTATTTTTTACCGTAGCCACTACAGATTTACGTCGTCGCCACCTGACTTTTATTTCCATTTCATTGTTTCCATTATCTGTTGCTTGCCGCTATCTGCTGTCGTAGCATGTCAATCAGTCCATTCAATGTAATCTCCGGATGATTTCTACCGATCTTCAACACGCCGAATTGTGAATTCAATGTCGTTGCTACTACTGATAATGAATTTGAATACTGCCTTACCAGCTGCTACTGTTACTGTTATTGATACTACTTCTACCCCTACTGAGATTTTTTAATTTTTTTTAATGATTAGCAATTTCATAATCTTTTTCACAATTTGGGCATTCTTGTCATCTCTAACTTGAGGGAGAGTGTTAAGGAAATATAAACCCTTTCCTTGCCGGAAAGGTTATAGATGATAGTTACCTTATAGAATTAGTTTCCTTATGGAATTAGTCATAGATGGTAATTTCCTTATAGACTTAGAATACTATTCTTGTTAGACTTTGGTTTGTTGCAACCCTATATATTGTAATCCTCATTATTGATGAGAGGTGTCATTGATGTGATATCAATGCACCATAATAAATTCTTTTATATTTTATATGAAGGGGTTGAAATGGATGATTTTGCCTTCTCAATCTCTCTTTTATGACATGAGCTGGCACTTTCAAATTTTACAAGGTTATATCTACACTTTCTCAATTTAACAGGGTCATTTATACACTTTTCCCAAAGTCATATAAGTGGTTTACATTGTGTAAAAGTAAAAGTTCTAACTTGGTTTCTAGATCCAAAAGCATATCCATGATCTCATCCCAAATGAAGTAAATGCAGCATGCATGAGCTCTCACTCTATCTGCTCAACTACACCTGTTGGGAGTTCTTAGACTAGGGTAAGCTCTAAGCTTAATGATGTTCCATTGCCAGTATTTACCAATTGGAGTTTTAGTGATCACATAAAAATAGGCACATAAATTCTAGCACATAGAAAAATGATACAAGTGGTTTATGCCAAGTTGCAGCCAAGTTCCAATATGATCATTGTGACTGACATTAGGGAATAAACCTTTCAGTGGTGCCCGAAGGCTATCAGATCCAGAAATCCATACTCGTCAACCACACCCAAGATGTTCAACTACGAGCTCATATCAGAAACTAGATGGTTATGGCATAACAAAACTCCACGTGTTGTCGATCGATCGTACGGTTCAGTCTACACCGTTCCCCATCAATTTAGATCAAACTACAACTGCATCGGGGCCACCAAAAATCACAGACAAATAATCAAGTAGCTAAGTTTCACACACATCACATACACACAAACTTTACACACACACGCACTTTTCACACACTTCACACACACATTTCACACACACAAGCTTTTCTCTCACATACACACTTCACATACACATACAGACACATTTTACTATGGAATCAGAGGCGGAACTACCTTGTGCAAGGAAATGTTTCTTTTTTAAAAATTTAAAAAAGAAATATTTTTTTTTCAAAATTTATTAGTTAATTAACATGTCATTTTTTTTATTAATACCTTGGTTTATTTTCAATTTCAAATCCACTTTATTCCGCTAAATTTTAAAATTTCTCAAAATTTTAACAACACCTACAAAGACAGAGTCATCAAATTAAATTGTGTCCTATCAAATTTTATTTTTTCTGAATCCACCCTGTATGGAATGATAGCCGTCTCTGACCAATTTATCATTACGTGGTTTTAGTGACAAATGACACATATGAAGGACGAAGCACGTAGACTCTATATGAATTTATTACTTTAAAAAAAGAAGACACCAACTGAAATCAACTAATCCTTCAAATGATTAAGCATGAAATAAAAACCACGACTAGTCCAAACAATAAATCCACAGCTATTTCATAACTAATCAAAATAACAAATATGATATCTACCTCCTCCGTATCAACTCGTGGTGCTGTCATAAGGAGATTTTGAGAATGAAAAATTCGGACTTTTAAATGGAAGTTAATATGGTGACATTGTATCCCACAACGGCATTCCCCGTTGCAAGGTCAAACGAGTACGTTTGAGCAATGGCATACCCGCGACACATCCGAAACAACCCCGTACCGCCAACAATAGCCATTTCACGAACCGGGTACGTAGCCGTGTTGATACTAAGAAGGCTAAATGAGCTCCCATTATACACGCCATCCAAGAACCCGTAGCTCATCGCCATTAGGAGCCCTAGATCCGTTTGGCCCGCCGATCCATACGTACCACGGGCCCGTCCAATCAGCTTTGAGTTTGGATCGGGCCCTATTGTTAGTGCATCATCCACCATGAACATGGCGCCGAATAATGTCTGAGACGTGTTGGTCGTGGCTGTCTGGGCAATCCTAACTGCACTAGGGTTCCTCCCGCTTAGCACATCGTGGAAGTAGAACTCTAGCGTAGTCACCACCTCTTTGCCGGTGCCAATTTCGACTCGTTTAGCCCATGTAACGTCGGTTTGGGCTTCAGCTATCGTTAGAGCCATGAAAATGGTGAGGAGAATGAGGTTTGCCATTTTGTTTTGGTTCAATGGAGCTAGATCATTGTTTGCCATTTTATTTTGGTTCAATGGAGCTAGATCATTGGAGTGGATGGAATGGAGTTTATATGGGAGTTTTTCAAGGAGTTGTTAACTGACTCAACCAATTAAACTTATTTTCAAAGGGGTTAGTGCAACTAAAACTCAGTTGTCCCCTTTGATGTATTATAAATTAATGCCTCGTTGGGCGGAGAGAAACAATAATAATAAGTAAAAGTGAAAGAAGAAGAGAGCAACAAGCATGTATGCATGCGGAATATCACTAGTTTATATTTAGTAAAATGTTAACGGGAAAGTCTCAGGAAAGGAAAGACGGCATTTCCATAAGATTATGGATAGTTCTCAGGAGCATTTGACTTAAATATTATAATTTTTTATAAAATTAAAATAGTGTATTTTATAAGTTAAAATAAGTAATAATATGTATTTGAAGGTAAAAATATAAAAATATATAATATAAAACAATATTTTCAAAATTTTAAAATTTTGTATGTAATTTAAGAAATGCAGTGTATAAGGTAAGAAATAAGTGACATATCCATAAGCTTATGGACAGGCCATCTGTCAGGAGACCCGCCCACTGTTAACTATATATGTGTTGTTTTTTTCCTCACATTTCAATTGAAAATAAGATAGTCGGGGAAAATTGAGTATGTGGAGGTGTTTAACGAATTAAAACTTAACATGTTGCAAGTGAGTAGGGGCGAAAGTTAGGTTTTTATATTTTTCCATTTTTTTACAAACTCATTTGTTACATGCTTAATTTTAATGGCCACTCATCCCCACATATTTAATTACCCTACATAAAAATTTTGCAAAATTTTGAAAAACACTGTCTTTTCAAAAATTTATGGAAGGACGTAATTTAATTAGAATAATAAAAGGTAAAATGTGTTAGTTGCAACATTAAAAAATTATTATACAGCGTGTAGTAGTTACAAAGTTTATAACTCAATTCATACAATCCGAAAATTTCATCTTCATTATTCTAATTTGCACTTTAAATCTTGGTCTTTTCATGACTTATGAAAATACCGTCTTTCAAGAGATGGACTCAAAAAAATTTCTGCACTTTAGAGAAAAGAAAAAAAGAAAAATTCATGTTTATTGTAAGTACGTTGTAATCCCATTATTATTTTTAAATACTATTTTTATTTTACATGAGAATGAGGAAGCTCAAATTTTATTGTCTTTATTTTATTCGTCCTCTCTTTTCAACAATTTAAAACAACTAATCGTACGGTATAGACCACGAGTCAGTGACCAAATTAGCTACGCATTGTTGATTTGGTTGGCAGTGGGTATATTCGTTAGATTAGAAGCTTCAAGGTTGCAGCCATATTCAGACGAAAAGTCCTCCAACTCACCAGCAATGGCCAACCCCCAATAATGATTATTGATACGCAATGACGGACAAAATTAGTTATTTAAAAGATCCATAGCCGATAAATGAAATGTTTTATAATTAATATAGTCAATGGAGTGAGTGATATATATTTTATTTATTGTAAGAAAATTTCTATATCAAATTTCACTAGTGCAGAAAAAGGGGTGTCAACGACGGTTAAAGTCTTTAGGAAGGCGATTATGACACGTTGTCCCTAACAACGTCATTTGTTTAGCGTACCACAATGAACAACATTGTAAAACCATGGTTTTATGGGGAATCAGCGTTGTTTCTGCCATGGTTTCCTTTTTAACACCGTCCAATTATGATTCCAGAATTTCCATTCTTTTGCAATTTAATTTGACAGGAGGGGTATAAAGCTCGGTAGGGTAATCGGTTAGTTGGTGTGGTTCTAGTAATAGCAGTTGCAATATCTGAACTTAGGTTAGTTTCCTTTTTAAACGTACATTTCATGCCAATCCGATGTTAGTTACAATTTTGGTACCATTATAAAAAATTGTAGAAATTTTCCAAATTTACGAATTAGAAGCTGTCTATAGTGATGTGGCTGTAAGCATATGTTTGTCTCAAAATTAAAACCATTTGCATAGCACCTTGTGCATTACAACCAAACAAAATGACCAACAATATCTGTAGAAAGCACTAGTGACAAGAACTTATAAAAAAACTCTTAGCATCAGGGGTAATGACTTGTCCACCATTCGTCGGTTCATTACTCGCACGCATCGGGAGTTCGCTATGAAGGATCTGGGTTCCTTGCACTACTTTCTCTATATGGAGGTTGAGTCTACTCCCGCTGGCTTACTTTTAGGGTAAGCCAAGTTTGCTCGAGATATTTTTTGTCGCACTGGGATGACATATGCTATCCCTGTCTCTACCCCCTTTGTTCCACAGTCTCTGCGTCATAGTGATTCTAGGGGGAAGTTTGCCAATCTCACTCTTCATCGCTCCTTAGTTGGGCCTTCCAGTATCTTACTATCACTAGACTAAACTTTGCCTTTATAGTTAACTCTGTCAGTCAGTATTTTAAGGATCTTCGTGATAATCATTTTATAGTTGTCACTTGCATTCTTCGCTATGTTCGTGGTACTCTGCACTTTGGTCTCTGGGAGGTCGTCTCCGTAGCTCAAAAAGTTAATATTTATAAGCCTTTTTTGCTTACTATCTACAACTAAGTAGATAGCTGCAAGTCAGGGTCGTCCACGAAGAAGGGGGATTTCCTCAAGCGTTTAGGCACAAAAGGTTGCTATTAGGCTAGAAGTAGATATATATATATATATACATACATATAAAAGCATGTAAATGGGAGGGGGGTTGGTTGTTTGGTGGTCATAAGTTATGAAAGCTAAAAGACAAGACGACTAGCAAAGTCAAGCAACTATGCTAAACAATCAAACAAAACTAAGAAAAGGGGTTTTAAAACTACAAAAGATAAAGCCTTGGGGGCAATCGATATCCACTTCCAAATCTAACGTAGATCATTGAACCATTCACTCATCCTATCACATTTGTTACCTATGGGGAATGCCAATGGAAGATCAACATTCATTCCTTCTTAAGAGTAGTTTGTAAAGATAAACAACGATCATTTGCAAACCTCATTGATGATCACCCTAGACAAACAACGACCATAGGGGTATTTCATCAATGACATTATACACGAAGGACCATTGATTTGACAACGACAAGCCTTCTACCAAAGACATAGCCATTTAACCAAACATAGCATTCATTAGGCTAAACCTAGAACAAACCACATTCAAGGTTCAACCTTTCGTTGCATCTATATAATAAATATAAGAACAATCCACCTTAACATACTTATCTAGCAAGAATCACAACACATTATGCACAAGAAGTTCTAAGTTCATGTTCCTAGATTTTCATGCAAATGAGCTAAGGAATTCATCACTTTCCTAACACCCTAACACTTCAATCATATAAACACTTCCTATTCTCAAACAACACATGACATAAATGAAGTGAAACATAGCATGAAGAACACATGAATTCTAAATAACAAAGGCTTCAAGAACGAATGACAATATCTATTCACTACTTCCACTAATCATGCATTTACACAAGATTAGCCAAGAACAATCGACATTCATTGACTTCTCTCATTTTTCACCTAAAACAAACATGATAACGAATTCAACATCATCACATTCATCTAGCAATAATCAACACATCAACATCATTAAAAAGCTCTAACTCATGCTCTTGGATTCCACATTAAAAGAGGGGAGAATTAGCTACTTTCTCCCAACCCTAACAAGTAATCATACAAGCAATTCATATACTCAAGCTTCCAACAACATTAATGCCATCACCAATTCACATTCAAAGCTCAATAAATGTACAATAGCAAAAGCATTATATATATATATAGGGTTCTTACTACATAGAAATGGAAGCTTCAATCCATTGCTCCCAAGATAAAACTAAGCTAGACAATTAAAAGACATGATTAACCTATAAAAACTAAGAAAAGAAAAGAAAGAAAACCTAGGGTTTGAACCCAAAAAACACAGGAAGAAGAAGGCTGGATTCGTCTTCTCAAGAGTAGAGGATAAGGTGAGTATTTATAGTGCAAAAAGCAAGAAGGGTTTCTGACCCCTCGTCCGTCGCGAGTCGCGACGGACTCCAAATCTAGCACCATTTCTTCTTTGTCCGTTTTGTTTCATATTCTCCTCTTCTCTTCACTTTTTCAATTCTTCAAATCTTCAAAAGCTCAATTACAAGTCTTCAAATATTCAAATCTTCAAAGGTATTCTTCAAATTCTTCAAACAAATTACCTTGTCACACAAAATTCTCTAGAAAAGTAATAAAAACGTAAAAGTCGACTTCAAGGCAAAATGTCACATTTAGAGCACAAAAGTGAATCCTAAAAGTCCTAATATAACCGTATAAAATGGGCACATCAAATCTCCCCGCACTTAAACCTTACTCGCCCTTAAGTAAAAAAAAATTTAAGCACACGGAGGAATTCATATGTCCACATCCTAACTAATATTCCCCCAATCAACACCTAACAAAAATTCTCAATATCATAAATCTAAAATCAAAGCTCAAATGAGAATTTTTCACACACACAACCCCAATTCCTAAATCTAACCAACCTACCACTTATCAATTCACTACCCATAAAAACATTTCAAAGTTCCAAATTGATAATCCCAAAGTCCAATGATACAAAAATGAAGTTAAAACCATTAGGAGGTTCAAGCACATACTTTACTTCATACCAATATATCAACCAAAATCCAATGACATAAAATGAAGTCAAAACCATAGAGGAGGCTTGAACACATACTTCACCCAATGCCAATATATCAACCAAAACGAAGTATAAAAGAATCAAGAGCTTCATACCCATACTTCATTTTTTAACCCAATAAGTTACCCAATCCCAAGAGGTCTCTAGATGTTGAGCTACCCGATCCATCCATATGACAACCGCAACCTTATGACTCCAACGCCGGCAAATGAGTGAAATCATAGCATTTTTCTTTTCACTCTTTTTCTCTCATTTTGCCTAGGAGCCCTTTCGGGTTTTCATCCTAGCCACACATCATGTTTCTTTGGCTTACATCTCACATTTTTCTGCACATTTTGGCCTCTAATTTTTTCCTAGGTCGCCCTCTTGGGTTTTCAACCTATCCGGGCCCCCAATGTTGCCTAAGTGGCCCCCTCGAGTTTTCAACTTAGCGGGTTTTCTTTTCTTTCTTTTTTTTTCTATTTTTTCTATTTTTTTCTATTTTTTCTATTTTTTCTTTCTTTTTCTCTTGTTTTTCCAATCAAAAGTAACAAAAATCATTCCAAATGCTAGCATGCATGTGAGTCCTCTAACCCCTCCCCGCACTTAAAACATTACATTGCCTTCAATGTAAACATGTAAGACAAGAATAATAAAATTCAAGGTAAGAGGTAGAGTGACATCCGTTTCTCTGCATAGTCACCGGTGATATGGCGCAATCCAATGTACTTGTATAGAATCGGTCCCAAAATCGATTTCGGAGCCAGAAGTGCCGTAAAAGAACCCACCCCTCGAACAAAACGTTGTCTCCTTGGCGTCATTTGATCAAGACTAACACCACAAAGAACAACATCAAACTCACAAGTACATAAGGATTTGTAATACTAGGTTTAGCATCAAGAGTTAATAACCATAGTCTTATCAAAGAACAACCAATCCATCATGCAATCACCACTATACGATTGTCCAATAAAAATATCCATCATTTATCGACACATATCCAAGCATCATTATAGAACATAACAATTATAGACTCAATGATGAAGTCGGCATACTACAATCAACAAATATACTATAAAGATGCAAGAATTTTCATATGTTCATATATGTGAGATGGGGGGGGGGAGGAATGAGTGGATGTGTGGAGGTTCTTAGGAGTATTTAGTGGAGAAGAAGGAAGGATTATGCAATGTTTAAGCTCAACTAAAAAGTTGAACCTTTCATCGCAACTCGTGATAGCACTGGTCGCGACTCACGATGCATCATCTTGAGTCAAGGGCTTTTTGGTTTCGAGGACTCGATGATTCGAGGGTATGATGCACTTTTGGTTTCTGCTCAAATTGAGTGATTGTGGCCTCGAGGACCCGAGGTCTCGAGTGCTTCAGCTCGAGTCGAGGGAATGTAGCCTCGAGGACCCGAGGTCTCGAGGACTTCTGCTCGAATCGTGTACTTGTAGCCTCGAGAACCTGAGGTCTCGAGGAGCTGATGTATCAAGTGCTTTGGTTTGACTCAAAAAATGATGGTCTCGAGGAATGATGGTCTTTCAGGTTTGGCTCGAGCCAAGGACTTTGCGGCCTCAAGGTCTCAAAGGATGATGTCTTGAGGGCTAGTCTCGAGAGTGTGATGGTCATTTAAGTTCAGCTCACGTCGAGGCTTGCTGCCTCGAGGTCTCGAGGGGATAATGTCTCAAGGGCTGGTCTCGAGAACTGGCCTCGAGAGTGTGATGGTCATTCAAGTCCAGCTCGAGTCGAGGCTTGCTGCCTTGAGGTCTCGAGGGGATGATGTCTCGAGAACTACTTCGAGAACTGGCCTGAGGTCTCGAGGGCTGATGAACTTTTAAATTTTTACTCAAGTCGAGAGCTTCTATCTCGAGGGCTTTAGAGGGAATGTGGCCTCGAGGACTCTAGGTCTCGAGGGCCTCAGCATCAAGGATCTAACATCTCGAGGGGATGAGATCCCGAGAACTTCAGTTCAAGTCGAGGCTTGCAGCCTCGAGGACCCAAGGTCTCGAGGGTTTATGGCCTTGAGGACCCGAGGTCTCGAGGGCTTGCACTGTTAGGCTTAGCTCTATTTGAGGGCTTGTAGCCTTGAGGACCCAAGGTTTCAAGGGCTTCACTAGCCTCGAGGGCTTCTACTCAAGTCAAAGGCTTCTACTCGAGTCGAAGGCTTTTGGCCTCGAGAACCGAGGACTTTGAGGGCTTGCACTGTTGAGCTCAGTTCGACTCGAGGGCTTGTGGCCTCGAGGACCCAAGGTCTCGAGGACTTCAGCTCGATTTGAGGGCCTGCGGCCTCGAAGACTGATGGGTTTTTGGGTTTGGCTCGACTCAAGGTAGCGATTGGATGCTGTCTCGAGGACCAGTTAGTCGCGACTCGCGGAAAATGGTGGCTGGGGGCTGATTTTTAGCACGGAACTTCTGATCACATCGCGACTCACGATGGTCCCTCACGAGGTTATGGCGAGGTAGTTGCGACTCGCGATCACAAGCCCTCCCAGCACTTAGAAAGAATTCAATCTTTTCTCACCAACATTCCAAGATTTCTTCCCTTTCTCATGGATTTTATTCCTTCATCTCCTCCGATGCAATACACTTCACTTTGCTACAAAATTGCAGAAAAATACACCGTGAAAAGATCAAGACAAAATAACAAAAACTAAATAACAAAAACTAAATAAAAAATCCAAAATAAAAGGCTGAGTTCATTTACGCCGTCGGCACGACAAAGCTCTGTATATTAAAGGTCGTCGGCACGACCCTAAAATTATCCATATGGTGAAGGCTTGAACCCCTTCACCATGAATGTCCAAAAGTAGAGAGGTGAGGGTACAAAACTTTCATGAGGAAAGTCCTGTTGAGGTGGAGATAGTTTAAAGGAATTTGGGTGGTTAGGAGGCTTGGGTAGTCTTTTGGCTCCTCTCTTATCTCCCTCAAAACTTCCGAAAATGGTGGAGTTGGTCCAATAGGTAGGTGTAGGGGTGACGATGCTAATGAATGTAGCACAATCACCTCTTCCTCCTTTTTATCATCCTCGACAACCAACTCCTCATCCCATTCGAACTCGAGATCATTTCCCATGGTGACCTCACTCACCGAATCCTCGAGTTCGATTTGGGATGGTGTATTTTCAGAATCACGAGCTTACATTCGGGCTGAAGCTTCTAGTATACTCCTCGCATGCCCCTTCAATAGCCTCAACACTAGAGGAGAGCTAGGTGTCCAGTTCTTCACTAGTAAAGTTGTTCAAGTTTCTATTGTATTCATGACTTCCTCACGTGTCAAACTTGAACTTCCTTGTTGGGCTTGGTTTTGGGGTATGGTATAACGTGGTTATGGCCAATTGTTTTTCTCGTATTGTTGGTTTTCCAACTCCTTCTCATACCACCAATCCAGATTACCACTCCATTCCAGATTGTAAGGTTTGTGGTATGGATACCATTCTTGAGCTTCTTGCCCTTGAAAACCAACATCTCCTACCTCTTGGTAGCACTCTTCATAATACCCTTGGTTTTGGAAACCAAGGGTTCTTTTCCCCTCATATTTCTCTTCCCACAACAAATAGCAAGACTCGGTAGGATGGTCGGAATGACACATCCCACAAAACCTTGCTTGTTGAGCCTCTCTTCTCATCATGAGTTCCCTCAAGGTGAGACACTCCATTGTTATTATTATTTTTTAAAAAAAATCAAAAGTCCAAAATCATATTGCAAGGATTCTCAATAAAAATTCACCAAGAACTCAAGCAATATCTACTCCGAACAAAAACAACCACCAAGGAGTGAGAAATAAAAACAAATAGCTAATATGCAACCGAATATACCCAAACACTTAAAAATAAATGCCTCTTCCCCGGCAGTGGCGCCAAAATTTGGGAGGTCGTCGTCGTACCACTCAAAGATAATATTTATAAGCCTTTTTTGCTTCATATCTACAATTAAGTAGATAGCTGCAAGTCGGGATCGTCCACGAAGAAGGGGGATTTCCTCAAGCGTTTAGGCACAAAAAGGTTGCTATTAGGCTAAAAGTAGATATATATACATACATATAAAAGAATGTAAATGGGGGGGAGAAGGGTTGGTTGTTTGGTGGTCCTAAGTTATGAAAGCTAAAAGACAATACGACTAGCAAAGTCAAGCAACTATGCTAAATCATCAAATAAAACTAATAAAAAGGGTTTTAAAACAACAAAAGATAAAGCCTTGGGGGCAATCGATATCCACTTCCAAATCTAATGTAGATCATTGAACCATTCACTCATCCTATCACATTTGTTACCTATGGGGAATGCTAATGGAAGATCAACATTCATTCCTTCTTAAGAGTAGTTTGCAAAGACAAACAACAACCATTTGCAAACCTCATTGATGATCAGCCTAAACAAACAACGACCATAGGGGTATTTCATCAATAGCATTATACACGAAAGACCATAGATTTGACAACGACAAACCTTCTACCAGAGACATAACCATTTAACCAAACATAGCATTCATTAGGCTAAACCTAGAACAAACCGCATTCAAGGTTCAACCTTTCGTTGCATCTATAGGATAAATGTGATAACAATCCACATTAACATACTTATCTAGCAAGAATCACAACATATTAAGCGCAAGAAGTTCTAAGTTCATGTTCCTAGATTTTCATGCAAAGGAGCTAAGGACGTTGTCACTTCCCTAACACCCTAACACTTCAATCATACAAACACTTCTTATTCTCAAACAACACATGGCATAAATGAAGTGAAACATAGCATTAAAAATACATGAATTCTAAATAACAAAGGCTTCAAGAACGAATGACATTATTTATTCACTACTTCCACTAATCATGCATTTACACAATATTAGCCAAGAACAATCGACTTTCATTGACTTCTCTCATTTGCCACCTAAAACAAACATGACAATGAATTCAACATCATCACATTCATCTAGCAATAATCAAAACATCAACATCATTAAGAAGCTCTAACCCATGCTCTTGGATTCCACATTAAAAGAGGGGAGAATTAGCTACTTTCTCCCAACCCTAACAAGTAATCATACAAGCAATTCATATACTCAAGCTTCCAACAACATCAATGCTATCAAAAATTCACATTCAAAGCTCAATAAATACACAATAGAAAAGGCACCAAATAGATATATATATATATATATATATGGTTCTTACTACATAGAAATAGAAGCTTCAATCCATTGCTCCCAAGATAAAACTAAGCTAGACAATTAAAAGACATGATTAACCTACAAAAACTAAGAAAATAAAAGAAAGAAAACCTAGGGTTTGAACCCAAAAAATGCAGGAAGATGAAGGCTGGATTCGTCTTCTCAAGAGGAGATGATAAGGTGAGTATTTATAGTGCAAAAAGAAAGAAGGGTTTCTGACCCCTCGTCTGTCGCGAGC
Organism: Rubia yunnanensis; assembly: GCA_037428765.1. Lineage (NCBI taxonomy): Eukaryota > Viridiplantae > Streptophyta > Magnoliopsida > Gentianales > Rubiaceae > Rubia > Rubia yunnanensis. The sequence goes on from CM075064.1 coordinate 109,398,884, forward strand.
CGCGACGTGCTCGCGACGGACTCCAAGTCCAGCACCATTTCTTCTTTCTCCTTTTTGTTTCATATTCTCCTCTTCTCTTCACTTCTTCAATTCTTCAAATCTTCAAAAGTTCAATTACAAGTCTTCAAATATTCAAATCTTCAAAGGTATTCTTCAAAGTCTTCAAACAAATTACCTTGTCACACAAAATTCTCTAGAAAAGTAATAAAAACGTAAAAGTCGACTTCAAGGCAAAATGTCACATTTAGAGCACAAAATTGTACAAAAGTGCTTCCTAAAAGTCCCAATATAACCGTATAAAATGGGCAAATCATTCTCTCTTTTTGGTCTGTGTGCTCCTCCAAGGTTTTGGGATACTTCGATGCTAACTGGGCGCGTTGTCTTGAGACTCGAAGATTCACATACGGGTGTGCTGTCTTTCTTGGTGGAAATTTGGTTTCATGGAGTACCAAGAAGCAGCCATGGTTACGCGTTCCAGCTCTTATTCTAAGTATCATATTTTGGCCAGCACTGCTGTTGAAGTTGTCTGGCTCTCCCATCTTTTTCATGATCTTCGCTTTCCACTGTCTCACACCCCCTCTATTATTGTGTGAAAACAACAACAACACTATCTTTCTGGCGCAGAATCCTGCTGCTCATAACCAGGCTAAGCACATAGACTATCATTTTTTCATGGAATTGGTTGCCTCTAGCGATTTTCGCATCAGTTATGTGTCTTCTTCGTTGTAGGTCGCAGACATTTTCATTGAAGGACTCTCTCGTCATCTATTTAACTTTTTCCGTTCCAAGCTTTGTGTTTCGGAACATCCAACATTTCACTTAGAGCATCACATACCATGGCCATGTCAAGTAATCGAGTTCTTTAGGCTATGGAGTTGCATAAATATAAACTACTGATATATGATGCTCTAAGTCTAACAATTTGGACACGATGGCTTTGTGTAATTTTGTTGACCAACAAAACTAGCTTTTGATCAAGAGTTATATCCATGAGATCGATTTACATGAATTAACTCTTGCCACACAATACAACGCATCATCTGTAACTGTCACACAATTTGTTTTTTTAATTCTATCATTGTGAATATTTTAAAATTTTGTCTCTACCAAACCCTAGCCTTGCTAGAGCCCTTCACTTTTATCTCCCAAAAAAATTACTTTTCTTAAAATTTGTTTTCCCCATCTTCATATGGGAAACGACATTTTATTTTAACTAATGTTTCTTTTATTGAATAAGTGTGATATTTGTCTTTACACATTAATTTTATTTTTCGATCTGATCGACTAAATTGTTGTGCTCATGATGATAACTCAATTTAGTTGTTCACGTTGATATATTATTCTTGATCGGCTTGTACAGTTCGCGTATTCATAATTTTGTTTGTGGTTTTACTTTTAGGTTTCCATTAATTTGGGTTCGTCGGATTTGTGTTTTTCAATGTGTTTACAGTTCATGGACCGTGGTTGGATCAAGTGGTGTTACAGTTGTAGAAGATACATGTTTGACACAATGATATTGATGCGTGATACGCTCCTCTCTGCCAAGTGGTCATATTTTCGTGGGAAGCGAGTTAATATCCCCTAGGGCAATGCTACAGTTTTTATTAGATCTTTGATCTGTAATAGTACAGACGATCAGTCGGTTGATATGTAATATAGATATCCTTGAAATACGTTAGTTGTTTCTAGAGGTTAGTTAGGTTGGATGTCAATTCCACTTATTGTTATATTTGTTAGCCGTTTTTCACAACAACTTTGAACGATTTTAAAAAAAATGTCTTTACTTTATTTTACTAAAATCATAATTATTTGAATAAGGAAATAGAATTCATTTTCTTATAGGAAGGGTTATAAATGGTACTCCCTCTGTCCCAACCCTTTCTGCAGAGAGAGAAAGGGCTAGATTTTTTTTATTCAATAAAATGTCTAACTTACTCCCTTCTTCAACCTCTGCCATCGACACCAACTTCCACCTCTCTACCACACCAAAATTCACCTCTCTGCCCTTCAACACACCTTACACCACCACCAAGCCACACCACTTCTTCTTCCCCTATATCCGTCACCATCATTTCTTCAACCCGACCTTCCGGTGCGAGCCTAAGATGCTAAAATTCTTCTAGATCTGGGTCGAAAACAACCAAAACAACCACAGACAACACAAAATTCAAACACATTGCCATCGTGCGCCACTGCTCGGGATTGAGGATTGGGGTTTTTATTAGTAACGCGTAGACGTTGGCGAGGGTTTTATTTAGCAACACGCAGAGGTTTTAAAGCATGTGATGCAGTAGAAACATAAGAAGAGAAAAAAAGAAAAGAAGAAGAAGAAAAAGAAAGATGAAGAAGAAGGAGGAGCGTTTGTGTTTAGTGACCAGGGTTTTTGGGAGAGAAGAAAAGAGTTTGGGAAGGGAATGGATTAGGTGAGTGGCGTAGAAATTTAATGGTTTTTAGTGTAAAATTTTAATATTTCAAGGGTAAATATATCTTTTGATAAGTTAAATCTTTCCTAAAATGGAAAGTCCGCAGAATTGTCTAGGATAGCTCAAAAAGGAAAGTGTACAGAATCGACTGGGACAGAGGGAGTAGTTAACTTATAGAATTAGTTTTTTTATAGAACTATTTTTCCTTGTAGGTTAGATTATAAATGATAATATCCTTATACACTTTAGGTCTTATTCCCATTGGACTTTAGACTGTAGCCCAATATATTGTAGTAATCATCATTGGTGAGATGTGTCATTGATTAATATATGTTATTCATATTATATTAAAAACCTTTATAGTTTATCATGAACTCATAGCCAAAAATACCAAAATCTTGAAATCCTAAAATCCAAAAATCCTAATTTTGACCAGAGTCGACGTCCTTCTCGCCGATGCCCGCCGCTATGTGTTGTTATAGCCCACCAAAAATTTACGTCGTCGTCACCCAAATTTTGTTGTCGTTGTTGGTGTTGTTTGGTGCTCATTATTATCTGTTGTCGCAACCTGCCGATCACTCATTCAACTTAACTGTCGACTGATTAATACCGATCTCCAACATGTTGAATCCTGAATCTAATGGCGCTGCTACTACTGCTAATGAATTTGAATACTGCTCTACCGGCTACTACTATAATTTTTGATGTTGTTACTTCTATCACCGTTGAAGTTGAATTTGTTTTATGGAGATTTTTTTTCCAAAACTTTTAACGAATAGCAATTTCAGAATCTTCTTCACAAGTTGGGCATTCCTTGTTCATCATGCTCCAACTTGAGGAAGGGTGATAAGGAAATAGAAATCTTTTCCTTCTAGGAAATGTTATAAATGGTATTCCTTCTGTCCCAGCCATATTTGTACACTTTTCTTTTTAGGTTGTCCCGGCTAAATCTACACACTTTCCATATTTAGGAATTTTCTATACATAATAAGACAAAATTACCCTTAAAATAAATAAAAATTACACACAAACCTAACTCTACTCCCTACTCCTTTACCCTTACCCACCCCCTCACTCTTTCTCCCTCGAATCTCTCCCGCCCCACATTTTTCTCTCAAACCTCGAAAGTCTCTCAAGTCTAAGCTTCTCCCCCATCAATCTCCGCCACATCTCAGTCACTCGTCGTCGTGTCTCAACCTCTCCGCCGCATCTTAGCCTACCCATCTCTCTTCCATGTGCCTCTGATGTGTCTCCATCTCCGGCACGCCTTATCTCCACCCCATCTCCGTCTTCACTGCATCTCCAACTCTATTTTTGCCTCCGTCGACAGTGTCTCCTTTCTGGCTACTCCGGTTGCTTGTAGATCTAGAGTAAGGTGGGTTCGGTTGGGTTCGATTCTTTGATTTTTTGGATTCGATTCTTTGATTTTTTGGGTTCGATTCTCTGATTTTGATTTTCTAGGTTTGATTCTTTGAGTGTCGATTCGGGTTTGATTCTTTGATTTTCCATCGATATGGGTTGAGTGTTGATTGGGGCAGGTACAACGAAGAAGATGAGAGAGAGAGAGAGGGAGAGAGACGGTGGAGTGGCAGAGGCAGGTAGATAGAGGCAGAGGAGATATGGATGGGAAGAAGATGATGAAGGGCAATTGAGTCATTTCACATTTCCCGAATTAAAACATGAACTTTCTCTTTCGGCATGTATAGCTAGGACAGATGGAGTAGTTACCTTATAGAATTAGTTTTCCTTGGTGGTTAGATTATAGATGGTGATTTTCTTATACACTTTAAAATTCTATTATTGATGGACTTTAGATTCTAGCCCTATATATTGTAATCATCATCATTGATAAGATGTGTCATTGATGAAATATCAATGCATCATAGTTAACTGATTATATTTTACATATGAGTGCGTCTCTTGAAAGACGGTCTTTCCATAAGTCATGGAAAGACCATGGTTTAAAGTGTAAATTAGAAGAAATGAAGATAAAATTTTCTGGTTGCATGAACCGGGTTATAAATTTTATAACTACTACATGTTGTATACTAAATTTTTAATGTTGCAACTAAGACCTTTTACCTTTTATTATTCAAATTAAACCCCGTCTTTCCATAAGGCTATGGGAAGACCGTCTTTCCCAAGACTTTGCCTTTACATATTTGAATGAATTAATAAAATTACGGAGCATAACTCTTCAATCTAGGAAATGGGCTCTAGTGTCGCTTAAAATGGTGTTAGAAGGCTATTCCAAAACTCCATTTCTAACACCGCCACACAACCAAGCAACTGTTACATGGTGGCAAGGCCCTAACTATTATGAGGTCTGGAGCAGATAGAAATATAGGCCCCATATATAATATTTATGAAGTCTAATATTTGTAAAATGGAACCTCCCATGAAAATAAAAAAGAAAATTTTTGAGACGACTAATTAAAACATATGATATTTACTATTTTTTCTATGTATACAATAAATTTTTTTTTTAATGAGGCTCATAAATAGTTTCCAAATCAGGGATTTGAAGCGAATGATTCATATGCCGCAAGGTGAGAGCCGTGCATGGATGGTGGATGAAGAGCCGTCTTCGAAGCTGTTTTAAACTCAAAAATTTTCCGATGTTGCATTTGATAGTTTTGCAACATGTTCCGATGTAGGAACTAACATTACGAGATCTTGCTGACAATTATTTAGCCAATAATATTCTGTAGGAAAAAATAAATAAATATTTTACATTATAATTGCGGATTAAAACCAACGCAGTAATCCCACTAAATCACGAAGAAGAAAGCAATTAGATGATAAGTTGACGAATAAACAAATAACCCGTCAACGAACCTACCTCATATGTAGTTTGGGCCTACTAATAAATTGCGTTTTGGACCAAGTTAAGTCTTCTGGGTCAATGGAATTAAACGGAAGGCCCACTAACTACCTAACGATTTCCATCCGTATAAATGATTAGTCATATTCTGAGCTACAAAGTTAGGCTCTCCTTACAGTATATTTTGAATTTGAGCATCCAAATAATTTATATGGGCAGATCTAAGAATACCAAGATTTTTTTGCATGTGTCATCCTGTTTATTAAATTATAAAAAAATTATGATTTATTTAATTTGAACACTGTGCCTTTTTTATTTAACCGTTATACATTTTAAGTTAAATACATAATATCTTATTTCTAAATGTTGAAATAAAATAAAATTTTAAAAAAAGTACAGTCTCAAAGTTACAAAATAAAATATACTTTATAATATTTAATGGTAGAATAATTGTTTGAAAAATGTGCTCCTGCAACCCTTAAAATCTTACTACTCTCTGCCCCATTTTAATTTGCACACTTTGACTTTCTGCATTTAACTAAAAAAATGTTTGAACCTTAATATCTTTTATTAAGGACTAACAGAGTACCATCGCGCATTGTGCGATATTATTAATTAATATATTAGGATTAAATTTTATGTACATGTTGTGCCTAACTTTTAAATTGAAAACAAAGAATTTTATTTAAAATTTATAAGTTTAATCATCTAGGAAAACTATGTGAGATAAGTCCGTCTTCTGTGAGATCGTCTCATGGTGAGACCAGTGACTAGTGAATATAAGAAAATAGGAGTTTTAATAAACTGGGGTCAAAGTCTAATTTTTTAGGACTCGAGGTTCATTTTAAAAGCAAGGCTGAAATTCAAGGACCAAATTGTAATTGAACACAAATTCTGCTCCTTCTTCCCTCATCGCCGGATTCCACCATCGCTGCTGCCTTGGAGCTTCTCATTCGCGTCTTTCGTCACCGAAAATCCAGTCGTTTCGTGAGATCAAGGTTGGATTCGCGAGGTCAAGGTCGAATTCGTCAAATAAATCAATTTGTCGGCGGCGGCGTCAAGGTGGATTCGAGAATTTTGCGTCAGCGTTGTCAAGGTCAGACTAATCTTGATGGTTGTTGCATGAGGCTTCATCACCAGGTATTGCGTGAGGTTTCGCCCTCGGGTGGCGCAACTTTCCGGTGAGGTGGTCCGACCGGCCATCAAAGTTAAATTTGGAGTTCATCGATGGAATTCTCGAGTTCAGTGATGAAATTCCATCGGAATTTTGTCAAAATTAGGTCAGGCCGGGTCATCTTTCTGGAGTCCACGGGTTATAAATTTTGTGTCTTTCCGACGAGGGTTTCGGTCTAAATTCCGGCGACTGCTACTGTTGCAAGACACGAGGTTCAGCAAAGTTTGGGCAAAAAATTTGGGGCAAAATTAGGTCCAAATTTTGGGCCTTAAGACTATAATTCACATTTAAGTGATAAAACATCAAATTTAAAATAAATAACATCAAATAATAACTCTAAACCATCAAATTAAATAATTATACTAAAATAGACATCAAATTAAAATTGTTAAACATCATATAAAAATTAATAAACATCAAATTAGAAAATAAAAAAACCAAACTAAAATTGTAAAACATCTTATTAAAATAAGATGAAAATATACATTCCAATGTTGTAGCATTTGAAAAAACTATTTTGACGTTCCACGTCTATCCACTAATCTTATTATATTCTATACATGATAATTTACAGATGTAGAATGATACGTACCACTTTACGTATATTACAGATGAAGAAGACATAAAACATCATACACTGACAACTCAAAATCGAAGAAATTAATTGAATCATCACTGGCACTTAAAGGGAACATCTTCAGAGTATGGTTCCTTATACCTTTTTTTAAATATTAACTCTTCAATGGCATCTTACAGCTCTGACATGAATGTATTCCTGTGAAATAATATAAAACATCACATTACAACATCAATATATGAAATTAAAATATCACAATAGCACAGATAACATCACTGACAACTACATTGAGATACATCACATACAGTATTTAAAAATTCAATCTCAAATTTTAAAAACATCAACAACACACACTAAAATATCAAAATAACAAAAATGAAAATCAGTTGTATACTTAAACATGAAAACACTATAAGCATCAAATATTGAAATTTAAAACATTACACCAACACACATAACAATACTTAGAGCTTAAAAATGAAAGATCAAAGATAGAACCCAAAATATCAACAACAGTATTCAAAACATCACAAAAAAAAAACTTACTGTTCCTACTTTATTCACGAATGCAGCAACAATGGGCAAGTGCTCTTAGACATCTAACAAACAACGATAACAACACAAAAATTATCACAAATAGTAATAAAACCCTAAGATATCACACACACAACCAAAACAACAAAACTGAACATCAATTGCACACTTAAAACACTACAAGCATCAAATACAGAAATTAAATCATCACACCAACACAGATAACAATACTTAAAACCTAAACATGAAAGATCAAACATAAAACCTGAAATATCAACAACAAAATTTAAAAATCACATATGCAAAATATTTTTTTTACAGATCCTCTTTCCTTCTCGACTGCAGCAACAATGGGACAACCTTCTTAGACATCTAAGAAACAAAAACAACAACACAAAAATTAACACAAATCGTAACAAAACCCTAAAGATACACATAATAAAAACTGAACATCAATTACACACTTAAGCATGAAAACACCACAAGTATCAAATGCTGAAATTAAAATATCACACCAACACAAATTACAGTACTTAAAGCCTAAAACATGAAACATCAAGCTGAAAACGTGAAACATCAATACCTGTACCTAAAACATCACCACTAAAAATTAAAAAGCTCACAAATCCTCCGCCCCTCTTGATTGCAGCAGCAGTGATGCAAATCTTCATAGATATCTAAGAAACAACATCAACAACACAAATATTAGCAAAAATCTTTAATAACAACTCACAAAACATAAAAAATAGAGAAATCCCCAAATATTAAGACAGTGAACAACATAAACCCTAGAAAATCACATAAACCAAAAAAGCAACAAAAATTGGGAAAACAACAAAATATGCATAAAAAATCTGAGCAAAGAAATTACCTTAAAAAATAAACACGAAGCGAAGGTTGTATTGTATTCGGCCCCCAGAAACCGAAGCTAAAATCGGAAAATTCACTGGAAAATGAAGCGCATCTTCTCTGCTTCATCGCAAATCACTGTTTGCGTTCATCTAGTCCCTACATTCTTCCCTGTGCAAAAAAATATGGAAGAAAATGGAGAAAAGGAGCGGTTGAATAATCGAAGGAAAATGGAAGAGAAATTGAGAGGAGAGAGGAGAAGGAGGCAGCTACGATAGAGAAGAAATGAGAGGAGAGAGAAAACATCAGAAAATAATGGAAGAAGAAGAGGAAATATTGATATTTATATCTGGACTTAAACGTAAATTAATTATATTACACATCCAACCCCTGAACTTAAACGTAAATTAATTAAATTACACATCCAACCCCTGAACTTTTAAAACTTCAATTTGAAACCCCATGCTATATTCTTAACAATTTTAATCCCTAGTCTCATACAAGACTTTGTCATATGAGATAGTTAGAAATCGTTAAATATTGAATACAATAAAATCTAATTATTTTTTGTAATATTTCATTCAAATTTAAAAAGTAATTATTTATATGTTGAGATTCATTTTAAAAAGGCTATCAAATTATCTGTATCTCATTGCAATAAATAAAAGTAAATATCAAATGACCTTATTAGTCTCACTAATTATAAAATGTCACCACTTAAAAGTTAGTCGGTCTAAAACAAGACTTTGTTATACATAAATAAATAAATAAATAAATATGTATACATATTTCAATCAAAAGTACTCTATCAATGTATAAAAAATCTGAATTATTAATTCAGATTATGTGTTTCTTTGGATTTTTTCAGTGATATATATATATATATATATTTGTATAGTACAATGAGATATTTATGGTTTATTTATATCTTAAGTAGTATATATTTTAACAAGTTATGTTGATTATATATAGTAAATAATTAAAATCAGTAACATATTATAATATTAGTATGTTATTTTTAGACAACTTGGGTTTAGGTTAGTCAAAAATGACTTCAATATCCCCAGTTGACAGCACCATCCAAAAGCATTATATATAGTAAAGAATTAAAATCAGTAACATATTATAATATTAGTATGCTATTTTTAGACAAGTGGGTTTAGGTTAGTCAAAATGACTTCAATATCCCCGGTTGACAGCACTATCCAGAAGCGAACAATTTCTATTACATGGTGTTTGGGATAGTTTAAACTTATGAAAATTTGATATTTTAAAAAAACATGTTACAATGAATCTAATATGGTATCACATGATAATACTTATACTTATATACTAATTCAATTTAAGGGTCAAAGTTAAGAAGTTTTGACTAAATGAATAGTTAAATTGCAGGTTGAAATGAGATAGAGGGAGTAAGTTATAATGTTGTCCCAAATTTTTCAAAAGGGAATGAGGGTAAAATTCATAGTATATAAACTAGAACAATGGATCAGTAAAATCGAGAATTCATCTCGAAAGGGAAGGAGGGTATCCGTGAGATTCTAAAGTACACAACGATGAAATTGGAATCCACAATATATTGCAGAAGGCGAGATTTAGAAAAAATGCACCTGTATAAAAATTAAAAGGTGGAAAATTCAATGTGAGCATGAAATTCGTGCCCAAGAATTTCTTCCTGCAGCGGCAAAAATTTCTTCCTACTCTTTGCAAATCCCATGCCAATTAATTTCATCTGTGCAAAATTTTGATGACCTGGATAAGTGACGACTTCAAAGAGGGCATCCATAAATGGAGGGCGCAATTGACGGGTCCGATAATATTTGTGCCACGTCATATTGACAATTCTACATTGACTCTTGCATTGGTGGCTATATTTTGGGTAGGAGGTCTATCTTGATTACGTTGTTTTTGACACCTAGTGAATTGAGGCCCGAGTTGGAGATGCACTAAGAGCATCTTCAATGAGGGTATTTTGTGTATATCGTAGACACATCTCAAATTGGTATGTGATGTGGTAGGACATATTTGGAATTCTTTGGCTTTGAAAACTGTGTTCTCACTACTACAAATTAGAGCTATCGTAACACTTTCCTTGCAATACTTATTAAAAATGTTACAATATATAGCTTACAAAGTGTTACTTAAACATTTGAAAAGCGTTACATAAGTAATACTTGTAAAAGTGTTTCTTTAGGTGGTAATAATACTTGAACCTATTGCAATACTTTTACAAGTATTACTTTAGGTGATGATGCATTAGATCTAACGTAACACTTTTTAAAATTTAGGTAGCACTTTTCAATATTTATGTTACACTTTTCAAAGATTTAATTAACACTTTATAAGAAATTGTAACATTTTAAATAAATATTGCAAAAAAATAGTTACAATAGCCTTAGTTTATAGTAGTGTCTCCAACGCTAAACCTCTATTTTTTTCTTGTTTCCACCAATCATTTAATCAATAATTTTAATATTTTACATAAATATCTATTATTATTAATTATAGGTGATTGTAGTTGTGATTTGAAACTATAAAAGATTAAATAAGGCGGGGATTTGAATTCTTATTATTGCATTATACAAAAATTCAAAAAATATAATTATAGTTTATTTTTTATTTAAAATTAAAAATTCTTTTAATTCAGTTATTGAATTCACGTTCACTATTATTAATACTCATAATTTATAAGCATATTACTCCTGTAATTTGAGAAAGTGCTAAAATAACCTTACATTTTGGATGAAAGTGTAAATATAGCCCTGCAATTTGAGAAAATGCCAATCTAACCCTTGCTGACTTTTCAGTCAACGGCCGTTTGGCTGGAATTGGATGAAATGACAATTTTACCTTTGATTAAAAAAAGATATATGCCAATATAACCCTAGCTACTTGATTAAGTGTCTATATAACCCTCACATAATTTTTAGTGCAAAAATAACCCTACCTACTTAATGAAATTGCTAAAATAACCCTCTAAAATATATTCTAGCATTGACTTTCCATTTCTGGCCATTGACCGAATGAAAATGACAAAAATGCCCTTTGGGCCAAATACAAAATTTTAAAAGACCATTTTTCTGCATTCCACCACCACCACCACCACCATTGTCCCACAATCTCTGATGCCGCTCCGCCGCAGATTGAAAACGGCGCTGGAGAATGATGTGCCACTAACTCGAATCCTCTGCCGCCCTCATCAAACTCACAAGCAAAGCCGTCGTGCTTGCTTGAAAAAAGGGGCGACGATCTAGGGCTCTGATGATACTTCCTGTTCATTATTGATTGAAGAATTTTCAGAGCAATATTACGCAGGAAAATTCCTGCGTAATATGCGTACATTAAGGTATCTTTCGATTTGGACCTTCACCTAGTGTAGTATTTTAAGGTAATGATGAAATTCACGGAGGCATACAAGCTTTTGAGCCTGAATTTCTTATACCACTACCAAAAATCTCACACATATACATTCAATAAAGAGTCGTTCATATCCCTGGTAGCACTATTATGGCTATGTGCTCATCCTAGTATTCATACACATCTATAAAAGTTAATCACAACTTTATTTGAAGTGGCACCACTTCATATGTCCATATAGGTGAAGTCTATAACACTCGATATTCATTAAGAGTAAAATACTCGCCCTCAAAGCTATGTACTTACTATACAGTTCTATAGTAAATACACCAATACGTTATCAGCAATTTGTTTTTACTGTGAGTTTTGGCAGCTATAATGGGCTGAGCCCAACTTTTATGTGATCCACTTTATGTTTCCCTTATATTACATGCATATTAGTTAGTGTGTAGTAGGGTAAATGGGAAAAATGGGATGGAGGACGAAAGGTGATTAGGCTACTAGCAGTAGCAAATTAGAAATAGGGCAAAAACAGAGGTGGGAAAGAACAACTTGGGGAACAAAACACTCAGAGAGAAATTCTTGAGAGAAAGGAGAAAGAATTGAGAGCTTGTAATCCTTGTAATCTCGGATTGATTCTAGTGGAACCATTCTTGCAGGACGTAGGTGGAAACACCGAACCTGGGTAAAATCTCGTGTTCTTGCACTCTTTGATTTTCTTTGATCTTGTCAATTGCTAGTTGACTCATCATTGATTGCTTCTGCGCATTATATATTCGTGTTTGTCGCAAAAAATTGGTATCAGGGCATTGTTTGTGGCAAATTTGTGCTATTTATTGTGTGCCCACAAGGTGTTTGATAAATTGTGTCTTGTAAGCCTGTGCTTGTTTTGTGTTGGTGGCGACTTACAAAGTCAATATTGAGAAGTTTGTTGGGTCAAATGACTTTGGGGTTGTGGAAGGTGAAAATGCTAGCGCACCTTGGCAACATGGGACTTGTCAAAACTCTTTCGGGAGCGGATGAACTTCCTTCTACCTGGGATGAAGCGAAGAAGGAAGAAGTATTGGAAAGAGCTCACAATATATTGATTCTTAGCCTTGTTGATAAATTTTTAAAGGAGGTGGTTCTTTGCAAGTCGGCCACGGGGGTGTGGTTAAAGCTAGAGTTTCTACATGACGAAGAGATTGTCATGATGTTTATTTCTTAAGGTGCGGTTATTCACATTCAAGATGGCGGAATGGCGAGACTTGATGGACCATCTTGATGAGTTCAACAAGTTGGTGGTAGATTTAGAAAACATTGGGGTGAAGTATGATGACGAAGATCAAGTTTTGGTTTTGCTTCATTCGTTGCCTAAGTCATACGAGCACATGGTTGATATCCTACAACATGGGAGGGATGATATCACCCTTGATGGGGTTGTAGGGGCCTTAAAGTCTAAGGAGCACAAAAGACGGATGAAGATTAAGTCTACTAGCGGAGATAGCTTGGTGATGCACCAAGGGAGGTTGGATAAGAAAGATTTCAAAGGCATATTTCCTACAATAATTATCCCAGATTTCCACAAAAACAGGGCACACAAGCACTAACATTGAAAATCATTGTCCCAGAAAAGAATCAAGTGAAACACCAAGAATAATTAAGCTTTTCGGACGGAATAACACCAAGTGGATTAACAAGAATCAGCAAACGACACAGAATTTGATGGCAGTAAAAAACAACCAACAAACGGATCAGCAACTACAAACCTATCAGGAAATTAAAATCCAAAAAAACACATCAATAATTGAATATTATCTATTAGGATCCACGGATTTGCAGTTTGATTCCTCTCAATATCCTTCCAGAGCAACTTCCTCATCTTCTGTTGGTTCCCTGCATAAATGGCAGACAACCAAAATAGCAACTCACCCTTCCTGTCACATACTTCACACATAACCATTTGATATGTTTCCTTTGTTTTCTTCACCTCCGCCTTTCTATGATCCCACATAATCCAAATCCTCCCATTAGAATGACTGGAATAATTATCCTCAAACCTCCACATATCCCCAAACATTTTTAGTATTTTTTCTGCATTATCTTTCTTATCCTGAGTTTCCACCGAAACAAAAATCATCGTATTCACACCACGGAGACGAGAGTTAATCTCTCTATGCTTTGTTGTGTTATTCAGCCCCCTCACCGGTTTTTAATACCGATTTTTAAAATCGGTATTAAAAAATACCGGTGATATTTTTTTTCCAAAACCGGTTCTATTTAAAATTTTAATACGGTTTTTAAAAATGATGTTTTTAAAACTGATGTTAATTAAACACCAGTTTTTTAATTTAAACATCGATTTTAAAAAAATTGGTGTTAAATTTTAAAATAGAACCGATTTTGGAAAAAAATAGCACCGGTTTTTAAAAACTGATGCTAAAATTTTTAAAATTTTTATCTTCATGCCAAATAATCGTTTAAAATTTCAAAATAGCATCGTTTTGGAAAAAATAGCACCGATTTTAAAAACCGGTGCTAAAAATTTAAAAATACCACCGATTTTTAAAAATCGGTGCTAAAAATTTTCAAATTTCATTTTTCCCGCCAAAGAAATAGCCAAAAATTTTTAAATTGCACCGGTTTTAAAAAACAGGTGCTAAATATTTTAAAAATTATATCTTCCCCCAAAAAATTGCCGAAAATTTCAAAATAGCACCGATTTTGGAAAAAAATAGCGCCGATTTCTAAAAATTGGTGCTAAAAATTTTCAAAATTCATTTTTCTTGCCAAAGAAATAGCCAAAAATTTTAAAATAGCACCAGTTGTGAAAAATTAGCACCGGTTTTTAAAAACCAGTGCTAAATATTTTAGAATTCTATCTTCCCACCAAAAAAATAGCCAAAATTTTCAAAATAGCACCAGTTTATAAACCGGTGCTAAAAATTTCCAAGATACATTTTTCCTGCCCAAGAAATCACCTAATGTTTTTAAAATTCTATCTTCCCGCCAAAAATTTCAAAATATTTGTCGAAATTTTTTAAAGACCAATCTTTAAACCAAAGAATTCAAAAATATTTCCACCAAAGAATTCAAAAAAATCACCAAAAATTTCAATAATGTTGCCAGAAATTTCATGGTTGGGAGCAGCTGTGCGCTGCCGCTCTAAGCTATTTTTTTCAAACTTTCAAAATCAATCAATTCTTTTGTTGACTTTAACTAATAACTAAGTTAAGTTAAATTAATCAACGATCAACCTTTATTGACCTAATATATATATATATATATATATATAAGAATAAAAATTTGTTTACATTAACTAATTAACATTCAACCCTTAATTGATTTAGTATACATAAATACAAGTTTAACTAGTCAACAATTAATCCTTATTTGACTTTCAATATATAAACACTAATAACTAGGCTGACTTTGCTAATCAACGGTCAAACTATACTTTACTTTCAATATATAAACACTAATAACTAAGTTGACTTTAACTAATAAACGTTCAACCCTTACTTTACTTTCTATATATGAACACTAATAACTAGGTTGACTTTGACTAATCAACGGTCGAACTTTACTTGACTTTCAATTAAACACTAATAACTGAGATAACTTTAGCTAATTAACAGTCAAATTGTACTTAGCTTTCTATATGTAAACACTAGTGACTAAACCTTACTCGATTTTCAATATATAAACACTAATAACTAGGTTGACTTTGACTAATTAACGGTCAAACCTTACTTGATTGTCTATATATAAATACTAGTGACTAAGTTGACTTTAACTAATCAACGGTCAAACTTTACTTGACTCTCTCTATATAGAAACGCTAACTAAATTGATTTTAACTAATCCACGATTAACCCTTACTCGACTTTCAATATATAAACACTAATAACTAGGTTGACTTTGTCTAATCAACGGTCAAACTTTACTTTACTTTAAATATATAAACTTTAATAACTAAGTTAACTTTAACTAATCCACGATCAACCATTACTCGACTTTCAATATATAAACACTAATAACTAGATTGACTTTGTCTAATTAAAGGTCAAACTTTACTTGACTTTAAATATATAAACACTAATAACTAGGTTGACTTTGACTAATTATCGGTCAAACCTTACTTGGTTTTCTACATAAAAATACTAATAACAAAGTTGACTTTCACTAATCCACGATCAAACCTTACTTGGCTTTCTACATACAAATACTAATAACAAAGTTAACTTTAACTAATCGATGGTCAACCCTTACTTGACTTTCAATATATAAACACTAATAACTAAATTGACTTTTACCAGTCCACGATCAACCCTTACTTAACTTTCAATATATAAACACTAATAAGTAAGTTGATTTTAACTAATCCATGATTAACCCTTACTTGACTTTCAATATATAAACCCAAATAACTAGGTTGACTTTGACTAATCAACGGTCAAACCTTACTTGACTTTCAATATATAAACACTAATAACTAAGTTTTATTTGACTAATTAACGGTCAAACTTTATTTGAATTAGTATATATGAATATAAATAAAAAATGGCTGGAAATAAGTGAATAACTATTATACCCCTGTGTAAAAAAAATAAAAAAGGACGCCTTGACCCTCATTTCTTCATTTTCTTTCTTCCCAAAATTCTTTCTTCGTTTTCCTCGCCGCTGCTTGACTGGCATGATCGACCGTGGTTCGATGGGGGTGGGCAACAGTGGTTTAATTGGAGATAAGTCTGCGGTGGCGGTGTGATGGACCGGCGGAATGAATGCGGACTGGAGCTGTTGTGGAGCAGCGGTGGTGAAGCGGCATGGTGCGACGGGGGATCGGGTTTCTAGCGGAGCTAGGAGGTGGTGGAGGTAGGGGTGGCAGAGCTAGGGAAGCTGTGGCACACGGTTCTTTTTGGTGGCTGGTGGCGTGGATTTCTAGCGAAGCTATGGCAGAGCTAGGGCGGAGGTAGGGGGTAGCAGAGGTAGGGGGTGGCGGAGCTAGGGCAGCGGCGACGATTTGTATAGATTCGCCATGGATTTGTAAGTCTCATACACACTACAAATCTCACATCTTGTTCTTCGTTTAAGTGTTGATTTAATGTTTACTATTATTTGGATTCATGGCTAATTTGCACACATGGATTACAGCGATTGAAACTTATTGTTATCAATGCTAGATTTCTCTTTACTTGACATGCCAGTATTGAAACCTGTATATGAACCAAATATATTTTTTGTTGTAGTTTTAGATATGATTGTCATATTGATATGCGGGGTTGGCTGGGATTAGTGTGTTGGCTCTAGTGAATGAGAAGAAGACTGGAATCCTAAAGGTTGAATATTTCTCAGCAAGGTTGGGTTGAATTCAGGTGTCCCTTCTCCCTTTTATTTGTTTGTTTATCATACTCTAAGGTCCAATTAGATGTTTTTTGATATAAGTGTACACATTCCTGTATTCTTAACGTAACATATTTGTTTATTTATCATACTCTCTTACTAGTGACGTTCCTGGACGCCGTTCCGAAGATCACCAAGATGTCTATCTCTTTACAGCATTCTTCTTGATTTCCTTTCTTTCGATTCTATGGTCAGTACATTATATTGTACTTCATATTTGATTTTGTGAGTAAGAATTTAATGGTGGCTAACTTCTTTTAGGTCTATTTTGTGTACCATATTCGTGTGAGATGTGGTAGAAGAAAGAGGCCAGTGCCGATTATTGTTATTATTGTCATTAGGGTTTAGTGTCGATTAGTAAGAACCTAGTTATTTTTGTTATTATTGTTAAATTTTATTGATTTATGGGGAAGTAAATGCTGGATTTAACTTGTTGCTTTTCACCAGAAGGATGCGAAAAAGAAGCTAGTAAGATTCTTGGAGAAGCGATGACGACTCGCAATGCTATACAGTGAACAAATGCACTTGTTTTTCTTGGACTTCATGGATGTTTTGATGTGCAGTGTGTACTATATATGTTCAATGTTAGGAAGAAAAGTGGTTGTTTACAACTTTGTATCAACTCTGATATATATGAGTTGGTTTTAGTTCTAACACAATCTTTCTCTCTTTGGTATTCCTATATACATATCAGTGTCGATTCAGGATTAAAAAAATTAACGTTCGTCTTCATAGTGTGTGAATAAATTTGAGAACTAGAAGTACATTTTTCCTTTGGAAAACAATCTCTCAATATGTCTAGTATATTTTGATTTGTTGCCTTAAATTGTAAGTCACCAACTAAGGCCATCTATCTTCAGTTTCATCCCATCTGTAGTTCTCCCGCTAATGTATCGAAGAAGATTTCATCAATTTTCTTTTATAACCTCACATGCCATTGCGATTTAAGTATGTAAATGTTCTTTTCAATTCTAGAATAATTGATCATGTGGGATGCACAAAATCATTTAAAATGTCTAGTTTAACCTTATCTTACTTATAAAAAACCCGATATAGTTGTACTATAACTTGTCAATATGAGATTATTAGTTAAGGTTCTTACCTTCTAGTCAACTAACATGACTTGATTCATAATCCTCTGCCTTTTATACCCCTTTCCCCTGTAATCACCAACCATTACTCTTTTTTACCTCTTGTAATTTTCTTCACTTCGCATATTAAATAGTTTGGCTGATTACTTTGTTGTGCGAATTTTCAGTTTGTGTACAATATGGAATTCTACACATTTCCTCAAAAGGATATACCGACATTTGTACGGTAGCATTCATTTTTGCTATGCTTTTGAAGAACTACCTCACCTTTCACACCTTGTTCGGATGCGTGGATACCTTCGGACGCATCACAATCACTTTGGAGAAACTGGCGATATACGTCGGAGCTTTCCGTGCCATGGTGAGCATCTTGATGTATGTTATGGTGAGTGTTGGTGCTCTTCGTTGTGTTTGTGGTGATGACTGGGTTTCAGACGTGTTTTGTTGAGTTTTTTGTGGTGCTAGAAAATAAAAACGTCGTATTTTTTGATATCTACTGCATCGTTTGTTAATGGAGTTATCTGGATGATCTATGGCCTCATTGTGTCTAATATAATCGTGTGGGTAATTTTCTTGAACTCTTAATCTCTGCCTCTTTTCCTGTTTCTCTGAACATTTTCTTGAACCATTTGTGCTCTTGATCTTGAAAATGTACCGTTTTGAATTGTTTGTTTGCTTTGCTTAGGCTTAGCATTATATGAATGTTCTTGAGCCAGAAATGCACCAAATGGTTCTAGAAAATTTTGTATCATTCTCACTTTCAATTCAAAAAAATAATCTTATGTTTGCTTTAGATCATTGCAGTTCTCTTGTCTATTATGTGAATATGTCTAGGTTTAGCATTATATGAGTGTTCTTGAGCTGGGAAATGCACCAAAGTTTAAGTAGTAGTCCAATCTGAATTCATTTTTAATGTTGTCTTTTGAAAGTAGCTTGTACTTTTTTTTGTTACTATCTCAAGAAGATGATTTTCAATTGAAAAATGGGAAACTTTTGGTGCTATTTTGATTGAAAATAATACACATATCTTGTTGAAAGACACATTTTCAAATCATAGATTCATTTTCTAGCTATTCAGTTTTTTTGTTTATATGGTACTACTTTCTTGGGTTTTTTATGGAGCACTATAATTTTTTTTTGGGGTGAATTATAATTTGCAGATGTGGGAGGATCACATAATAAAGGCTAAAGATGGATGCTTGAATGTGATTGAGACTTATGTCTTTTGGAATGTTTATGAGCCTACTCAGGGAAAGGTATGGTGCATTTTGCTGAAGAGTGTACATTTCCTAAGAAATGGGAAGGTTTTAGTTAATTTTGTTTTGGTTCTGCAGTATGGCTCTAAAGGAATGTATGATTGGGTGAGGTTTAGTCAGACCATATAGAAAGCTAGGCTTCATGCTTATATCAGAGTTGACCCTTGTGTTTGTGCTGAGTGGAGTTTTGATTACTTTCTTCATGTTTATTTAGATCTAAACTATGCAGCCTCTTTGTGTGTATGTTTGATTTCTTTGTCTATGTGAATATACAGAGGATTTCCAATTTGTCTTAAGTATGTTCCAGACATTAGCTTCTGAACATACAATGAGTCTTCCAAGGTAAGATTTACTGATTTAGTTACATTTACCTTTTCCCCTATTGTTTTTGCAAACTAAATTGAATTTTGTAGTTGTATGATCTTGTAGATGCATATGGAACAGTACATCTGAGCATTTTTAAGGATCATAGATTCAAGATTAGTTGTGTGGCTTAGCCTTGTGATTAGATGTGTATATGCCACATGATTCAATTGCTAGTTCAAGCTAAAGTTATGTTTAGTCCCGTAGATAGTTATGTTCGTGGGGAAAGTCTCAGGAAAGGCGGCCTTTCCATAAGCTTAAGGACAGTCCTCAGGGGCATTTGCTTTAAATGTTGTAATTTTTTTTAATAAAATTTAAATATTGTATTTTATAAGTTAAAACAAGTAATAATATGTATTTGAAGGTGAAAACATAAAATATATGATATAAAAAATTATTTTCAAAAATTTTAAATTTTGTATGTAATTTAAGAAATGCAGTGTATAAGGTAAGAAATAAGTGGCCTGTCCATAAGCTTATGGACAGGCCGCCTGTCAGGAGACCCACTCATGTTTGTGATAGTTATGTTTAGTCCCATAGATTATTAATTTTGTATCATAACTTCTTTTTTTGTGGTTTTATTTCTATAGTATCAATTTTGTGAAGTTGATTTTATGATTAAATTAATGTCCTAATAAATTGTTAATTTTGGGTCTTTTTCCCTTCTGCACTGCCGCTTTCAGAGGAACGGATTTTTTTAGTCGTAAATAATTTAGGCCTGTTAAAAAACTGGTGCTAAAAAAATCGTTGCTAAAATTAGCACGGGTTGAAAAACCGGTGCTAACAAAAAACAGGTGCTAAAATTAGCACCGGTTGAAAAATAGGTGCTAACGAAAAAATCGGTGCTAAAATTAACAATGGTTTAAAAACCGGTGCAAACAAAAAAACCGGTGCTAAAAGTAGGGATTTAGCACTAGATTCTTTCCAACCGGTGAAACCGTTTCATTGGCTACTTAGGCACCAATTTTTTTAACGAAAAAACGTGAGCTAAAGAGGGGGGTTCCTGTGATAGTGCCTCTCTGAGGGATCTTCCCAAATCTCCAGAGTTGGGTCCACCAAAAGGTTCTTTTAACAATATTCAGACTCAGCCTCCTTGCCACTGCTTTCCTCCTTTTCACCTTTATGTGTCACTTTCAGTTTGGCCCCATTCACCACAACTTTCCAGTCATCATTCGCCTTTAGCTCTGCTCGTCCTAGTCATTGCTTATGAATCCCACCATTTTCCATAGTTGCTTCCTGAATCCTGTATCTCGTATCCCAGAAGTAACTCCACCAGGCTCCCGTTCAGTCCTCTGCATTTGTTTTGGTTTCTAGACCTGAATTTTCTTTACCTTATCCTCCATCTCCTTGTACCGATGCCCTGTTTGTTGGCATTTGTCACAAAACAAAGGTTTCCCCTCAATTTCAATCGACTGCTTCACTTTCCTCCATTCCAAATCCCAGATCACAACTTCTTCTGGAATAATCTTTGAGATATCGATCTCAACTAATATTATAGCGTATGACACCCTGAGTGTATTCGTTGTACACTCGTCTGTGAATAACGGTTTACCAACAACGCTCCCAATTTTCCCCAAACTGGTAGGTCCCCACAGATGCAGTGGTAAGTTTGGAAGTTTTACTCATACTGGAAGTATCCTCACCATGTTCTCCTTTAACATAAAATTGGGTTTCCACAGTTGTAGGAACATAGGCATATTGTAAATGGTGTATGACCCTCTCTTCAAAACCTCATCCCGGTCATCAACTCCTTTAAACATGAGGATAAAATAGCATTCGTTCTAGAATTTAACAACAAAACGATGCACAACATTCATTATTGGATTTCCACTATAGACATACATTATCAACGAGCTACCCTAGTAATCTCCTCTTTCACATCAGCTTGTTCTATAACAATTTCAATCTCACCATCCACAATATTAGGGGCTATGTAATCAATCTTATCCCATTCGCCTGAATCTGATTTCCCCTAATTATGTCAACCCATAATATATCCCCATCTCCACCCTCAGGTTAAGTTTAAGATTTTCCAACCTCTTCAGTCACAGTTTGAGTACTAACCTGGTTGCCAGACTCAGTGCCATCACGCTTCCCATCATCTTCCTCTACCTCATCCGTCCGATTGGTCTCCACGATACCCTCCCCTGGCATCGCCTTAACCCACCCACCGATGAGCTGCACCGCCTTCTTCTGCGGCCGGCCACGATCCTGTTTCATGGTTGCCTACAAATCACACTTTTTTTGTGTGTGTGTTTGCCCCAACCACACCCACACCCACACCCGCATCCGCACCCGCACCCGCACCCAATCTCCATTTTTAATTTTAAATTAACAGCTATTTTTTAAAACAGTTGCAATACGTATAAGCTATTTTTTAAAATAGCTTCTAGGTTATGTGTAGAAGCTATTAATATAATAACTGCTATGTTAATTAACGTTTCAAATGCCATTTAGGCACCCAAGTTGGCAATCGAAAATAGTTGCTACATGGGAAAAAATTGATGCTACGCAAAGCAACGGTTAAATATACTACTACAAAGAAATAGCTGCTTCATGTAGAAGTTATTACAAAATAGCTCACGTAGGAGCGCCCACTTAGGCACCCAAGTGGGAAAATAAATAAAAAAATATCTGCTACGAGGCCAAAAAACTGGCTACTAAAGGGGAGGGGAGGGGGGTTTCCAGTAGTCGAGGATAAGATTCATAGTATAATAAACTAGAACAATGGATCACAGTAAAATAAACTAGAACAATGGATTGGTAAAAATGAGAATTCATCTCAAAAGGGAAGGAGAGTAAGATTCTTACCTCGAAAAAGATGCGGTGAGATTCAAAAGTACAAAACGATGAAATTGGAATCCACAATAGATTGCAGATGGTGAGATTCATAAAATCGTACCTATATAGAAATTGGAAGGTGGGAAATTCAATGCGAGGATGAAATTCACGCCCAAAATATCTTCCCACTCTATGCAAATCCTGCGCCTAAAAATTTCATCTATGCAAAATTTTAATAACTTGGATAAGTGACGGCTTCAAAGATGGCATTTAGAAATGAAGGGTACAATTTATGGGGTCTGATAATATTTGTGACACATCATATTGATATTCTACATTGACTCATGCATTGATGGCTATATTTTGGATATGGGATCTATTTTGATTACTAAATTTGGAGATGTTCTAAGAGCATCTCCAATGAGTATCTTTCGTGTATATGTTGACACATCTCAAATTGGGATACACTGCGGTATGACATATTTGGAATTCTTTGGCTTTGAATACTTTGCTCTCCAACGCTAAACCTATATATTTTCTTATTTCAACCAATCATTTAATCAATAATTTAAATATATATGTTAACACATCTCAAATTGGGGTACAACTCTATTACGGTTTTTGTGAACCTTTTCTTTTGAAAAAAATGACTCAGAAAGGCCTTTCTAAAATCTCTGTACGAGTGTAGCATCCCTTTGCCGAGCTTGTTGAACCATTATTAGGATTTCCCTCGAAGGTAACTTCCAACCAACTTGCATGTTAAGTGTTCATTGAAGTCCCTCGAGTTCATCAGACTAAGAAATGTCTGTATGAAGTCGCGAGGGTCTAAATCTCCATTGTATGTGGGGAGCCCTTCGAGTGGTTTCATTTAGCTGGGCCATCGGGCAGTCACTATTGCGGAACTGGGAGGGGATGTTGTAATCTGGCCGGAAGGCCCGATCAGCCTGTTGAGCTCTCTTGCCAAAGAGTCGCTCGGTCCCCCTCCCATCCGTGGATCTCAGCATGAGCTGGGCCAAACCGGGACATCGAAGCTTGGGGCGTAGGGAGGAGCTGATTCGAAGCCATGTACCCTAAGTGCGACCTTCCCCCTGCCGAGCCGTAATATAACCCTGGCCGGTAAGGGTTGTAGGGGGGAACCTCCGGATAGAGTCCTAAATATATTTGGCTTTTGAAACCCGGGAAAACTCCCATCAACCCTACCATCGAATGTGGGACCGTCTGTCTCAGTGCTTAGGGCACCGAGATAGGCGTCAAGATCGGCGCAGAGTATGCTATCGTTTGCGGCATGCTTGGGAGTGTTGGCTGGGGTCGTGTAAGGGCACCAACGTTGGCTTGATAAGACACTCCTAAGGGGGGTCCCAGGTGTACGATTGGAATCTTGGCTGCAACACCAGGGCCATCAAAGGTTGGGGCCCCATCTGCTGTTGTATCACCCTATGGTCGAGCATAGAAGGCTCCACCTAATAGCTAGAAGATCTGAGGGCCTGAGCCTACGACACTAGATCTTGCTATGATGGGGATCTCGCCTTGCTCATACCCTTTGATGCTCAAGCAGCCCATCTCGAGATCTCTGTTTCCGAATACGCCGTAGCCTTCGTAACTGCAGTTCGTTTGCCCTTTGTCGACGCGCCTAGCTCTACGAGGTAGGATCTTCAGCTCCACCTACCTAGGGTTCGACGCTTACCTCCATGGTCTGTGGGGGTGGGTCATCTTCTTCACGAGAAGCTTCCAGATCACTCCCTTTTGAGACCTGGGCTTGGCCAGCTTCGGGAGGCTCAATACTGGCACTAGAGGGAGGGAGATCCGAAAGCATATTGGATCTACACCCTCTCTTTTTCCAGTACGGGGATTGCACTTCTTCTCCAATGCCTAAAAATTTTCCTTTTAGCTGTTCACTCCTACATATAGTTCCTGTCATTGATGTGGACATAAACATCAAATACTTGATTGCAGATCTGACTGACGGTCCCACTGGGCGTGCCACTTAATGCGCCCCAATTACCGTTGCCACTACGCTACAGGTGGGTGATCGGAATCTACAAAGATAAAGCTGCCGGAGGTTTCCGGGGGGAAGAGGCTCTGACGGCCAGGTCAGCAAACAGGCTACTGAAGTGTAATTAGGTATGAATAATTAAGTTGTGTATGGTTACCTTTGGCCTTATATAGGTAGGCAGATAGGACAACTGTTTGTTTTCTTGTGGAGCAAGTACTCTCACCTTGGACCAGCCTAAAAAACTTTACCCTACGGGCAAAGCTATGGACGTACGGTCGGCCGCATGGGTATTTAGGCCCATGCGGATTTACACATTATCAGCTCCATAAGGAAGGCAAGGGAAGCTAAACACATTAATTGTAATAAATAAATTTCCTTTGCAACATCATTTGATTAATTTCATACTGATACTTTTTAAAGTTAATTTCCTTTGATTACATTTGAATTGGTACATGTTTAATTGCTTTTAATAAATTTCCTTTGCAACATCCTTTGATTAATTTCATACTGTTATTTTTTAAAGTAAATTTCCTTCGATTACAGTTTAATTGATACAAGTTGAATTGATTTTAATAAATTTCCTTTGCAACATTTCCTTTAGTTAAAGTATTTTCTTAAAGTTGCTGATATGTCAATGTTTGGTAGTGCCAAGTGTCAAAATTTTATGAAGGGTGATTTGGTTAAGTGTGGGGGTGCCACTTAATCAAGTGGTTGCTATTTTAGTAGTAAGTATAGATTCAATGCAAGTGTGAACTTGGTAAATGCCACTAGGCACATCATAATGTACAATCAATAAAAAAAATCATCTTCAGTGCAAGAATCTAATTTAACCTTCGGTATGACGTGACTAAAATTTTAACTGGCCTCGTAATGATAGATCTTCTGATAGTGGAGTTCATATTGAGGCCGTCAATATGTCTAGTTAGCATATAAATTAATTTTAATGTATTTATATATATATATATATATACATATATTTAATAATATGAAATTCACATAACTTAACTTTTTAGATATATATATATATATATATATTCAAATTGTAAATTAAGTTATAACGTTTAATTATTCTAAATATTAATTCAGTTATACTATATTTATGTTATACTAATTTAAGTTATAAAATATATAAAATTTTAAATATTACTACAATTCTAAAAGTAAATAGTTGGTGATAGCTTTTTACTCATGTATAATTGATAAATATTCAAATTATCATGTTTTAAGTTCAAAATTAGCTTTTTTTGTAGTTATAAATCTCTATATATATATATATGTTTGTGTGTGTAGATAATACATACTATACCATGTCATTTGAACATGAGTTTGATACCAATCTAAGTTAATGATAAAAATTTTGTTTCGTATTTTTGTTAGTAATAAATATTGTACTGACACCACATTGAAATTTGGTTTACTATACCTTCATTAAAAAATATCTTTACCATCAATACTTTTCTATACTTGTCTATCTACGTTATATAGAAGTTGTAATAATTTATCACATGGTTTCTATATCTATCAGTGATGCTCTTTGAATTGAATATTCTCTTGACATTGAAGATATACTCTTTACATTGAGTGAAGGAAAAAAAAAAGAAGAAACGAGCAAGCTAACTAGTGCACTATTCTTTTTGTATGACTGGAATGGAATTTAATAGATTATATTGAATTAAACTAAATTAAACTTACATAAATGAAATGAATTAAAACTAAGTATGTAGAAAATATTGATAATACAACTAAATTACATTTAAGTTTTATTAAATCGAAAGGCAAAGTCTTGGGAAAGACGGTCTTTCCCAAGGCTTATGGAAAGACGAGGTTTGATTTGAATAATAAAAGGTAAAAGGTCTTAGTTGCAA
Organism: Rubia yunnanensis; assembly: GCA_037428765.1. Lineage (NCBI taxonomy): Eukaryota > Viridiplantae > Streptophyta > Magnoliopsida > Gentianales > Rubiaceae > Rubia > Rubia yunnanensis. The sequence goes on from CM075064.1 coordinate 109,425,353, forward strand.
TATTAAAGTTTTAGTATGAAACATGTAGTAGTTATAAAATTTATAACCCGGTTCATGCAACTCGAAAATTTTATCTTAATTTTTTCTAATTTACACTTTAAACATTGGTCTTTCCATAACTTATGGAAAGACCGTCTTTCAAGAGACGGACTCAAATCGAAATTAGCCAAAATTAATTAAATTAAATGATTAAACAAACTAAATTTAACTGCAGGTAAATTGAAAAGGAATAGGCCTACTCTATTTAATATCACAGAAGGTAGAGGCTCGCGGCTTCTTTTTTATTCCAAGTCAATTCGCATCTAATAGAAATTAATATTATGGGCAACTTAATCCAATGTAGACTTTTCAAAATTCCACAATGTAATAACTCCTTGCACAAATTCATCAACGTTGTCTCTCTTTTTCCACAATAATGTTCATGCCACTGCTCTATAAAAACAGGCAGTAACTCATCAGTCATCACCATATCCTCAAACAGATCTCCCAATTCCTCGTATCTTTTCACAATGAAAACCCTAAATTCTCTTTGCATAAATGCATTCCTAATTTTGGTTTCCCTTTTCTTGGCTTCCACCAATGCAGCCCAATTCACCGTCCACAACAACTGCCCCTTCACCGTCTGGGCTGCAGCCGTGCTGGGCGGCGGCCAGCAACTAGACAGCGGCCAAACTTGGCCCTTCAATGTGAACGCCGGAACCGCCGGAGGCCGCGTTTGTAGAAAAACAGACTAAAATATAGCACTAGAAATTTGTGGGAATTTTCTTTGTATTATGACTCAAAGAAAAAGCTTACAAAACAATGCGTACAGCGAGTTCTATTTGTAGATGAACTACTGCTAACCAATTTCCTAGTTCCTTGCAACTAACACCACTTTCTGCATGAACTGCACTACTCACATTATTCCCATAATCTCGGTCAAACCCAAAACAAACAAAGACCAAGAAATTTACTAAATATGCATTTACTAATTATGCATGAAGACAAAGAAAACAACCAAACTAAAAACACATGCATGCATTTGCACGTGAGAAATAGCTCAGAAGGTTTGGATTAAATCCAACAAACTCCCCCTTAAGCTAAACCTTCTGCCAAGTTCTTCACACCAACTGACTCCCTCATTTCAATGAATTTAACCTTCGGCAAAGGTTTTGTGAGAATGTCAGCTCGTTGCGCTCCGCTACGAACATGCTCCACAATGATTTCCTCATTCTCCACACACTCGCGTATGAAGTGATACCGAGTGTTTATGTGCTTACTTCTATCATGTAAAACAGGGTTCTTCATCAATGCAATGGCAGACTTGTTGTCGACAAAAAGAGTTACTGACTTCGGCTCCTTTCCGGTCACTTCGCTCAACAAATCTCTCAGCCACAAAGCTTGGCAAGCTGCTGCTGCTGCCGCCATAAATTCAGCTTCACATGAAGACAATGCTACAGTCCGCTGCTTCCTTGATTGCCAAGTGATCAGGTTTCCTCCAAGATAAAACGCCATGCCTCCCGTGCTTCGTCCGTCGACAACATCTCCTGCGAGATCACTATCGGAAAATCCAGCCAACACATTTCCACCACTTACCTTCTCATATTCCAGCCCATATTCAATAGTACCTTTTAAATACCTAAGAATATGCTTCACTGCTTGTTGATGCTTCGTCGTCGGTCGTTCCATGTGACGACTCACCAAACCTACAGCATAAGAAAGGTCGGGTCTAGTATGCGTGAGATACCTTAGACAACCGATGATGCGACGATACTCCGTTGAGTCCACTAGTAGTCCTTTCTCATCTTTGTCAAGCTTCAACTTTGCCTCCATCGGATACATCACCGAGTTGCATTCCGACATGCCGAATCGAGACAAGATTATTTTTGCATAAGCTGACTGCTTCAAAGAAATACAATTATTCCCTTGCTGTACCTCAATGCCCAGATAATACGAGAGTAAACCCAGGTCACTCATTTCAAACTCATTCATCATCTGGTTCTTGAATTTTTGGATTTCCGCCGCATTTTCACCGGTAACGATCAAATCGTCAACATATACTCCAACAATCATTCTAGCATTTCCTTCGCCTCTTGTGTACACCGCTTGCTCTTGAGAACATCTCTTAAAACCAAGACTTCTGAGGCTCCCATCAAGTCGAACGTTCCATGCCCGAGGCGCTTGCCGTAATCCATACAACGCCTTCATCAAGCGGTACACTTTGTGCTCCTGATTCTTCACAACAAAACCTTCAGGTTGCTTCACAAATACTTCTTCTTGCAACTCGCCATTGAGGAACGCTGATTTGACATCGAGGTGGTGTAACTCCCAACCATTCTGAGCCGACAAAGCTATAAGCAACCGTACCGTATCGAGTCGAGCCACTGGTGCAAACACCTCATTGAAGTCTACACCTTGCTTCTGTACATATCCCTTGGCAACTAGCCTCGCCTTGTGCTTGAGAATCTTCCCCTCGGTGTCTTTCTTGAGCTTAAAAACCCATTTGAGTCCAATCGCTTTCTTTCCTTTCGGTGGATCAACCAATTCCCACGTTTGGTTCTTCTCAATGCATTCCATCTCCTTGATCATTGCTTCTCGCCACTCCGGCTCACTTGCAGCTTCAACAAAGCAAGTTGGTTCTTCAGCACCAACAAAGAGAAGCTCGTCCACCTCAAGCGTAGTCTCCTCACTAGCTTTGTACACATCATCTAAGAGGCGATGCTTTCTCACCCTTCCGTCCGACGAAGTGGGTGATAAACCTCCTGGAGAAACAAGTACGGACTGATTTGTGGTCGAGGTTGGCGTCTTCGGAGGCGGAGAAACACTTGGTGACTCCAGAAGGATGTTTTCAGGGGCAACCTGCGTGGAACTTGGCTTTGGTGATGTCGATACCAAAATATTTTCATTTACTGTAAACTCCGGTGAATAAAATGGAGCATCTCCTTCATCTTGGTTCCAATTCCACGGCTGTTCTTCATAAAAAACAACCTCTCTACTCACTTGAATCCTCTCCCGACATGGATCAAAGAGTCGATGAGCTTTGCTTCCAGGTTCAACACCAAAATACACCATTTTCGCACTTCGATCATCAAGCTTCTTCAAGTGTGGCCCTACAACCTTCACATGTGCAGTACAACCAAACACTTTCAAGTGCAAAAGATTTGGTTTCATACCTTTCCAAACTTGGTACGGAGTAGTCGCACCCAAAGCTTTTGTAGGAAGCCGATTCAGAAGATACACCGCATGCCTTACAGCCTCGCCCCACATTTTTCCGGGTACATTCATGCTCTTAAGCAATGATCTTGCCATGTCAAGAACAGTCCTATTTCTCCTCTCCACAACACCATTTTGTTGAGGAGAATAGGGTGCTGTAAAGTGACTCTGAATGCCTTCCTTGTCACATAAACTCCCAAACATTTTTGACATGAACTCACCGCCACGATCCGACCTCAAGGTCCGAATCTTTCGTTTGGTTTCATTCTCCACCAATGCTTTGAACTTCTTGAAGTTTTCAAATGCCTCATCCTTGCTCTTTAGCGTGTGCACCCACATGTACCTGCTTGCATCATCAACCAACAAAAGGAAATATCTACTCCCAACCATTGTTTCCGGCGAGATAGGGCCACATAAATCCATGTGTATGAGCTCCAAAACTTCAGTAGCTCTATATTTTGCTTGAGTTGGAAATGGAAACCTTACTTGCTTAGCGATGACACAACCTTCACAAATCCGATTTGGCCGCACAATCTTCGGTACTCCTACTGCCAACTCCTTCTGCGCCATCATTCCGAGTGCTGGGAAGTTCACATGGCCAAGCCTTGCGTGCCATAGCCAAGCTGGATCATCCATCTTCGAAAGGAAGCACTCGGGCTTACATACAAGAATGGGTGTCTTGTACAAGCGATTCGGCGACCTCCGTACCTTCATCAACAATGTCCCGCACCGATCGTATAATTTCAGAAAATCACCAACAAGAAAAACATTATTACCTGCCTCGGTCAATTGCCCGATGCTTATAATGTTGCTAGTCAAGCTAGGAATGAAATACACCTCCTCCAAGATGCGTTGTTCACCATTTTTGCACTGAAACATGATATCTCCTTTACCATGAATTTTCACAGTTGATCCATCCCCAAATTTTACATTTCCGGTGATCTTCTCATTGAGTTCTCTGAATATCGCTCGATCTCCCGTCATATGGTTACTCGCTCCATTGTTTAAGTACCATATATTTCGAGCTTCATCTCCCATATACAAAGATGGTACCACCTTCTCCTCATTGAGCATCACAGCATCATGTTTTTCCTCTTGAATCATTGCCATCATCAGTGCAGGCTCTTTATCTTGAGCACACACAAAGTTCACCTCCTCGTCATGTTTCTTGTTGCGGCACTCCGATGCATAATGTCCAAAGACACCACATCTATAGCACTTGATCTTGGACTTGTCTCGACCACCACCACCATTTCCATGGCCTCCATCTTCTTGGCGCTGCGAGGTGTTGCTGCCACGACCACCGCGACCTCTACGACCACGACCGCGACCTCTTCCGCGAGCTCTCTGCCCACGAAACTCTCCCTCGGAGCTTTGGCCTCTTGAACTCGATGGCGAATCACTTCCACCCTTCTTTGTGCGTGCTGACCATTCGGCATGGGTCAACAAAAGGTGTTTTCCATCTCCTTCACTGACTCGTACACGCTCCTCATGTGCTTTGAGTCGACCAATCACCTCAACGAGTGGCATGGTAGTGATGTCACCGAACTGTTCGATGGTTGATACAATTTGCCCGAATTTCCCAGACACACCTCTGAGAAATTTTTTCACCACAATCTCCTCTTCCATTGTTTCTCCCAAAGTCCGAATTCGATTCACAACGGCAGACAACTTCATCGCGAAATCATCAAGTGACTCCGATTCTTTCATTCGGAGCAACTCGAATTCAGTTTTGAGAGTCTGTACTTGAGCACTCTTGACACATTCTGTGCCAAGATGCATGGCCGCCAACGTACTCCAAGCTTCCCTCGCGGTTCGCTTCTCCGCGATCGCCAACAATGCATCTTCAGGAATTCCTTGATAAATGGCCGCCAATGCCATTTTATCCTTCCTTGGTTCCACGACCTCACCGGCCGCGGGCTCGACGGCATCCCAAACGCCTTGAGCTTCCATATAGACCCTTACTTTGATGGCCCATGCTGCATAATTGCTTCGGGTAAGCATAGGATACTGTAGAGAAACAGACCCCTCACGAGTTGCTTGTCTCTCCACTATCTGTTGCGACTCCGGTTCATTGCGTGCTCCGCTGCTGCTTCCAATTTTACCCATTTTCTACTTGTGCTCTGATACCAAATGTAGAAAAACAGACTAAAATATAGCACTAGAAATTTGTGGGAATTTTCTTTGTATTATGACTCAAAGAAAAAGCTTACAAAACAATGCGTACAGCGAGTTCTATTTGTAGATGAACTACTGCTAACCAATTTCCTAGTTCCTTGCAACTAACACCACTTTCTGCATGAACTGCACTACTCACATTATTCCCATAATCTCGGTCAAACCCAAAACAAACAAAGACCAAGAAATTTACTAAATATGCATTTACTAATTATGCATGAAGACAAAGAAAACAACCAAACTAAAAACACATGCATGCATTTGCACGTGAGAAATAGCTCAGAAGGTTTGGATTAAATCCAACAGCGTTTGGGGCCGAACCGGATGCAACTTCGATGGCAGCGGCCGCGGTGGATGCCAAACCGGTGACTGTGGCGGTAACCTCAAGTGCACCGGCTACGGCCAGCCGCCGAACACACTGGCGGAATTCGCACTCAACCAATACATGAACCTCGACTTCTACGATATCTCACTGGTTGACGGTTTCAATGTTCCGATGGATTTCAGTTCTTCTTGCCGCAGCATCCGTTGCACGGCCGACATTATCGGTCAGTGCCCTAATCAGCTTCTTGCTCCCGGCGGCTGCAACAACCCGTGCACGGTGTTCAAGACTGATCAATATTGCTGTAACTCCGGCAACTGTGGGCCTACTGATCTTTCTAGGTATTTTAAGGATAGGTGCCCTGATGCATATAGCTACCCTAAAGATGACCAGACTAGCACCTTCACTTGTGCAGGGGGAGGTAACTACAGAGTTACCTTCTGCCCTTAAGTAATTAATGAGTTTCTTGGTAAACAAGAAACCATGCATGCCCCATGTGAGACTTGTTGCAAAGTCAATATATACATGGGTGGGGAAGAAATAAATTGCAACATTTTATTTATGTACGAGTACGTAAGTGTAAGGGTAAGTGATGGAAGACTATCATGTTCGTTTTTCCATTAAGTTTGCATTGTTTTGGGAAGTTAAAAGTTTTATTCTCCCGTCTACAATCTTTTGTTTTCTTGACCAAATTATTCCGTCTACATCTATTTGATATTACGGGTTCAGACAAGAAGCCTGTTGTAAGGCATTTGAACGAAAACAAATAAAAGAGAAAAAGAATAACTCCTTTGAGACCGTCTCACCATAGCAAATGGTGAGACCAGTGACCAGACTCTAATAAATAGGAAAGGAACTAAAAAATAGGGATCAGGCTGCAAAATAGGAAAACAGGTTGAAAATGGGTAGAAAATGGGCTATTGCAAAAATGGGTCAAAACCAAATTTCCCCCTCCTTTCAAAATAACTACCGGATTGTCTTTTCTCTCAAAACTCAAGGAATTTGTTGACTCCTCAAGCTCAATCCTTTCAAGCTACTAAACACCGGATTCAAGCGCTGCAATCGCCGATCAAATATTTATAAATATCTGGTTGAAGCTCGCGATCAAGCTTCGAAATCAAATTCTGCAATTTTACAATGGGAATGGGATTTTGCGATGGAATTTCGTCAGATTTGCTTCGGATTTGTGCCAGAATTGGATTCTGCGACGGAACTTTACGATGGAAACATGAAAGAAAGCTCTACAATCTGCGAAGGTGAAAATCTCACTTTTGTAGTTAAAATATAAGTTATATGAGATCCGCGGTCTAAGATCTTAGTTTTACTGTTTAAAATCGTAGTTTTAATGGAACACAAAGCAATTCAAGGTAATTCAATTGTTTTGTATGAAGGAGTAAGCAACTAATATGTTCAATATAAAAATTCAACAAGTTTGCATCCAGGTTTGGTTTTGATCTTGTATATACATTTAAACGCATCGAGTAATTGCATGAACATATGAAGTAATTGCATAAACACATGAAGTAACGTTAATATATTGTGATTTTGTTTTGCCAAATCTGCAATTCAGTTATATGCATGTTGTGAAGAAAATGTTGTGTTTTATAATTTTCTGAAACATATTAGGTAATATGATGAACACTAAATGTAACGGCATGAATACATGAAGTAATGCAATGATATTCTGATAGACAATTTCCCAAAGTTTAAAATTTGATCATATGCAATTTGTTGGGAAAATGTAGGTGCTTTTTAATTTTCTGAAACATATGAGGTAATATGATGAACACATGAAATAACGTAATAATATTCTGATGGACAACTCCCCAAGGTCTGAAATTTGGTTATATGCAATTCGTTGAGAAAATGTAGGTATTTTTTTAATTTTCTGAAATGTTTGAAGTAACACAGTAAATAAATGATGTGACTGCATGGACACATGGAGTAAAAATATTGAACTTTGTATGATGATTCGTCAAGAATTCAGTTACATGCATTTTATTAAGACTATTTTTATGTTTTCAAATTTACTTTATCACAAGAAGTAATATGTTAAATACACGATATAACTCAATAAGTATATAATCTATTGTGATTAATGTCTGGAATTTGATTAGTAGGATTTGTTATCAAAATATTTTGATATTGTACCTCACTGTACAAATTTATCAGTGATTAAACAACTGTTTATGAAGGCCGAACTAAATTGAAAAATAAACGAACAAACCAATATAATAGTTGATGTAATGAGTTACTGAAAGGATACACTTTTGCAGGACCAGATTCTGTCACCAATTTAAACGACCTATCGAAGGTTGATTTCACGGAATGCTTCAAGGGCTTGAAAGCAAAAACACTATCAAATTTTCATGATTTATACCGAAAACAGTCAAATGCATTGGGATTTGGGGTGCGATGTTCAACATAAAGAGGTAAAAAGTATGGAACCATCTTGGAGAAGTATTTTGTCTGCTCAAATCAGGAAAACACATAAGTGAAGAATGAAACATCCGACACACCTTCCAACAACAATATCATTGAAGATGGCTCTGAGAAGAAAAGAAGAAAAACAAGGAAAAGTGTGGTTATGAGAACAAGATGCAAAGCTGGACTTCGGGTTAAATTTATCGATGGAGCCTATGAAGTTTTACATCATGTGACATCTCACAATCATACTTTCACTCGAATCGAATGGCAGTATTTGTAGAGAAGTGAAAGAATAATTACCGAGGAAAAAGGGAAAACTATAGAAGGAATGGAAGGCGAGGGATTAAAACCTAGCCATGGATTCAAGTTTATGGCTTTTGAAGCTGGTGGTATTCAGAATCCAGGACATGCAATTAAGGATCATCTAAGCTACGTGAATAGGTTGCACATGAAGGAAATTGAAGGAGGCGATGCTCAACAACTAATTGAAAGACTCTCAGAGAAAAGTACCGAAGATGAAGATTTCTTCTTCAGAGTTAAATTGGATGATAATGGTAGGCTAACAACATTGTTTTGGAGGGACTCAATGATGAAGGAAGACTACTCCCTCTACGACTATCTAATGGTATTTGACACAACATACATGTATGGTTTAGATTCCATAAAACACATTTAAATGCATGAAGTAACAACATGAACATAAAAATTAGTATGTTATACACATGATGTAACTTCCTGAACAAATGAAGTAAAATATATTACATTTTTTTGAGAAAATTTGGCTGTTTTAAAATTTGCTAAAACGTATAATGCAATTTATTAAACACACGATGTAACAACATGAAAACATGAATAAAAGTGATATAATTCTGCTTGATAATTCACCAAGGTCTAAAATTGGCTTATGTGTATTTTGTTGAGAAAATTTAGGTATTTTTAAATTTGCTAAAACGTACGAAGTAACATATTAATTAAAGGGCATAACTGCATGAACACATGAAGTAACATGATCTAACTTTGTTAAATGATACGGCAACATACATGACCAACAGATACAACTTGATTTGTGCTTGAATAGTCGGAATGAACAACCACGACAATATAGTTATGTTTGGATGTGCTTTCATTGCCGACGAGAAAAGCTTCAACTTTCGAATGACTTTTTGATGTTTTCATAAAAACAATGGGTGGTAAAGAGCCAGTAACAATATTTTTAGACCAAGACCAAGCTATGGCCAAAGCAATAAAAAAGGTGATCATTCTTAAAATAGATTGATCTGAACTATTTGGGTTGATATGCTTATGTACATACCATTAGTGTTTAGTTTATTAGTTTCTGTGTTTGTTCAAAACATCTAATGTATAATTTCAGTAATATTTCTATAAAAAACACCTGATTAATGGAAGAAAAATCGTGAACAATCATATTCCATGTTAATGTCTTTAGTTCATGTTTAGTTTGTTTGTTTTAGATCACAATACTAGAAAACGGGTACATACGCATTAGTATAAAATCATGACCACAGGATACCGGTGCAAATGTACACAATTGCATCGGTATAAACTACGTGAACATCATTACCGGTGCTTATGAATACAAATGCACCGGTATACTATTAACCGGTGTAGATTTTCTCTAATTTTGCCCTGGTTGTATCTGTGTAGGTGGTTATGACCGGTACTGTTGGTTACTACTACACCAGTACTGGATTATCGGTGTATACGAATTGCCTTTTTTTAGTATTTTGGCACCAATAGTAAAAAAATCTATACCGGTAATCGAAACTTACCAGTGTAAAAGTCAAAAAAATACTGGAAAACGTTGAATTTCTACACTGGCGACTTTTTGTACCGGTGTAGGAATTACATACGCGCCGGTATAATCATAATACCGATGTATAAATTCGCATTAAACGCTCACCTACCACTTTTTTTGGTGGGTTAAATGGGATTTTTGGGAGAAAGAGTTCATTAATGGTGTTTTTTGGTTGATGAAGGCATTGAATGATCCACAATAAAGACCCTTGAATGTACCATTTTTTGAACTACATTTATGGATATTAATGATTTCATATATGGTTTTGGTTGGTAGAGATATATATGTTGTGTGTTTGATCATTCGATGGTGATTGAGGTAGAATTGTTGATATTAGTTTGTGATTTGTTCTCAAGGTTTATGTAGTTATAATGCTATGACTATTGATTTTTAAAATGTTGGACATGTTAAGAATGTTGTAATTGTAATGTGGAATATTGGTGTATATTGTGCATTTATAATGTTGCATGATTAGGATGTTGTCATGAAATTCTATTGTATTAAATGTGTTGAAGTTTGATAGTTGGACATTTATTGATATGTAGAGTTGTATCGTGTCATCGAGAGGTGTAAGCATGTGTATGCCAACGTTACTAGGGTGAGGGATGAATATATTATGTTCGTGGATGAGTTCTTGGAGCATGCTTTTAGTCGTGAGAAGCTAAAATTATGTCCATGTCGTGATTGTAGAAATCAAAATTATACAGATAAGAAGGACATGCTGAAACTCCATTTGTTAGCTGGGGTTGTGTGGATCATTCATAGGGAAATATCACCACTAGAAGAGAGAGTTTGTAGTGAGAGAGAGAGAGAGTGTATTTTTAAGATGCTAAGTTGGATGAAATGTGTGAGGAGATTGTTAATGAATTTAGAGGGAGGCTCAAGCTTTTGGCTAACCTCCTAGGTGAGAAGGATACCATTGTATCTGGGTTGCAAGAAGGAAGACACGGTCATGTCGTGTTTGATGGAGTTGTTTAATTTGAAAGGTGTTGGGTCATGGAGTGATACTAGCATGAATAAATTACTTATGTTTTTTAATGAGAAGCTTCCATCCGGTAACAGGGTTCTGGATAACCTTTATGAAGCTAAGAGAGTTTGTGTCCGATGGGATTGGAGTACGAAAAGATACATTCTTGTCCAAATGATTATGTTTTTATATAGGGGTGACCTAAAGGATACGATTGTTTGTCTAGTATGTAATGTGTCGCGTTATAAGAAGAAGATAAATGTGTCTATTGGTGGAGAGCATATTGTGTCGGTGAGGAGGCGGGTACCCACCAAATGTATATGGTAACTTCCAATTATTTTGAGGCTGAGAAGGTTGTTTAAGAATGATAAGGATGCAAAGAACCTGACATGGTACGTTATAGGGGGATGTTGTAAAGATGATGATATGATTTGACACCCGGCTGATGCAGATCAGTGGATGAAATTTGATAAGATGCATCCAAACCTAGTAATTTGAGCTTTTCTTTGTGTACTGATGGTATGACCCATTTGATAATATCTCCTTGAAACAAAGTTCATGACCGGTTATGCTTGCCATTTACAATCTCCCCTCGTACTTGTGCATGAAGATAAAATATGTGTTGATGCCCATCATGATTTCAAGCCCAAAACAACCTGGAAATGGCATAGAAACTTATCTTGCCCCTTTTATAGAATATTTGAAGGTGCTATGGTCAGTTGTCGCCTTAATGTTTGATGGTTTTAGTGGTGAAGAGTTTACCATGAAGGCGATGCTTTTTTGTACCATAAATGATTTCCCCGCATATGGTAACCTTTCCAGGTATATAGTCAAGGGTCACAGGGCTTGCCCATTTTGGGAGGATGAGACAGATTACCATCAGTTGAAAAATGCACGTAAGATTGTTTATTTGAGTCACCGTAAATTCATGCCGTTGAAGCACAAGTTGCGGGATAACACGATTGCATTTGTTGGTGGGAAGGAGAGGAGAGAGGCACCCAAACCATTGACTGGTGTTGCTATTCACCACAAGGTGAAGAAAATGAATGTTGTTCTTGGTAAGAAGTTATCAAAGGGTGGTGGGGCTGTAGACGGGCCATGGAAGAAACAGTCCATTTACTTTGATTTTTTGTTAGAGGTTTGCCATTGTTTGGATGTGATGCATATCGGAAAGAACATTTGTGAGAGTCAGATTGGCATGCTTCTAAACATTCCCGGGAAGACTAAGGATAGCTTGAATTCGAGCAAAGATTTAGTGAACCTTGGAATTTGGTTGGATCTGGCACCTGAGGTACAAGGGAATCGAACGTAACTGCCTCCCGTTCCTTAAAATCTGTCAGTTGTTGAGAGGAGATTGGTGTGTGAGAGCATCCAAGGAATGAAGGTACCGTCCGGTTACTCCTTTAATGTTAGTCGATTTGTGAGCGATGAATTGCGTCTTAATGCTTTGAAATCACACGATTGTCATGTCCTTATGCTACAACTTTTTCCCGTTGCGATCCGAGGGTGTTTGGATGAGGAAGTTAGATTTTCAATTATGTGCTTGTAATTCTTCTACAACTTAATATGTAGGAAAAATATTAGCTGGCAACAACTAGATGAACTGGAGTGAGAGACTGTTGTTGTTTTTTGCCATTTGGAGAAGTATTTTCCCCCATTATTCTTTGACATCATGGTGCACCTAGTGGTACACTTGGTTAGGGAGATACATATATACAGGTCTGTCGCAATGCATTGGATGTACCCCTTTGAGCATCACATGGCTGTTTTCAAGGGTTATGTTTATAATAGTAGTCATCCTGATGCCTCCATTATTCAGAGGTACGTCACTGAGAAGATCATCCAGTATTGTACATCAAACTTGGTTGGAAAAAGAACGGTTGGTGTTCCAGGTGAACCCCATTGCGGAATGTGAAATGGGACTCCATGGCTAAGGTACGCTTCATATACCCTTTCATGCTGAGTTAATGATAGTTCACCTGTATGTATTACGTAACAGTCGTGAGACTGCAAAATATGTTGAAGAGTATATTTCCCCATTGGGAAAGATTCATCAAGAATGACCCTCGAATAAAATACAGGTAGAGCATTCTTCTAGGTTTGTTAACTGGTTTTACAATCGTTGCAATGTCGAAAGGATGCCAAGTAAGCTGCATGTGTTTGCAAGGAAGCCAAATTGCATCGTAAGACGGTACCTTAGTTATGACATTAATGGTTTTGATTTCTCAACTTTGGAGAAGGATGAGAAGAGGACGACGCAAAACAGTGATGTTTATATTGAATCTGAATCCATGTGGCAGGCAAACAAGAAAGGTAAACATCCGGTTGTTGCTATGATGCCTTTCTATGGGGCGATTGAGGAAACTTGGGAGCTGGATAACGTAAGTATTCAAGTGTTTTTGGGTGGAACATGGTTCTGGTGTTGTAGTTGAGAAGCCCTTGGGCTTCACGTTGGTTGACTTGAATCGTGTAGGATATGAAGATGAAAAATTCATCTTAGCTACCCAGGCACGACAAGTTTTTTATATCAAGGACCATTCAAATGAGAAGTATCATGTGGTGCTGCATGGGAAATTTTTTTACTTTGAAGATGAAATTGATCAACCAGTCATAATTGATAGTCTTAAGTTTCCATCAGTATTTCCTGGTTTAGAGGATGTTGGGGGAACCCGTGTTGGGACAGCGTTCTCATGGTGATGGGCTATAGGTTGATGAGAGTGGTGAAATAGTAGTGGTGACAACGTGTTGAAGTGGAAGCGATAGATAGTTAGCTCCACACCGTTGGTTTTTCTACCAATGTTTTGTGTAAAAATCATCTGATAATGAAATGAATTAGCGTGTAATGTATTTGGACCCCTCACTCTTTTAGAATTGTTTGGTACGATCCATGTTTTCATTGGAATGTTTTTGAATTGAATTGGTAAAATTGTGCTATAATATTTTATAATTATTTTAAAGAGGCTGTGTATATACACCGGCATAGTATCAAATTATCAGTGTCGAAAAATAGAGGAGGTGCTCAGTTTTGTACATACGCACCGATACTCATACCGGTGCTGAATACTTCGAAAAAATATTTCATTTTTTACTATCGGGTCTAAACATGGTAATTTATTTTCATTTAAAGTAGCCTAAAGTAGCTGCGTTATTGAAGAATTTGTACTGGTAAAAAACCGGTGCTGGATATTTAGAAATATTTTGAGGGTGTTCCTCTCGGGTCTGAACATGATAATTTTTATTCCATTTAAAGCAGCCTAAAGTAGATTCCTTACTGAAGATTTTGCAATGGTATAAACACCGGTGCTGGATACTCAGAAAATTTTTACGGGTGTTCCTCTCGAGTCTGAACATGGTGATTTTTTTCCCAATCAACGCAGCCTAGAGTAGCTGCGTTAGTTGAGATTTTTCACCAGTATAAATACCGGTGCTGGATACTTAAGCTTTTTTGGTGGTTTTTACTCTCAGGTCAGAGCTGTATGAATTGTTTATGTATTTAAAGTAGCCTAAAGCAGCTGCTAAAAAAAGCATCTGCTAATTTTTACACCAGTATGTCAAGATTACCAGTGTAAAAAAATGGGATTCCTTTAAATCCCTATCAGATCCCCATTTCCAGAAAAGGAGTTTTAGATCTCTCACTCTATACCATCTCCTTCACTGCCCATATTTTTTGAAATCCAACGAAGGTGCCGATAGAGTCAGGTAAATCACTTCAATACCTTTTCTATGTGATTAATTAACATTAGGATCTTAACTATATGATATGAGAAAGTGATATCATAAATACCTTGACTTGCATGTAAGGTGTTTGATAAAATGATTCAATGTGCTTTATAGGAAATACCTCCAAAATCCAATTTGAAAAGGATACGCCATTCATCATCTCCTTTTATGCCGAAAGTGTCGTCGCACACTTACCTGGATGGTACCTTTCTGTTTAAGGAGGCTAGGTTGGTTCATAATCATACAAAGGATGCTGAAATCATATAGAGAGAGGAATCAAAGCATCTCTCCCATTCGAACAAACCATCCGCACGCTTGGGTGGGGAAAATTCTGCGAGACACCGCAACCATTCAACATGAGCATTGTAAGTGAGTTTGATGCAAACTTGAAGTGTGGCCCAAACTATAGTCAGGTGTATTGTAGGGGTAAAACTGTCCCTGTCACACCAGAAGCTATCAATGGTTTGTTTGGGTTGCCCGCTGTTCCAAACGACGAGGACGAGTTTCTCGCACTACATTTTCTAGGTGATGATGGCTATATTCTACAATAACCAATTGAGAAGGAGATCGTTGGGATAATAAATAGGCCAAGTACCGAATTGGATTAGCTAATCAAACCAGGTTGGAGCAGAATACCTAAGAAAACTCTAACTCCGGAAATGAATAGGTGGTACCATTTCGTGGAGTCTAGAATTCATCCTATAACTGTGAACACAGAAGTTCACAAACTTTGCCTCACCTTCTTGTATGAAATACAAAGGAAGCTTTGATGGAATGTTGGTCATCGAATTTGTCCGATGTTGCAGGTGGAGAGGAATCATATGGGATCTTATACCTAGTGCAGTATCATCTCTGCCCTCTGTTCAAGAGAGGGAGTTAATGCCTGTCCACATGAAATTTATGGGATACCAATGGGTAAGATTTGTGTGGACCATTTTCTCGTTATTACTTGTAGGAAACTTGTATTGGTAGTTTAATAGGGAAGATTATGTACCAAACATTCACTTTGTTGCACGTAGACTGTCTGACACTTGTACTTTTGATAATAACTTGGCCAGTGATGGGTTGAGTTAATTTTTTTACTCTTTGTGGTTTTTAATTTTTTGCACCAAATTACTCTCGAATACATAAACTATAGGCTTAATGTAGCTAGCCTTAATGCTTACATAAGCACATTCTATGTGCTT
Organism: Rubia yunnanensis; assembly: GCA_037428765.1. Taxonomy (NCBI): domain Eukaryota; kingdom Viridiplantae; phylum Streptophyta; class Magnoliopsida; order Gentianales; family Rubiaceae; genus Rubia; species Rubia yunnanensis. The sequence continues at coordinate 109,441,162 of CM075064.1, forward strand.
CATCATATTACATGAATGGTTAGAATTAAAAAAAATGTAGGATTAGGTGCTATGGAGGTTCCCCATATAAATTTGTGGGCAATAGTGTAATTTTGGAAAATATAGTGCAAACATTCACTGTTGGTTTTACAGGTCCTTCCGTAAACCCGTAGCGTCTAAAAACACATGAGCATGATCATAATGTATTGAATTGCATATATGTGGACCCAATTTCAATTTTTGATGCTTCCAAGATTCTTGGAAGAACTAAAGTGCAAAAAGTTAAAAAGTTTACTCGTTCATCGAAATTGAAATCCGATCAAACCGGATTGTACCCCAAACATCCATTTTGTATTTCCAAGTTCCACATATGGGGAAATGAATGGGTTCAGACCGTTTAGTTAGTTTGGAATATATTCGGATTACACATTGAAACTATGAAATAATCCTTTGTCGTTTACTCTACAATACATACTAGCGCTTTCGATCAAATCACCACCCGGACACAATTATGTTTCAATTATGATATAAGCCTAGATTATTAAATTTGGTGTTTTAGATAGTGTTCCAATGCATCGTAATCGCATGTTACATTTGGAGGGACCTAATCGCAAGAAAAGTATAAAATCAATTTTGTGGGTTCATACTTACCAAGGAGGTACATAAACATTACTTAATAACTATGTTGTATCATAAAATCATTTTGTGACCCATGGAATAGTGGTCGACAGGGTTAAACAAAATGTTTGGGGTCAAAATGCAAATGTCATAAAATTAAACAATGTACGGGGCCCATGCTTAGTCAATGTTAGCAAGACAAAACTAGCATAATTATATAAATTATGCGTCAATTTGAATAATTGGATTGGCAACCAAAAATATTGGGGAGGAAAATGAATAAGTAGAAAAATTAAATTCATGACAAGAAAAATTAGTACACCAGTAATTTTAAACAAATACCAGTGTATACATTCAAAAAAGAAATTTAGCGCATACGTAATTTATTTAAACTTTCGTTATTTTTCAAGGTGGGAAGTTTTGCACCGGAAAAGCTGGTACCTATACCGGTTGACAACAGTTAGAAAAACTTATTCAAACTTTTTCTCGGGTTCATCTTTTTTTTTACATGATATCATGCAGCTGTTTTTTTTTTGCATTTCTACATTGGTATCCATACCGGTGTACAACAGTTAGAAATAATTTCAACATTTTACTCTCGGGTCTGGCAAAATAGTATTTAAAGCGGCTGCTAGCAGCTGCTTTTAGGTCTTTTTTACACCGGTATTGGTACCGGTGCTGAACACCTAGACTTTTTTATGTAGCGAAATCAGACTAATTACAGTACATATGCACCGGTATTTATCAAAATACCAGTGTAGAAACGATGGATATAAATTAAAAACACCCGATTCAACCACCAATAACCATAACTTCTCCTCTTCTCATCAAACTCCTTCAATTTCACTTTTAAAATTGCCCTCCACCAATTTAACCCTTCAATTTCCACTACTTTCAACCACCATAAATCCTCATCAATCTTTATAACTCCCCAACACATCCCCTCATTTGTCCTATAAAAGGTTGAACAACACACAACCCTTGAACAACACAAGAGAGAAAAAAACTTCCATAGGTTCATCCAATTCATTTTTTGGAGAGTTCAAGCGAAGGAAGAAGCAATACAATCGTTTCATTGGTGAAGGTTAGTGATATATGTTTAGTTCAACATGTATTTCCATATTAATTTCTATTCAAATAACCATTCGAGCCCTTATGCACAACACATGTTCGACAAAATGCCTCTATGAACAAAAATCATTACGTCTATAAAACTTGAAATGATACCCTTGAATGGGATGATTATAAAAATGTGGGGATTAATTGTTTTGAGTTTTTTGTGGAAATTTGTTGCAGTACTTGAGTTTTTTGTGGAAATATGTTGCAGTACTTGAGTTTTTTGGTTGGTGACAATGTTGATAGTCAAATTAGGCAAGAGTGATATGCTCGGTTGTAGGCATTTTTTTTAATCCAATAAGATTGGTATCAAGTTCTATCAACTTCTATAAGGTTCCATATCATGTTATATCAAGTTCCATGCCTTGTTCTTTCAAGTTCTATGTCATGTGATATGAACTTCTATGCCATATAAAATGTTGTTTTATTCAGGTTTTGTTCAATTTCTATGCCATGTTTTGGTCAAGTTTTATGAACTTGTTGTTCAAGTTCTATGCCATGATCTATCAATGTTGATATTTAAGTACAATTAATATTTTGTGTAAATTTGTGAGGTTAAGGGGTAACTTGAAGGGGGGTGTGCAGATTGAAGATTAATATTTGAAGATCAATACCATAAACTGAAGATTTAGATTAATGTTTAGATTGATACCGTTTATAGATATGTATATCTTGTATAGTTAATTGGAGATTAAGTCCCTACTTGTATCTATTTATAGTGTTGAAAATCCTAATGGAAGGCATGATGAATTTCCCAATTTCAATTATCTTATAAAAAAAAAAACTTTCCCAAGATTTTACCATTTGTCAAACAACAAATATCAGACAAAAAGAAGAAGAAGAAAAAAGCAGCAAATATTGAAATGGAGTGTAGAATACATAAATCCGTCAAAATGGACCGATCTGTTTACTATGTGGACACATATCCATGACTGGTAGGCAGATGTGTGATTCGGCAGGACTGCGGATATGGAGGTAAGAAGTGTTGATAGTATCATTTTCTTCTCCTTCTTCGTTTTTACTCCCAAGAAAAAAAACCTTTCTTCTTCTCCTGCACTTCCCGGTGGGGTGACCACCGGCGATCTCCGCCGCGTCGGTCACCCCCGCCACCCCTACCAGTAGTATAGCCTAGACCTCCTTCCTCCTTCCCCTCGCCAGAAGCCGCTACAATCCGCACATCTACGGCGAAACCCAGCAACCCGCATCAATGTCCGGAGTTTGTTGCCGGTGGGTACAGATCGGCGCCGATCTGGGAAGTCACCCCACCGGTCGACGCTGCTCGGCCGGAATGATGGTATGCCGGAGCTGGACAACTCGTCGGACCAGCTAGGAGGAGATACACCGGATTTTGGCCGCAAGGTGGAGAGGAGCTTAAGCCGCTCTGGTCACGCGCCGCCCCTCCGCCTCTGGCCGGTCAGATGCCCAACACGCCGACCACGCGCGGCTCTGCCCGGCCATGTCTGCCTCTCTCACGCGCCACCGCGTCCGCGCGTGTGGCCCACGCGCCACCGCGCCTGGCTGGGCTGCCAGTGCGCCGCCGCGCCGGTTTGGGTAGATGCAGCCACACCTCCGGGGTGCCACCACTGTAATGGTTTCTATTCTTTTTCAATTATTTTTGTGCCTTTTGAGAATATTAGTGCTATGTTTTTCTATTATAGTTTAAGGTATTCTATTTTTAGAGTATGGGGTACGTGCTATAACGTTAGGTTTTTGATATAGTACTAGATTCGTCTGTTGTCCGCCACCATACTTTTTCTGATCCGAGATTGGAAAAACTATGCTGGCTTTCGATCTGATTCAATAGATAGACAGGAGAAATCCAAGTCAATGGAAGTATTGACTCTCCCATTGGCGACTCTGTCTGAATTAGATTTGTAGTCCGTACAGGTTGAGGTGTTTTTTGACACCACTGCTTGATGCGGGTGGGCAGCTCACCGGCGTTCTGATAGTGTGTTTACGATCTGGGAAAGTCTCTTACTGTCATTGGGACCACACAGTGTCTAATCTGGCAGAGCGAGGACGATTAGCTTTTAGCGAGGAATGAGACTTTTCTAGGTAGTGATCATACTGTTGGGGACGTCAGTTTCAGTATTGTAGCTAGTATGCGGTCGAATTCTGCTGGCTACGACCAGGATATTTATCCCTGTTTTTCAGGTTTTAGGTTTGCTTTTTGCCTCCCTGCGTGGAGATTTCTCATATTGCCTCCCTGCGTGGAGTTTTAGTCACAGAGATAGTATAGTCAGTCATATCCTTAGATCTCTGTCACAAATTGCCTCCTTTATGGAGTTTATCTTAGGTTCGGGGAGCCTTATATACCCCCCCACTACGGTGGTTTTCTAGTTAAAAAAAAAAAGATTCGGCAGGACTGCAGATGTGTGATTCGGCAGGACTGCCAAATCATAAGAGACGAACTACATTGATGACTACCAAATTGATGACTACCAAATCATAAACTTAGGATAAGGCAAGACGTGTTTAAATCATGCCCCTTCACCCATAAAATAATTTTTTAAAAAAATTAACCCATATTAATGGGAGGGATATGTACTAAGTTCTCCAAATCTGAAAAATAAAAGTATTTTTTACAAAGTTTTGCTTCAAAAAATAATTTTGAAAACTTTGTACAAAAGGATAATATACGGCAATAAAAGTTACCTGAGCAAAAGTCTACTTATAGTAATTTTGGCGATGATTCCATTTCCCATGCCTCCACCCCTCGTGTTAACATGGGCAAATGGCCAGATCTCCAAAGCGGTTATAAGTATGAAAAAAGGAAAGTCTGATTTCTTTCCGGTGTTTCAATACTTCAGTGTTCCTGAAGTTGTGCCTCGGTTTTCTCTGCTGCAGGTGAAGTTCCTCCTGCCTAACTGTGTCTTGTCAAAATTTGGTTTCCAGCTTGTTGAAATACTGCAGCCAGCCTTTTCTTTGAGTTCAGTACCTGTTGAAAAGTTACATTTATCAGTAGCATCTATTCAAGCAAGTCTAACTGGATGGAGTTGCATTTTATCCAAATGAATCAGACCCTTTGTTTTCTGGTCTAATTGATGAAAAATGAGGTTCTTTGGTTGGGATTTAATGGCAAGTTTGCTCAATCTATCTGCCACTAAGTTGCCCTCTTTGAGTGTGTGTGTGTGTGTGTGCGTGTGTGTGTGTGACTGGTATCTTTTCTAAATCCAGAGCTAGGTGAGAAGCAAGTTCAAAAGATTGCCATGGAGCTTTTAGGGGCTCATTTACAACATGAATGGCATTTATGCAATCAGTTTCTATAGAGATGATTTCCAGTTCTAAATCTGTTGCATAAATCAGACCTTGTTGCATAGCTAACAATTTGGCATGGAAACTAGAGGTACATGATTTAGTTCTGAGAGCTGCAGCTACAAATGAACCTTCTGAGTTCCTAATTATAATAATAATACCACATTTGTTGCTGTTTTTGTGCCAGGATGCATCTACATTAACTAAACCCATGAATTGGTTTAATCCAGTGAATGCATTTGATAGTTGGTCTTGGTGGGGGGTCTTAGAGTGTTGATTAGCCCCATGTTAACCCATTTTTGGTCTTCTAGGCATTTAGAAAACATAGGTTTAGCAAGGAAAGTTAAGGAAATATCATTTTTTATGTCTGTAATGATTTGTCTATGCAGTTGTTTAATGTCATAAAAAATGATTCTGTTTCTTGCTTTCCATAGATTCCAACAGATGAAAGATGGTATTAAAGTGATTAGGGTTCTGTGGATCTTGGTGGAATTAGTTAGGGACCAGTAATGGGTGAGTGTGTTAAAAATATTGTCAAACTTTTGTGACCTAATCTCAAGTAAAGTGTCAATACAATTCCAGATCTGGATAGCTAAGTTTCATGAGTAACCAGTGAGACAGAGAGTCTGAGTTGAGGCAACTAGGACATTTAGAGGCAAGACTGATGTCAGAGAAGATAAGGATGTCATCAAAAGGTAATATAGCATTTGCCAATTTCCACATGAACACAGGGATCTTCTTGGCAGTTTATTAAACAACACTTTATTTAGAATTCTTTTTTTTTGGTTTTTGTTGCTTACCAAATCAAGAGCAAACCTGAAGGTGAAGTTTCCCAAGCTGTCAGGTTTCCAAATGAGCCTCATGCCTGTGTTGACAAGTCTGCGCTGCCTGTATGAAAGAAAGTATGTTGTTAGGTAAATTTTGCATTGCATTTACGAGGGTCATTTTGTTGGAGATAAAAGAAGCAAAGGTCATATCAGAAGGAAAATTATTAGGTGGGATCCAGTGATCTTGGATAGGACCAAAAACAGTCCAATTTGATGTTAAAAAGTTTGCTGATCCTTTCCCGTGAATCACTCTTGTGTTAGATTCTGCAATGTGGTTAACCTTAGTGATTCTCTTCCAGTTTTGAGATTTTCTTAGGTTAGGATGGATAGACCATAGGAACTTTGTCCAGGGGCCAATCCTAACTGAAACTTCCACCAGAGTTTGAGTGAGAAGGCCTTAATGATATCCTTAAAATATCTGAGACCAATTCCATTCTGATATAGATTGGGAAACACATTTTAGGGAAACGCTTCCACACCTTTTTATCCTTATTTTGTGCTTTACCCCAAAAGAAAGTACTCAGCTTTCTTTTTAACTTAGTGATTACTAAGTTAGGAGGTTTCATTACAGCCCAAATGTGTTGTGGAATTGAGAACATTACTGATTTAATGAGTGTTAATCTACCTCCAACACTTAGCCATTTGTTTTTCCATGAGTTAAGTTTTTTTTCATACAGTTCAAACAAAGGCTGGAAGTGTATAACTATTGTTCTTCCTATGTATATAGGACAACCAAGGTATGTAAAATGGAAAGATCCATTTTTTACTCCTAGTAGGTGTCTGATCATGTTCTCATTGCCCCGGGTAGCATGTTTACTGATGTAGTAATTTGTTTTGTCAAAATTTATTTTTTGACCACTGGTTGACTCAAACACCTTTAAAAATGCTTTAAGTCTTTGTACAGTTATTCTAGTGGCCTAAAAAAATAAAATTGTGTCATCTGTATAGCTAAAGTGAGATATGTTTAAAGCATTTGCAAGTAATTTGAAATATCTCAGCCTTTTATTATGAAAACAAAACTGCAGGCTTCTTAAGAAAGATTCTGAGAATATGTTAAAGAAAATAGGTGAGAGAGGGTCTCCCTATTTGATTCCTCTAGTAGCTCTGAAAAAACCTGCAGGTTTGGCATTAATAATCACAGAGAAAAAAAAATGGATGAAAGATTTATAATAATCAGGTTAATAAATTGTTCTGAGAAGCCAAATTTATGTAGGACATTTATTTAAAAAGACCATTTTACCCTGTCAAATGCTTTTGCTAAGTTTAACTTTAGTATGCAGTTTGGAACCCCTGATTTTTTGTTTAAAAATCTTGTCATCTCTTTAAGGTAAATGACATTATCTATTATTTCTCTGCCTTGTAAGCTGACTGATTTTTAGAAATCAGGGAAGGCAGAAACTCAGATATTCTCTGAACTAAAGTTCAGAGAATATCTTGTTTGTGAAGTTGGAAAGTGAGATTGCCTATAATCTGAGAAAGATACATGAATGTCTTTCTTAGGAATTAAGCAAATCCAAGTGCTTGATATTCTAGGTGGGATGGTGTTGCCTTTCATGAAGTCAAGTGTTGCTTCTAGAAGGTCTGGACCTATAGTATCCCAGTTTTCTCTAAAGAAAGAAGATGTGTAGCCATCTGGACCTGGGGATCCATTGTGATTCAGTGAGAAGATAATGGATTTGAGTTCTTCCAGGGTTGGTGGTCTAGTTAGCTTCTGGTTATCTAGATCATTAATGATACTAGGTATTTGGCTCATGAAGTGAGGGAGGAAACAGTCAGACTATTGATTTTCCTCATCAGTTAGGAGGTTATGGTAAAAATTAATACCCTCAGTTTCTATCCATGCTGGATCTTCAGTCCAAGAGCCATCAAATTTCTTTATCTTTGCTATGTTTTGTCTAACCCATTTTTCTTTGACTGAGGTATGGAAAATTTTAGTATTTTCATCCCCTTCTTTTAGTCACTTAAGGTTAGCTTTTTGTTTCCAAAAAAGTTTTTCCTCAGTTAAAACTTTTAGAAGCTTTGCATTCTTGTGGTTTAAATCAATTAGATCATTTTGAGAATTTGAAATATCATATGTAATTTCTTGCAGTCTGACATCTTCTTCTGTCTTTTTTATGTTAGCATTAATATCTATGAAGCATTCTTTGTTCCATTTTTTAAGTTCAATTTTCAGTCTTTTTAATTTGAGGAAGAATCTGCTCATTCCTCTTTCTATGATTTGTATTGACCAGTTTGACTGAATTAATTGTTTGATGTCAGTTCTAGTCAGCCATACATCTAGGAATCTAAAAGGCTTTGGGGTAGATGGAAGTCTGCTGCCCATGTTGAGTAAAAGAGGATAGTGATCAGAGGTGTTTCTGTTCAAGACATGAACAGTACTGTTAGGGTTGTTGTCTATCTATGTAGTATCAGCTATGGCCCTATTAAGTCTCTCTACAGTAGGTGGTTTTCTCATATTTGACCATGTGAAAGTATTACCTACTGTTGAGATGTGTGTGGGTTGACTTTTACTAATTAATTTATTAAAGTCTCTAATGCTATTTCTGTTAGGACAGCTTGGTCCCTTGTACTCTTGTATAGATTTCATAGCATTAAAGTCACCTATCAGTAATTTATTATTATTCTGATATGTTATCAGTTCTATCCACAGTAAACTCCTTGTATTCCTATCTGGGAGGGATGTATAAAATAAGTGCACATGTCGCATTGAAAGGAAGGATTGGAGATACATGTCTTAGTGTACCGGCTAGTTTCAGGTACAATTTGTATTTTGAAATTAGAGTTCCACATTAGCCATATGTTATTATTTACAGAGCTATGGTGACAATCAAAGTTAAGTCTCATTTTGTAACTTAAGCACAGTTCTGGTTTATGTTTTGGTTCAAGGATACATAAAGCCTAAACTTTCTGTATATTTAACAATCTTTTGAGTCTATCGATAGATGTGTCAAGGCCCCTTTGATTCCAAACTAGCATTTTATTAGTAATGGCTTTATCATTCATGTTAACTGACTGGATTTGCTTTTGGAAGTGGATCACAGATTCATTTTGTTGAGTTTATTAATCACAGTTCTTTTCCTTGTTTTGTTTGGTGTCAAAGTTGGAAGATTAGGGATAGGTTTACTTACCTGCTCCAGCTGTAGCTCTCTAGTACTTGATTCACAGTTTTCCCCAGTGTCTGATTCTTCCTCATTGCTTAGGAGTTTGAATCTGCTTGAGTTTTGAGGGCTGGACTTGCATGAGTGAATGAACAAATTGTTATTCTCATGATCTGAGACAGGGGAGTTTAGAGAGATGCCTGTTATATCATCTCTGGCATGTTCCAAACAGTTGGTTGGTTTTTTTATTGAGACTGATGTAACCTCCTCAGCAGTATTAAGATAGTCTAGAACTGTTGTATGCATTTTGTTCTCAGCAATATTTGGGGTAAAACTTGGGTTTGTATCAATAATGGAATTTGGGGTTTTTTCAGCTAGGGTTTTAGGCCGAGTATCATTTCTACCCGATCCCTGACCGGATCTGTCATTATCTTTTTCTTCGTTACTACCCAATCTCTGATCAGTACTTTTGACATTTTTCACTTTCTTACTACCCGATTCCTGACCATTTCTATCATCATTCTTTTTGATAGTCAGGTTTTTTGTATGGACTTTATGTTCAGCTGGGTGTTTAGAGGCTAATTCAAGGTGTTTAATTATGCATTTCTCAATGGAGTGGCCTATATTCTTACAGTGGGGGCAATATGAGGGGATATTATCATACTCTATTTCATATTTTTCATTCTCAACTGTTGAGCCTAACCTGATATGCGTTAGGAGTGGTGTTTGAAGGTCTACCTCAACACATATTTTCAGAGCAGATAGTCTCATAAGCTTGTCCATTGCCTGGTCCATCTCTATGTATTTTCCAATCTGGTTGCCAATAGCTTGAATTGATGGGACGTTGTAGTAGTAGAGTGGCACGTTTCTGATAATGAACCAGGCAGGACAATTGTAGACTCATTATTTGGCTTGAAATCTGGTGTCCATCGTGGCACCCTCATTGTGATACCATTGAAAGCCCAGACACCCTTGATCCAGCATCGTTGGAAGTCCTCCTTATCCTCGAATCGTATTAAGATGTTTTGGAAGTCCATGACTCCTAATTGATATTGGCCGGTGAAACCAACAGTTTTGAAATCAGCCTTGATTCTTTCCATGGATGGTCTTCCTCTAGGGAAATTTCCAATTAGGGCATTTGAGTAGTGGCTTGATAGTTGCTGGATTTCATCCGAAGAGTAGAGTACTGAGGATTCCCCTTTGAATTGAAGGGTAGGGTTGAGGTTTAGTGTTGTAGGTAGGGTTGTGGTGATTGGTGTGCTTTTCGATTGCAATGCCTGGGCAAAGCTTCGATTAGCCGCTATCGCCGTAGTGTGATTGATCTAGATCAGATCAAGGTGAGTATGGTGTAGGTGGCAGATGATTGCAGGTGGTGGCGATGTTACCGTTATGGTGGAAATGTGGTGGTATTGAAGGAGAGAGAAGAGAGAAAATGGGAAAGACGAGAGAAGGTAAGATGGGTCTTACTAGTAACTAGTAACAAAAGAGATACATGCCTTATTTTAGGATTGAAATGAATTAAAGTAGGAATGTTTTGGTAAACTCAACAATATTTTCGTCCAATTTTTCCCCATCATTTTTCCACCTCCTGCAATCTGCAAAACAATTCAAAAAAATCAAAAATATATTTAAAATATTTTAAAATAAAAAAATTTGCTACAAAAAATTGCAACAACATCAGCAAAAAATAGCAGAACATCAACGAAAAATTATAAAATATCAACTAAAAACTATAGCAAAAAATATATTTAAAAATCAACTAAAAAAGCAAAAAATATATATAAAAAACAAATAAAAATCAACAAAAAATTGGGCAGAAAAAACGTCGACTACGACTAACAAAAAATAACCGAAAATCATAAAAACCTCAACAAAACTAAATTATCAATTTTCTATTAAAACTAAAAATATCAACTCCTAACAAGAAACGATTGAATCACTTACAAGTTATAAAATAAGCACCTACAACCTACATTTGAAGCAGTAACAAAAAATGAAAAACTTCAATGTAAGGAAAAAAAACACTACAAAAAATCAACCACATCATCAAAAAGCTACAAACATCAATCCCTATCACTTAAAACTCATCTAGAAAATGAAAAAATCAACATGAGAGGAAAAAAACTAAAAACATCAACAAAAAAGCTACAGTACCTCAAGAGTATACATTATTCACTCTGAAAATCATAAAACATCAACAAAATTTTTTTTATAAAAAAACTACAAACATTAGCTCCTAATACCTGAACCTCATCCGTAAAATGAAAAACATCAACATAAGAAAAAAGACACTACAAACATCAACTCCTACTCCAAAACCACAGCTGGAAAATGAAAAACAACAAAATGAGACAATTATTAAAATACTATAAGTATCAATCCATATCACCCAAAAATAACTGCAGAATCTCAACTCATATCAATTAAATCTCACCCAAATAATGAAAAATATCAACATAAGAGGGGAAACAACTAAAACATCAACAAAAAGCTACAGTACCTCAAAAATAAAAATTCTTCAAAAAATAATATTCTTGTGGGATTTGAACTTGGGTCACCAACCTCAGAGCATAAAGCAATAACCACTAGACCATAAACTCTTCCTAAACATATACTCAGTCAGATAATTTTAAATCTCAGCATATAGATCAAGAACATAAAATCTTAAAAATAAAGGTTATATAGAAACTCAAATCCAAGACCTCCAACCTCAGTGTCCAGGATCCTAACCACTAGGTCACTCAACTATTGTTGAATAATACTTCTATCAAACACTAATAAACCTCAGCTTGAATTTGAAAAATATAAAAAAGTTCAAAACAAAGGTCACACAAGACTCGAACACAAGACCTTCAACCTCAATGTCCAGGACTCTAACCACAAGGCCAATCAACTTTTATTGAATATTATCTCAGCCAATCAGTAATAAACTTCAGCTTGAATTTGAAAAACATAAAACAAGAAATGAAAACTCACCTCTCTCAGAAGCAGAACCTCAGTCAGCCCGTCAGCCGACGTCGGTCGCCGTCCACCGGCCGCGTGTTTGCACGCGCAATCTTCTTCCTTACAAGGCGTGTGGATGTCACAAGCATCATCTCCTGCTTCTTCTCGATGGCGTCGCTCATCGTCTCATGCTTCTTCTCGCCGGCATCGTCATCATCTTCTGCTTCTTCTCACCTCGCTATCGTTGTACCTCAATATCCTCACCATCGATGCGCCTCAATCTCCTCGCCGCCGTTGGAGCACCATAGCACCATGGTCGATTGCTCGATATAGCAAAGGAAGAAGAAGCTCATATTTGTAGAGTGGTTACGTCGTTGCCGCTGATTGTCGTCGATCGAAGCTTGAAGCATTGATGTCAGAAGAAGCTCTGTCGTCAATCTTGCCGCTTCTGATTGAAGCTTGAGGTGCAGCAGTGGAGAATTGGTAAATCAATGCTGGAGTGGTGGAGAATCGGCGCCGAAGCGGTGGAGAATCAATGGAGATCGAAGCCTAGGGTTTTGCTGCGTCGAATTGTAGAGAACCCCGGTGAAATTCCAGCAGAGGCAGCAGAAACCGGTAGTAACCGCTGTCGAAGGCGGTTTCTGATTGGGATCCAAAAAAGGAAAAATGGAAAATCTGAATTTTTTTGATATATAGTGTTTTAATAATTGCATATTAGGTCCCTAAATTTATCACCATATTTAAAAAAATCTCATCCCAAATTTCATATTTATATTAATTGATTCATAGATCTGCCTAAATTTTAGGCTCATAAATATGTTATAATATACTCCATTTAAAAGGGAAAAAAACATAAAATATATATAACAGGAAAGAAAAAAAGCAAACAAAGGGCTGATTAAGGTACTATATCAGAAGGGCCGGTCCTTCACGACTTCTTAACTCATAATTAGTCAATTCATACACATGAAATTTAATAGTCACACTAATGAAACTACTAGATGCATAGACTTTTCAAAACTCCCTAACTTTTACAAGTTTTTCCACAATTCTCATGAGGTTACTCCTCTATATAAACATGCAGACTTTCATCCATATTATCCACACAAATCTCTCAAATTCATCTTTTCATATTCTATCAACCAAATATGAAAACCCTAAACTCCCTTTGCATTTCCACTTTCCTTTTCATTTCCCTTCTCTTCGCTTCAACCCATGCAGCCACATTCGACATCCGCAACAACTGCCCTTACACCGTCTGGGCCGCGGCCGTACCTGGTGGTGGCCGTCGCCTCGACCGCGGACAATCATGGAGCCTGAACGTGAACCCAGGTACGACCGGAGGTCGTGTCTGGGCCAGAACCGGATGCAACTTCGATGGCAGCGGCCGAGGCAGATGCCAGACCGGTGATTGTGGGGGTGTCCTCCAATGCACCGGCTACGGACAGCCGCCAAACACACTGGCGGAGTTCGCACTCAATCAATTCAGCAACCTTGACTTCTTCGACATCTCCTTGGTTGATGGATTCAACGTGCCGATGGATTTTAGCCCTAGCTCAGGCTCATGCCGTGGCATCCGTTGCACGGCTGACATTAACGGTCAGTGCCCTAATCAGCTCCGAGCTCCCGGCGGCTGCAACAACCCGTGCACGGTGTTTAAGACTGATCAGTATTGTTGCAACTCCGGCAACTGTAATCCCACTGATTTTTCTAGGTTTTTCAAAACTAGGTGCCCTGATGCGTATAGCTACCCTAAAGATGACCAGACTAGCACCTTCACTTGCCCGGCGGGAACCAACTACAGGGTTGTCTTCTGCCCTTAGAATTTGAAACTGATGATTAATCAGTTCCTTAATAAGCAAGTAACCATGCATGTGCATGGTGAAACATGATTCGAATCAGATTTATAGATGTGTAAACTGATTGTGAAAAATAATGGAATTAATATAAGTTTGGTTTTTATTTGCCTTTCAACTTGAAAAATAAAATTGTCAATGATTTTTGGGTGATGCTATATCACGCCCTGTATTTTACTATCCACGCCCTAATACGTATAAATACATGTATTTGTATTTAAAAATTAAAAAATTTAATTAGGAGAAAGTATTATATAAGTGGTGTTTCTTCCTTCCCATTTGGCCATTTCTTCCTTATTCCTTCTCTCCATTTCTTCCACCAAGCTGCTCCCGGACGCCGCCGCCGCCGGAAAACGTAAGTTTTAGAGGGAAAATTTATACGCCGCCGCCGTGCGAATTGTATGGTTGTTGCTCATCTATTCGAATTTTGTTAAACTTGTTGGAATTGTTAGAATTGGGGTTTGTTAGAAATTTATTAAATCTGGAGTGGATGTTGGGTTGGTGGTGCGAATTGGCCGGAGGTGGTGTTGGGCTGGAGGTGGTGTTGGGCTGGAGGTGGTGAACCGGGCTGGGCCGAGGCGAGCGGCGGAGAGGAGCTTCGCGCGGTGGCGCACTGGGCTTGCCGAGGCGGAGGGACGCGCATCGGGTCCGGCCTTGGGCGGCGCACGTCGGGCCGAGGAGATGAAGAGTGGTGACGCCGGCGGCGGAGGGATGGCGGCGTCACAGAGGAAGAGAAGGAGAGGTAGAGGGGAAGGAGAAGGAGAAGGGGAAGGAGAAGGAGAAGGAGCTAGCGGGCGGAGGTGGTGGCGGTCGTCCGGTGGCGGAGGAGGCCGGCGCCGGAGTAGGCCGGCGGCGGAGGAAGAGTCCGGCGGCGGAGGAGGACGCTGGCGGCGGAGGGTGGAGGGATGAGGAAGACGAGGGGTTTGGTTGCAAATATAAGAAAATAGGAGGGTTTAATTTTAAATTAATTTCTTTCATCATATAATGGCAAATTAAAAAGTAAAATAATTTGGAAAAATCTGATATTGTTTACAATCTGAAATAATTTTGGAATTAAAATGAAGAAATTGTTATTTTTAGAAATTGTTTAGTTTAAATTTGGAAATGATAAGTATTTTTGTAATTTGGAAAGTATATGTAACATAATAGAATATAGTCTTATGTAAATAAACATTATGAAAATCTAGTTTATTAATCTGATGAAAACAATTGTGTAGTAAATGATTATGAAATGTTTTAACAATTGTTTCTTTGAATGTTAATATTAGTGTGATGTGGAAAAAAATTCAGATTGTTGTACAATGATTTAGTAATGTAATTTATAATTTGTAATTAATAAAAATGGGTAGTTCGTTGTATGGGATTGCAGAAGAATTAAATGTGCTGTTTAGAGTGGGGTTTTTTATGTTATATTCACTTTTTTCTATGCATTATAGAATATGTAGTTTCCATAAGTTGTTTGAAATTATGCACTGTTTCGTCATATCAGTTTACA
The DNA here is from genome assembly GCA_037428765.1 of Rubia yunnanensis. Classification (NCBI taxonomy): domain Eukaryota; kingdom Viridiplantae; phylum Streptophyta; class Magnoliopsida; order Gentianales; family Rubiaceae; genus Rubia; species Rubia yunnanensis. The sequence goes on from CM075064.1 coordinate 109,456,349, forward strand.
CGTTGTTGAAATGTATGTTCATTTATTTTATCATATCAGTTTAAATAAATTGTTGTTATACTAATTACATATCTTGTGTTGTAGATGAGCACTGCTGGTCAACCCGACGACCATGGTCGTTCTATACGACGAAGAGGAATTAGTGCTTCGGCCAAACAGGCGAGAGGCCGTGTGGTCCAGGAGGAACAGTCGCAGGAGCATAATGTAGGAGCTGAGCAGCCTTCTCCACGGCGCGATCATGCATTCGATCCCATGCCAACATGGGACGGTCCGGAGCTTAACATTATCGCATCCGGTGGAATGCGTGCAATCCGTGATGATAGTGATTGGCAGTCGATGTATGACTTGCCGGTAGAATGCAGCCCACTCGGGGCCGATGGTGGGCAGGGACAGAATACATGCAATGTCCCCCCGTCTGGCCAACCTGGGACGAGTGTGCAATTGGATGCTGGAATCGAACGGTATGCTGGTGGAGGAGCTAGACACACCGTTAGGAATAGAGCTGGCCGATTCGCGCAATCTTCTGGTGGATCGTGTAATGCCGATGAGACTGGCACTGGAAGGGCACCGAGGAACAGGAGAAAGCGATAAGCCGATAAGACGTGGCTTGTGCGGGGACCGATGGGTGGTGGCCCGCAAGATGACCTCGTGATACCAAGCTTTGGAGGACACGTCGCAGTCGACGTTTGGAATGGTATAGAGCGAGGTGTGCTGAGATGCCATGCTCGTTCAACGCTATGCAAGTAGCTAGTCACTACGCTCCCTGACCGGAGCGATGTTATACAGGCCCAGATACGTGCCACCGGGTTGGCCCACCTTCCTGCGATTATGTTCCAGTTCCTTGACATGGCATTGATATCTGCTTTTGTCGAGAGGTGGCAGCCGGACACGAACACATTTCACATGCCTTTCGGGGAGATGACCATCCTGATGCACGACGTAGAGATGATTCTTGGAATTCCTATCGTTGGTGGCGTTGTTGCGAGTACCATTTCGGTGGAGACTATTCAGGAAGCAGGCGCTGAACTATTTGGGAAAGACGTGGAGTCCTTTGTCGCGGAAGACTGGAACGGGGGTAACATAGATGGCCAATCATTGATGGCGAGGTGTGTAGCGGCTGGTCAGAGCGATAACTTCCAATTTATGTGCTACATGCTGACCCTGTTTTCATCAACGCTTTTTGTGGATAAAACTGGGAATAAGGTTAGAGCCAACCTTCTACCTCTACTTGATTCGCAGTTTTCCTAGGGCTCGGCGACATTGGCCAGTTTGTATCTACAGTTGGGAATTGCGTCCCGGGCTAAGGCCCGGGGCCTATGCGGCATATAAGTTACAATTATAATAATTGTAACTTATAAAGTTATGGCCGAAATGTTTCATTGGGTACAACAATTAATTACGAGGCGTGTATGCTTTGGTCCAAGCAATCATCCTCCTACGAAAGGGTAACTCCCAACCAACAACATCAGACTTCCTCAATGTGGTCCACAGATTAACCACGGGGGGCATGGGGCATTTTTCCTTCACGTGTATCCGGATGAAATGGCTTGCACTGCATACGTATACAATGTGTAGCTCCCTCCTTGTTCCATCCTCGCCGCCACCTGCCCTCAATGGAAGGACTGTACAGCAATAGTCTGCCGACCTATTCTCTAGAATGTAATATAAAACTACAGCTGTGTTGTAGTAGGTGGCGAGAGGAAACATGTCTGCAATGACCGTACACCAATGCTCTTGACCACATGGACCTTTGGTGTGGTGTATACGGGCTCTAGCTAATTCAACGTTGTCTTTCGAACCGTACATGGGAACATAGTCAGGCCAATGAGTTGATATCTCGTTAAATACTGCCCGACGCGCTCCAGACCATTCACCTTCACCGTCTACATGGAACGCATCAGCAATGCATCTGAAGCCACAGTTTCCATCACTCACGACATCGTTCCAGCCTTCGATGTAATGCCTGACAATGTGGGGGACACTTTCGAGGAACGGGAATGTCGCTGGAGGAGAAAACATTAAGATTAATTTCATTGTAATGCGGCGTTCATTAGGAAGAATGGTGTTTGTACTTACCGTGCCGGCTACCTCTCCCTGATGTGGTGCACCCCGGGGACCTTGAACTACTACCGTATCGCCTGTTCACGTGCTCGTGGTAGCTCGGTGAACGTCGGGTTGATCTTGATCGGGGGACCTGCTCGCTTGGTCTCCCACGTGCACTTGTACAATTGTCTGGCTCGCCAATGCCGCTGTCCGCTGGACGCAACTGCTCATCTATGTAGCTTGAAACTCGTCGGAGAACCGAAGGGTCGCTGCGTGCCAGCTCCTCCAACTGAGTGTTGAACAGTGACTGATCCTGTTCAGCCCTCGAAATATTTTCCATGCTCCGCACGTGATCACCTAATGCCAGGCTCTTAAACAGTGGATGAATGTCGTCCAAGTACAAGGGGATTCCTTGTGCAACTGCCCTTGACATGACGCATGCACATGGTATTCCGTGTGTCGAACGCAGTACACAACCACAGTATGCATATACCTGTGCTCCGAGTGCATCAATCCTCCCGTACTCGACCGTCAATTTATCCAGACAATATTTGGACATATTGTTGATCAAGTTGTTGAAAAGGACTCTACGGTGCAATCTACCAGTGCACGTTCTTGATTTCTCTAGGTTGGCCTTGATCATAGTAATTTGCCCGGCTATCTGCAGGTCGACACGCCTCCATATCGTATCCAGTGAACCAGTTGACGTTTGTAACCACCCTTTCAATGACGAGTGTGCACTTTCGACCCTGCATGTAGTTGTGTTCCCAAAATGCAGAAATCTGTTCGTCCATGCCCTCACGAATTTCTCCTTATGGGGGTTGAGCCACGTAGTCTCAGCGTAACTAATAACAGCTTCGCTCCAAGACCATCCAGCCCTCATATCTACCAAGGCGGATTCGTACGCTGAAACGGTGGACGCATTGCAAACCCGGAACCATGCACCATTCTTGAAGGCTGCCCCGCTCCTCTTATTCCCTGTTAGCACCGTAGCACGTGCCTCCACATCCTTGTTAATATGCCAGGTGCAAAGCAAATGATTCGATTCTGGAAACACAATCCGAAGTGGCCTAATCAGTCCCATCTCTCGATCGGTGACCACAACCTCAGGGAACGGTCCATCGACAAGCAAGTTCTTGAGTGCGTTAAGAACCCACTCATAGGTATCTGCCGTTTCTTCAACGACAATTACGTAGGCAATCAGGAAATTTGTGTTGCAAGGCGACATCCCAACCATCTCAATGAATGGCATGCCGTAGCGATTAGTCTTGTACGCTGAATCGATGGCCACAACCCACGGAAACGTGCGAAATGCCACAACAGCATCGGGATGAGCCATGAATAAATGAGTCAAAGTACCATCAAGTGCTGAGCGGTGACTAGTGACATACCCGTTCGAGGTGGCAAGATGCAAACAATTCTCCACTGTGTTGCGCCCACCTCGCCTTTCCGTTACATATGCCGATCTCTCATTGTACACCTGCCTAATGGTCTGATGCAGGTCTAGAAACGATTGACTAAGGCTGGCATTGATATGCCTGGGGGCTGTTTCTGAATCTGTCAAATCTCTAATCATTTGTTTTGCGTCCGCATGGAGCATGCAGCTCTGTCTATGACCCTCAGCGTACACTGAGAATGGGTGGTTATGCATCCCTCGGCTAGAATCCTTGCACGGCACTACATTCCAACCCTCCCCCGTGCTACTCTCTTTCATGACAATCGTGAATGGGCAGTCACAACTTCTAGTCGAAGTGTTACTCCGTCGGACTATATCAGAATCGCTCACATCGATAACCTTATCTTTTCGGCCCCGATTGCAAATGCAATATATCCTCAGGGGACCATTCTTATTTTTTTTGTAGGACCCCATGACAAGTTCAAATCCTACTTGAAGAGCAATCCATTGCAGGTAGGAATAAGCCTCGCCGTGACTTGGAAACACATTTGAGGTTGCAAATGGAAAGTATCCATTCCCCCCAGCAACAGCTTCACATGACTGATTGTCATCCTTAAACAGCAATAAACATCAAGTAATTAGTTTCACTCAACTACTATACCAACAACAATGATGTCGTCAATTAACATTTAAATAAATTAATTGTTAAAAAAAATTATCATAAAATAAAGTACAAATTATATTATAGGAAATAAATTTAGGCTTACAATTATAACGTTACATAAATAACTTTTACAAACTAAAAAGTGCATTGCTTGATTTTTAATTATCGTTAAAAACATATATTTAAATATGAACAAATAAAGATAAAATTACAGTTAAAACGTTAAAACATATATTTAAATATAAAAACATAAAGATAAAATTAAATTAGATGAAATAACATTACAGTTATAAAATTCCCGTACATAAATTAACTCCCTAAACTAAAATTACATTCATCCATTTCAAATTGTCCATTTAAACAAAATAATACAAATGTAATGTTTAATAACTATTACTTATGGACTTAATGGTGCACTGCTCCATTTCTTATTAACAACTAAAACATACATGTAATTGTAAAAAAAAAATGTGATACTTATATTTGATGAAATAAAATTATGGCCAGAATTAATATTACATTCTTACATTTTACATGAAGGTTTAAAATTAACGTAACGAATTTAATGTTTAACAAAGAACTTTTGGAATTAAAAATGCAACCGGGCGAAATTCAACCCTAAAAAAACGTAAATTTAGAGTAGATAAATGTGCAATAATTTTTACGTTACAATTAATAAATTAAAATACTAAGATGAGCATAAATTTCTACTGCAAAAAATAATAAATAATAAATTTAACTATTACTTATGGACAGAAAACTAATTAGTAAAATTACCTCCAAAGACATGCTGTAAAAATTTGTAGATTTTTAAGATTCTAAAGATTTTTACAGAACAATTTATAGAAGAAAGTTACACTTTTTCGGGTGTGATAGAGTAAATGACATTAAATGTGGGTAGTTGGTTTTGGGGAGAGGCGCCCGGTTCTCTGTTGGGCCGTGGAGAACGAAAGCCCGTCCGGTTCGCGCCCGGTCCGTGGCGAAAGGAACGGCACCTGGTCACGCCCAGGCCGTGGCGAACGGGACTGCCTCCGGTTCGCGCCCGGTTCGTGGCGAACGGACCGGCGCTTGGTCGCGCCCAGGCCGTGGCAAACCGGACAGCCTCCGGCTCGCGCCCGGTCCGTGGCGAACGGACCGGCGCCCGGTCGCGCCCGGTCAGTGGCGAACGGACCGGCGCCCGGTCGCGCCCGGTCCGTGGCGAACGGACCGGCACCCTGTCGCGCCCAGGCCGTGGCGAACGGGACAGCCTCCGGCGGCGCCCGGCGGCGGCACACGTCAACGAGATGTTTTTTAAGTTAACATTAAATTACAATATTTAACATTTAACATTTTTTACTTCTTACATTTAAATATATATTGTATATACACAGTATAAATACAGGGCGTGGGTAGTAAAATACAGGGCGTGATATAGCAATCCACTGTTTTTTCTTTGCTTAGTTTCACTAGTTCTCAGAATTTTTGTTTATGAATTTTCAAATGTTTCGATTTATTTCCTCGCCTGCCCACATGGTGTTTCTCAGGTCACGAACGGCATCGACACTACAAAAAAAAGTTTAGTGACACATTTTTTGTGACATGTGTTGAGGTGTCAAGAACTTTACTTCGCTTTTAGATATCACTAAATTTTACTGAGATGAGTGTATGTCACTAAACCAAACTATTACATCAATTAATGTCACAAAATGTATTGACAATTCTACATATCAACACGTCATAAAAATTTTAAGACACTTTAGCGATACATCACAATATTCTAGTGACATGCTGAATAGAGGTACTTCCACAAACATCACTACTAATCTTACTGACACTTTTAAGTGTCACTAGTATTCCAAAAAAGCGTCACTACTGAAAGATATTTTGGTAGTGTGATGAGGCTTTACGATGGTGACAAAGGTGAGGAAGATGCAGATCGACGAGACATCAACGAGGGAGCGGCGAGTGGTGGTGAAGAGGGAGCAGTGCGCGGGTGGTGGTGAAGAGGGTCGGGGCTGTGGATCTGGGTGTTGAAGAGAGAAGAAGAGACATACTAAGGAGAAATTCTAGTCGATCACCTCTTTACTTGGAAAAAACACTAAGGAAATAAGGAAACGTCCCTAGACTACATATACTTGGGCAAAATAACCTAACAAAGGCAATACATTTAAGGTGGATCTTCACTATAATCTCCTTTAAAACGAAAGGGGACCTTGGGATAATAGTTTCGAAATTCCGAACCTCTTCGCGAATGGAAATCCTCAAAAGGAACCGTATTTGATTGATGTCTTTAATATGTCATTTTTCACTAGTGGTAATTTACGTTTATTTATATATATTTTTAATTTGATGTATTTAAATATATTTGAATTTAAACCAAAAACTTAAAAATCAATTTTAAATCAACCAAATTTGATTTTTCCAAATTGGTTTGGTTTTCGATTTTTAATTTGTAAAAGTTCAGCTCAATTAAACTGAATGGTATAAACTGGAATATTTGAAAATTGAACCGATGTCCACCCCCTAATTATTATGTAAACACGATTGCATTACCCTCAGTTTTCATAAAATTATATTTTACTAAAACAAGTCAAATATAATTTGTATTAAAAATTAATTATTTCTTTAAATTAAAAGCTCGCCAAGGTGTGGGAATTTTATTTGGTTCCCCAAGCAATAAAAAATAAGTGAGGTTGCTACAATGAGTTTAAAGTGATACATGGAACATCTAGTTTACAATGAAAACTAAAGCAAGGCTGGCTAAGCCTTAACATAATCGACCCGCTTTGCTTAAACCCTTGTTTTAGCAAAGGGAATGGCCTTGTCCCTATTGCGAGATCTAGTATTACCTTCCACATTTTTGCCTTCACTCCCTATGTGGACAAAAAGAGGTGGCCTCACTAGTGGAGGCAACCTCATTAAAGTCGGTTCTAAGAGACCAGAGAAGTTAGTCTATAGGTGACTTCTTTGGTAGTGACTTTGATTGATTTCTATCAAAGTCGGTTCAAAAACCAACTTTGACCGGGGTCCGAATTCAGTTCCGAATTCGAAACTTACATCAGGGATCATAAAAAAAAGGCTGCCGGAAACCTCACGTTTTCGGCAGAAACTAGAGATTTTAGGTAGCAAAAAAATTACATATCCAGAATATGACATAATTATAAGCAATAACAATGAATTAAAACAGATCTGAAAGAGAAAAATCTAAAAAAAACATGGAACATACATATCTGGAGAAAAAAAATGAAAAAATGAAAAAACAATGAACACGTGATTTCAACCAGCTCTGGAGAGCCACGGCGGTGCGACACAGTGGGTTGAGGCGGAGGGAGAAGATGCCAGAGGTGATAGGTAAAGGCAGAGGGAGGAGATGCCAGAGGAACGGACGTGGACTGTAACTCAGGCCAGCAGACGGTGGAGAGGCTGATGGAACTCAGACGTGACGGAGGGAGGAGACACGACGGTAGGTGGAACTCAGGCGCTGCGGAGGGAGGCATCTCCGGCGAATGGAAATCAGGTGTGGCAGAGGGATGATGGGGCCAGCAGATGGGTGGAAAGGAGATTGAGGAGAGAGGTGGGAAGGAGAGTTGAAATGAGAGAGAGGCGTGAGGGAGAGTGGGAGTGAGCTAGAGGGGAGGCGTAAGGGAGACATGGCTGTGGAGAGGGAGAGAAAAATAAACTAAGAATGGGCCTAGGGTTTTGTTTATATAGTGGCCTAATAAAGACATTGATTTCAAGGCGGTTCTACAATAGAACCACCTTTAATCGATATCTCCTCAAATGTAGAAGTGTCTTTGATTGAAATCAAACTGCCTTAAAAATGAGATATGGGGCTCAGGGTGGAGTCCTGAACTCGGAACTCAATTCGGACCCTCATTAAAGTCGGTTCCTTTGATTGAGTGACTTTAATCACCCCTTCTCCACTAGTGCCTTTCGTAGTAGTCCCTTGCACTTTATTTCCCCTGAAATAATGCACTTTAAAGCGCACTGTGAGATAACTGGAAACTGGTGCATCATACTTCTTTGGAGTCCACTCAGCCTTGTGATATGCATCATCCTCCATGTACCTATCATGGAGAATAAAATAGCAGTACTCTGTTAAAGAAACAAACCAGCCAAAAAACTTCCCTGGAAACTAACAGAATGTGACTAGTCATGTCTGAGATAAGGGAAGTAAATTGCATCTAGATGTATCAAAGCCTTAACATTTCTCGGGAGATTTGAAAATTTATAGATGGCATTCACCTGGTTTGTGTTGGCGATCTTTGCTAATGAGTCAGCAACACTGTTAGCTTCATGGAATGCATGAGAGATTGATCCTTGCACTAGCTCCTTTGAATTCTAGATCTTTCTCAGTTCTCCAATATGCTTCCATGGTATTTTGAACTCTTTTCGTACCATTTTGACTAGTAACAAAGAGTCACATTCCACTTGAAGACCAATACACTCATTATGTAATGCCAACTCAAAACCATACTGTAATGCTTGTATCTCAGCCTTCAAACTGGTACCCAAACCTAAGTATTTGGCTCCAGCAATTATCACTTCACCCTTTGCGTTTCTGATGAAGACATCAGCACCTGTTTCACCATTTTGCAAAGCTGAACCATCTGAGTTCAATTTCAGATGGTTTGGCAAGTTCTAGTGAACAACTATGTCTCTGTTCTTTCTTTTAGCAAGCCTATTTTGGGAGTATAAAAGAGAGACTTTTCCAGAAATAAGAGCTACTTTAAAATTCATTATATGAACACTAAAAATATCCTGATATTGAATGATAATTATCCTTAAATTGTGTTCTATGTTTGGTTTAATCGAATCATATAAATATTTGTTTCTTGAGCACCATATAAACCGAACAACTAGAAAAGGCAGAATTTTTAACATATGCAGTACATCAGTATTGTTATGCTCTAGAGACCAAAAATGGTAAAACATATCCCATAATGTATCAAAATTGTTCGTCTGCAAGTCAAAGATCTTATTCACCTTTTTCCATAGACTGTTGATTACAGTACGTGAGTTAAAAGTGTGATGGATTGAATCAGATTTTCATGATTATAGAACATACATTTAGTGGGAAGATGAAAATTGAAGTCCTCCAAAACATGAGGCATGGCCAATAATCTATTAAGTAGTTTTTCCTTGGTAGATATTTTGACCACAAATATTTAAAAGAGGGTATTTCATTTTTCTTGTCTCTGATAAGATTATAAAAAGATTTTATAAAGAAGAGACTATTTGCAAATGGTTTCCAAACCAGAGAATCAGGATATTATAAACATAACATCTGAGGGTTGAAGTTTGAGATATTAGAGAACACAAATGTAGGTAGGCCATGTTTTAGCAAATTCAGGAAAGCATTTTGATCAGAGAAAAATCACTAATAGAAGTTTAACTGGAGGGCTGATGTGTGTTATATTGTGTTCATATTTTGTGGGATTATTATGATTTTATTAAGATATAATTTGCACTTTAAGGTGTTTTTGGTGCAGGAATTCATTGATTGCGAAGAATTGAGAGGGAGCTATACATTGTACTCATTTTCCCTTAACCAACGGTTTTTTCCCACTGGGTTTTCCAGGTTAAGGTTTTTAATGAGGCGATGTGCTCCAATGGAAAATGTTCTTATTTTATAAGATATTTTTCCAGGGATGAAGGAAGAGAGGCAAAAGAAGAATTGCTGAAGTTATGGGGTGAAAAGTGAATTATTGAAGACATGTGGATTTGAAGGAAATAAATATATTCACTGCCCATATTGATAAAGATTGTATTATCTCCTTCCATTTGAAATTCCTTAATTGTAGGAATTAGTTATTTAGAATTAGAATAGATATTATCTTATTTCCTTATGAGTCCGTCTCTTGAAAGACGGTCTTTCCATAAGTTATGGAAAGACCAAGGTTTAAAGTGTAAATGAGGAGAAATTAAGATAAAATTTTTGGGTTGCATGAACCGGATTATAAATTTTATAACTACTATATATTGCATACTAAAATTTTAATATTGCAACTAAAACCTTTCACCTTTTATTATTCTAATTAAACCCCGTCTTTCCATAAGCATATGGAAAGACCGTCTTTCCCAAGACTTTGTCTTTCCTTATTTCTTCTATAAGAAGAAAAGTAATTAGAAGTTGATTTGGATTTGGTTTTGGTTTGGTGTATATAAATATATATACACGGCAAGACGGGACATTATTCATGGAGGAGTTCTTGTAATTTTGGAGGCAGACTTGTAATATTAATATGAAGACGAAGACGGAGACGGAGACATTAGCATTTGATTTCCATGCTATTCTTTGGTTCCTGGGCATAATAATCTGATTAGATTATTTGCTTTCGTCAATTTTGCGAGTCAAGCAGGTTTGCTTGATTGATTTGTCTTTTATTTATTTTTGTTAATTTTGTATTATTTTTATATTATATATTAGTTTAGTTTAATTATTATGAGTAGCTAATTTATATATCGGCATGGAATAACAAGCATTAGTTTATGAATCGTGAGGCCTAATTGTTTTATAATTGATTCTTATGTGTTCTTGATTGTTCTTGGTTTATTTTATTCTTGATAGATTTAAGCCTGATCAACTTGAATATTATTGGGATAATGCTATCTAATTCTACCAATACGTAATCGTTGGAAAGGGTTAGTAAGTAGCGAGTTCTTGTGAAAAACAGCTAACTAGCTAAGACTGTAATAGCAAGATGGGGAACAATTAAGTGTGCATTACTACTTGCGAATACTTGGGTAATTGCTATATCGGGTTCTTTTCATTCTTAATGCTATCGAGGTGTGTATCTGGTTCAGCGAATACTTTCCGGAGGCATCTTGGTAAGAGAAACAATTAATTAATTATAATTGGTTAATTGTCGATAAAGTACGAAAGAATTGGGGAGGTTAAGCGTACATACTTTCCTATAACTGATAGATGCATATGAATTGATTTATCTTTGCGCCTATGATCGATGTTTAACTAATGTGAGTTATTCCGAGCCGATTGCATTCATCATATATTTACTAGAATTTTATATCTTTTAGTTTGCATTATTATTTTATATTAGTTAGTTGCATTATTAGTTATTAGATAAATCTGAAAATTAAGGCGTGGTTGCTAAACCAAAACCCTGTTGGTAGTTTAAATTTGATAGAAATTACACCATTCTCTGTGGATACGACCTGCTTCTACTATACTAATCTGTGTGCTAGTTTGCAGTTTTCTTGGTGATAGAAACGACGTTCACCAAGGGCAAACAATATGAGTTCCAAAGTAAAGCTTAAGGACCTGGATCAGTCCCGTTGGTGTACCAGAAAGATACTCCTCCTCTGCCAACCTATAAAAAAGAATTATTCATTGCAATAGCTTAGATTTGTATAATTCTTTTCCAGGTTTTGGAAACTTTTAGGTGGTATGGTATGGACCACATTATCTGAGACCACAATGAGTTGCCCCTTTGTAATTTCCACCATAATTTTAGTGAAAAACTAGAAATCATGGTATGAAGGTTTTTAAAACCCAATCCATTCTCATATGTAGGATAACACATGTTAGTATAAGATCTCCAGACTTTCTTACAGCTAGTCTCATTGCCATTGATCTTCCAAAAAAAAACTTTGCAAAGATTACATGCAATTTATCAATGATGCTTTTTGTTGGCTTAAGAACAGTGATTAAGTGAAGAGGGATTGCTGACAAAACACGTTTTATTAAGGCCATCCTTCCTGCCTGATTTAAAGATTTGTTTTGCCAAGAATTTAGATTGGAAGAAACTGAATCTATTAAGCATTAAAAGTATATGTTTTTGGTTCTTCCTAGAAAAATTGTACATCCTAAATATTTGAAATGAAATGATCCTCCAACCATCCCTGTTATATTTTGGATTAATCCTTTAGTTCTTGGAGGTGTGTATTTGGACAGGTAGAAAGAAGACTTTTTAAAGTTTATCTTCTGACCTGTAGCTCTTTCATATGTTTGTAAGAAAGATATTAAGGTTTTAATCCCCCCTCCTTTGTGTACTTAAGAAAAATTGCAGTGTCATCTACAAAAGAAAGGTGAGTCACCTTCTTAGTAAGTTTAGGGAGCTTAAAATATTCCAGGTTAGCATATTGAAATAGGAAATTTAAGTTCCCAGTGAAAGCTCCAACCAAAAGGATAGATAAAGAAGGAGAAAGTGGATCCCCTTGCTTTAAACCTCTTGATGGTTGAAAAATCCATTTGATTTTCCATTCTCTAACACTGAAAAGTTTGAAGATTTAATGTTTTCCATTATAATTGTTACAATGTTTTCTAAAAATCTCAGTTTGAGAAGTATATTTTTTAAAGAAAAATCAGGATACTCGATCAAATGCCTTCATCATATCTAGTTTGAATATGACGTTGTATCCTTTGCCCTTTGAGTTTAGGTAATTAGTTATTTCTTGCATAAGCAATACATTATTACCCAATTCTCTATCCTGAACAAATGCCGATTGTTCAGGAGAGATTATGAATGGCATGATTGGTTTGAGTCTGTGAGTAATTAGTTTAGAGAAGATTTTATTTATAAAATTGCAGAGGCTTATTAGTCTAAAATCCTTAAAAGAAGAGGATACTTCTTTTTTAGGAATAAGAACAATCAATGTTGATGCTATAGCTTTTGGGATTTTATTTCCAGGCATAAAATCTTCTATTGTAGTAGATCAGCCTTAATATTAATCCCACAAGTTTTGAATAATTTTCCATTAAAATCATCCGATCCTGGTGTTGAATCACTTTCCATAGAAAAAACTATATTGTATAATTCTTCTAATGAAATTGCCTTTTTCAGAGACGTCTTCATTTCATCAGTAACTAATTGGGGAACATTTTCTAATAATATAGTCGAGTTAATGCCAGAAGGGTTAGTATTTTCATTTGTTAGAAGTTTAGAAAATAAACGGACTGCTTCTAGGCCAATTTCATTTTGGTCTTCTAACCGGTTACCCTGTGAGTCCTTTATTGAGGCTATATGCTGCCTATGATGTTTGGCTTTAACCGTGTTATAAAAAAAGTTATGTTGGCATTCCCTTCTTTGAGCCATTTAACCCTAGATTTTTGCCTCCAAAAACTTTCTTGTTGACCTAAAGCCAGTGTTAATTCTGGTTTAGTTTTATTATAAGATATTAAGTTAGAATCATTTTCCAGGTTTTCTAGATCTAGTTCAATTTTTAAGAATATCTCTTCACAAGTTTTGATTTTGTCAAACACATTTCCAAAAATGTTCTTATTCCAAGTTTTAAGTGCCAATTTAAAAAATTTCAGTTTGAAGTAGAATTTCTCCATTCCTTTAAGATGAGTATTTATACCCAAGCTTGCTCTACCATTTTTTAAAAAGTAGGATGATCAGTCAACCAATTTAAAAACTTGAAGAACTTTGGGCCAGTAATCAAAGTACTGTTTTTGATATGCAGTATAAGTTGAGAATGGTCTGATTGTTCCCTTGCTATTACTTTAATGTATGAAGAAGGAAAGTCACTCATCCAACTGGTGTACTTGCAACACCTCTGTCAAGCCTCTTCCATACTCATCATTTAGGCCTCATGCAAGTCTAAGTGAACGGACTACCAGAGGTAGGAAGAGTGAAAAGTTTGCTAGAGTTTATACTTTTTTTTGAAATAAGCAATCATGTTAGAATCAGGTATAGATGAACCTAAGTATTCTGATTGATCCTCTATGCCATTGAAATCTCCAATAAGCATGATTGGTTAATTTTTGAATTTTAGAAGGCTTTCCCAAAGTTTGGCTTTTGCTTTTTGTGAATGTTTTGCATACACAAAAGCAATATCACAATGTTTTTATTAAGGGATGTATGATTAATTATGGTTAAAATGTACTGATAATGAGTACTTAAAATATCAATTTTATTATTCTCATCCCAAAATAACCAGATCTTACATCCAGGTACATACATATGGTTTTTAAAACCAAGTTCAAAAGCAGTTTTGGTTATGTGATTATTGTCCAAAATTGGTTCAGGCCATGAAGGATATATGATTTTTTTACTTTATAGCTTTAACTCTTATCTATGAAGCTTGGTTACCAATTCCCCTAAAAATTATTGTTTGAAAAACATTGAGGAATGGGTCGTTACCATTTTGGGGGTTGATGTAACTACCGGGAGAAACCCCCCCCCCCCTAGGCACCAGTAAAATCATACAATAGGCACCGGTATTTTGTGCATTTCCATACTGGAGTTTAAGTGACCCAATGCTAGTAAAGTTATTGCATAGGCGTAATAATTATCGGTGCTAGATATTTGATCCAGCACCGGATAACACTTATCGGTGTCTATTTTACCACCCCTCACCCATAGGCACCAGTTTGAAAATATTCAAAATACAGGTGCCTATAGTGTACATACTGGTGCTAATATTTTGGCTTCAATTAAAAAAAATCCAACCAGTGATTATAAACTCACTGGTCGGAAAATTAAACCCAGCGATTCATTATGAACAATATGCCATATATTAGAACAATAAGAAATGTAAGTTAGTGTCAAAAAATGGAAAATTTATAACCACAACCAAAAATTTCATTACATTGATTCAAAATAAATAACCCTACATTCTTGAAACAAACATGGTTGAACATGGTCGTCGATTTTGTTGAGAGCTGAGGCACATCTGATCTGAGCTATTACTTGCATTTTTGGTGCTCTAGTAGGGTTAGGGTGCTCGAACTATTGCTTTATTCCATAAGCTTGTGCACAATAGGATTTGTCAAGGAAAACAATTTTAAATGTCGAAATGATGCAGCATTTGAGCACCCTGAAAGAGGCATGGTGTGTATACATATGTTTTAATAATGTATTTAACATCAACACAATTTAATGTTAAACAAAGTTAATGATAAACACGTCATGTCTCCTTGGTGCTCATACATTACAAAATTTTCACATTTAAAATTGTGGAGTTCTATAAAAGTTGTAGCACCTTTTGATAATGGAAGAAGCATTACTTAGTTAGAGGGCACTACATTAATAGAAACCAACCAATGCAGTGCCCTTAAACTAATTCTTCCTCCATTAAGCTTGTTCACAATAACAATTACAATAGGAAACCATTTAAAATGAAGCAGCATTTAAGCACCAAGGAAATTTTGTGTGTATAACTATGCTTTAACATTGTATTAACATCAACAATGATTTAATGTTAAACACACAATGTTAAACAGTTAATGACAAACACACTAAGTCTACATGGTGCTCATAGACTACAAAATCTCTACATTTGAAATGGGAGAATTCTAAAAATGTTATAAGCATTACACAGTTAGAGGGCAATACATTAATCGAAGGCAACCTATGCAGCTCCCTTTAACTAATGCTTATTAATTTAAAATATCGAAATGATGCAGTTTCTCGGGGTCACCAAAGCAGGGAGTGTTTAAATAAACCATGTTAAACACTCCGAGTTTCGGGGGCCCCGATAGACTGCAATATCTCTACAATTTAAACATCAACTAGATATCATCAAAACATCTACAAATTCTGCACATTTTAAATTAAAGAGTTGTAAATGTCACAACACTTTTCTTAATGGAATGAGCATTACATAGTTAGAGGGCAATACATGAATCAAAGGAAACCTATGCAGTGAGCTTTAACTAATGCATATTTTGACATTTAAAATGTTGAAATGAAGTAGTTTTTGCGGGCCACGGAAGCAAGGAGTGTACAAAAGAACAATGGCAAACACTCCAAGTTTCCTTGGCTTGGGTGAACTTCAATATCTAAACAGTTTAGACATCAACTATGAATCATCAATAAACGGAAAAAGACTTTTAAACCTTAATCTAGTTTGTCATTCGTTCAAAACGTTCAAAATGTTACAAATTCTAATGCATTTTTTGACATTTAAAAATGTTGAAATGAATCAGTTTTCCCGAGTCACGAAAGCAAAAAGTGTATAAACAAACAATGGCAAACACTCTAAGTTTCTTTGGTCTGGGTGAATTGCAATATCTCAACAATTTCAACATCAACTACAAATCATCAAAACACGGAAAAAGATCTCTAAACCTTAATTTAATTCGTTATTCATTCAAAACAATCATTAAATGTTACAAACCATTCATTGTTAAAGTCTTGAAACATTTGTAACATAACAAAAACTAATGATCTAATTGTAGGTCTAAGAAAGCGTAAATCGGTTGGAAAGGAAATAAAAGGAATACCATGGTTTTCGGCTTTCCCGATCGGGCGGCGGACCATTATTCTCCATCTCCGGCCCTTGTAGTGTGTGCTTGCCTGTATTTGGCTCTCCCCAAAGGACGGCGTCAGCATCAACACAATGATGAAATTTGAGAGGAACTAGTGAGGGTTATTATAAGAAGCGCAATGTAATCACAATCAACAACATAGTTACATAGATAACAAACAAAAGCACAAGATTTTTACATGCATCCTTCACGATGTTGACCTTGAACGAGACGTTGCCCTCCACCAGCGGCTACACCAGGTCATCGGCCTTGGCGGCAGTGAGGAATTGGTGACAGAGTGGATGAAGAGAGTGTACAAGTGATGTGTGGGAGGGATGAAGAGGTAGGGAAGAATAGGGTATTAAGGTTTATATATATAGCAAAAACATTTTTACGGTTGAGATTTAATGAAAGAGATAAATAAATGGTTCAGATCTATTCATCACACTAGCACCGGTACTGAATGGACAATACCGGTGCCTATAGTATTTAACGCAGCTGCTCCTGGCTGCTTTGAATGGAACTTTTTTCGTAATTTTTGGAACCCGAGAGCAAAGCCGAATGAAATTTTTCTGAGTACCAAGCACTGGTACACAAACTGGTGCTAAAGTCATCTGAACCGGTGCTCAAATTAGTTAAAGCAGCTGTTTGAGGTTGCTTTAAAATATATTTTTTTGAAACAGAGAGGTAAGGAGAAAAAAAATTCTAACTACCAAGCACCGGTACACAAACCGGTGCTTAAACCATCCGAACTGGTTGTCAAATTATTTAAAGAAGCTGCCTAAGGCTACTTTAGAAAAAAAATTAGAAACATAGAGGAAATGAGAGAAATATTTTCGAATTTTGTAGCACCGGTAGCTTTCAAAGGCTAGTTTTAAACTTTCAAAAATTCATAATTTCACCCCACACTTTTCATCCACTAACCAGTAACGTTGGATAGTTTTTTCGGTTAATGTAGTTACGTAATTGGATTGATAAGAAATCAATTATACATTTTATCTTTTCCATGTTCCAAAAATTTGTGTATAACTTTTACGTTACACCATTGTTTTCTAATCAAATTTATTTCATATTAGGTATTCTTGGGTTAATTGAAGTTTAGAAATAGATAAGTAAATTTTAATGAAAATTTATGAAGCGCTAGTACATGCATTATAGTATCTTACTATAGATGACTAAGAAGTTATGAAGTTATAACAAGGAGGATTATTGGTAATGTTTTTTCAAGAAATATTAATAAATTTTTTGATTAAGTTTTGGAATATACTTTACGGATTCATAATGTAGCATTACATTTGAGTGGATTTTAATTTGGACATACGAGTGAAATTTTTTCACTTTGCAGTTAGGTCCCTCTAAAAATCTTGGAATTGTCAAAAACTAAAATTGGCAATTCCATATTGAAATTTCACAATTCAAGTTCACAACTATTCTATTTGGACATGATTGGATAAATGGAACATCCCTGAAATTGAAAAGAGAAATCGTGTACATTATAATGCTGAAATTGCACTATTGCCCAAATTTTAGTTCTGTACCAATAGCACCTGTTCAATTACCGGTGCTACAACGAAAAATCAAACCGGTGCTAAAATTTTCCTATTTGCGGCGTGATTTTTTTGCATAACAGGTTTTATACACCGGTACATGCATTACCAGTGATCAAAATTATCTTATTTGTAACATATTCTCACAAACGCACCAGTGTTGAGCACCGGTATATTGATTACCGGTGTTGTAAATTATAAATGCACCGGTACTTCTTTGTTCAGATGTTTACATCGATGCTGATGATATTTTTACACCGGTATTTTGGCACTGGTACATTTATCTGATGCCTATGTATCTGTTTTTCAATAGTATTAAATCTTTTTTAATGTATTTTCTTGACGTAGTTTTGGATTCATTGATCGTTTCATCCTTGTTGGCATCTTTAAGCCGAACATTAATTAAATATTATTACGTAGATGTAATAACATCTCCGCTCAAATTTTATTTAATATAGTATTTAAATATTTTTGAAAAAATTCAAACAGAAAACCAAATATCATATAATTCAAAAAAAACATTTATCACATTATTTAATATCTCTAAAATATTAGAATATTTTATGTATAAATGAATTGTGCTTAACTTATATTTGTCATTTCATATTTAAAATTCCTAATTATACAATATCCCCGGGATACCTTAAGAATGGTATCTTCGGAGAGTAGATCTTCTTACAGACGTCATGTCCATATTTTTTTTACCTTATATATACACTGCATTTGTTAAATTACATACTAAATTTAAAATTTTTGAATGTTTTATACTATATATGTTCACATTCAAATACAGTTAAACCTCGATAAATGAATGTTCGATAAATGAATAACGTCGACAAATGAATAATTTTTTCCGGTCCCGACTTGGGCTAAGGGGCTAAATGAATAACCTCGCTAAATGCATTAATGAATAATTTTCTTGAAATCCTTAAAGACCCTATGTAAATATAAATGAATAATCATCACATTTCATTAGATATATATATATATATATATATATATATATTAAAAAAGATTTTTTTTTCAATCAACAATGTTCATACAATAAGTCATTCTTTTACAAAAAAGGAGTCCATAGTTTTTTGCTTTTTTTTTCCACCAAAATTCATCTCATCCTTGATTTTTCCTAGCGCAAACAAAGCTTTAGGAGTATTCTGCTTGTGTTGTAGAAAGTAGTTCCGTAAGGTGATTACTGCTTGATATGCTTCTTTTGATGACACATTTGGTGTGACACTACTATCATCTGGTTCTGGATCATTCTCATCATTCAGTACAGACTCAATAATTTCATCGTCGGTAGGCAATTCCATAACGACATCATTCTCGTTAGGATAGTTCAAAAGATGTTCGACGTCCAACACATTTCTATAGTGTAACTTAGAAATGACATCCGTTAATCCTTCGATATCTTCTTGTAATTTATCAGCTTCTGCTTCAGGAACATCGAGTTCTTCAGATCGTATCTTGCAATGTCGGAAACAATTTGCAATTGTTGTTTCCTTTACATCAAATCTCCAAGCCAAGGTAGCAAAGTTAATAGCATCGAGAATGTTAATCTTTTCAGGATTTGATGAGTCAACTTCAAGGATCTGCAAGATGCTAGAATAAATACTCTGCTGATCTTTTGAGAGTATTTGATATTGTGGTTTGGCTAGAATCCAAACCAAACTTTTCCTTCACCCATGCTTACATATCCTTTTGCATAAGTGTTGGATGTTCCTTCTTATGCTCACATATGACCCTCCTTATCTTATCAGTCAAAGATGTTTTTGTTGATGGCTTTGGCTTTTGATTGGAAGTCATCAAATTGAATGTTAAGAAAGATATGGTAATGTAGAATGAATTACTTACCAAACCAAGACTTTAGATCTATATATAGTTTGTAGTGTAGGTTAGATACATTTGCTAAGACTCTAGATATTCCATACAGTACATACTATCTTATTAGTAGTCTCAAATACAATGTACATTTTTGTACTTAGTCCACATACATACTGTAGTTTGTAGTGTAGGTTAGATACATTTTTTAAGACTCTAGATATTCCATACAGTACATACTATCTTATTAGTAGTCTCAAATACAATGTACATATGTACATTTTTGTACTTAGTCCACATACATACAGTTCATGTATTACTAATATAATTTCTTCAATACTATCTAAATGAATAAAAATTCATTTATCGATAAATGAATAATATATTCATTTATCGATAAATAAATAATCTCGCTAAACGAATATTTTTTCCTGGTCCCAAGAGTATTCATTTATAGAGGTTTAACTGTACATATTATTACTTGTTTTAACTTTTAAAATACAATATTTAAATTTTATAAAAAAATTATAGTATTTTAAGTAAAAACCACTGTGTATTGTTCATAAGTTCATGGAAATATCGTCTTTCCTGAGACTTTCCCGAGACTTTCTCATCTCCAGATATAGCTATTGAACTAAAATGCGCCCCTACAATAACTCATATACTCCCTCCGTCCCAGCTAATTCTGCACAAGTTGACTTTCGTCAGTTGACTCAAAAAAAGTTTGATCATTGATATCTATAATTGTGTGTAAACATGTTATAAAAAGTTGATATTGTAAAAATTCATGCCGTTAGGAATCTAACAAGATCGAATATGACAATATCCTAACTTATTTATCGATTCAAATTTGAGGTCAAAGTTAAGCAATTTTAACTTAATGAATAGTTAAACTGCAGAAATGGCTGGAACAGAAGGAGTAATATATCCTCATATAGTGACCTTAAATAACTACTTGGGCCATGTCTAGTTGGGCTTATTTAGTGCTGAATTTAAATATTTTATTAGTGTTGAATTTAATTTATTGGTGCTGAACTTAGTTTATTAATGCTGGATTTAATTTATTGGTTTTGAATTGAGTTTATTAGTGTTGAATTAAATTTATTGGTAATTTTTTATTTTGAATAATGAAAAGAATGACTCCCAAAATGGTATTGTACTCGTACATATTTTCCTTTTAGACTTATTATTCAACCAGTAGCCTGAGAACCTAAATAATTTTTTTTATTTCAATGTTGAATTTATTGGTACTGAATTTAGTTTATAAGTGTTGAAATATGATGAAATTAAATTCAACCGAATGTATTAAACCTTAGTTACTGTAACTTATTACCCGGGATACACTAAATTATTATGTACCCAATATATCATATAAAAATTGTTCAAAATCAATCTACTATATGTAGATAATTTTTTGAGATAACTAGTCAAGTTAGTCAATTTAATAGAGTAGTCAAAATTCTCATAACATCTGTCCTTTAATTTTCAAATATTCTTTAATTTTCAAATATTGCTATTTTTCTTTGAATTGATTCCTTATCCATTCTCTAAAATTTGCTTTCTGTCACAATGTAAAAATAGTTTCTACTATAAAATCGATTTAATATCGCTAGACCCGAAGACCCATTTAATTAAGAAACCAAATGAATATAATCCCGAAATAATTTTCGGCCCGTCAACGGCCTTAATTAGTGGCAGGCATAGAAAAACTAGTAGGTGACGAAACCATGCAGGAATAGAGGATGAACAGGGACTAATCCTCTCCTGCTACATGTACAAAACAAAAAGAGCTAATCATCTCTTGCTACAGTAACTAATCATCTCTTGCTACAGTAACTAATTCTCACTTTCTTCCTTTTTTTTGCCGGTAACAGCTTTCTTCGCCGTTAACGGCTATTATTCTGCCGATAACGTCCAACAAGAGATACGGCCTTTGCTCTGCAGGCCGCTATGGCGGATAGCAACACTAAGCAAGCCACACCAAAATCTTTCATCGCTGCCCTCCAGACCAAATTGCCCTCTCTAACGACATCTCTGCCTAACAATCCTGAGCTAACCCCCAAATCCGAAAACTTAGGTGACCCGGCTTGCCTATATTCCTATGAACAAATTGCCAAACTCTCTGCACATTATGCTAATGCCCTGGTCGGAATATTCACAAGGGGGAGACTATCGATGGAGCAACTAGAGCTAGCCTTCACGACGGTAGGCTTTGCGGGCAACTATCGGCTAGGTTCGTTGGACTACAAGCATGTGCTGATTAGGTTTGAACAAGTCAATGACTACCAAAGGTGCTGGATCAAGGGGACTTGGAATTTCAATGGAATACTGCTGAAGATGCTAAAATGGTCTCCTGACTTCTCTACACATAGAGAATCCCCAATTGTCCTAGTTTGGTGTATTATCAGGGAAGTTCCTCTGTACTACTATAATTCTGCATCTATTGAGGCCATTGGGAATAGCATAGGATGTTTTATTAAGAATGATCTAGCTACTGAAATGCTTACAAGGCCTTCTGCTATTAAATTGTGTGTGGAAATTGATTTACAGAAACCTTTGTGTAATTTTATAAGATTGGAATCAGTCACTAATAACAGGAAATACCAAATTGAGTTTGAAGATGTTCCTCTATACTGTAATCATTGTACCAAGTTAGGACATTCCTTGAATCAATGTCGAGCCATCCCACAAAACAAAAATGGTAAGCCATTGGAAAACCATAATCCCACCCCCACAAAGCCAAACCCATACCCAGTGGCAGGCTACTGGAAACAAATTTAGCAAGGCACCTGTAATCACCTTAGAAGATCAAACTGCTACACCCCCTCCTAGTAAAGGCAACTTAGTACACCAAAGAAATACTACAAACCTCTCCCTAAACCTCTCCTCATACTTTCCTACAGATATAAATGGAGAGCCTGAAAATGATCCCATGCAATCACCAAAAATAACACATGTTCAGTCATCCAGTGTCCCACCCCTTGAAAATGCTCAATCTTCCCTCTCAAAACTGTTAAATGCCACTGCATTGTCCAAACCTACTCCTATTGCCTATGCAAATGATGATATTCAAATTGGCTCACTCAGGCTAACTATGCATCAGTCCTCCCCCACTAACCCCCACTTTCTATACAAGGAAAGTTGGAAAATAGATTTTCTGTTCTGCAGGATTTAGACACTCTCCCCCAAACACAAGAACTCATGGAACTGGAAGTGCAGGATCTAGAAGAGGAGGCTGCTAACAGTCAACTTGCCCTCACAGCACCACAATCTATGAATCTCAAAGGTACCACTGAACAAGTCTAAGAATTAAAAAAATAACTATCTTAGTCAGCTGAATAAGATGATGTTAAGATCAGCTACTAAAAGTCATAAATCATGTGAACAATGACACACACTTTAACTGTTAACTTTTTAGTATGTAATCTTAGAGGTATGGAATCTTCTATGCTAAGACTAATCCAGTTAGTTAAGCTGAAGAAAATTCAACTTCTTTGCATAATTGAACCAATGCATGATAACAATCAGTGTCAATCATATATGGATAAGCTCAAATTTCACATAATCTCCTACTGCAAAATGGTAAAATCTGGCTTATGTGGAATAACCCTGTAACAATCTCACTAATCTCTCATCATGAGCAGTTTCTGCATGTTAAAATAGCTCACATATCTTTAAACTTTGACAGGGAAGCAGTTTTTGTTTATGCCCTCAGGAATAGAGATGGTAGGAAAATTTTATGGAATGACCTGAGAGTCATACCTAAAAGTGAAACTAATCTTATAGGAGATTTTAATACCATCACTTCACTCTCAGAATATAAAGGTCCCAGCTCCCCTTCTCTAGGAAGTATTAGGGATTTCAATAATTGGATAAACTCCTCTGGAATTCAGGAAATTAACACAGTGGGGAACCTATTTACTTGGACAAATTCAAGACTTAGGAATCTTACCTCTAAGAGATTAGATAGAGGACTCTGTACTATCCAATGGAATACAAAATTTCCATCATCTTCTATCCAAATTCTGAATAGACAATCCTCAGATCACTCTCATCTCCTCCTTCAGATGTCAACTCTAGTTAGTTCTCACCCTAAACCTTTTAGATTTATAAATATGTGGTTTAATAGACCAGAATTTATAGACCTAATTAAGGAAAACTGGTCAATTCCTAATCCTCAATCTGGAATGTTAGGTTTCTATCTAAAATTGATTAGATTGAAGAAAGTGATAAAAACTTGGAATAGAGACTGTTTTGGAGACATTGATGCCAATGTGATCGCTGCAGAGGAAGCCCTTAGATTACAGGAACTAATCTTTGACTCTACTCTCTCAGATGCAGAACTAATTAAATTACATGAGAAAAAGGCACTATTGCTTAGAGCCCTAAAGGAAAAAGAAAAATTCTGGAAGCAGAAAGCTAGATCAACATGGCATAAGCTAGGAGATAATAACACTCTGTTTTTTCACAAGACAGTACAGGAAAAGAACTACAAATTACAGATCTCTAAAATAAAAAATGGGCAGGGTCAGTGGCTTAACTCACAACCAGATATTCAAAAAGAAGCTGTGGCTTATTTCTCTGATTTGTTATCTGAACCTAACCATATGCCTAATAATACCTACTACCCTTATTTTCTGAGCCAAATTCCTACTGTCATTACTGAGCAAGATAACCAAACTCTATCTAGACCAGTCTCAGAAGAGGAACTTAAATCAGTGATTAATTCCTTAAACAAAAATAGTAGTCCAGGTCCAGATGGTTTTTCCAGTAAATTCTATGTTAAGTGTTGGGCTTTTGTCAAGGAAGATTTATCTGATGCTGTTAATGAGTCTATCTTAGGCTCAGATATGGCAAGAGGCATTTCCAGTACCTGGATAACCTTAATTCCAAAGAAAGCCACACCATCCTCCTTTGATGATTTTAGACCTATTAGCCTCTCTAATGTCATTAACAAAATCTGCTCTAAGATTCTAATGGAACGATTGAAACCTTTCATGGAGAACCTAATTTCTCCAAATCAAACTGCCTTCATGAAGAATAGAGACATTTCAGATAACATACTTTATCTGCAGAAAATGTTAAGATTCTTAGATAATAAGAATAGAGTTCCTAGCTGTATTCTTAAATTGGACCTTAGGAAAGCTTTTGATAGGGTAAATTGGGATTTTCTAAGGAACATACTAGGTAGATTTGGTTTTCATGGGAATTTTTTGAATGCTGTTATGAACAATTTATCCCAAGCTCATTTCTCAGTTCTTATTAATGGCAATCCAGTGGGCTTTTTTAAAGCTACTAGAGGCATCAAACAAGGTGATCCCCTTTCTCCTTTTCTTTTTAATATTTTCTCAAAGTCTTTCTCCAGGAGCCTCTCTTTTATATTCTGGAGCAATAGCCTCTCATACTTTCAGTTACCTTCTACAGTCACACCAGCATCTCACTTAATGTATGCTGATGATACCATCATTTTCATGCAAGCCTCTAAATCCAACCTGATTAAGATTAAAGCCTTCTTAGAGACCTTTGAATCTACCCCGGGCCAGGAATTTAATTTTGAGAAGTCTGATTTCTATATAAGTAAAAGGGCTACAGTTGCTAAGATAAATCAGGTTAAGATGATCTTAAAAATGAAAAAAAGTTCTTTTCCTTTCAAATACCTAGGTTGCCCAATCTTCAAAGGTAGAACCCTTAACATATACTTCCAACCTCTAATGGAAATTTTGGATAAAAAGCTTCTGAACTGGAAAAAAATGGTTAAGTTCAGGTGGTAAATTGACCTTAATCCAATCCTGTTTATACTCCTTACCTCAACACCTATGGACTGTTATCAAACCCCCTAAGCACATAGTTAAGAAATTTGAGAAAAATATGTCTAATTTTTTCTAGGGTGAATCAGATGGCAAAAAGAATAAAGTTTGGAAAAGGTGGACTGATTTAGCATTGCCAAGGTCTCAGACTGGCCTAGGGTTCAGATCAGTTCAGGCAATAATTGACTCCTGTTCACTTAAACTCTGGTGGAAGAGTCAATTGGGAACTACTATGTGGGCTAAAATGATCTGGTCCTTACCTCATACACATAGAAATTACATGACCTAGAAAAGAATTTGTTTAGTTAACTCCTTTGCAGAAAATAACACTCTGATTATCTATGGCAAAGGTAGCTGCAATTTTTGGTCTGCTAACTGGTGCCCTAATGGTCCACTGCTGAACTATATCCCCAGCTCCATTTTTCCCCCACTATTATACTGCTCTGTGGCTGAGCTTATAAGTAACAAAGCCTCTATTCTACCACGGATTTCTTCCTTCCTGGAACATGATACTCTCTCCCTTCTTCAGTCTGCAGAAATTACCCAAGATAGGGAGGATAGACTGATCTAGAAACCAGAAGTGACAAGTGTTTTCACCTTCAAATCTGCCTACAAGAAACTCACTTTCTCCTCGGGTAACTTCCTTGCTACCCAGTTTATATGGAATCCTAAACTACAAAGAAAGGTTTCTATTTGTACATGGAAACTGTTGCAGTCTTTCTTACCGTTTGACGATGTGCTAATCAACTGTGGTTTTAGTCTTGCTTCTAAGTGTCCAGCATGCTATCACTCAGACTCTCTTCAGCATTTTTTATATCCTGCCCCCTTGCTCAATCAATATGGAATAACATGGCATCTTTGTTAGATTTTCACCTTAGTGGTCTGGATTCAATAAATGAAAGATTTTTCTTGTTTTGGAATAGCCATATCTTCCTAGATGGCACCATCTGTTATGTAAAATTCTCCCACCACTGATCTGTTGGTGTCTTTGGAAGGCAAGAAATAGTTTCTTTTATGATAACAAATGATTTTCTTCATAGCTCATATGCAAGGAAGTCTGTGACCAAATTTATCTGTCTCTCTCTGCTAAACCTTGTTACCACAGTTCTTCCCTACCTATTACACCTAGTTTTTCACATCTAATACCCCCCCTAGACCACCTCCGAAGCCTACTATATCTGTTGTTTCTGGGAAAGGCCAAAGCCAAATTGCATAAAGATTAATGTTGATGCATCCTGGTCCTCTAATAATGCAACAGTTGACTTGATTGCTAGAAGCAGTGATGGAACCCCATGTCTTATAAAATCCACTGCCATTACTGCAGTTTCCTTCCTTCAAGCAGAGATTTTAGCTATTCTATTTGCCTGCCAAACCTTTCCAGAGCTAGATTACTCTTTCACTATTGAATCGGATTCTTTGCTGGCAGTGAAAATGATCAGGGATCCCTACACCGCTCATTGGCCTTTTTTTTTATCTAACCTCTAAAGTTCAGTCCCTGTTAAAGAATGCCGAGCTTAAACATGTTTTTAGGGAATGCAACTCTATGGCGGATGCAATTGCTAAGGATCACTCAGTCTATGATCTGGGTTTAAACCTTTTTAATCTACCTACCCATATCAAAGGCTTCATTGCTTGGGATAAGGAGCATACTCCTTATGTTAGATTATATAGGTATGGCTCTAGTTAGAATTGATACTGCTAAGATTTGTCACTTGATTATTTACAGGTACTGCAGCTTGTACTTTAATCCAAACTCCCTGCTGAAGCTCGGCTACACTCATATGGAAATTCATCTAAAATGGTCAACCTCTCCTTCCTGCTTCGGACAAGAGAATGGAATGCTCCTTAATCAGATTTTTGCTACTCAGAGATACTGCACTTGGTTTCTGTTTTCAACTTTTAATCTTGAAGTTTTAGTTTTAGAATGAAGTTGCCTGGCCAAGGGAAAGAATTAACACAGGGGGGTGGAGATTATTTCTTTTGGAATCGTAACTTCCATAAGTATCCTCCTTTGTACTTGCTAGATACACTAATGTTACTAGTAGATAGGTATTATTTTGGAGGCAACCATGTTGCCTCAATGATCTTACTGTACAAACTTATACTTTGTATCTTTCAGTTTTCAATTAAGGCCTGGGGAACCTTATACATAATCCCCCACCCATTTAAAAAAAAAAGGATGAACAGAGGCAAGACGTGTTTGAATCATACCACTTCATATTTTCATAAAACCCCAGAAAACAATGGTTGCCTTTTGCTAAGATCAGATGTTCAGGGAACTCCAGAAGGTTAGATGAATATTCACGACTTCTCTTAGATCCAAAATCAGGTCTCTTGACAGAAGGTCTGTACATAATCTTATGAAAAGATCACTTATTTTTTATCTTATACAATATATTTGTTAAATTCCATACTAAATTAAAAAATTTGAAAATATTTTTTATATTATATATTATATATTTTTACATTTAGATACATATTATTATTAATTTTTTTAACTTTTAAAATACAATATTTAAATTTTATAAAAAATGACAAAATTTAAGGTAAAAGTCACTGTTGAGTGTCCATAAGCTTATAGAAAGACCGTCTTTCCTAAAACTTCTCTTATTTTTTCGTTTAAAAAAATCAATCATCCTTAAATACAGAAAAAAACACCTAATGAAAATTATAATTAGTGAAATTGACATCCAATTTAATAAGTCTCTAATAATAACCAATCTATAGTAAGGATGTTTATATTATATATCAGCCGTTTTAATCGATTGTCTTTACCATTACAAACTAGATATCCAATAAAAATGCAATATATCCCCATCGAGGTATTAAGTTGTTTCCTGTAAAATCATGATCACTAAGCAGAGATAAGTGTTTCATCACGCATCAATATTACTACACCAAACAGAGATCTACACAATTGAAACACCACTTGATCCAAGGTACTATTTATGTTGTCCAAATTGTAAACAACCTGTAAACACATATTGACACATCCAAATAAATGAAAATAGAAACTGAACCATGAACACACAATCTGTACAACTATATGGAGAGCAAAACATCGACATGAACAACTAAATCGAGCGATCATTATGAATACAACGATCCAATCGACCAGGTAAAAAACAAGACTAATGTATGGAAATAAACATCTCACTTATTCAATAAAATAAATATTTTACAATAGAATTCATCTCCTACAAGATCGTCTTACCGTAAGACCAGAGACTTACAATAGTTTAAGGCAAAATGCAAACCAAGTTCAGGGGTCCTGGCGTAATTATTTTAATATTGGTGCTAATTAAAAATGCGCAAAAAACTAAGCGGACTAACCCGCAAATACCAAAAATATGGAAGGAATATGAGAAAGAAGACATGTTTGATGAAGGCGCACAACAAAAAAAAACCTTCCAAATATTCTTCACAGTTTCAACCGATCTCTACCATTGTAATCCATTGATTCAAAACCTTCAAACATCAAATCCTCAAATTCTGTGATTAACAATGAACAACGTCGATCAACAACAAATCAGGTTCATCATTCAAAATTACATTATCAAATCAATTTTTTGAACAATCTACGATCAGATTATGTGGATTTCATTTATTTTGCAGATCGAAAGATTAATTGATGTGCGAAGAAGATGATAGCAAAACTAAAGCTTCATCAACATGCCTTTTGAACAATAAAGGACAAATTACTATGGTGAACGACACAATCTATGAAATTGAACAAAATTATGTAAAAGGTAAGTATGAAAAACTGGAATCATCATATAAAACCTGATTTAATCTGCTTGCGAATGTCTGAGCTCCTATCGGTTGTGAATTTTTTTATGTAGACTGACTTTTTAGCTCAAAAGGTTTGTGAATGTTTTGATGTTCAGAGTTGATGCTTTGTGCCGGTATATATGAATAATGTTGTAGATCTATATCAAAGTATAACCGGAATAAATTGTTATGTTATGTTACTGATATAAAGATTGTTGTGTTGATGAAAGTACCTGATACTTGTGTTTCCGATGTCAATTTTTCTTTGAAATATTGACTGAGAGAACTAGTGTATCGTGCTATAAACAGAATGAGTGATTTGACTATGCTCATTGATAAAACAACAAGCTCAGTGATAACATAGGTAACAAATCCTGGAATGCTGATTCATAAACTAACCTGCATATACTGATATGTGATTTTTTTAAAAATGAATTGATGTTTTAATAAAAGTGTTTGATGTTTCTGCACCTGATGTCAACTGTTAGTGAAACTGATAGAATTAATCTGTGATTTTATAAACAAACCAAGTGATCTATGATTTAAATGACAGATCTGACAGATGATTTTTCTAATCTATTGGAGATAGATACAAGGGAGTGTTTATAAGGAGTGAAAGAAAGAACTTGGGAAGAGCTTGAAAAACTGTATCGAGCACATGCAACAGCGATTGGATTTAGTGTAAGGAAGTCAACAACACGACAGTCAAACCAAGAAGTAATTAGGGAAAAATAGTTCATATATGTGAAGGAAAGTCAATTTCAAGAACTAAAAACACACCTACTCTACAGCCAGAAAGGAAGAGAAAAAGGAAAACAAAAGAGTTTCCAGTGATAAGAATAGGTTGCAAAGCTCAAATCAGGATCAAGCTTGTTGATGAAAAGTTCTACAAAATCAAACACCACTTCATTGAGCACAACCATGAGTGCACAAGATCAGAATGGCAGTATCTGCAACATAGTGAAAGAAGAATTGAAAATGAAAAAGCAAAAGCAATCGAAGCTGTGGCAAAGGCAGGTCTCAAACTAGCAACAAGTTACAAATATTTAGCATGTGTTGCCCAAGGAGTAGAAAATGTAGGGCACACTATGAGAGATCACATCAATTATGTGAACATTTACATAATGGATAATATAGTAGGGGGAGATGCTCATAATGTCATAGATGAGCTTTATCAGATTGTTGTTGAGGAAGACTACTTTTTTAGTGTCAAGCTGGATGATGAAAGAAAACTGACTTCACTCTTTTGGAGGGACTCGATGATGAAATATTACATGCTATGTGGTGATGTTGTGATTTTTTACACCACTTATTGGACAAACAATTATAATCTCGTTTGTGCTCCAATTTTCAAGATAAACAATCACTGGAACAATGCACTATTTGGATGTGCTTTTTGGAGATGAAAAGGCTGAAACATCTGTATGGCTGCTGGAGGTATTTAAAAAATCAATGGGGGAAAAAGAACTTGTGACTATGTTCACTGACCGGGATTTGGCAATGGCAAAGGCAATTAAAGAGGTATTTCTATGCTCTATTAGATGATTGATGATTCAAGTTGTGTGTTTGATGTTTTACATATTAGTGATGATGTTTTAACTCTTCATACAGTTGATGTTTTTGAACCGGTGTCTAACCTATTACACTATTTAGTTGATGTTTCATTAAAAAGGTCTAACCTATTAGGTTATTAAGTTGATGTTCTAAATATCTTTTTTATTTTCTTGCTTATCATTATCTAACTAATGATGTTAATAATTTACTATTTTAAATCATCATCACAACCTATTATATAACATCTGGAAACAAATCATGGTCATATGTACAATTTCTCTTGGTTTTAACACTGCAACATGAGCATCCTACATTTAATATTGATGTTGCATTAGCAGCATATGACCTTTTTAATAAACTGGTTGATGATGCATGTACTAAAATTGTTGTTTCATAAGTATTCAAAGAAACAAAACATAGACTCTGTTTGTGGCACCTGGAACAGAACGCAATTAGTCACTATAGTAAAGTAAAGAGTGCTGAAGAATTTGTAATGGCATTTGATCACTGTTTGAAAGGTTGTGCAAACGAGGAAGAATTTGAATATGCTGGAATTCCATGATAGAAAACTACCAGCTGCAAGACAAAGATTGGTTCAAACGCTTGTACGAACTCTGGGTTAAATGGTGTACAACGTTAAGCAAGGATTTCTTTTTAGCTAGAACTTTGTCATCCCGACGTAGTGGAAGTACCAACAAAGCAATCAGTTTCAGTGCTTAAAAATGACCAACTTGACATAGTTTTTCGCAGTCTTTCGAAAAAAAGTCAAAAGTTGGAGAAGCACGGAGACAACCAAGGAGTATAATGGATTAATTGGAAAACCAAGAGCAGTAGTCGAAGGGCCCAGATTGCTGAAGCAAGTTGGGGAGATATACAATCTTAAAATATTCAAAGACTTCGAAACAGAATGGAAACTAGTGATGGGAAGTAAAATGGAGAAAATATTTAACATTGGCTATGAAGATGTATACGAAGTTAGCCCAGAAGACATGAAACAAAGGTAGAGAATGTTTATTATACACTCAACGATGGTAAAGTAGAGATCAAGTGTTCCTGCAAATACTTTGAAGAAGTAGGGTTGTCGTGTTTCCACAATCTTCGTGTGCTCTACTTACGCAACATCACCAACATACCTGGAGATTATATACTCAAATAATGGAAAAAGATGGCAAAGGGGGAAATATGGAACAGAGTACTTGGAGGCAAATCAACACAAAACAGCGTGAACAACAGTGATATGAAAGGTAAGATACCATGGTGCCATGAAATGCTTGAAAATACTACAATTTAGTGTTTAAATGTGAAGATGACAGAGAAACTCGTAGAACCCTTGAGGATGGATTAAATAGGGATTCAACTACAGTGTGTCAGCTGCTTTTAATGAAAGATCAAGAGAAAAAAGAACAATCAGCGACAAATAGTGCCAAGGATTCAACAACATAAAGTGCTCCTGAAGTTCTAGATTCAAAAAGAGCAAAAACAAAGGGAAGAAGTAAGAGGTTGAAAGGAAATCTTGAAAAGAAGAATCCAAAGGAGTATGGATCCAAAACTCCAAAGCTCAAATCATCTAAATTAGGGAAACAACAAACTTAATGAAGGATGAGTTCAGAAATTGTAGAACAAATTGGATGTTCCAGTACTTTTATGTGATGTTTCAAGACTCTTATTTGATGTTACATTTTTAAGAAGTCAGGATTTTGAAATAAAAATTCTTGCTCAACTTAGTGAAATACATAAGGTTTATTACTGGAATCATTTTAAAGTTTATTGGTTTGAAGTACTGAAATTTATTTTACAGGGATATGATGTTTTAACTTATAGCTGTGATGAATTAGAGATATGTAATGATCATTTTACTGGGAATTTACATGCAGTATCCCAAAAGTTACAACTGCAAAATGTAACATTTTTTACTTATACATTAGACAACTACTAAAATTGTGATATTCTAATTTTAAAATATAATGTTTCATATGTAATCATTAATGTAAAAAAAAACTCTACAAATAGATTAATGAGAGTTAAAGCATAAAAAATAAGCATTATTATCAACACCCTAAAACATCAAAACCTGTTCTTGAATTGTCACTGCATTACTTTAAGAGGTCAACTTCAGACCAAAATCCAAAACTAAATGTCAAATTCCAACAAGAATTCTGAGAATCACCTAAGCTTAGAGATATCAAATAGTTATCCAAACCCAAAATATTCAAAAATCATCCAAAACCAGTAATACTAAAACATCAACCAACAATGCTTGAAACATCACATCATAAACACAACTTCATCGCATCATAACAGTACTTGGCCGCTTGTCCACCCTTTTTCTGAACAACTTTAGCCCCCTTCTTCTCAGGTACAACATCAGAAGAACCTGCAACTCTTGCAATGTCCTCCAAGCTCTCAATCCCAATGTCAAAAGAAGGTTCAGCTCTAGTCTTCAATGTTTGAACTTCAGAAGTGTACTTCTTCACTGACTTCATAATAATTTCATCGATGATCAAACAAGCAATCACAAAACTAATCATGTGAACAAAGAGGAGAGGGAAGTAGGCAATGGGATTCCTTGGAATGGAAATCTATAAAGATAACACATCAAAGGCAGAAAAACACAGCCATTTACAACATCGAATGCCCTATTGTTGTACCCCTAAACAGCATCACAAAAAAATTTCAGCACAAACCCACACCAATCTAGATTCCTGATCTCATTCACATTTCCACAACCATGAAAATTTTAAAGTCAACAGTACATCTAGGTGTAGGAGTAAGGAAATTACTCAGAACATACATAAAAAATTACTTCTTAAAAACATCACCTCCCTCAGTCAACAAAGATATCTTACCCAATAACCTATCACATGGAATATTTTCATGTTTGCCAGCCCTAGATTCATCCTCCATTTATACCTCAACTCCAAATCCCTATTCTGCCCCTTACCAGAATTACTAATCTCTACAACCTCAATGTCACTTATAGGCCGACATATAGCATCATAAACATCATCCTTAGTAATATAAAACTTGTCACTACCTGCGCACTACAAGCGACTAATGGGGTTAAAGTTAGAAACTAGATAGTGAATCACTTATTTGGGCATAAAACTGATATCAATCTTCAATAATCCTTCAAACCCTATGTCAATAATTGACCTCTTCTGCCCAGGTTTCAATGATTTCACAAGCTTGACAATCTTACCATTGCTACACTTTGTAAAGTAGCCTATTTTCGAGCTGCCAATAAATAAAATAAATAAATAAGCATCAATAAAAAAGATGAAACATATTTTAAAACTATAAGTCAATAAAACATACCTTGATGCATCATTGACAACCTTCGGAACTTTGGACTTCATAAGTCCACCACCATTCTTCTTAGCCCTCTTTCTTACACCCAATTTACCTTTAACAGTAGAAGCTGTTTTACTTGTAGCAACATCTTTATCACCTTTCTCATCTAAATCATCACACTCTCCACTAGCATCATCATCACCTTCATTAGAATCATCAGAGTGTTCATCAAAATCATCAGACCTAACTTCATCAGAATCCCCCTTCTCTCCACTCACTAATTTCTTCTCAACATCTTCATCACCATTATACTCACTATCAGACTTGCTACCAATAACATCACTACCTTGTTGTGACACATCAACAACTTTTTCTGAATCTTTCTCATGCTCAGATTCTTCACAATCATCATAATTTTCTACACTATCATCGTCTCCCTCCTTTTCAAATTCCTCTTGAGCTTTTCCATCTTCCTCAACATCATCTGGATTTTCACCTTCACCGCTCGAACTGTCATCAGATTTTGAGCTATCTTCTTCAGACCCTTCATTAGTTGTCTTCTTCTTGTCATCATCCCCACAGGTCTGAACATCATGACCACTTTTAACAATATGAGTATTAAGTGTTTGAGATTGAGAAGGGGCAGTACTGAAGATCTCCTCTACAAACAAAAAGAATAAATGCACAATTAAATAAAGGTATAAGAAAAAATATAAAGAGAATTGAAAATTTAAAATAGAAGGGTCGAAAAAAATATTACCAGATAAAAGATCAACAACTCTAGCATCAGTCAACATATCTTTGTAACGAACTTTGACTGGAGAATCTTTGAAGCTGAAGAAACATTTTCAGTAGCAACACCTATACTTATATTAAAACCAAAAAATAATAACAGTAAGACTACAAAACAAGTAATGTCAAATGAAAAATGCATCAAATCAAAAGAATAATGTAACAAACAGGAAAAAAAATACAACCAGATTTAGAATAGTTTTCAATTCGAATAGCAACTTTTTTAGCACCATCAACTATATTTAAAGAAACATCATAGCATATTAGTAAGCAGGAGGCAAAAAATTAATTAAACATCAAATCAAAAATTTTAATATTCCAAAAAAAATTTTAAAAAATTACTGCTACCTTTTTCGGCAGATTTTTCAATCTGTCCAACTTGAACTAAACCAACCACCTTATCTAAATTAAATAAAACATCAAGATCAGGTTACTAAACAGGAAGAAGCAAAAAATAAAACATTAAAAATTATAAAAGAAGTATTAAAAGGGAAACCTATATTAACCCTTTTTAGCAGATTTTGCAGGCTGAGCAGAATCTTGACTTACAACATCACCTGAAAATACATGAAACATCAAACCATAGTGGTAAAAGGTAAAGAGTAATTAATGAAACATAAAAAAAAATCAGAAAAAGAAGTACTAAAAGGGAAAATAATTTTTACCCTTGTTAGCAAAAAAATTTCAGGTTTAGCAGAAACTTGACTGATACCCTTAGCTGAATTATAAGAAAAATTAAAAAATAATGATAAAAGGTAAAGAGATTCTTAAAACATCAGCAATCGGAAAAAAGAAGTATTAAAAGGAAAAAAATATTTTACCCTTTTTAGAAGATCATTTTTCAGGCTCAGCAGAAACTTGACAGACACCCTCATCTGAATTTTATGAAACATTAAACCATAATGGTAAAAGCTAAAGAGAAATTCTTAGAACAATTGCACTATCAGTTGAAGTAGGCGCGACTTAGCTGGAATGAGCTTTACTGGCACCCTCCTAAAAAACATGAAACATAAAAAAATATTTAAAATAGGTAGTATCAATTTAACAAGCAATCAGATAAAAAAATACAATATTAAAATTTGAATAATTCCTTTGCCCTCGGAATCGCTCTCACGCTCAGCGAGGGTCTTAGCCTTACCACTCATTTGTTTGACTTGTTTAAAAGCATATTTTTTTACACGCCTCTTCTGGATATTTTCTTTAGGGATAGCAGAACGGGGCCTGGAGATACTGGAACAACATCATCAGGAACTTGTTTTACACTTTATTTTGGAGATGCTACAATTATCACCTCAGCCACTTTCTTCTTTTTGGCTTTTCTTAGACTCAGAGCTGAAGGATAAACAAAACATAAATAAAAATTGAAAAAAATACAAATAACAAAAACACCTGCAGTAAATGTGGGAGTTGTCAATCCATGAATCATAACTGATTTTCTGACAGGACCACAATCTAAAAATAATAATTAATAGCAACACACACACACACACACACACACATATATATATATAGACAAAAAGTCATAAACATCAATAAGAAAGAAAGTTTAGAACTAGAATTCAGAATAATCAATTGAACAAAATAGATCATCATTAAAGAAATATAAAACATCCATAAAAAACCTAATAACATCATTAAAAAATGATTGAAATGTATGGATAAAAAAAGGTGCAACCAGCACACATACAACACCATATAGAAATAATTAATAAATACAAGTTAAAATTCACAGCACCATCACACATAGAACCATACAATACAAAGCAACATTTGTACAGGAACGGTAAATTCAAATAGAATACTTATATTGTCAAATCAAAAAGCTGGGATGATGATTTTTCAATTTTGCAATGTAGAAATGAATTCAAATATTCCCGTCAAACAAATAAAAGAAGCAACAAACCTTGAGAAGAAGAAGTCTTCCTCTTCTCCTTTACAACAACATTCGAAGAACCAGAAGGCTAGGATAATGATTTTGCAATGTTTGAAACATCTTCTTCTAAACTAACAGATTCAACTTGACCTACTACAAAACGGAAAACATCAACAATAATACAGTTACAAATGATAGACATCAATAAAAACCTGATAAACAACACGCATATGAAAATCTTCACCGCCGCAATTACCTGATGAAATAAGATCACAACTTCCAAGCGAAAAGAGTAAGAAACTACACAAAAATGACTACAAAACTCAGAATTCACCAACAAAAATGCATATTAAATAACGAAATATATTTAATAAAAGGTTAAAATGAATTTGAAAACTATAATAATACCTCATCCCAAATTAAGTATCTATTATTTATAAATTTATCCCCGGTCTCACTGTAAGACTATCTCGCACATGACTTTAAGACTATCTCACACATGACTTTATCTTTATAATATCAATTAAAATAAATCCTTGTTTTCCATTCTCTCCAAAATAAAAAGATGTCATAAAGAGTATTAAATTAAAAAGTAGTATTTTTGAGAGAGATGAAAAGGGTGATGGCAGGCATATATTATTTTTTAAAATAAAATTTCATATGTCTCAATTCAAACTGCACGGGAGACTTTTTAAAATTAAAGTTGTCAAAATTTTACCATATATTTGATTCGACAATGTTATTGTATGAGATCTTGTTGGATTTTTCGTGACAAATAATTTCTAAATATTAACTTTTTATGTATCGTTATTGTACGTAATTAAAGATAGTAAGAATCAAATATGTTTCTTGGGGATCGTCAATCTACTAATCCTATCAGATTATAACAATCAAATGAGCCTTACCGCTCATTTGGTTGACTTGTTTAACAACATCTTGTTTCACACACATCTTCTGGATATTTTCTTTAGGGATAGCAGAATCAGGGCCTGGAGATGCTGGAACAACACATCAGGAGCTTGTTTTACACTTTCTTTTGGAGAAGTTGCAACCGTCACTTCAACCACTTTCTTCTTTTTGACTTTTCTTAGACACGGAGCTGAAGGATAAACAAAAAATTAATAAATTTTTTTAAAAAAAACAGACAACAAACAACAAAATTATACAAATAACAAAAATACCTGCAGTAAATGTGGGAGTCATCAATCCACGAATCCCATTAGATTTTTCTGATAGGACCACAATCTAAAAAAAAGAATTAATAGCATAAATAACTGCAACAACACACACACACACACATATTTATAGACAAAAAGTCAGAAATATCAAAGAGAAAGAAATTTTGGAACTAGAATTCAGAATAATCAAATGAACAAAACAGATCATCATTAAAGAAATATAAAACATCCATAAAAAACCCAACAACATCATTCAGAAAAAATGATAAAAAATTTGGCAATGCAAAAAAGGTGCATCCAGCACACATACAACATCATATAGAGATAATTAATACATACAAGTTAGAATTGAAAACACCATCACACATAGAATCACAAAATACAAAGCAACATCTGTACAGAAACAGTAAGTTCAAATAGAATACTTATATCGTCAAATCAAAACTGTAAATCATCAAATAAAAATAGAGGAAATGAAAAACATCAAATGAGACACTTAAATCATCACTTCTACTAAAAACTACAATAGAAACACTGTAATTTTAAAAATCAAGCAATAACAATAAAAAAACATAAACAATAAGAACTGCATACATAACACACTTCCATAAAGAACAATAACAATAGCACCGCATAAACAAGAAAGGAAGTCAATTAAAAATATTAAAACATCATAATCAAACTATAAAACATCACTATAAGACAAAAAAACAAATATTGAAATTAATTCAAATACTCCCGCCAAACAAATAAAAAAAGCAACAAACCTTGAGAAGAAGAAGTCTTCCTCTTCTCCTTTATAGCAACATTCGAAGAACCAGAAGGCTGGGATAAGGATTTGCAATTTTTGAAACATATTCTTTTAAACTAACATATTCAACTTGACCTACTTTCTTCGACATCTACAAAATGGAAAACATCAACCATAATACTTTACAAATGATATACATCAATAAAATCTAATAAACAACATGCATAGGAAAATCTTCACCGTCGCAATCACCTGATGAATACGATCACAACTTCCAAGCGAAAAGAGTAAGAAATGCACAAAAGCAACATAAAATTCAGAATTCACCAATAAAAATGCATAAAACAACGAAATCGACTAAAATTAAAGATTATCGGTCGGAAAGCTAGGTTATCGAAATTGAACAAAGCTAGTATGTCTGATTTACCTGATTAGAAAATGAACCGATTAGCAAACACGAATGGAAGAAAACTTTAAAAATTGAACCAAAAGGTCCAAGTACACTCACAAGAAGCACAATCCGATGCGCATTAAGAAAAAAAATTGGAAGAAAATACATAATCGTAGCCAGACTATCTAACCTAGGTCGCCAGAAAAGGGGGAAATGAAGAGAGAGAAATGAGCAGTTTTAATTTGAAGAGAGAGAAATGGGCGGTTTTTGTGAGACAACTAAAAGGTAAAAATCAGGGGAAGAAAAAGAGATGCTGGATGATAAGGGTGGGACCAAATATTAATACATTTGCAATTCAGTCCCTAAAGAATTTAAAAACTATAATTAATAGTCCATCTATTATTTATAAATTAATCTCCGGTCTCGCTGAAAAACTGTTTCGCACAAGACTTTTTCTTTATTATATCAATTAAAATAAATCCATGTTTTCCATTCTCTCCATAATAAAAAGATGTGGTAAAGAATATTATATTAAAAGGTAGAATTTTTGAGAGAGAAGAAAAGGGTGATGGAGGGAATATATTATCTTTAAAAATAAATTTCATATGTCCCAATTCAAACTACACAGGCGACTTTTTTTAAAATTAAAGTTGTCAAAATTTAACAATATATTTGATTAGATATATAAACAATAATATTATTATATATGATATTGTTCGATTCTTCGTAACAAATAATTTCTAAATATTAACTTTTTATGTTTTGTTATTGTACGTAATTAAAAAGATAATAACAAGAAAATATGTGTTGGAAAATAATAGTTAGAAGGTTGAAATTAGTCAATTTTTTTAGCCTTGTTTTGAGTGGGACCTGAATATATTTTGGGTCAGTGGATATCATTTTTGGGTTCTCCTTTGCGAGTACTATAAAATTGACTATTTAAACTCTCAAAACGGATCAAGGGTGAATGTGATATGGATGTTCGAAATGTCACTTCACTACCACGCGAAGACACCTCTAGCACCGGTTTTTTTGGTTCCTAGCACCGGTTTTTGGGTGGTTAAAAAACCGGTGCCTAAGTAAGTGATGTTACATTATCACCGGTTGAAGCAAAACCGGTGCTAAATTTCTTTTATTAGCACCGGTTATATTTTGCACCGGTTTAAGTTACCGGTGCTATAATGTACCATATTAGCACCAATTTTTTGTAACCGGTGCTAGAAAAAACCAGTGTAAATTTTGTCATTCTTGCACCAGTTATAACACCGGTGATAAATAAAATTTTGTCGCACCAGATTTGTTAGCACCGGTTATGGAACCGGTGTTAAATCTGTATATCTAACACCGGTTTGTAGGTAGCACCGGTTTTTAAACCGGTGGCAGAAAAATAATTTGCACCGGTTATAGTTTAGCAACGGTTTGGGAATCGGTGATAAAATACAGTTTTATTGCACTGGTTATATGTTAGCGCCGGTAAAAAAACCGGTGCTAGAGTTGTTTATTTATTGCACCGGTTAAATTTTGCACCCATTTGAAAACCGGTGCAATGAAGTAAATATAGCACCGGTTATGATCGCACATTTTTTTAGTAGCGGTTTTTGGAAGCGGTGCTAAAAGCGTTAATTTTGCACCATTTAATATTAGCACCGCTTCTCTAATCAAAAGAAACCGGTGTTAAGAGCATGAGTAACTATTGTGGTCACTGTAAGCTGCGGCGTGCTACAGCTTCCAGCGTTCATCTTCTCAGAGCCAATTCCTTTGTTACGCTTGTATTACGACCAAGTCCTTCCCTTTTTTTCAAGCATGGTACCTATTATTTGTTGTGCATAGTAACAGAATGGTGCACGAAGACAAATTGAACAAATTCTGAGCCACAATGATGCATAGACAAGAAAGTAGGTTGAAGAAAGCATTGAATCCAATGAAGTATAATTTATGACTAGCAAAAGAAGAGCATGACGTGTTTTGTAGTGTCCTAAGATACTGAAACCCCCCTCATCGTCGAATTTGATGAGTATCAGAAGAGATGGTCAATTACCTTTCTCGTAACAGATAATACTAACCACTATCCGACGATTTGTGCAAGTCCTTGTATGATATTCAATTGAGCTATGCATTTTGGTAGAGTATTTTTTGCAAAAATACAAACCCATTTCAAAGAAATACTCCACAGTTCAACGCTCCCCAGTGGAGTGTAATCTTCCGGGAATTGCTGAAACAATGCATTAAATGACATGTTAAGAGAAGGATGTATATGTGAGGATAACAAATACATAGAAGAATTGTAGGAAAACATACCGGAATAATGTCAATATCATGTACGTGCCTAACAATTTTTTCCATGTAATACATGCAATGGTATCCACACTCCCAAGTACTACTTTGTATCTTGTGCTGATGATGGAAAAGACAATTTGTTGAACCGATTACGAAGATGAAAATGACACGTGAAATATGAAGGTATGAGATGATACGTACACTGATGTTTATGACATCCCAAGTGTAGTTGGAAGGGTAGGACCTATTTTGTTTGGAATTGGACCGTTGATATTTTGTTGCAATCCTACAATAGATGGAAACCTATTTTTGTCAACATGAGGAATATTATTTTCAGAAATTGGGGTTCACACAATATATGATAACATACTGAGTAACAGTAATTGTAAATAATTGAGCCAAGAGAGTGCGAAACGTACAAGAACACAATTACGGGAACAACCATTTTTGAAAAAAAATCGAAGCTGAAGGAAAGAAATGAATGTGTTCCACTTACAAATGAATCATTTTAAGGCATGATCTATTTCCTTTGGAAATTCCCTCAGTCATTGAGTCGATGCAATATACTCGATCAATTTCTAGTACGAAGACAAGAAAAAACCAATGGTCCCTATGGGAAAAAGGGAAAAACAAAAGTACTTAAGATATATTCTTAAAATAAAATCACAGCACATGATTGCTTTCGTTTCCATGTGGGCGGGTCTAGCTACTCGGAAAACGAATGGAACTTACTCTCGATTGTATGGGAAGATGTACATCCTTGCTTAAGTTCGGCACATGACAGCCGAAACCTCGTCCGCAGTCAATTCCACCCTTTGATTTGCTTTCTGAGCCATTGAGTTCGAAGAGGCAGGAATAAACTGGACATGGCCTCCACGTACCACCCCATCGCAGAGGTATCTTGCAAATTAATATGGTTAGTGAAGCAAATATAATGATACTTGTATCTATGAATAATGAAAGCATGTACTTCTTACGATGCCCATATATCTAGTTGGCAGCCACTGATCCACTCCATTTCATCATCTGCGTCCAAGCTGTTCATGAACAGTCGTATATTGTTAGTAAATATGGCTGTGTAGACTTCTTCTGATCCGAACACCTTTGCGTTGAAATTGATGCGGAATACTTTTTCTGGTCCACATATTTGTGAAGATAGCCGTAAAGCATCATTAATCTGGTGAACATCAGCGATGCATTCTTGGTTTTCCGTGGCTCCCTAATCATTACATTTAGAATCTAATAATGTTAGTTGAACAATATTTGTATGTAATTCAGTAGTGGATGATAATGTAAAGGCTGAAATGAGTTCTCACAAATATGTATTAGGGAGAAATCGACGAGGGAGGATTTGGTTGCCCATTCTCCGGTGATGTATTTTTTCTTTTGGTATTTGCTAATGGGTAAAATGTTAGTGATGTGTAGGAGAAAATCAGTCGGAATGAAATAGTATAGGGGTATGTACCTTTCCTTTTACCGATCGAGCGGCCACCTCTCCAGGAGGAGTATCTTCCTTAGCAACTGGTGTGAGGTTTGTTTGAGGACTTCCAATTTCGTCGACCACCATTTCTTGCGGAGGCGGTTGCTGCTCGTTCTCCTACGTTTGTAGATGAATAACATATCATGTTATTGTATTATCTAGAAAGATATATATGAGCACCGATGAGAAGAAGAATACAATTATCACACCTCATCATCATGTTGCTCTATGACACTTATTAGCTTTCCCGGCCATAGAATGTTATATCCAATGGCCTGAGTGACAAACTCAAATTCTTCATGTTCAATCGGCAAAGGTGCCTTTGGTATGATCACAGGTCCTTTTAGATTTACTCGCTCCCACTTTATGGGTAAGTCAATTTCTGCTTCCTTTGGAAAGAATATACCAAATGCATCTACCTCCCTTTCTCCATGATGGTTCAAAACATATAGGCAGCATTTTTTTCCTCTCTGAGAGATGAACTTAAAGATTGGGTAAATACATCGGTCGGGCAATGACTAAGTATTCTCTATTGAAGGAAAACAGATAAAGTTGAAAGTGCAAGCGATAGATTATAAGAAGTAATGAATTGTACATGTAGCTGTTGAAGGCTGCAGCGCGCTGCAGCTTTCAGTGCCCAGCTGAGACTGAGAGCTACAGCGCGCTGGAGCTTCCAGCGTTCATCAGCAATGAACTGTATCCCCACAACATCAATCCAAATCAGGAAATGGAAATCCATATACTACAAATCACATAGCAAGAAAGGAACAAATACGATTGCAGTTCACGGTATGGACTACCTTGTCATCCGCTGCAGCGAACTTACGGGCATCCAAGTGTGGGGGAATAGGTTTACCCAATTGCCCAGCTAGCCAATTTGTTTGGGCCTCAAGTAAAGCAACAAATGTTTCCCTGAGCTCGATGACATCTATTGGCTGTTTGTTTGAATTTGAAATTTCCTCAGATTGTTTCGTGTTTGTGCTCCCACATCGACTACATGCGTAACAGGTGACAGTCATATGTGGTAGGGCCTCGTTCACCTTAGAGGTTGCGAAGCAACCTCTCCTACGACCCCCGTGATCCTTCCTACCCGTTGCTTGAACTAGAATATCTTCTTTTCCATGTATAACCAAATCTCCCTTTTGCTTCTTATCCAAAAGGTTTTTCTAAGAAACAAAGAAAATATAAGCCATTTGATCGGGATAACATCAAAGAATATCAATAGAGATAGATTAAATTATGAATTATGCTCACAATAGTGGGGGTTGCTCTTCGGATGGAGTCGTTGGTGTAGGTTAATAATTGCTTGTCCCAGTTAGCGGCAAGGAACACTTTCGAGCGGTCCGGTTTGAAATCCATGCTTTGAACTAAATCCTCTGCTTCTTCTACACTTTGACCTTCATCCAGAAGTGCCTTAATTTTAGCATTTGTTTTCCTCTTCTCGAGTTCTACTGCAACTCTACGGTTCCCTCCACTCCCCGTGTGATGGATGTAGTCCTTCTGTGAAGCGTTTAATTTTGCTGCGTCACTTACCGCCTGTTTGGACATCAATTTGTAAACTGCTCTCATCGTAAAGACTAGAGAAAAATAATATTGAAGGAATTACCTTGAATTCAGGGGTTGACCTGTGTTTCACAAACAGCTCCCCCTCATTTTTGTCCATCCAGCGATAGTCTCTCCATGCACAAGAGCCCGGTTTTTTTTGCACAATGTACTTGTTCGCCACCTTAGTCTTCCAATTCCTCCACTTTTCTCCTGCATAAATTGTCCATTTATTTCGGAACTTATTCATCTCATTGAAAGTCATTTTCGTTTGTAAATCCCAGCTAATCTGGAGGATAAGGAGACATGTT
This sequence comes from Rubia yunnanensis, assembly GCA_037428765.1. NCBI lineage: Eukaryota > Viridiplantae > Streptophyta > Magnoliopsida > Gentianales > Rubiaceae > Rubia > Rubia yunnanensis. Next base: position 109,501,028 of record CM075064.1, read on the forward strand.
GTTAGTGCGACATGTAACGAAGTTGACATAAACAATGGAGGATTAGAAGACACTTACGAGAATGTCTTCCCATGCATCCTTCTTCACATGGTCTGGGACTGATCTCTAATTATACCACGTCCCGAAGCGGATTCTTCGCCGGAAGGCATAGCTAACATACATCAACCATCAGCTGCGCATAACTAGGGGTTCGAAGTCATCATCGAAGAATATTTTAAGAGGCTTCTTTTGTTTCGCAAGCAACACGGACTTGCACGTGGCTGTACCTCTGCGCTTGCAATACTCTCCAATCTCAAACTTGTCAAAGCTCCCACTCATGTCTTATTTTACCATAGTTTCTTCTTCTTCTCCTGACTTCTCTGATCCCGAGCAATATTTCCGTGCATCAGCCCCTTCCTCGCTATTTTCGTCACATTTGGCATCCTTTGGAGGGGTAAAACATTTATCGGCAACAGTTTGTCTACCACCGGAGTCAAACAATTTCTTCCTTGGTGGCACCACTGAATCCCTTCTATGAGTAAATAAAACACAAGAAAAACATTAATCCAACACAGCCCTTTGCGAATTTTCACGAAAATTCAACCGAGTTCAACAAATTCGTATAGGGGGCATGTGGGTAGGCAAAAATTATGACATAACAAGCACGCATATCATGTATGAGCATGAAACAACACCCACAATAGTATAAGAAGAAACGTCAACACAAACTCACACGCAAAGAGACCAACCAAAATATAGCTACTCATTAAACCCGGGAAAGATGGAAACTACCAATGGGTGTTACCTTATTCCGTCAACAACCGGCCGTCTTGGTTACCCCCTCCACTGTGAAGATTCCAACCTGGGTACGAAATTTGTGGAGTAGAATGTCGATAAAATTGGTGTATTTGGTTGGCGACTAGGATTGGGAGGTTGAAGCTCGACATAAATGGTGAAGGGAGGGACACTGTTTTTGGGGGAAATCTGCACGGGGTTATGGTGGGAAGAGGGGGAACTTGGGATTAGGGATGTGGTGGTGGAAAGAACTCGGTTCAATGTGGTGGGGAGGGAAGGGTACGGAAACCGGGGGTTAAGGATATGGAGGGAAAAGGGAAACTTTTGGAGGGAATGAAAATGAAGCTTTGTTGGCACATTTTGGTATCTTATAATTTTAAATGCTTTAATTTAAAAACAATAATCCATACGAATGGGAGGGATATGTATATATTCCCCAGGACCTGGAAAAGATCGTAAAATCTTTAAAATTTTATACTCCCTCCATCCCAAAATAAATGGTGTGCGATAGACTTCCACGTTCATAAAGAAACGTGTCTAACCGCTAATGCGTTGAAACCATCAAGCAAGGAAGTTACAGATACTCTCTACCTTTCCATTACCTCCTCTCCCTGCTTCCCAACTATATATCCTAACCTAAGTTTTCAGTTCCCTTCTCTGATATTTCCCCCCAGACCACCACCAAAGCTAACTATTTCCACAGTATACTGGGAATCTCTAGATCACAGTGTCATCAAGGTTAACGTGAATGTATCTTGGTCTAATTCCTCTGTTTCAATTGGCTTAATTGCTCGCAATCACCAAGGTTTACCAATCCTTATTAGATCAGAGACCATAACAACCACATCTCCACTGGAATCTGAAGTTAAGGCAATTCTTATGGCCTGTCAGATATGTCTGGACAGATATCCCAACCTCATTATTGAATCTGACTCGCTACAGGCAGTAAATATGATTAATGATCCTTCCATTTCCAAATGGACCCTATACCCTCTAGTTTTCCGAGTTCACACTCTTTTATCCCATGCTACCCTAAAGCACACATATAGATAATGTAACTCAGTTGCGGATGCCATTGCGAAATATCAAGCATCCTCTGCGATGGTTTCTTCTTTGCATGTGACCAACATTCCGGCACATATTAAAGGATTAATTTATATGGATAGTATTCATTCACCTTATATTAGAATCCATAGGCAAGCCTTTAAATAAGATTGATACTGCTGATCTTTCCTCTATTCTGTCTCAGGTTATGGACTACTTCCCTTAATGGCTTTGGATTTTTCTTCTGCTCTTTCACGATGGCAGCCATTTTTCACAGTCCCATTTGCGCTTTCACATGGCGGATTCCCAGTTTCTACCTATGGAAGCATAAGTCCAGTTTTGGCTACTGATCTTTGGAATCGTTTCAAGTTTTCCCATTTGATGCGTTGAAACCATCGAGCACTCGAGCCTGGAGCCCTCGAGCACTCAAGCCTTGGAGCCCTCGAGCCTTGGAGCCCTCGAGCACTGGAAACCTCGAACACTTAAGCTCTCGAGCGCTCGAGCCTAGGAGGCCTCGAGCCCTGGATCCCTCGAGCACTCAAGCTCTCGAGCCCTACCGCCCTCGAGCCATCAGGCACTCGAACCATCGAGCACTCAAGTACTCAAGCCCTCGAACCATCGAGCACTCGAGCCTGGAGCCCTCGAGCCCTAGAGTCCTCGAGCACTCAAGCCTTGGAGCCCTCGAGCACTGGATACCTCAAACACTCAAGCTCTCGAGCCTCGAAGGCCTCGAGCCCTGGATCCCTCGAGCACTCAAGCTCTCGATCCCTACCGCCCTCGAGCCATCAGGCACTCGAACCATCGAGCACTCAAGCACTCGAGCCCTCGAACCATCGAGCCTCGGCCCCTCGAGCCCTGGAGTCCTTGAGCACTCAAGCCTTGGAGCCCTCGAGTGTTGGAGCCCTCGAGCACTGGATACCTCAAACACTCAAGCTCTCGAGCCCTCGAGCCTAGGAGGCCTCGAGCCCTGGATCCCTCGAGCACTCAAGCTCTCGAGCCCTGCCGCCGTCGAGCCATCAGGCACTCAAACCATCGAGCACTCAAGCACTCGAGCCCTCGAACCATTGATCCTCGACCCCTCGAGACCTCGAGCCCTGGAGTCCTCGAGCACTCAAGCCTTAGAGCCCTCGAGCACTGGATACCTCAAACACTCAAGCTCTCGAACCCTCAAGCCTAGAAGGCCTCGAGCCCTGGATCCCTCGAGCACTGAAGCTCTCGAGCCCTGTCGCCCTCGAGCCATCAGGCACTCGAAACCTCAAACCATCGAGCCTCGACTCCTCGAGACCTCGTGCCCTGGAGTCCTCGAGCACTCAAGCCTTGGAGCCCTCAAGCCTTGGAGCCCTCGAGCACTGGATACCTCAAACACTCAAGCTCTCGAGCCCTCGAGCCTAGGAGGCTTCGAGCCCTGGATCCCTCAAGCACTCAAGCTCTCGAGCCCTTCCACCCTCGAGCCATCAGGCACTCGAACCATCGAGCACTCAAGCACTCGAGCCCTCGAACCATCGAACCTCGACCCCTCGAGACCTCGAGCCAGCAAGCACTTGACCATTAACCCCTCGAGTCTAAAACTTAATATTCAATTGGCCTAACATTCAGCCCAAAATAAAAGTAAACTTCAGCCCAATTAGTATAAGGTGTTTGTGTATTAGTCTTTGATCCACAACCTCTGCTCCTCCGTCACCTTCATCCGCCGTTCCCATGGCCATTCCTCCGTCGTTCCCAAACCCCATCCTCCACCGTTCCCAAGCCCCTTCCTCCGCCATTCCCAAGCCCTCCGCCGACCCCTGCTCCCTCCACCGTCCTCTACTCTCAAGGTGTTGTCCCCTGCTACCTCCGCCGTGCCTTACTCCCTCCGCCGTCCCGGCTCCCTTTGCCGTCCACTTCTCCAGCCGCGCCCCTTCATCGGCCAAGCTCTGTCCGACTATCATCGAATCTACACCAAACACCACTCGTCAACAACCCGTACTCCGAATAAGGTAAGGGGATTATTTTCCTAAGGTTTGTACCAAGAATTTCTTCCTCAAGGGTTGATTTCATGATAATGCCTCATTGTGTCAATGCCCTCATTGTGCCCTTGTTTTCGGCATTGGTGAATAATTTTGTGCATAACCTGATTGTTCATGATATGTGATTCTGGATGGCAAAATCCGTGCTCCGATATGATATGATAATTTTGTGCATAACCTGATTGTTCATGAAATTTTTTCTTGCTCAAGGGTTGATTTCATGATAATGCCTCATTGTGTCAATGCCCTCACTGTGCTCTTTTTTTTGGCATTGGTGAATTATTTTGTCCATACCCTGATTGTTCATGACATGTGATTCTGGGTGGCCTATTGATTCATCCCAGGATTTATAGAATGTCCATATAATTTAATTATTTTACTTCTGTTAATATTATCTGAAATTGGGATTAACTGTGAATAAACATTATTCCATATTCAGCCTATGAGAAAAAATGCTTAATTTAGAATAAGTTGATTCTGTATTATTTACCTTTCTGATTGTGTATTATTTACCGTTTTGCATTCTGGCTTCTGTTAACACATTTAGTTTAACAGACATGGCCCCCAAAAAAGGTGCAACCAAGCAAAAGAACAAAACCCAAAATCCAAGGAAAAAGGCTAGAGTGGTGGAGGGGGAGGATGTCGAGCACGGGACTCAGATTGTTCCGTCGACTGAGCCCATACCAGCCGCAGAGTCGGACTGTACTGAGCATATTACTGTGTACAAGGACATCATCTCGAGGGGCCTCATCCTTGAGAGAGGGTTGAGGCTGGAAAAGCCCTTCAGGAACTATGTGAAGGAGCACGGCTGGGAAGGCTTCATCGCACAACCACCGTGTGCAAACCAGACCATGGCGTGTGAATACCTGTCGCTCATGAAGTACAAGAATTCTGCAACTGTTTTCCTCCGGGGACATTTAGTCGAGTTGTCTTCGGATTTGATCAACAAGTTCTACAGGATCCCACCAAAGCCCTCGAGTTTGTATGAAGCCGCTGACACCGCAGTTGAACAAGCTTCATGGGAAGACATCATCACAAAAATCTGTGATGACAGCGACGTAGTAATTTGGAATCTACCACAAGAATGGTCCAGCATAGAGAAAAAGTACTTGACTGAAGACATGAACGTGTGGTACAGTTTCATAGATGCCCGGCTACTCCCCGTGAAATTGAATAGCGAGGTTCATTGGTCCCGTATGCTGCTGCTCTACAAAATAAAGAAGAACATGAGCAACGATGTTGGGAGTACAATAATGGCATACATCTGGGATTGTGTCAATGCCCATAACTGCATAGGCTTGCCCTCACTCATCACTGTAATATGCGTGGAAGTAGGTTGCAGATACAAAGATGATGATGTCACAATGATGCCAAAGCTCCCCATAAACCCTCTCATATTCTCGTAGAAGAAGAACGTTGCTGAGTCATCTAGGGCGGCAACAAGTAAATCATCGAATGGGAACTCGGATGGGGACTTGGCAGCATTGCAACTGAAGGTGGATCATTTGGTGCGCTGGACATCGCAGGTTGGGAAGATCCTCACAGCCATGTGTGGCGAGAGAATCAATGAATTGGGTCCAATCCCTACCTTTGATTCGCCAAGGCCCAACACGGTGGAGAAGAGGGTGCGCAGGAAATGACTGCCCACATTGAGCTCACATCTCCATATTATCAGGTTGTTTCATATGCTAGTTTAATTTGGATGTCTGACTCGTACATTTTTTGCTTTCGAAACATACATTGCTACTTTGTTGGTACTGTTTGGATATGATTTTAGAATGTTAGCTTTCAAGCCACATAACGTATTTGTGCTGTTGTCTTAAATGAACTGCATGAGCAATTCGTTTCAGGTTCATGTGTGTGTAAAATTGCTGCAGCACGCTGAACCAGTAGAGCTGCAGCACGCTACAGCTGCCAGAACCTACCATAGGAATAGAAAGCCAATTTTTTTACCAGTCTTTACCTAAACCGCTGGAGTACGCTGCAGTGGACAGAACTGCTCGAAATGGCAACAAATTGGGAGATAATTGTACAATAGTTGCCAGGGGCAACAAAACCCAGCAAAGTACAAAAGGTAATTAAATTTTAACTTCGAAATCATTGTTCGACCCCCCTAGTCTACAACCAACTTCATCTTCTTGGATTGACTGTCTCGAAGTTCTCGGCCATCGTCATCTATCAAAATTCCATCTTTGTGTTTCCTCAGTATGGCTCCCGCCTCAATCCCATTGTCACTAGGTAGAAGGGAATAGAGGGGAACTCTAACCTTTCACTTGTAACCTCAAAATCAATTTCATCGCGGAAAGAGAATTTCCTACCTTGTACCACAACAGACCAACCTACATTGCACAGGTCATTTATGTAGAAAACTTGTCTTACTTGTTCGGCCAAAATAAACTGATCATTTTCATATGCCACACGAGTCGGGGCAACAAGGGTAAATCCCATTGGATCATCATTTCGAACCCCAGTTGTGTTATCAAACCATTGGCACTTGAATACCGGAATCTTGAATTCTCCATAGTCAAGCTCCCAAATCTCATCAATAACACCATAGAACAACATCACAGCTAGGACTGGTTTTTTGTCTTTCTTACTTGCTTGCCACATAGTCTCCGACTCAATGTATACCCCACTATTTTGTGTCGTGCTCTTCAAATCTTGGTCCCTAGTAGCGAAAGAAAAATCATTGATGTCATATCCAGAATACCTCAAAACCGTGCAGTTAGGCTTCCTCACAAATGCCCTAATTTTTGGGTCGTAATCAGCAACATTGCATCGATTATATAACCAATTCAAAAACTTGTCATTGTGCTCCAATTGAACTTTATTAGGGGGCCACGTGGGATGACACTCTGTTATCGAATTAAGGTGCTCGGTCACATAAGCAGTAGTCTCCAAACAATTCCTCAACACATACAAATGAACTGGCATCAGATCACTATTCAATGGAGTAAATAACGTTCCCTTCGACCTCGGCTTGCCCCCCTTCCTCCCAACATGTCGATTCAGGGGCACCCCAAATTTTCTGTGTCCCTGCAAATAGCAAGAGAAAAATTCAATCACTTCTTCGGTAACATACCTCTCAACAATACTAGCTTCCGGCCGACTCATACATTTCACGTACCACTTAAAGACTTTCATGTGACGCTCGAATGGATACATCCAACGCATGCCAACTGGACCGCATATCTCTACCTCCCACACTAGATGGACGACCAAGGGAACCATTATATCAAAAAATGATGGAGGGAAATACATTTCCAACTTGCATAGCACAACAACAACATCTTTTTGTAGGACATCCAGATGGTCCCGGTCAATAGACTTCCAGCATATAGAGGCAAAAAATATACAAAGTCTAGTGATTGAGTGCCTTACGTCGGCCTCCATTACCCCACGAATAGCAATAGGTAAAAGTTGTTGCATCAAAACATGACAATATGAGATTTCAACCCCGTCATCCGACAATCCTTCGTAACTACCCGACTGACGTTCGATGAATAACCAATGGGGACCTTCACTGATTTCAAACTATCACAAACTGAGATTCTCTCCTCCTTAGACAAGGTACAAGGTACAGGGGGCAAGTACGTCCTCTTACCCTTCACTTCTGGGGTGAGGTCATTTCTGATTTCCAAATCAACCAAGTCCAACCGGGCATTCAAACAATGTTTCGTCTTCCAAGGAATATTCAAGAGGGTGTCTATCAAACTTTCACAAACATTTTTCTCAATATGCATCACGTCTAGGCAATGCCTAACCTCAAGATGCTCCCAGTATGGTAGATAAAAAAATATTAACCTTTTCTTCCATGGCCCACCACAATGTATTTTGTCCTTACATTTGTACTTCCCCAACACCACTCTTAATTTCTTAACCTTACTGTGAATCTGCACACCAGTTAGTGGTGTAGGGGATTTCCTTCATTCTTTCCCGCCAATAAAATTGACCACATCATCCCGGTATTTATGGTTTCCGTGGAGCCATTTTCTATGGCCAAGATACACTATCTTTCTTCCATGTCTTAACTGTTTGAATTCAGTCTTCTCCTCACAAATGGGACATGCTTTGTGCCCCTTCACAACGTACCCAGAAAAATTTCCATAGGCTGGAAAATCATTAATCGTGCAAAAAAGCATGGCACGAAGTTGAAACTCCTCATTCATATGGCCATCAAATACCAACACCCCTTTATCTTCCCACAATATCTTCAAATCATCGATCAATGGTCTCAAATACACATCAACCTCATTCCCAGGTTGTCTAAGACCTGAGATTAACATAGGCATCATAACATATTTACGTTTCATGCACAAATATGAGGGCAAATTTTATATAACAAACATCACGGGCCACGAACTATGCTTCGATGACATATTACCAAATGGATTCATCCCATCAGTACACAATGCAAGGCAGAGATTTCTAACCTCCGAAGCAAAGGAAGGATGTCGCTTGTCAAAATTTCTCCATTGTTCACCGTCCGCCGGACGTCTTATCTTGTCGTCATGTAGCCTTTCCCGCTCTCCATGCCATCACAAGTTCTTCGCACCTTCTGAATTCACGAATAACCTCTTCAACCTAGGAATTATAGGAAGATACCACATACACTTCAATGGGACCTTCTTCTTTTTCTTAGCCAAACACCCATCATCATCATCATTCGTCACACCCTTATATCTTGCATTTTGGCACACGGGACATTCAACCGCATCTATCAAATCACCGTCATACAAAACACAATCATTTGGACATGAGTGTATTTTCTTGTATTCCAAACCAAGTGGACACAATATTTTCTTGGCCTCGTAATAGGTTTTCGGAATTCCATTCCCTTCCAGAAACTTATCCTTCAGAATCTTTAGTAGTGAATTCACACTTGCATCACTCCAAGAACTTGTAGCTTACAAATTGATAACCTCCATAAAAAAAGAAATTACGGCATCCTTACTTTTACATCCCGGATACAATGGCTTCTCTTTCTCGTCGAGCAAAGAACTCAACATTGTAGGCTTCCCCTCAAAATCTCTCACAATGTCATCGAACATACCATCAACTGTACATTTGTCTCCATCTACCTTGTCAAACCCACCGTCATGTCCTTGCTCAACCTCTCCATGAAATGTCCATACAATGTAACCTCCATTAAAGCCGTTCTTCAACAAGTGAAATCTAACAACCCCACGATCATCAAACCGTTCACGACACAAGCATCTTTTGCATGGACAAAGTATCCTCTCCTCCCAACCAAAGGTATAATCTAGAAACAAATCAATAAATGCAATATGTTCACCACTCCCTCTAGCTACACTTGGATAGTTGACCATTTTTTCCCTCCATGCAAACATTGATTCTCGGTCCGTTGTATCTAAACAAGACAAAACACACCATTACACATATTTTCATTGGTCAAAAATACGAAAAATGAACATGATTTTTTTTGCTACACAATACTAAACGTGTCATGTCCGTGTATAAGTATGCGAATCGATCAACTGCATGTTCTCGGAAACATATAAATATATATATATATATATATACACCATCTACCAAAAGAAACACAAAAATGTTCACATCAACACTCATTAATTTGCACTCTCTTAACATGATCGATACTCAACCAACATAAGCCAGGCATAGAGAAACCAATAATAAATACGAAAAAACTACCTCCAATCATGCATTTATGGTTCTAGTTGATTGGAATTTCCAAAAATTAATGAATACTTACTTCCATGAGTCTTCATTTGTTTGAGTTATTGCACACCTTCCCAAGAATTCTACCATCTAATAATGGATAAGGTTCAAGTTCAGAACTAATATAAGAGGGTAAGTTTGGAGCATTAAATGCTCAATTTAGCACCGGTTTTTGTCAATAGTACACAAAACCGGTGCCAGGTTTCCCGTATTTTTCCACGAATTCATTCAGCACCAGTTTCTACATTTTCATAACACCGGTTCCTATAACCGGTGCCAAAAACATACATCACGCCGGTTTTCTAGGATTCTTTGCACCGGTCTTAAAATCGGTGCGAATATAACACCGGTTATCGTTATTCTTAGCACCGGTTTCTTGACCAGTGCTAAACTCTCAACGGTTTCCACAAATTCTAGCAGCGATTTCCTGACCGGTGTAAAAATAACACGGGTTTTTATTTAAATAACCGGTGCAAAAATATTTTTAACCGTTGCCACAATAACACCAGTTTTACAACCGGTGCTAACACAAAAAAAAACCCATTTCTAAAACATGATTTGCATCGGTTTTCATAACCGGTGTTAAAAATCGGTGCCAGAGGGGGTCTCTGTGGTAGTGCTTTTAAAAGAGGAAAAATGGGCAAAAATTGGCCCAATATATTTTCTCTTGACTGTCCAAAATGCGTATAGACCACATGAAAGTCTCTGGAACCAACCGCATAGTATATGGAATTCCTTGTGTGTAATTCTTAAGAGATAAGAACGACATACTTCCATATTTTGTGAGATATCTTGTCTTAAATAAATATGCGGTTTACCATGTTTAGTATGCTAAAAAATATGTGCAAATATTTCTTCCATTTCCAGAAGATTTGATTCGATTATTAATGGAATGCCTCGGATTTGGTGAGTTGGTGATTGGAGAATATTCTTCTCTAATTACATAAAATCAGAATATGACATTTCCATGACTAGGGTCTCTTAGAGTAGTATAAATAGAGCCTCTAACTCAGTCAGAAAACTCGCACCATTCTCAAGTTCCTCATTTCTTCTAAACTTGAGTCTCACTTCTTTCTTTCTCTGTCAGTGATAGTCCTTCGGGCCTTGCGTGAATCTCAGGTAACTCTTATGTGTTAATTGTTACCTGCGATGGTTTTACCCTAGAGAACGATGTCCACGACGGGACTCATTCGTTTCAAGGGCAGCGAGTATTACTTGTGACTCCATCACTTTGTGATTACTTGAAACGTGATTTATACTTTGATTATTTGTATTTCAAGTTTTTCGATTGTATGCTTGAATAATTTATAAAAGTTTATTATTCTTGCATATGTTAATTGCTCGTTCAATTTTTGTTATTTAATTGTTCGCATAATATAATCAATATATATCCAACAGTCTTGAAACGAATGATCTTTGTTGAGATATATTGATTCGTAAATATCTTACAAAATTATGTGTATGCTCTGTATATCTTAATTTGTGCAGAAAATTATTTTGGAAATTCTTATGGCTTTGAAAATTTATTGGATTTTGGTTGTTTACAAAAAAAATAATATTGAGCAGTTGGTTATGTATAATTATTTAAAATATTATACTATGATATTTGATGTGTACTTATATTTAATGATGAATAATTTTGTATGTACACATTGATGAACCCCAGAACCATGTCGAGCAATGACTCTACTAAGACTACCCCTGGGGCAACGCCTCTTGTGGTTGTTCCTCATGTTGAGAAACCAGAGAAGTTCAATAATGGTATGAACTTCAAGATGTGGCATCAGAAGATGCTCTTCTACTTGTCCACTATGGGTTTGGAACATTACGTGCACAAAGATCGGCCAGTTGTGAATGAGAAAAGCACTAAGGAAATTCAAAATGATACGGTGGAGTGGAACTCTAAGGTGTATATCTGTCACAACCTCATTTTGAATAGTCTTTATGACGCCATTTGGAATGTTTATCAGGTGAAGAAGCCTTCTAAGGCGTTGTAGGAAACTCTTGACCAAGAGTACATGGGTGAGGAAGTTGGATCCAAGAATTGGGTCATCGGCAAGTTCCTCGACTACAAGATGGTTGATGCCAAGTCTGTGGTCATTCAAGCTCAAGAGCTTCAAATGATGATCAATGAGCTGATAGCTGAGAAGATGAAAATGTGCAAGACTCTCTTAGTTTATTGCATCATCGAGAAGCTACCTCAAAGTAGGAAGAACTTCAAGAGTTATCTGAAACACAAGCGAAAGGTGATGACCATGAGGGATCTGATCCAAAAGCTTTGTGTTGAGGAGGATAACCGCATATCTGAAAAGAGGATGAATGGATCTGTGCCTGTGGCAAGGACCAATCTCGTGGAGGTTTGGTGGGAGCTCCAAGTCGAAGAAGCCCAAGGCAAAGAAGGGATCCAAGTTGAGAGCTAAGGGTGGAGTTTCGAAGAAGTCGAAGTTCACTGGAAAGTGTTACAACTGCAACCTCATTGGCCATAAGTCCTCCGAGTGTAAGAAGCCAAAGAATGCCAAGAATGCCAAGAATGAGGCCAACATGGTTGAAAATCTTGCACTAGATGTGAATAACATCAATCTGTGTGCTATGATATCTGAAGTTAACATGGTGGACTCCAATCCAAAGGAATGGTGGATTGACACTGATACCACTAAGCACATCTGCTCTATCAAGGAAGTTTTTTTAAACTTCAAGGCAATTGAAGATGGAGAGACCATCTACATGGGCAACTCTGCAACATCCATGGTGAAAGGGCGTGGCACTGTGGTGCTGAAGATGACTTCTGGGAAGGAGTTGACTTTGAATAATATTTTGTATGTGCCAGACATTCGCAAGAACCTTGTGTCTGATTCTTTGTTGATCAAGCATGGCTTTAGGCTAGTGTTTGAGTCTGATAAGTTAGTCTTGTCAAAGCAAGGTATGTTTGTAGACAAAGGTTATGAGCTAGATGGTATGTTCAAGTTGAACACCATGGTTGTACCTCCTAAGAAAGATGAAATGAATGCTTCTTCTGCTTACATGATTGAGTCTTCCAATTTATGGCATGGTAGACTAGGACACGTTAATTATAATTTGATAAGAACATTAATTAACATGGAGAACATACCTAACATGAAAATTGATGCCTATCATAAGTGTGAAACTTGTGTTGAAGCTAAGATGACTTAAACGTCTTTCAAACAAGTAAAATGAAACACGAAACCTCTTGAGTTGATACATACCAATATATGTGATCTCAAGTTCATGCAAACAAGAGGAGGTAACAAGTATTTCATTACCTTCGTGGATTATTGCACGAAACACTATTATGTGTACTTGCTGAAAAGCAAAGATGAGGCAAATTGAGAAATTCGTTCTCTATAAAACTGAAGTTGAAAATCAACTTGATAAGAAGATCAAGGTGATTAGAAGTAACCGTGGAGGTGAATATGTAGAGGCATTTAGGGACTCTTGTTCTGAACATGGCATTATTCACAAGGTTACTGCCTCCTACTCGCCTCAATCTAATCGTGTGGTTGAACGTAAAAATTGCACTCTTAAAGAGATGATGAATGTGATGTTGATAAGTTCTGGGTTGCCACAGAGCATGTGTGGGGAGGCTATTTTGACGGCCAACTATCTTTTGAATAAGATACCCCATAAGGATGATAAAGCAACTCCCCATGAGTTGTGGAAGGCCACAAAGACATCCTTTACATGCTTGCGAATGTGGGGGTGCCTTGCAAAGGTATTGATCCCACCCCCAAGAAGTTAAAGATTGGACCTAAAATAGTTGACGGTATCTTTATAGGATATGCACATGAGAGTAGTGCTTATCGCTTCTTTGTACATGAATCTCATCATCTCGAGATTCACAAGAACATGATCATGGAATCAAGAAATGAAAATTTCTTTGAGGATGTGTTCCCTGCTAAGGAAAGGGCTGAATCGTCGAAGAGGACCATTGAGTCACTAGACAAAGGAGTAGTGATGCGTCCACTTTATATACTAATTTTAGTACTATTTAGGATCCATTTTGTGCTCTTTCATTACCAACAGATTGTATTTTACCATGAAATCCTCTTAGGAGGGGTAAGAGCAACTTTGCGCTCTTTTACCTCTTTTAAGTAGATTTTTGTGTGAACAAAGTAATGAAGACCGGAGGCCATTGAAGACTACACTCTCAAAGATTTTGAAGACTTGTTTCGAAGACGTGAAGACCGGAGGCCATTGAAGATCCCTTTTGAACCAGTTGAAGACTTAGAAGTTGAGAGGAGTGACTATGGAGATGACTACATGCCACAAGAAGAAGAAGAAAGTTAATGCAAAAATTCTGGTCATCGTCGCGAGTCGCGACGGACACGTCGCGAGTCGCGACCAACAGCCATCGCGAGTCGCGACGAACAGGTCGCGAGTCGCGACGACGACTGACCAGAATCCTAACTTTATTTCTTCTCACTATAAATACTATATTTTCTCCTCCTCTGTTATTCATTCTGAATCTGCGGCTATTGTACTACTCTAACCCTTGTTTTTTCATTTCTTTCATCTTTGATTCATCTTGTGTTTTGATTTGTTGTTTTAGATAGATTAGCATGAACTCTATTAGCTAATCTCATCTCTTGGGAGCAATTGACCTAAGCTTCCAAACCTATGTCCTAAGAACACTTTGTAGCTTGTTTATTACTCTTGCTATTATGCATTTGTGGGAATTTAATGTGTTTGTTGATTTCATCATAGTGGTTGAAAGATTGAGTATATGAAATGCTTGTATTAATTGCTAGCTAGGGTTTGGGGAAATTGGGTTAAATTTCCCCCTGTTCTTGTTAGGGATATATAAGTATGATTTAGAGCTTTTGATTATGTTGATGAATTGATGATTGCTAGATAAATATGCAATGTTGAACTCTTTGCCATGTTTATCAATTGTAGCAAATGGGAGAGGTCTATGAGTGGTCGCTCTTGATCAATCCCGTGTAAATGCATAGGTCGGTTAAATGCTTAGTCACGGTGTAGTGGTTATAAGTGTTGCCGAGTTTGTTAATCCTTCGTGCTAAATGCCATTAATGGGATACCTTGAGTCGTGGTCGCGACTCGGGAGTCATTGGTGAGGTTTGACAAGAGATGTTGAACTCACTCTTGCAAACTACTATCTAAGAAGGATAGAAGTTTAGTCTTCACAGCAAGTAGTGAAAGTAGTGAATTAGTTACATGTTCAATGATGGAAACAAGGTTTGGAAGTGAAAGTCAATTGCACCCAAGGCTTCGTAATTGTGTTTTCATCACATCTTTATTTGCGTTTACATGATTAGCATCATTCTCTTGATTTGCTAATTGTTGTACTTTAATTTGCTAATTTAGGAACCATCCAACCAAACCCCCCCTTTGTTTACATGCTTTTATATATATCTATGTATGTATGTGTTTAGTACGTTTTCTCATATAGGTGTCTAAGTACTTAGAAAAATCCCTTTTCCTGTGGACGACCCCATCTTGCCACTATTTACATTACTATGGATAGGACGCATTAAGGGCTTAAAAATATTAACTTTGAGAGGTACGGCGACGACCTCCCAAATTTTGGCGCCGTTGCCGGGGATTAGGCGTTCATTTTTAAGTGCTTTAGCATATTATGTGTGATTATGTGCTACTTGTGAATATTTGTTAGTTTGATTTTATTTTATTTTGATTTCTTAGTAGATTTGCCATTTTCGCTTGGCTTGGAGACGTATTGTTTGTGTTCTTGGTGTATGGTTCGCACACGATCCTCTTCACAAGATCCCTTACACTACGACCCCGAGTTGGAGTTGAATTTGAGACGGGCTAGGAGGCTTTCTTTGGAAAGTGTGAATAACACCCCTCCTAGTGACCATTTTGTGAACACATTTTCTTCAATGGACCCCCGGATCGAGACTGAAGATGAGCAAAGGGAAGAAGAAGAAGCTTACAATCCCCATCCCCACCAAAGAGGGATCCCTTTGGGACAGCCCCTGTTGAGAGAAATCATGGCGCCCAATCTTGAGCAACAACCGATGTGCATTGAATACCCAGTGATTGGACCAAATGGGCATTTCGAGCTGAAAACCGGGTTCATCAATATGTTACCCGCATTCCATGGAAGGCAAGGGGAGAATGCTAACAAGCATCTCACCGAATTTCACTTCTTGTGTAGCGGTACGGCTCCTCACGGAGAGGACGAATATTTTTACAAGTTAAAGGCATTCCCTTTCACTCTTAAAGATGGTGCTAGAGATTGGCTCCATTACCTACCGCCACGGAGCATAAAGAGTTGGCTTGATTTGAAGACAAAATTTCTCGCCAAATATTTCCCGGCCTCGAGGTCCGCTGCTTTGAAGAAAGATATAAGCAACATTCTGCAGTGGCATGAAGAGTCTCTTTTCGAGTATTGGGAGAGATTTAAGATGCTCCTCGCAAGTTGTCCCTATCATGGTTATTCTGAGGGAGATTTGGTGTATTACTTTTATAATGGCCTTCTGGATGAGGACCAAAGGCTGGTTAGAAGTTCTTGTGGTGGCACCCTCGGAAACAAGACGTCAGCTGAAGCCATGCAACTATATGAAGAGCTAGCGGAAGAATCAAGGAATTTTAGCTCCAGGGCTGATTTGAGGAGGAGAAACCCAATGCCTGCAAGAGATTTTGCCAACAGTTGGAAATTGGAGGATCAAGTCACGGCCCTCACATCCATGGTAAAGACCTTGATGACCAATCCCGGAGGAAGTGCGCCACATGTTAAGTCATGTGAAATTTGCTACTCGGCGCACCCTACGGACACATGCCCCACTCTCCAAGAGGATTACGTTGAGGAAGTAAATGCTATGGGGTATCAGGGAAATCAAGGATACCAAGGCACCTATGGGTATCAAGGTGTTCAAGGTTACCAAAGTAACCAAGGTTACCAAGGTAACCAAGGCTACCAAAGATACCCAGGATACCAAAGCCGGCCATATAATTCTGGAAATCGTGATCACCCGAACCTCCGATATGGAAATCCTCAAGGGGGCCAGAACTCTCAACCGTACAGGCTCCCCCCTCAACAATACCGGCCACCTCAACAACAGTTCCAAAGATTTGAAGACAAATCCCGAAACCAAGGGGAAGGTTCGGGGCTATCCAAGGATGAGGTAATGCAAGCTATTCACCGATTAGGCAAGAGTGCTGAAAAGAGCGAACAATTCCAAGATGAAGCTAAAGCAAGTATCAAAAACTTGGAAACTCAAGTGAGCCAAATAGCTCAAATGGTGAACCAGATGGAAGCCCGGGAAAAGGGTAAACTACCTGCCCAACCAGAGATCAACCCGAGGCAAAATGCAAGTGCTATCGCTTTGAGAAGTGATAGAGAGGTCGGTGCTTCACCGGAGGCTGAAAATGTTGAGAAGGAGCCAACGAGAACTGAAGAGTCTGAGAAGGGAGTTGAGGAAGAGGCAATCCATGAGAAGGAGCCAACGAGAATTGGAGAGTTTGAGAAGGGAGTTGAGGAAGAGGCAATCCATGAGAAGGAGCCAACAATAATTGAAGAGTTTGAGAAGGGAGTTGAGGAAGAGGCAATCAATGAGAAGGTGACCAAGGAGCTAGCCAACAAAGATAAGGAGGAAGAAATCAAGTTGGAGACATTGCCACCAAAACCGGAGTTAACCTCCACCCCGGAACCATCCTCTCCTCCACACAAGAAAGCAAAGATGGTGGAGAGCCCCCCATATATTCCGGAACCCCCATTTCCAGAGGCCTTGAAAGCAGGATGAGGATGGAGGATAACAAAGACATCTACGAAGTCTTTCGTAGGTGTGAGGTAAACATTCCTCTCTTGAATGCAATTGAACAAATCCCTAGATATGCCAAATTTCTCAAAGAATTATGTGTTGTGAATAGGAAACAAAGGGCCAAAAATAAATTGAAAAGTGGAAAAAGTGAGCATGTTTCTGCATTGTGTCAAAAAGAGCTACCCCCTAAATGTAGCGATCCCGGTATGTTCACAATCCCATGCATAATAGGAAATACTCGTTTTGAAAAAGCTATGCTTGATTTAGGTGCATCCATAAATGTTCTTCCTTATTCTTTGTATGAAAATCTCAACTTGGGAACATTGCATAAAACCGGGGTGGTAATCCAATTGGCCGATCGTTCTAGTGCATACCCTAAGGGTATTGTCGAGGATGTGTTGGTTAAGGTGGATTCCTTAATTTTCCCCGCAGATTTTTATGTCCTTGACATGGAGCATGAAAAACATGCCGCCCCAATTTTGTTGGGGAGGCCATTTTTGAAAACATCTAGGACGATGATTGATGTGCATAAAGGTACCCTCACCATGGAATTTGATGGAATGAAAATAGAGTTTAACATAAATGATTCTATGAAATATCCTAGTGAAGAACATTCTTGCCATGCCGTAGATATTGTTGAAGAAGTTGTGCAAGATGTTTTTGAACTAAATGGTGAGGATTCTTTATTGGTTGCTTTGCAATGTGATGTTGATGATGCCCACAATGTATATTCTATGAGCACTAACTTGAAAGGCAGCTTTGAAGATTTGAACTTGCTTGAAAAGATGACACCGAGTGTCTCAACACCTTCTCCTCTACTCTTAGAGGAACTCGAGGAACCGGAATTCCTCCCCTCGCTTGTGAAAGCCCCGGTGCTTGACCTTAAACCTTTGCTAGATGATCTTAAGTATGCATTTCTTGGGGAAGGCGAGACGCTTCCAGTTATCATTTCGAGCAAGCTCACCAAGGAGCAAGAAGAAAAGTTGATGGTGGTGTTGCGGGAGAAAAAGGAAGCAATTGGATGGACTATTGCCGACATCAAAGGCATAAGTCCATCCACTTGTATGCACAGAATCTTGTTGGAAGAAGGTGCGAGACCCGTCCGACAACCCCAACGTCGTTTGAACCCACCTATGATGGATGTGGTGAAGGCGGAAATCCTCAAATTGCTTCAAGCAGGCATGATTTACCCAATTTCGGATAGCAAGTGGGTGAGCCCAACTCAGGTGGTACCAAAGAAGAGTGGAATGACAGTCGTTGAAAATGGGAAGGGTGAAATGGTGTCCACCCGAGTTCAAAATGGGTGGCGAGTTTGCATTGATTACCGGAGATTGAATGCAGAAACCCGGAAGGATCACTTTCCTTTACCGTTCATTGATCAAATGCTTGAGAGGTTAGCGAGTCACCCCTACTATTGTTTCTTGGATGGCTACTCGGGATATTTTCAAGTGGCTATTGCTCCAGAAGACCAAGAGAAGACCACTTCACATGCCCTTTCGGTACATTTGCTTACCGACGCATGCCTTTCGGGCTATGTAACGCCCCCCGCAACATTCCAAAAGTGTATGGTAAGCATTTTCTCAGAATTTGTTGAAAATTTTGTCGAGGTATTTATGGATGATTTCACCATTCATGGTAATTCCTTTGATAATTGTTTAGCAAATTTAGCACAAGTCCTTAACCGTTGCATTGAAACTAATCTGGTGCTAAATTCTGAGAAATGTCACTTTATGGTTGAGAGAGGTATTGTCTTAGGCCATGTTGTCTCCTCTAAGGGTATTGAGGTTGACAAGGCCAAGATAGACACGATTCAAACTCTGCCTTATCCTACTAATGTGCGCGAAGTGCGTTCTTTTCTTGGCCATGCAGGATTCTATCGACGGTTCATCAGGGATTTCTCAAAGATAGCATCTCCTCTATGCAAATTGTTGCAAAAGGAGGTGGAATTTGTAGTGGATGAGGGGTGTCAAAAGGCCTTCGATACATTGAAGGGAAGGTTAGTCTCGGCCCCTATCATACAACCCCCAGATTGGGCGTTGCCTTTTGAGATAATGTGCGATGCGAGTGACTACGCCGTTGGAGCAGTGCTTGGTCAAAGGGTGGGGAGAGTACCTCACGCCATCTATTACGCATCCATGTCCCTAAATGAAGCCCAAAGGAACTACTCCACCACTGAAAAGGAGTTGCTAGCAGTGGTATTCTCTTTAGAAAAATTTAGATCTTATTTGCTTGGTACTAAAGTTATTGTATACACTGATCATGCAGCGCTTCGTCATTTAATGACGAAGAAAGAATCCAAGCCAAGGTTGATTAGGTGGATCTTGCTTTTGAGCGAATTCAATTTGGAGGTGCGGGATAAAAAGGGTGCTGAAAACCTTGTGGCCGATCATTTGAGCCGGTTGACTCCGGGGGCAGACATTGAGGTAAGCCCAGCAATGAAGGAGCAACTACGGGAGGAATTCCCTGATGAACAATTGTTCACCATTAATCGCATTAGGGATCTCCAACCGTGGTATGCCGACATTGTCAACTTTCTCGTCACTGGTAAATTTCCTCATCATTTTTCCACAGCCCAAAAGGATAAGTTAAGGAGTGATGCAAAATATTATGTGTGGGATGATCCCTTTTTGTGGAGACATTGTGCGGATCAAGTTGTTAGGAGATGCATCCCTGATAGTGAAATACACTCAATACTTGAGTTTTGTCATTCTCATGCATGTGGCGGTCATTTTGGAGCCAAGAGAACCGCTAGGAAAGTTTTAGAGAGTGGGTTTTATTGGCCTACGATGAATAAACATGCATACACTTTTTGCAAATCTTGTGATGAATGCCAGAGGGTAGGAAATATCTCCACTAGGAATGAAATGCCCCAAAAACCTCTTTTGTATTGTGAAATCTTCGATGTTTGGGGTATTGACTTTATGGACCTTTCCCTAGCTCTTATGGTTTTACGTACATTCTTCTTGCTGTTGATTATGTGTCGAAGTGGGTTGAAGCAAAACCCACCAGGACTGACGATTCTAAAATGGTTGCAGATTTCTTGAAAAATAACATCTTCTCTAGGTTTGGGGTACCCCGAGCATTGATTAGCGACCGTGGCACACATTTTTGCAATCGGACCATAGCAGCACTTTTGAAGAAGTATGGGGTCACTCACAAGACATCTACCGCCTATCATCCACAAACCAACGGGCAAGCCAAAGTTTCCAATCGGGAAATCAAATCCATCCTTCAAAAATCGGTTAACCCTAACCGGAAGGATTGGAGTTCTCGGTTGAATGATGCCCTGTGGGCGTATAGGACGGCTTACAAGACACCAATCGGTATGTCCCCATACCGGTTAGTGTTTGGTAAGCCCTGTCACCTACCGGTAGAAATTCAGCACAAGGCTTATTGGGCGGTCAAACAGTTTAATCTTGATATTGATGAAGTCGGTTTGCATAGGAAGTTGCAATTGGAGGAACTGGATGAAATCCGGAGGGAGTCCTATGAGAATGCAGAGATCTACAAAGAGAAGACAAAGGCATGGCACGACAAAATGATCATCAGGAAGGATTTTGACGTTGGTCAAAAGGTCCTCCTATTCCAATCTCGCCTTCGCCTTTTCCCAGGTAAGTTACGGTCCCGGTGGATCGGTCCTTTTGAGGTGGTCAAGGTCTTCCCGCATGGTGCGGTGGAAATTTTAAATCGAGCTAAGTCCACTACCTTCAAGGTTAATGGACAACGTTTGAAACCTTACCACGAGACTTTTGTACCGGAAAAAGGGGAAGACGTTCATCTCCTCGATCCAAGTTGTGATTGAACCCCGTAGAGGGAAGTGAGTCGTGCCGAAGACGTTAAATATACTGGGTTTTGATCATCTGGATCGTCACTTTAGACTTTCTGTTGATGTTGTTTATTTTTGAGCTTTTATCATTAAGATTCATTGTTTTGTTTTATGTTTTTCACGGGTTGTTTTCTCCATGATTTTGCAGCAATTTTGAAGCTAAGGCATTGGATTTTGGAAGGGGAAAATACTTGAATTCGAGAAGGAAGAACTTGGACAAGAGAAAGAAGCAGAAAAATTTTCTAAGTCCAGGTTAGCAGCCTCGTCGCGAGTCGCGACTACTTCGTCGCGAGTCGCGACGGGCTCAGTGAATTTTGCCCTCTCGGATTCTACTTTCCGCGAGTCGCGACAACCTCGCGACGCCCGTCGCGAGTCGCGACGAGCTTTGTCGCGAGTCACGACGGAATCAGACAGTTTTGAAAAATTTTGGCTTCTCAGACTTCACTTTCCGCGACTCGCGACAACCTCGCGACATCCATCGCAAGTCGCAACGAGACTCGTTGCGAGTCGCGACGGAATCAGGCAGTTTTTGAAAAATTTTGGCTTCTCAGACTTCACTTTCCGCGACTCGCGACACCCTCGTGACGCCCGTCGCGAGTCGCGACGAACTGGTCGCGAGTCGCGATGGAATCAGGAAATTTTGGCCTTTCAGATTCACCTTTTGGCGACTCGCGACGACCTCGCGACGCCCGTCGCGAGTCGCGACGAACAGGTCGCGAGTCGCGACGCTCGGGAGAACGGAAAAAAAATGAGTTTGCTTATAAAATCCGATGAACATTAGTTTCCCCTTCAGTTTTTCCTCTGTTTTTCTTCTTCCCCTTCCTCTCCACTCGCCGATACACCTTCCCCGCCGCCACCCCTCCGCCGCCTCCTTATCTCCGCCGCCGCACCACTACTATCCTCCCCCCACTCACACCACCCTTCCCACACTCTCCACACTCCACTCACATCTCACTTTCGAGAAAAAAAATCTGAAACCCTAGATTTCGGGGGATTTTGACGATGTAGGTAATTCGATCGTGGGCTCCTGTTTTTACTCTTCCTAAGCATCATAGTGGTACACCTCTACCCTTTTTTGAGCCCTAATTGTGATTTCGAATTTATGTGCTATTTATTTGATATTGTGTATATTGTGTGAATGATGTTTGGAGTTTATATTCTTATTCTTGTTGTGGGGATTTTGGTGAATATGCTATGCTTTTAATTTGATTCCATGGGTATAGGGTGCATATTTTCTTAGTGCGGTTTCTAATGTATTATTGTTATAATTTGGGGGAAGTGGGTTGATTTCCCCCCTGTTGTTACTCGATCTTACATTGTATGCATTCGTGTTGTTTTGGCTAGGGAGTAGGTGGTGATTATGCATTATAGGCATGTTAACCCGTTGTTATTTAGATAAGCTGTTTCGGTGTGGTTTAGTGTGCTTCGAATGCTATATAGTTTACGGTAATTTAGCCATGGAACGAAGAGGGTCACATTATCACTATGCTAGTGATGGCTACGTTACTGGAACATAACTGTAATTTTGAAATATAGCATTTACACTTTTTGAGTATTTCGTGGATTTAATGGTATGGACTTCTTGGACATCTTGTACATTGTATATGCCATTGTAACTACGGATTGAACTAGTTAGACTGCTTTCGTTTCAGCCTGTGATGCTAAACTAGTTTGAAATTGGTCACTGACTTGCCATATTGCATATACATATGTTCTTCTCGTTTGACCTATTTGCTCTTTTTGCTGGTGATTGATAGATATGGCCCCAAAGAGGAGGTATAGGCCTACCCAGCCAGCCGAGCGCACTGCCACTCCAGCTCCGCCACCGGCTCCGGAGTCAGACCCTGTACCACCCCTTTCGGAGAGGTACATGGGTTTGACCCGGATCACCGGGTCCTACGCGGAACGATGGGAGGGCTTACAGGGGCGCCTGTTAAAGGAGACGAGCTTTGTTGACATACCCACGTTGGATCTCCTTGGTCTCTTGCAGCCTGTCAGAGTCCTCCTCGCCAAGGGGGGACTGGAGGGATTTTTTACGAAGAACGCGCCGACATACAGACGGTACACAATGGAGTTTCTCTCCACCATCCGTATCAGCAGTATGAGGGGCGATGAACCTTGTGAGAGGTACCTAGCCTTTCACTTGGATGACATTTCGTACCAGCTGACAGTCTCTCAGGTGGAGGAGGCCTTCGGTTGGGCCACTGCTGAGATAAGGAGCAGGCTGGATCCTGCGGCCCCGGAGCGAACCATCGAAGATGACATGCTATTCTGGAATGTCATCAACATGAGGGCCAAAAACTCCCATGATAAGAGCAGCTTCATCGTTCACCCCGCGCTCCGTTACGTACACCGACTCTTGGCTGGCACAGTCTTCTGCTCCGCGGAGCCGACGAATGTGCCAGACAATGACATTCATTTTCTGTGGCACTTAACGAGCGCAGGGCAAGGGTACGGGTTGTGGGCAGAACTCTGGATGAAAAGAGTGGTCGAGTTGGCAGGAAAGAGAAAAGGGAAAATCATGATTGGAGGATTGATTAGCATTCTAGCCCAGTACTTGGGATTAGTCCCTCCGACCGACTTTCCACGCCTTGGGAAGCGGACATCCTATCTCATCACCGTTGATCGACTTGTCAAATTTGAGATGCTCAGTGTCACCAGGACCACTGGGCTCTATCATTGGTTGTACGGTGCAAGAAAGGTCACTTTCATGGCGCTCCCTCAGCACAGCAGGACCCGACTGGAATTTGACACACCTTTGGGAGATTTGGCGATCTTCCCTGATTCTTCATGTTCAGCTGAATTCCAGCGCGCGCTTCACGACCTTGGCCCATCGCCAGTCCTGCCAGACGATAGCACCCTACCTCCTCATCAGCATCATCAGTACCAGCACCCCTCGCCACAGCCTCCACCTCAGATGGATCCCATGCAGGAGGATCAGGCTGCACCTCAATATTCTAAACCTCCGCCTGATTTTTATGAGCGTATGCTGCAGACCATATAGGAGGGTTTCCACCGTCAGGACGAGCACAACAGGTTTGTCTCCCAGTCTTTGATCGACATGGATGAGGAGATTGACCACCTGTCAGCTCGCATCCATGAGATGCAGTCCCAGTCGGGCCCCGATCCGAGAGCAGAGCAGCGGAGGGCACGGAGGCAGCGGAACGAGGAGTGGCTAGTCCAGTATCAGCAGCGTTACTCCGGCGGCGAGCCTTCATCTTCACAGCCTTGATCGAGTGAGCTTCATGCTTTCCCCCCTTTTCCCATACTTTGCTTCGTATGATTCTGCCCTACTCTACATTGAGGGTAATGTAGCTTTCTAAGTGTAGGGAGGGGTCTCTATTGTCGTTAGGACTTCCATTATTGCTCTCTTTTGGATACTTTGTTTTCCTTTGGATGTTTCATGTTGATTTGGATATTTTTACTCAGTTATTTGCTATAGATATATGTAAAAAAAACAAAAAAAAATCAAAATAAAAAATCAAATCAATCCCGCTAAGTTGAAAACCTGAAAGGGCAACTTAGGCAACATTGGGGCCCGGATAGGTCGAAAACCCTTAAAGGGTGGCCTAGGTAAAAATGAGAGGCCAAATGTGTGGAAAAAGGTGAGGTGTGAGCTAAAAGAAAAATGATTGTGTGGCTAGGATGAAAACCTGAAAGGGCTCCTAGGCAAAATGAGAAAAAGCGAGAGAAATTGAAAGAGAAATATGATATGTTTACTCATTTGCCGGCGATGGAGTCATAAGGTTGCGGTGACCACACGGATGATCGGGTAGCTTCACTTTTTGAGGAACATTTGGGAATGAACAAATTAGCGGGAAGAGACGGAGTAAGTTATGAAATTCTTGATCATTAATAGACTTCGTTTTTGGGTTGATATATTGATATAGAATGAAGCATGTGCTTTGAACTTGATGCATACTTTTGGTTTCATCTTTTATCAGTAGATTTGGGACTGTCAGTTTTGGATTAGGAGATGTCTGAGGGAAAGTAATGAATTGACGGGGTGATATGGGTTAGGTAGATTTAGGAATAGGGGTTGTGGGAAAATTCTCATTTGATTTTAACCTTGGGATGTGCGATATTGAGAGTTTTGTGAGGTAGTGAATTGGGGGATTAGTAGTAGGATGTGGAGGTATTATTCTCTCCGCATACTTGGATTTTTCTTACTCGAGGGCGAGTAAGGTTCAAGTGTGGGGAGGTTTGATGCGTCCACTTTATATACTTATTTTAGTACTATTTAGGATCCATTTTGTGCTCTTTCATTACCAACAGATTGTATTTTACCATGAAATCCTCTTAGGAGGGGTAAGAGCAACTTTGCGCTCTTTTACCTCTTTTAAGTAGATTTTTGTGTGAACAAAGTAATGAAGACCGGAGGCCATTGAAGACTACACTCTCGAAGATTTTGAAGACTTGTTTCGAAGACGTGAAGACCGGAGGCCATTGAAGATCCCTTTTGAACCAGTTGAAGACTTAGAAGTTGAGAGGAGTGACTATGGAGATGACTACATGCCACAAGAAGAAGAAGAAAGTTAATGCAAAAATTCTGGTCATCGTCGCGAGTCGCGACGGACACGTCGCAAGTCGCGACCAACAGCCGTCGCGAGTCGCGACGGCGACTGACCAGAATCCTAACTTTATTTCTTCTCACTATAAATACTATATTTTCTCCTCCTCTGTTATTCATTCTGAATCTGCGGCTGCTGTACTACTCTAAACCCTTGTTTTTTCATTTCTTTCATCTTTGATTCATCTTGTGTTTTGATTTGTTGTTTTAGATAGATTAGCATGAACTCTATTAGCTAATCTCATCTCTTGGGAGCAATTGACCTAAGCTTCCAAACCTATGTCCTAAGAACACTTTGTAGCTTGTTTATTACTCTTGCTATTATGCATTTGTGGGAATTTAATGTGTTTGTTGATTTCATCATAGTGGTTGAAAGATTGAGTATATGAAATGCTTGTATTAATTGCTAGCTAGGGTTTGGGGAAATTGGGTTAAATTTCCCCCTGTTCTTGTTAGGGATATATAAGTATGATTTAGAGCTTTTGATTATGTTGATGAATTGATGATTGCTAGATAAATATGCAATGTTGAACTCTTTGCCATGTTTATCAATTGTAGCAAATGGGAGAGGTCTATGAGTGGTCGCTCTTGATCAATCCCGTGTAAATGCATAGGTCAGTTAAATGCTTAGTCACGGTGTAGTGGTTATAAGTGTTGCCGAGTTTGTTGATCCTTCGTGCTAAATGCCATTAATGGGATACCTTGAGTCGTGGTCGCGACTCGGGAGTCATTGGTGAGGTTTGACAAGAGATGTTGAACTCACTCTTGCAAACTACTATCTAAGAAGGATAGAAGTTTAGTCTTCACAGCAAGTAGTGAAAGTAGTGAATTAGTTACATGTTCAATGATGGAAATAAGGTTTGGAAGTGAAAGTCAATTACACCCAAGGCTTCGTAATTGTGTTTTCATCACATCTTTATTTGCGTTTACACGATTAGCATCATTCTCTTGATTTGCTAATTGTTGTACTTTAATTTGCTAATTTAGGAACCATCCAACCAGACCCCCCCTTTGTTTACATGCTTTTATATATATCTATGTATGTATGTGTTTAGTACGTTTTCTCATATAGGTGTCTAAGTACTTAGAAAAATCCCTTTTCCTGTGGACGACCCCATCTTGCCACTATTTACATTACTGTGGATAGGAGCATTAAGGGCTTAAAAATATTAACTTTGAGAGGTACGGCGACGACCTCCCAAGTAGTAATTCCTAACGATCTTGAGAATCCAGAGGAGGAAGTGGATGAACCTAGACGAAGTAAATGGATTAGGATCGAAAAATCATTTGGTCCTGATTATCTAACATTTATGCTTGAAAGTGAGCCACAAAGCTATAAAGAAGCTGTGAATTTGTTTGAGGGGCCTATGTGGAAAGAAGCGATTAAAAGTGAAATCGACTCAATTCTACATAATCATACTTGAGAGCTAGTGGACTTACCTCCGAGGTTTAAACCACTAGGCTACAAATGGATCTTCAAGAGGAAAATGAGAGCAAGTGGCTCGATTAACAAGTATAAAGCGAGACTTATAATCAAAGGTTATAGACAAAAGGAAGGTCTTGACTACTTTGTTACTTATTAACCAGTCACGAGAATAAGCTCCATTATAATGATACTTGCTATCGTCGCATTGCGTAAGCTTGAGGTTCATCAAATGGATGTGAAGGCTGCCTTCTTGAATGGAGATTTAGAGGAAGAAATCTACATGGAGCTACCTAAGGGGTTTACGGCTCCCAGTCAAGGAGGAAACGTCTGCAAGTTTGTGAAATCATTGTATGGTCGCAAAAAAGCACCAAAGCAATGGCATGAGAAGTTTGACCATATCGTTCTTGCCAATGGTTTCAAAATCAATGAGTGTGATAAATGCGTCTACGTGAAAGGCATGGAAAATGGATATGTAATCCTATCTTTATATATAGATGACTTGCTCATTGTGTCTAGTAATGAAAAGATGATCAAATCTAACAAGGACATGTTGAATTCTCGTTTTAACATGAAGGATATGGGACTGGCGGATGTGATCTTAGGGATAAAGATAATCTGAAGCTCTGATGGTATCACCTTAACCCAGTCTCACTATGTAGATAAAATCCTTGAGAAATTCAACAAGAATGACTCAGAGGTGGCGATGACTCCAACAGATCCAAATTTTCATCTACGAAAGAACACATTGGAGGCTATTAATCAGGTGGAGTACTCGAGAGTCATTGGGAGTCTGATGTACTTGAGGAGTTGTACTAGACCAGACATTGTCTACACTGTAACTAGGTTGAGTAGATACACGAGTAACCCTAGTATGACTCAGTGGAAAGCGTTAAATGGAGTACTAATAAATCTTTGTTTTACTCGTGATTATGGTCTACATTATACGAGTTATCCAGCTGTGGTTGAAGCATACAGTGATGCAAACTGGATACACGATATAAAGGACCTGAAATCCACTAATAGGTATGTATTTACACTAGGTGAATGAGCAGTCTCGTGGAAGTCCTCTAAACAAACGGTTATTACTCGATCCACAATGGAATCCAAGTTTGTTGCCTTAGACAAGGCGGGTGAGGAGGCCGAATGGCTCCTTCAATTCGTAGAGGATATTCCTAGATGGCCAAAGCCTGTGCCAACCATATGTATACATTGTGATAGTGTATCTGCTATTGGAAAGGCTCAGAATATGCTCTATAATGGGAAGTCTCATCATATTCGACGAAGACATAGTTCCATAAGATAACTTCTCTCAACTGGAGTGATCACAATTGACTATGTAAGGTTGAAGGACAACATAGCTGATCCCTTGACTAAAGGGTTGAATCGAGAAGTAGTTGAAACATCATCGAGAGGAATGAGACTGAAGTCAATTAAATGATGGGTTACGTACGTGGACACCCAACCTATGTGACTGGAGATCCCAAGATCTAGGTTCAAAGTGACAACTAAACTGCAAAGACCCATCGCTATCATTGTGGGGGTTTTCATACCTCCCATCTTATTCCTACAATGAAGAAATAGTGATGTGAATGGAGGTTAAGCATTAAGTTACTTTTAATTATTCGTGGCATCGAGTGTGTAGTACTTGAAAGAGAGCATAGTTTACGGAACTGCTCTTACGCCAAGAATCACCTATGTAAGAGAGAAGTGTGGCCGCTTCGGAAGGAAATTATTGGGATGCAATTATTTAGAAACCTTACGGATCTAGGCGTGTGCCATGGTCTGATTAATGAACACAACCGAGGAAAGTGCAAGGGCTATTAAAGATGTCCGTGAGAAGTGCATTGTCGTTCACACAAGCGGTAGGGGAAGTTCAAGGACATCGCGTCTACTTCCTAACCAGTGGGCTAAGTGTACTCTCTTAAGGGAAAGTTCAAAGGATGACACCTACTTATCCTATGCAACATCTATGCCGTCGAAATGAATCTGTCACCAAGTCAAACTCCGTGTCTGACGTGATTGTTCTGATTCCTACATCAATATCTATTCATGTGGGGGATTGTTGGAAAATAATGGTTAAAAGGTAGAAATTTGTCAACTTTTTGAGTTTCATTTTGAGTGGGACTAGAATAGATTTTGGGTCAGTGGAAGTCATTTTTGGGTTCTCCTTCGCGAGTACTTTAAAATCGACTATTTAAACTCCCAAAACGGATCAAGGATGAATGAGATATGGATGTTTGAAATGTCACTCTTGAAAGAGGAAAAATGGGCGAAAATTAGCCCTGAATATTTTTTCTCTTGACTGTCCAAAATGCGTATGGACCGCGTGGAAATCTCTGGAAGGTCCAACCGCATAGTACATATGGAATTGCTTGTGTGTAATTCTTAAGAGATAAGAACGAAATACTTCCATATTTTGTGAGATATCTTGTCTTAAATAAATATGTGTTTTACCATGTTTAATACACTGAAGAGTATTTGTGCAAATATTTCTTCCATTTCCAGCAGATTTGATTCGAGTATTCATGGAATGTCTCGGAATTGGTGAGTTGGTGATTGGAGAATATTCTTCTCTAATTACAGAAAATCAGAATATCACGTTTCCATGATTAGGGTCTCGTAGAGCAGTATAAATAGAGCCTCTAACTCAGTCAGAAAACTGGCATCATTCTCAAGTTCCTCATTTCTTTTAAACTTGAGTCTTACTTCTTTCTTTCTTTGTCGGTGATAGTCCTTCGGGCCTTGCGTGAATCCCAGGTAACTCTTATGTGTTAATTGTTACCTACGATGGCTTTACCCTAGGGAACGATGTCCACAACGGGACTCATTCGTTTCAAGGACAGCGAGTGTTACTCGTGACTCCATCACTTTGTGATTACTTGAAACATGATTTATGCTTTGATTATTTGTATTTCAAGCTTTTCGATTGTATGCTTGAATAGTTAATAAAAGTTTATTATTCTTGCATATGTTAATTGCCCATTCAATTTTTGTTATTTAATTTTTCATATGATATAATCAATACATATCCAACCATATGTTTCTTGAGGATGGTAAAAAATTCTGTGTGTGATTTTAAATGGGACCGAGAGATCGAGTAAGTGATTAAAGCAATACATTATTTTAAAAAGTCATAAGCCTACCATTTCCTCCCTTCCTATTTTAATGTTCCACTTTATAGAATCAAATGGCTTGTTAGATTCATGTATATAAATATTATTTTAATATTAATTGTTGTTGTATATAAAGATATTAATAATTAAATGTATGTATTTATTATTTCAAAATTTTCAAAGTGTAAAATTTAAATAGAGATGGAAGATGTAAATATATAAATGTTTTAAAAAACAGAAAAGTAAGTCCTCTTTATTTGGTTACTTGATATGTTTTGTTTAGCCTTTTTTTACTTGACAGCTAGAAAGTTATCTAGTGTATACATAAAGAAAGGGGGAAAAGAATCCCTTTCATAAAGACTACCCAACAAGTCAAGAACTTCTGCTGATCTGTATTGATTTTTTCTCAAGAGTACTCGAAATTTGTATTAGACTTCAATAAATTCAACTGTCCCCTTAATGTTTTCATACATATTGAAATAGAGATATATCTTTATACGAAAACAAAAAAAGATATATCTTTAAAAATGAAAAAAAGATGTCATATATAGTATATAATAGCATAACTGGCATTCATAACCATTTCCACACCGATCTCTTCACAGATTTCTACCATACCCTCTTATCCAAGATGAAAACCCTAAGTACTCTCAGCATTTATGCTTGCCTTTCCATTTCCTTTTTTTTGGCACCCACTTATGCAACAACATTCGACATCCACAACAACTGCCCGTACACCGTCTGGGCAGCCGCCGTGCCGGGTGGCAGCCGCCGCCTCGACCACAGCCAAGCGTGGACCATCAACGTCACCTCCGGCACAACCGGAGGCCGCATCTGGGCCAGAACCAACTGCAACTTCGACAACAACGGCCGCGGAAGATGCCAAACCGGCGACTGCAATGGCATCTTCCAGTGCACCGGCAACGGCCAGCCGCCGCACACCCGAGCCGAGTACGCGCTGAACCTGGCGAGAAACCTAGACTTCTTTTACATCTCTCTGGTGGATGGGTTCAATGTTCCGATGGAATTCAGGTCCAAATCCGGCTCATGCCACGTTATCCGGTGCACCGCCGACATTATCGGGCAGTGTCCTGACAACCTCAGGGTTCCCGGCGGCTGCACCAACCCTTGCACGGTAAGGGACTGTGGACCGACTCAGTTGACTAGGTTTTTTAAGGAGAGGTGTCCGGATGCTTATAGCTACCCTAGAGATGATCAGACAAGCAGATTTACTTGCCCAGTTGGAACCAACTATAGGGTTGTCTTCTGCCCCTAAATGTTGTTTAGGTTGCTTAATAAACTCTGTACCGTAACACAATAATATGAAGCATATTAATGTGAAATAACGAGTTTAATGTTACCTCCTTTCTACTGACATTGAATTCCTTTCCTTTCTTGTTTGATTTTTTAGTAATGGATTCTTCCCTTTTTCGCAACGTTAAAGTTATTTTCATCTCCACTCACTTTTTTCACTTGCAATGCAATCTCCCCTGCTCATTTTACTTTTCATAAAAATTGTGTCAACATTTTGTTAAGAGCCAATATTAAAACCGGAAGGAGTATATATATTTAGAATTCAACTCTCATAATATATCCTAAGAATTAGGAGTTTTTCTATTATGAAATCAATTGATACTATATATGTAAATGCGACTCATGTTCTTATATACTATAAAATTGTTTTCTCATCCATTAATGTAAGACTTTTAACACGCATCCTTACGTATAGCGGTATTATTAATCACACAAACGTGGACATATAAGGGTTATGGACTCACAGACCTATCAATGAAAAAATACGTTACTGGGCCGATCAAGTGATTAACCTTAACCTCTGATTAAATTGGTTAACAACTATCTGATTTGAGTAATTTAATTGGGCCGATGTTAGATCTGTGTTTAACTTGACCTGATATTGGGTCATGGAGTCATTTACGTTTGCACGTGAGAAGGCGTGTTGATATAAATTCTCATATCCATTTCTTAAAAACTAAATGATTAACGTATAAGATCTTGATTCACCTCTACTTAGACCCTGTTCTCTGGAGTTTATTTGAATTTCAACTCAGTTTAGTTTAGATCAGATCAATTCATTTCAACATATTTATACTTATTTTAATTCAGTTCAGTTCATTATATTTATATTTATATTTATTCTAGTTCAGTTCAGTCTATTTATACTTATTTCATTTCATTATATTTATAATTATTTTAGCTCGTGTATTATATCATTATCTATTATGTTGGCATATGACAACTATGTAAGTTTATCTGCACTTCAGTTCATTTGAGTTCATTCATTAAGTTCAAGTTCAGTTTAGTTTAATTCAATTCAGTTCAACATGAATAGAATGAAATTTAGATTAATTTAGTCATATTATAACTATTTTTCTGTACACTTATTTTTAATTTAGTTCGGCTCAATGCAGTTCACATCAGTTTAGCTCATTGTAGTTCAACTTATATTAGTTTTTATTATAAATGTTTGTCTTTTTTACACTATTTGAAACTGATATAAATTCTTTAGTATTTTAATCATGTATAATGAGAATTTTTTTGGAACTAAAATAACTCTTCATTGCTTCCCAAACAATACTGTACATCTTCAAGTCCCTTAGTTTGCCTCAACCATAAGCTTTGCACAATACTCCCTAAATTTAGGATTCATCCATGCTCTACAAACTACATTTTCTACCATATTCTTTATGAGTTCTACCTCATTTACATTGCCATTGAAGCATATATCATTTCTCAAGCTCCAAATACTATACATAGTCTCAACAATTGCTATTTTCATCATACATGTTTTCCTTTCTTTTCCTTTGCATCTGCATTAGATCCACTTCAGTTCTTGTTCCCATCCATTCGGATCCCTTTCAATTTGCAACCAGTCCAGTACTTTCCTCCATACTGCTCTTGTTCTGCTGCACTGGAAAAACAAATGATCCAATGTCTCTGTTGCATCACAAAATACACATTTCTCATCCACAGTCACACCAAACTTCTAAGTCTGTCTTTTGTAGCCATTTTCTTGTGACAACACATCCATAATGTGAATTGGGTTCTAGGCCTTGCCTGACTCCTATAAAACACAGATCTCTAAGGAACCTGCTGCTGTTGTTGCCTGAGTGCCTGGTAGACCTCTCTGACTTTGAACTTTCCCTTATCCATCTGTTTCCTCCAAGCTTCAAGGTGCTTCACAATTCCCCTGCATTTGTTTAAAATATTTAGCATCCATGATCTAGAATTTGGTAATTCCACGTGCATCACATCTCTGTCATTCACATAATAAGTATGCACCAACTTGATCCATAGTCTATCATTCTTCTTACAGAGGTTCCACAAATATTTGCTCAGATTGTCCAAACTCCACTCCTTCAGTGATCACATTCAAGCTCCCCACCTTCTTTGGCTCACACACTTTATCCCATGCCGCTGGAGCCATTCTGGTGATAATCTCCCCTCCACTCCATACATAGGTTCTGCACAGTGCTTCTACATGTTTTAGATCAGCCTTTGGGGTTGGGAAACATCGCAGCCAATAATTTGTGATGGAAAATAGGACACTCTTAACTAGTTGCACTCTCTCTGCATAGCTAAGAAGCCTGGAACTCCAATGCTTTAACTTTTCTATCATTCGATCTATAAGGGGCTGACAAACTTGAACTATTAATCTCCAACTTGATAGTGGCACCCCAAGGTATTTAAATGGTAAACTCCCTTCAACAAATCCTATAGCATCCTGTATTAACTTCTTCTGATCCTCCATCACAACTCCAAAATATACTTTACATTTAGATTTGTTAACTCTCAGCCTAGTTGAGTCTTCAAATTTATGACAAGCCTTCATCAGAGTCTCCACTGATTCAACTTCTCCTGTAGCTAATAACAACACATCATAAGCAAAAAATAGGTTTATCGATTTCAGCTCTTCAAACATACGGTGGTATCTGAACTCACCCTTCTTGCCTGCCTCCTGTAAGCATCTACACTTGTATTCCATTACAAGCACGAAAAGTAAGGGGGAGATGGGATCCCCTTGCCTCAAACCTCTTTTGGCATGGACAAACTGTGTTAGATTTCCATTGATATTGTATTTATAAGTGACAGTCTCAACACAGATCATCACTTATTTTATAAACTGCTGACGTATTCCCAATTCCTTCATGATAGCCTCCAATGCCCTCAATTCAACAGTGTCATAGCTTTCTGAATGTCTATTTGAATTAAACATTTAGGGCCCCCACATTTCATGTTATATCCTCTAATGAGTTCATACACAAGCATAATATGATCATAGATACTACGACCAGGAACAAAAGTTTCTTGGTTTTCCTGCACTGTCTCAACTATTACTGTACTCAGCCTATTTGTTATCACGTTGGAAATAATCTTGTACAGAGTGGTGCAGTAGGAGATAGGTCTTAACTCTCTAACCTGTTTTGCTGCAAGATGCTTTGGTACTAGAGTTACCAATGTACTGTTTACTGGCCTATACATTTTCCCATTCTCAAAGAAATCATGGATTGCCTTCATCACATTTGTTTCCATCAATGCCCATTTCACCTTAAACATTTTGGCTCTAAAACCATCCACCCCTAGTGCCTTTAAATCCCCAGTGTGATTCAGTGCCATGTATACCT
This sequence comes from Rubia yunnanensis, assembly GCA_037428765.1. NCBI lineage: Eukaryota > Viridiplantae > Streptophyta > Magnoliopsida > Gentianales > Rubiaceae > Rubia > Rubia yunnanensis. Next base: position 109,535,890 of record CM075064.1, read on the forward strand.
TATGTTCAGTTACTTGGCCAATCAGTTGTTTTCTGCTTTCACTACACATCATCCTCCTTTTCTCATAACTTCCATGTATCCCATCAATTTCCTTTCTGTTCTCCCCAATCAATTTTCTGTATAATCTCATAGTCTCCTCCTCTATTTCCTCTTGAATCACTGTTTCGGAGCCGTCCTCCCTTTCAATTCTCTGAATTCCAGCCATGTTGTTTTTCCATTTTACCAAAGCATGGAAGTAAGTGTTGTTACCATCTCCTAACCTTAGCCAGTCAGCTTTAGATTTCTGCTTTGCTATCTGTTGATCAATTTTACTCCAATATTTCACTGCCTCTACCCTTTTACTACTTCTCTGATTAACATCTAGTCCATCTTTTTACATTCCAATTCTTTTTTTTATCTTTCTGTAACTTCTCCTTTGCCTCCTCCAATTTAGTTTTGGCACCACTCAGTTGCTTCATAAAGCCTCTTAAGTCACTTTGTAATCTCCGTAGTTTCTTCCACAGTGCATACATAGGTTTCCCTTCTTGGTCTTTTACCCAGCTTTCATCAATAACTTTTAGTACCTCAGGCTTCTCCAATAAACAATTGAGCATTTTAAATTGTTTATGCCTCATTATCTCCAGCACTCCTTTACTAATTCTTACCAAAGCATGATCAGATATACCAGGTGCCAAGTTCTCTACAGTTGCATCCTGATATTTGGTAAACCGTTCTATGTTAGCAATGGCTCTATCTATTCTTGAATAGATAACTCCCCCTACCTTCCTGTTGGACTAAGTGTAGTATTCTCCACTACTCTCACATTCAAACAATCCAACATGATTCATCGTGTTTTCCAGCTCCCCGAATTCTTTAATTTGAACCTCATTCCCTCCAATTCTGTCTTTTATGGTTAAGACATTATTAAAGTCACCTATGATTACCCATGGCCCTTGGCTGAGTCTGTGATTTTTCAATCTCCTTCCACAACCACTTCCTCAATTTCCCCTTATTTCTTGCATAAACTACTGTCAGCCAATACACAAGTGTTCCATCCATGCTCTTCACCTCACACAATATCATCTTATAAGTCTCGAACGCTTTCCTGAGATGCACTTTCCTTGGATTCCATAGTACCCAGATTCTGCCATTTTGATGGGCAATATAGTTATCTTCAAACTTCCAACAACCTCTAAATTTGCTCCTTATTTCTTCTGCCTTTTCTTTTTTTACTCGAGTTTCAACTATTACAGCAATATCTAGTTTCATACTATTGTGACGGGGGCTAATCTCTTTTTATATTTTATTGAACCCCCATAAATTCCAGGAAGTTAACATGGAATATATCCTAGCTCTCCTCTTGGATCAATCTAAACCCTGGGAGGATCCCTCAACTGTTTCCCTGATGCAATGGATGAGGCTTTCACCGGCCTATCTGTATCCCCTATCTCCTTCTGTGTAGCACCTGCATCCCTTACCAACTCATAATTTGCCATTGCATCTTTCTTACCCAATCCTTTAGGTCTCACCACAGTCCAGTTCACCTCACTGGTGGTATTCTCATCTTCAGTGTTAACAGCTTTCTCAATGGTGTTTTTCTCACTCCTACTTGTGCTATCCACTTCTTTGGTTTTGACCTGCCATTTCTGCACCAGTTTTCCCTTCTTGAATTTATGGCCCCCCACCTGAAATTTCTCATAGAATATAGGCTTATTTTCCACCACAATTTTCTACTCAATAACACTTCCATCTATATCGATGATTTTCACAGCTTTAGCAATCTTCTGTGAGATGTCAACCTCTACTAACAACATGTCATAAGAGATCCTGATCTTACTTGATGAACATTCATCCGTGAATAAGGGTTTTCCTATCACACTACCCATCTTGCCAAGACTTTTCTGCCCCCACTAGTGTAATGGAAGTTTTGGTAAAGTTACCCACACTGGGACTGTTCTTACCATATCCCTATCCATAGAGAAGTTAGGTTTCCACAGATGTAGGAAAACAACCATGTTGAAAATAGTATATGGACCTCTTCTCATCACCTTATCTCTGTCTGCTCTAGATTTGAACTTAACCACAAAGTATCCATCATCATTATATAACAATTCAAGTAAGGCAAAAAAATCCAGAACTTCATCATAAAACATTTTGCTGCATTCATAGTCAAATATGCACCTATCACATACATAATCAGTGAATTCTCCCAGTATTCTAGCTCAGATTTCACATCCTCAATCTTTATTTCAATCTCCATTTCTCCATTAACAACTTTAAGTCCCAAAAATTCAATATTCATTCAATTCTTTTGAACTCTATTACCAGTTATCACATCAACCTGCAGTTTATGCCCAACTTCATTAGCATTTGGTTTCAAAATTACCCCATATACTGCTCATTATCTAGTATCAGCGTTTTCCCCTTCTCGTTCTCCCTTCTCAATCCGTTCTGTCTTCTCCCCTACATCTTCACTTAGCTCTTCCTCCAATTGACTAATGGTTGCAATATCTTCCACCTGTACTACTTCATTCCACTCCATCGCCGACGGGACCACCTTCTTCTTTGGTCGACCGCATCCTTGTTTCATGGCTACTCCGATCTTCTCACAGTAATGGTGATCGGACCTTAGCTGTGTGAAATTACCTGCACATTCAAATCCTATATAATAAGAAATTAAATTTTAAAAATTTAAAAATATAGAAAAATAAATTCAGCATATTTATACTTATCTCAGTTCAATTCAATTTAGTTTAGTATATTTATGTTTATTTCAGTTCAATTCAGTTCAGTTCGTATCAGATTAGATCAAATCATGTTATCTCCAAAAAACAGGGCCTTAGAACGAATTAGTTTTAAGATAGAAGCCCAAGATATCTTGAAATTTAGAAGAATGTCTTTGTCAGACCAATCATGACGAACCTTATTTTTATAGCTTTTAAGACCAGATTATAATTATTTCTATTTTGAGATATATTTTGAAAGGTTTTAAAATTTTTGAAAATCTCACTAGAATAGGCTTCATTAATTATATTAATTATTTACGGTCAAATTATAATTAATTATATTTTAAATAAGTTTCATTTTTAAAAACATTATGAGAACCTTATTGCAGCAAATTAAAAAAATCAAATCATCCCATCAATTATTTTAAAAAATGACAGACTTTAGAATCCATCTCCTGCGAGACTGTGTTACTGTAAGACCGGGGGTTATAGTGAAAATAGGGATATGGCAATCAAATTCAGGGGAAAATATAAGAATATTTCTGGCTTGGGGTTTAATTTAAAAATCGTGCAGAACTTTAGGGACTGAACATGCAAATACAAAAAATAGAAACCCTATCCCAGCCTCTCTGTTCCGCCTCCCCCTCTGTCTCTCTCCTAAGCCCGTCAAACTGATTGGGTAACCTGTTGAATAACCGTTATCCATATACTATTTTCACTTATTGGATAATGACCCATTGGGTTAATGGATATAATTGGGTTGTAGCTATTGGGTTTAATTGGGTTGGATAATGGGTTACCCGTTGGATAATTTTGGGTGGGTTGAGTTGGGTTGGGTAATGGGTGACCCGTGGCTAATTTCATATCACAAGATAACTAAATTTTTACAAGTTTGATTACGAATGATTTAATTTTTCCCAAATATATAATCATTTATTATATTATGTAATATAATATTATGTACATTATATTATATTATATTTAATAACAATAAAAATATATAATATGTTGGCTTTGTAAACTCGATGAAATTAATGAACAATATTAGTTGGGATCGAACTCGAGCTCAAATACTCTACGAGCTCGAATATTGTACGAACTCGAATACTGTACGAGATTGAGCTCGAATACTGTACGAACTCGAATACTGTACGAGATTGAACTCGAATATTGTACGAACTCGAATACTGTACGAGATTGAGCTCGAATACTGTATGAACTTGAATATTGTATGAGATTGAAATCAAATACTGTACGAGCTCGAATACTATACGAGACTGAACTCGAATATTGTATGAACTCGAATACTGTACGAGATTGAGTGCGAATTTTGTACGAACTCGAATCCAGTACGAGATTGAATTTGAATACTATACGAGATTGAACTCGAATACTGTGCGAGCTCGAATACTGTACGAGCTCGAATACTGTACGGACTCAAATATTGCAGATCCCTTCACTAGACCAAATATATTAATTCCGCAAATCGTAAGTCTTCGCAAGGAGATTCATATCAGTTGGTGTTAGAGCAAATCAAAAGATCCTTGGACGAATTCATCAACAGGGATTTCATGTTTTGTTTGAATTTATTTTCGAAAAAAAATCAAAAAAATATTTTCATCAAGCAACTTCCACCGCCACCGGAATATTCACCGCCGCCACTCCGGTCATCTTCACCAACCCCACTGCCACATTGTCAATCACCATTTTACCACTCATCTCCAGTGAGATCCACCGTGTTCTCCTCTGTCTTCATCATCGGTCTCTTCTCCATCTCCGACTGGCCATCCTAAGGTTTCCACTCTGCTCGTCGGTACTCAGCATCTCCAATCGACTTTGGCGAGCTCATTCTTGTTCCAGGTTTTTTTTTCTTCTCCGCCCGCTTCTTAGCGTTCTCCACCGCCGACAAATCCACCTCCTCCAGCGACCTTTTTTTGGGCGTATCCTCCAGCGTGAAATGATTTTCCATTCCCAGTTCAGTGTGAGCCTGCAAGTTCCTATCGTCGCTTAACTTGAACGAGCGTCTACAGATCCAGTACAACGAGGAAGAAGAAGTAGAAGGTCGGTGCGTGAAACGCATGCGCAAGCAGTAACAGAGGTGGATGAGATTCACACGTGCGCCTCATTGAAGGGGCGTCTATGACATGCGCGAAACACACAATTCATATCTTCATCTTGTGAGGCCTCAGTTTATTGTGACCTACTGAATTTATCGTGGGCTGATCCATTTTATCACAAACTGTTGCATTTTCTCGTTGGATCTCTCCTTCACGCGAGTTGAAGCAGTTTTTCAACCTAGTCTGTGTCCAGTCAGCGTCTACTCACCATTTATTATCATAATTTTGCAAGGATGGCATGAGAGGTTTATCTCCATTTATTTTTAAAGATTGTTCACATTTCGAGAACGAAACTTTTCGACCTCGGAGGGAAGGATACAATGTCAAAATATCATTTATTTACAGTTTTCTTAGTTTAGTATTTTTAGTAGGATAACACTATACTCTTTTTTCCATTGGATTTTTTTAATGAGGTAGTGTGATCATTTATTTAATTTTAGAATAAGACCCATTAATTCAGCCATGTTGGCCTTGGAAGAATTAATGTTTCGATCATGCATTTATTTTAGGGTTTAGAATATTCAGTTATGATTCGATTAGAATTAGATTTGGTAAGATTTGATAAGGCAATATTTATTCAAGATTTATCTTGAAGAATATAGTCATTTATTTTAGGTAGTCAAGTTAAATATGGTTTTAACTTCTTAAAGCTGCCATAATCCTTTTCAGTTTCTTGTTTGTATTTTTGAACACCGTACCTATTTACTATAAACATGGGTGATTTTCAACATTATTTTGACCAAAACTACTTTTATCAATCAAATATACAACGTTTTGAGTTCATACTCTTTGCTTGCGTGTTATTTCATTGTTGCTTAACCCCAAGGGCTAGTTAAGCATCAATAAACCTTGTAATCTGATCCTGAGGGCTAGTTAGAGAGCAAGTCAAAGTTAGGCATATCCGGAGGGCTAGACACCTGAATTTTATGCAAGATAGTGAGGGTTTGCAGATCCCTTCACTAGATCAAAGATATTAATTCCGCAAATTGTGAGTCTTCGCAAGGAGATTCATATCACATGATTCCTCATAGCATTTTTTAAATAATTCATCAATGACATCGTAGAGCTCTGGCTTGGAAAGTATTCGTGTGAAATAAACATAAAACATCAATATCTGAAAGTAAAACATCACAATAGCAAACATAACATGACTGACAACTACATTGTGAAACATCAAATACAACATTTAAAACAGCAATATCAAAAATTTTAAAACTTTAAGCAGTACACATTAAAATATGAAAAGAACAAAAATGAAAATTAGTTGCATACTTAAATATGAAAATACCACAAGTATCAAACACTGAAATTAAAAACATTACACCAACACACATAATAATACTTAGAGCTTAAACATGAAAACTCAAAGATAGAACCTGAAATATCAACAACAGTATCTAAAATATCATAGCTAAAAAAAGGAAATTTACAGCTCTTACTTCATTCTCGAATGCAGCAACAGTGGGCAGGTGCTCTTATACATCTAAGAATCAGCGACAACAACACAAAAGTTAGCACAAATAGTAACAAAACCCTAAGATACCACACACACAATCAAAACAACAATACGGAACATCAATTGCACACTTAAAACACTACAAGTATCAAATACTGAAATTAAATCATCACACCAACACATATAACAATACTTAAAACCTAAACATGAAAGATCAAACATAAAACCTGAAACATCAACAACAATATTTAAAATATCACATATACAAAATAACAAAATTTACATAACCTCTTTTCTTCTCAATTTTAGCAACAATGGGCATGCATTTCTTACACATCTAAGAAACAACAACACAAAAATTAGCATAAATCATAACAAAACCCTAAGATATCACACACACAATAAAAGAAACAAAACCGAACATCAATTGCACACTTAAAACATTACAAGCATCAAATACTGAAATTAAATCATCACACCAGCATGGATAACAGTACTTAAAACCTAAACAAGAAAGATCAAATATAAAACCTAAAAAATCAATAACAGTATCTAAAACATCACATCTGAAAAATAACAAAATTTACAGATCCTCTTTCCTTCTCAATTGCAGCAAAAGTGGGCAAGCATTCTTATACATCTAAGAAATAACAACAACAACACAAAAATTTGCACAAACCGTAACAAAACCCTAAGATATCACAAACAATCAAAACTGAACATCAATTGCACACTTAAGCACGAAAACACCACAAGTATTAAGCGCTGAAATTAAAACATCACAACAACACTAATAATGGTACTTGAAGCCTAAAACCTGAAACATCCAACTGAAAACAAGAAACATCCCTAAAATATCACGACCAAAACTAAGAAAAATTACAAATCCTCCTTCCTTCTCGATTGCAGCATCAGTGATGCAAATCTCCTTAGACATCTAGAAAACATCACCAACATCACAAATATTAGCACAAATCCATAAGAACAACTCACAAAACACAAAAAATAGAGAAATCTCCAAATATTAACACAATGAACAACATAAACCCTAGAAAATCATATGAACCAAAAAAGCAAACAAACATTTTTAAAAAATCAACAAAAATATGCGTAAAAACTCTAAGAAAAGACATTACGTTCAAAGATAAACACAAAACGAAGCTCGTATTGTGTTCAGCTGCCAGAAACCAAACCTATACTGGAAAATTTGCTGGAAAATTCACCGAAAAACTCCAAAAATCTCGATGAATCACTGCGTGCAAGAAAGGGAAATAAAAATGAAGAGGATGAGCGGTTGAATGGAAGAAAATGAGCTCAAATTGAAGGAAGATGAAGGATAAATGAAGAAGAGGGAGGAGATGAAGGTTTTGCAAAAAGAGATAAGAGAGAAGAAGGATATTTACACAGGAGAGATGAGAGAGAGAGAGAGAGTTTTATAAAAATATGAGAGGAGAATGAGAAAATGTTGATATTTATACTTGGGCTTACAGGTATATTACTAGAATTTCACATCCAGCTCCTGAACTTTTAAGACTTCAATTAGAAACCCCATGCTACATTCTTAACAATTTTATCCCTGGTATCGCTGCGAGACCGTTTCACACAAGACTGTTCAACGGTTCTTATAAAATGTACCCGAGTCAAATATAATTACATTTAGACCTCTCAATACAACAAAAGGAGCTTGTTAGGGTACTTATGTGGACATTTTTACAAGAAACGTTCTAACAAACGTATATTTGCTCGTTTATAAAATTAAGACAAAATCTTGTGGGAGACGGTCTCGCAACGAGACCTGGGATTAAATTATAAATAATACACACTTAATTTAGGATGTGGTATTAATTATTGTTTTTAAATTTTATAGGGACTTAATTGTAATCTAATTAAATCTGACCATACCTTTACTATTCATCTCTTCGTCTTACCCTCATTCTTACCATTTTCTTTCTCTCTCAAAAACCGATTTGTTTCTCTATCAAAAACCGCTTCATTTTCTCTGTGTTTTCCCCCTTTTCTGGAAATTTAGATTTTCAATTCCAGCCACGATTCTGTACTTTCATCTGATCGTGTTTCGTCTGAGTGTACTCGGTGATTCTAGTTCGACTTTTGGAGTTTCTTCCATGTTTGCTTGATAATCGATTCATTTCTTCATCAAGTAATTTGCGATGACCTAGATTTGTGCTTCCGGGCGATAGCCATTGCTTTTAACCATTTTATTGTTTAGTAAGCCTTTTTGTTTGTGAACTCTGAGCTTTCTGTCCATTTGTTTTGTAGTTCTTACTCTTTTCGATTGGAGGTTGTCATGGTATTTCATCAGGTAGTTGTGACACTAATGTTTTTCACATGCATGTTGTTTAATAGGTTTTTATTGATGTCGGTCATTTTTAACTGTATTATTTTTCATGTTTATCATTTTGTAGATGTCGAAGGATGGAGATCCTGTTGATTCTGGTTGTTTAGAAGACGTGGTGTTGAAAATTGCAAAATCATACTCCCAGCCTTCTAGATCTTCGAATGTTGCTGTAAAGCAGAAGAGAAAGATTTCTTGTTCTCAAAGTTTGTTGCTGTTTTTATTTGTTTAGCAGGAATATTTAAATTTATTACTCTATCTGTTCATTTTTTGTCGTGTAGGGTTTTACATGTTGTTTTACTGTTTGAATATGATGTTTCATGGTTTTCATTTGACTTCGTTTCATGTTTATGAGATGTTGTAATTAATGTTTCTTCTGGAACTGTGTTATGTATGCAGTTTTTATTATATGTGTTTTTATTGTTATTATTGCTTGATTTTTTAAATTACAGTGATTCTATTGTAATTTTTAGTAAGAGCGTTGATTTAAGTATCTCAGTTGAATGTTTTCATTATATACGTTTTTATTTGATGTTTTACAGTTTTGATTTGAGGATACAAGTATTCCAATTGACTTTATTGTTCTTGTACTGATTTTTCTTTGTACTATGTGGTTCTATGTGTGATGATGGTGCTAGTGTTTACTAGTTTGTATTAACTATTTCTATATAATTTTTTACGTGTGATGGTTACACACTTTTTTGTATGTTCATATTTTTTGTCCTTTTTTCCGAAGTGATGTTGATAGGTTCTTCATTGATGTTTTATATTTCTTCACTGATCATCTGTTTTGTTTATTTAATTTCCTGAATTCTAGTTCTAAACTTGTTTTTCGATTGATCTTTCTGATTTTCTGTGGATATTTATATACATGTATGAGTGATGCTATTATTTATACTATAAATAATGTCTTCTTTTGTTTTAGAATGTGGTGTTCCTATTGAAAATCTGATAGGATTCATGGTCTGACGACTCTTACATTTATTGCAGGTATTTGTTTATCTGTATAATTCTGTTGTATGGATTTTTATTTTTATTGATGTTTTGGTTTTCCTTCAGCCCCGAGTTCAAGAAATACGAAAACGAAGAAAGTGGCTGAAGTGTGTATACCAGCATCCCTAGTCCCTGATTCTTCAGTCTCTAAAGAAAATATCCGAAAGAGACGAGTAAAACGAGGTGCTGTTAAACAAGTCAAAGTGAATAGCGGTAAGGGTCAAGTTCTCGCTGACCGTGAGAGCAATTTTGATGGCAAAGGTATTATTCCAATTTTAATATTGTGTTTTATTATCTAATTTTTTATTAATCTGATATTACCTATTTTAAATCTTTCATGATGTTTTATGTTTTTTAGAGAAGGGTGCCAGTAATATATTAATTCCAGCCAACTTGCTTATGCTTTAGTTGAGAATGCAACTGGTAATATTTTTTATTTATTTTTCAGTTTATGTTTTATTAATCACTCTCTACCATTTACCAATTTAGGTGAGGGTGTCAGCCAAGCTAATGCTGAGTTTTGAAAAAATATGCTAAAAAGGGTAAACATAGTTTTCCTTTTTAATACTTCTTTTTATAATTTTGATTTTTTATTTATTACTCTTTACCTTTTATTACTATGGTTTGATATTTTATGTAATTTAGGTGATGGTGTCAATCAAACTTCTATTCTGGATGGGAAAAAAATCTGTTAAAAAGGGTAACGATAGTTTTTCTTATAAATATTTCTTTTTATAATTTTTGATTTTTTATTAATTAATATTTACCATTTACCACTATGGTTTGATGTTTCATATTATTCAGGTGAGAGTGTCCTCCAAGATTCTTCTGGTCTGAAAAAAATTCTGCTTAAAAGGGTAAAGATGGTTTCCTTTTAAATACTTCTTTTTCTGATATTTGATTTTTTATTAATTACTCTTTACCATTTACCAATATGGTTTTATGTTTCATATTATTCAGGTGAGGGTGTTAGCCAAACTTCTGTTCTGCTTGAAAACAAATTTGTTAAAAAGGGTAAAATTAGTCTTCCTTTTAAATACTTCTTTTTATAATTTTGATTTTTTATTAATTACTCTTTACCATTTACCAATATGGTTTGATGTTTCATATTATTCAAGTGAGGGTGTCCACCAAGCTTCTGTTCTGCTTGAAAACAAATCTGCTAAAAACGGTAAAGATAGTTTCCTATTAAATATTTCTTTTTCTGATATTTGATTTTTTATTAACTATTCTTTACAATTTACAAATATGGTTTAATATTTCATATTATTCAGGTGAGGGTGTAAGCCAAGTATCTTCTGAGTCTGGTAAAAAATCTGCTAAAAACGGGTAAAAATAGTTTTTCTTTTCAATACTTCTTTTTCTAATTTTTTTATTTTTGAATTGTTACTCCTTACTATTTACCAATATGGTTTGATGTTTTAGCTTCTCATCTGCTTGGAAAAAAAATCTGCTAAAAAAGGTACAGTGATTTTCTTTTTAAATATTTCTTTTTTCTGATTTTTTATTTATTACTGTTTACCTTTTACCAATATGGTTTAAAGTTTCATTTAATTTAGGTGATGATGTAAGTCAAGATTCTGCTCAGCCTGTAAAATCTGTTAAAAAGGGTAAAAATAGTTTTCCCTTTTAAACTTCTTTTCTGATTTTTGATGTCTTAGTTTTTTCTTGACCTTGTTCAGTGATTTCATCTTGATTTTTAATTCCATTCAGATAAGGTGGTTTGCCCCGTTCCAACTTTACAGATTGGAAAATCTGTCCAAAAAGGTTACAATGATTTTTTATTTATTTTGGAGTACTTAGTTCTGTGATTTGATGTTTTATTGTTTTTTTTGCCTCATGCTTTTTAATATTCTATGATGTTTCTTTAAATGTAGTTGACGGTGCTGAAAAAATTTCTGTTCAAATTGAGAAATCTTCCGAATCATGTTGTATTTTTATCCCCTCTTTTTATACATTCTTCTTTTGATTTGATGTTACTTTTTCTGTAATCTTGTTCTTTTGCATTTATTGTTTTAATGTATTTAAAGGTGTTGCTGTTAAAAGTGTTTCTTCAGCTTCAAAGATTCTCCAGTCACAGCTTCGTTACAAAGATAATTGACTGATGCTGGAGTTGCTGATCTTTAATCTAGCAATCTATTTGTTATAACCCCGATGTTTTAAATTTCCAATCCTAATATATTTTTGTGGTACCCCATTATTTAACTGTGTATCTGTTGTTTTTGTTTGCAGAGGATATCTCCAGTACTGCTCATTCTCAATCTCAAACACTTGATGCTACCATTGATGAAACTGGCCATAATGATAAAAAGGAGACAAGTGATGAGGGGTTAGAATCAAAATCTGATGAAGATGAAGATAGCTCAGAATCTGATAACATTTCAGATGGTGAAGGTGAGAAGCAAGATGATGTTGAGGAAGATGGACAGGCTCAAGAGGAATCTGAGAAGGAGGGAGATGTTGAGGAAGATGGAGAGGCTCAACATGAATCTGAGAAGGAGAGAGGAGATGAAAGTGATGTCAATTCTGATGAAGGTGAAGATTCTGACAAGGGGAGGATTTAGAAAAGGTTTTTTTTCACAAGTTGGTGATAGTGAGGAGAATTTTAATAATGATGATGAGAATAAATCAGTGAGTGAGGAGAAGCATGATGATTCTGATGAAAAAGAGGATGATGATGAAGATATGACTGATGTGAAGGAGTCTGATGATGAAGTTAGGTCTAATAAGGAGGATGCCTTTGATGATTCTTTTGAAGAGATTGATGATGCTGGTGGAGAGGATGATGATTCAGATGAGGAATTTGGCAAAGCTGTTGCTGTATGTAAAACAACTTAGGTTGGTGAAGGGAAATCTGTTGTAAGGAAAAGGGATATAGAAGAGAGTGGAGGACTTGTGAAGTTAAAAATTCCGAAGGGCATCAATGATCCTTCTAGGTATTTCTCAATGACTTACAATTTTATAATATGTTTCATATTTTAGTGTTGCTTATTTATTTATTTTTTGTTTTTTTGCAGCTCAAAGAGGAGCTACTCTACAAAGTGTAGCCCTGGTAAGATCGTAAAGCTTGTGAAATCATTGATTCCTAGGCTTAAGAGGTCAGTTATTGAGATAGGCTTTGAAGGGTTATTGAATATATTTTTTTGTAAATTGCCCAAAAATGTGATTCACTATCTAGTTTCTAACTTTAACCCAATTAGTCGCTTCAGCGCATAGGTATAGATAAGTATTATATTATTAAGGATGGTTTTTATGATGCTATGTGTCTGCCTATAAGTGATATTGAGGTTGTAGAGATTAATAATTCTGGTAAGGGGTAGAATGGGGATAGTTGAGGCAGAAATGGGGGATGGATATAGGGGCTGATAAAAATGATAATATCCATGTGGTTGGTTGTTAGGTAAGATGGGTTTGTTGAATGAGGGAGGTGATGATTTAAGAAGTACTTCTTGATGTATGTGTTGTGTTGTTTCCTTAGTCCTACATCTAGATGTACTATTGATTTGAAACTTTTGAGGGTTGTGGAAAATGTGAAAGAGATAAAAAATATGGATTGGTGTGGTTTTGTGTTGAAAAATTTATGTGATGCTGTTGAGATGTACAACAAAGGTCAATTTGATGTTGTAAATGGTTGTGTTTTTCTTCCCTTGATGTGTTATCTTTATAGATTTCCATTCCAAGGAATCCATTTGCCTACTTCCCTCCCCTTAGTCCAACACTTTAATGATAATAAGGTTAAGATTATGTGTAAGTCCATTGGCAGTGCTGGGTTTGATGCTTGCGTGATGAGCAACAATGGGTTTCCTTTGACTTCGATGGGGAAATTAAAGTTAGGTTCGGGACCAGGTCAGGGCACTGCTCGCAGTACCTCTTGCTTTTTAGTGTTGGAAATTCCTGACGATTTACCCACTGACGAGAAGATTCTTACTGAAGCTCATTCTGTAAGTTTATTTATTTATTTTATATTTGTTATTTTTCATTTGATGTTTCAAATTATGGGTAATAATGTTTTTTTGTAGGATGTTAGTGAGCCCTCAATGAGATTTGCTAGGAATATTGAAATTGTTACCAGATCCTATATGGCTGAGATAATGAAGCTTGGTGAAAAAGCTCCAGCTACTGCACAAGATTTTGTTCCTCCCGTTCATATTCCTGTTTATTCACGGGATTATTTTTCCAATGTCTTTTTTTAATCAGATCGAAGAAATTATTAAGAAGTTAGTGAAGAAGTACGCTCCTGAAGTTCCAATATTTAAGATTGGACCTAAACCTACTTTTTGATCTTAGGATTGAGTGTTTGGAAGACATTGGACGAGTTGTAGGTTCTTCTACTATTGTACCTGAAAAGAAGGTTCTACAGTTGTTCAGAAGAAGGGTGGACAAGCAGAAAAAGTTATCGAGGGGATTGAATAAGAAATAGTACTTTTTTAATGATGTGATGAACTTGTGTTTAAGGATGATGTTTTAAGTACCCTTAGCTGATATTTTAGTATTGTTGGTTTCTGGATGGTTATTGGATGGTTTTTGGATGTGATGAATTTATGTTTGTGGATGATGTTTTAAGTATTTTTGGATTGTTAGTTAGGTGATTCTCATAATTCTTGTTGGAATTTGACATTAGGTTTTTGGATTCTGGTGTGAAGTTGATATTTTAAAGTAATGAAGTGACATTTCATGAGTATGCCTTGATGATTTACGGTGTTGATAATAATGCTTATTTTTATGCTTTAACTCTCATTAGTCTATTTGTAGATTTTTTTTTACATTAATGATTATGTATGAGAGATTATGTTTTAAAATTAGAATATCACATTTTAGTAGTTGACTATTGTATCTAAAAAAATGCGACATTTTTCTAGTTGTAACTTTTGGTATACTAAATGTAAAACTCCAGTAAACTTTAAAAGATCATTACGTATCTGTAAGTCATCACACTTTTAAGTTAAAAGATCACGTTCCTGCAAATTAAATTTCAGTACTCAAACAATAAACTTATAGAGGCCGTTAAACTTTAGAATGATTTCCATAATAAAACCTCTTGTATTCTACTAAGTTGAGCAATAATTTTAATTCAAAGTCCTCACTTCTTAAAAATATAACATCAAATTAAAGTCTTGAAACGTCAAATGAAAGTACTAAAACATCAACTTTGCTCTGCAAGTTGAGAACTCATCCTTTACCAACTTTGGTCTTCCCTAATTCAGATGATTTGGGCTTTTGGAGTCTTGGATCCAAACTCCTTCTTCTTTGGATTCTTCTTTTCAAGCTTTCCTTTCAACTTCTTCCTTCTTTCCTTTGTTTTTGCTCTATTTGGATCTAGAACTTCAGGAGCACTTTCTATTGCTAAATCCTTGGCGTTGTTTGTTGCTAATTGTTCTTTTTTTCTCTTTATCTTTCATTAAAACAGCTGACACACTATAGTTGAATCCCCATTCGAACCATCCTCAAGTGTTCTACGAGTTTCTTTGTCATCTTCACATTTCAACACTAAATTGTAGTATTTTCTGAGCATCTCATGGCGCCACGGTATCTTACCTTTCATCTCATTGTTGTTCTTGCTATTTTGTTTTGATGCACCTCCAAGTACTCGGTTCCATATTTCCTTCTTTGCCATCTTTGTACATCTTTTAAGTATATAATCTTCAGGTAATGTTGTGATTTTGCGCAAGTGGAGCACACGAAGGCTGTGGAAGTACAATAGTCCAACTTCTTCAAAGTATTTGGATGAACACTTGATTTCCACTTTACCATCCCTGAGTCTGTAGGAAACCTTCTCAGCCTTTGTTTCATTGTCTTTTGGACTGACTTCGTATACATCTTCATAGCTAGTGTTGAATATTTTCTCCACTTTACTCGTCATTGCCAATTTCCACTCTGTTTCAAAGTCCTTGAAAATTTTAAGAGTGTGTATCTCCCCAGCTTGCTTCAGTAATCCAGGCCCTTTTACTGCTGCTCTTAGTTTTCCTATTGATCCGCTGTACTCCTTTATTATCTCCGTGCTTCTCTAACTTTTGACAGCTTGTTTCAAGTATTGTAAAAACTATGTCAAGTTGGTTGTTTTTGAAGCATTGCAGCTAATTGCTTTGTTGGTACTTTCACTACGCTGTGATGACAAAGTTCCAACTGAGAAGAAATCCTTGCTTAGTGTAGTGCACCATTTATCCCAGAGTTTGTATAAGCGTTTGAACCAATCTTTTTCTTGCAATTGGTAGGTTTCTATCATGGAATACCAGCATCTTTCAAATTCTTCTTCATTTGCACAACCTTTCAAACAATGGTTGAATGTCATTCCAAATTCTTCATCACTTTTTACTTTACCGTAGTGACTGATTACATTCTGTTTCAGGTGCCACAAACAGAGTCTGTGTTTTATTTCTTTGAATACCTACGAAACAACAATTTTAGTACATGCATCATCAACATATTTCTTAAAAAGGTCATATGCTGCTAATGTATCATCAATTATAAATGTAGGATGCTCATGTTGCAGTGTCAAAACAAAGAAAAATTGTATACATGTCCATGATGGGTTCTCAGATGTTCTAAAACAAGTTGTGGTGATGATTTAAAAATTAAATTATTGACATTACAAGTCAGATAATGAGAAGCAATGTTCTAAAAAAATATATTTAGAACATCAACTGAATAACATAACAGGTTAGACTTTTTTGCTGAAACATCAACTAAATAATATAACAATTTTAACACTAGTTCAAAACATCAACTGAATGAATACTTAAAACATCATCATTAATATTTTAAAAAGTTAAACACATAACTTGAAACATCAATCATCAAATAGAGCTTAGAAATACATCTTTAATTGCCTTTGCCATAGCCAAATCTTGGTCAGTGAATAGTGTCAATGGTTGTTTTTCCCCCATTGATTTTTTAAATACCTCCAGCAGCCATACAAAAGTTTCAGCCTTTTCGTCTCCAATAAAAGCGCACCCAAACATTGCATAGTTCCAGTGATTGTTTATCCCGACAATCAGAGTACAAATAAGATTATACTTGTTTTCCCGATAAGTGGTGTAAAAAATCACAGCATAACATGTAATCTTCTTTCATCATTGAGTCTCTCCAAAAAAGTACAGTTAGTTTTCCTTCACCATCTAGATTAACTCTAAAAAAGTAGTATTCCTCAGCAGCATCAATCTGATAAAGCTCATCTATAACATTTTGAGCATCCCCTCTTCTATAATGTCCATTCTATACATGTTCACATAATTAATGTGATCTCTCATAGTGTTCCCAACATTTTCTTCTCTCTGGGAAGCACATGTTATATATTTTTAACTTGCTGTTGGTTTAAGACCTGCCCTTTCCATAGCTTTGATTGCTCTTTCCTTCTCATTTTCGATTCTTTTTTCACTACATTGTAGGTACTACCATTCTGATCTTGTGCACTCATGGTTATGCTCAGCAAAGTGGTGATTAATTTCGTAGAAATTTTCATGAACAAGCTTGATCATGATCTGAGCTTTGCATCCTGTTCTTATTACTGGAAATTCTTTTGATTCTATTTTTCTCTTCCTTTCTGGTTGTAGAGTAGGTGTGTTTTTAGTTCATGAAATGGAATTTCCTTCACATGAGCATGTGAAATATTTTTCCCCAATTACTCCTTGGTTTGATTGTCTTGTTGTTGACTTCCTTACACAAAATCCAAGTGCAGTTGCATGTGCTCAATACAATTTTTCAAGCTCTTCCCAAGTTCCTTCTCTCACTCTTTGTAAACATTCCCTTGCATCTATCTTCAATAGATTAGGAAAATCATCTAGCATCTCTGTTAGTAAAATCACAGATCATTTGGTTTTATTATAAAACTACAGATCAGTTCTATCAGTTTCTATAACAGTTGACATCATGTGTAGAAATATCAAAGACATTTATTAAAACATCCCTATGTATGATAGAAACATCACATACCAATATATGTAGGTTAGTTCTGAATTAGGTGCAGAAGCATCAAACACTTTTATTAAAACATCAATTCATATAATAGAAACATCACATAGCAGTATATGCATGTCTATCTTTTAATCAAAATTCCAAGATTTGTTACCCAAGCCAGAACTGAGTATCATGTTTTATCAATGAGCATAATCAAATCACTCATTATGTTTATAGCATGATACACCAGTTCTAGCAGCCAATATTCAATAACAATTGACATCAGATTTACAATTATAACCCACTTTCATTAAAACATCAATCTATATATTAGTAACATCACATAAAAACTTATGCAGGTCACGCTATGATACAGATCTACAACATTATTTACAACATCAATTCTAAACATTAAAATACTCGCAAGCTTTTTGAGTTGAAAGATCAGCCTGCATCAAAATATTCACAAGCAATATGAGTTGAACCATTCACAAGCAGATTAAATCAGGTTTTATATGATGAATTCATTTTTTATACTCATCTTTTACATAATTTTGTTCAATTTCATTGATTGTGCCGTTCAACACAGTAATTTGTCGTTCGTTGTTGAAAAGGCATGTTGATGAAGCTTCAATTTTGCTATCATCTTCTTTGCACATCAATTGATCTTCCAATCTACATAATAAATGAAATTCACATAATGTGATTGTAGATTGTTCAACAAATCGATTTAATTATGTAGTTTTGAATGGCAAACCTGATTTGTTGTTGATCGACGTTATTCATTGTTAATTGCAGAAGTTGAGGATTTGATCATTCAAGGTTTTGGAGCAACGGATTGAAGTGGTTGAGATCAACCGAAACTCTGAGAATGTTTTCGAATCGTGTTTTTCCGTAGTGCGTCTTCTGTAAATGCGTCTTCTTCTCAGATGTTCTTCCATATTTTTGGTATTTGTAGGTTAATCCCCCTACTTTTTTGCACGTTTTACGTTGGCACCGAGAATGAAATAATTACCCAAGGACCCCCAAAAATTGTTTGTCTTTTGCCTTAAATTACTGTAAGTCCTTGGTCTTACGGTAAGACGGTCTCGCGGGAGACGAACTCTAAAATTAAACATCTTAATATTGTGTGACACATATTAAAAGTGTCCATATATATATTTATGACATTACAAAGCGACCCAATATTAAAAATATATATTGAGACATTTATAAGTGTCCTAATAGATATATATTAGGATATTTATAAAATAAATGTCCCAATACATATGTAATTAGGACATTAAAGAACGACCTAATATAACAGGACACACAATAACAGCCTTGTATCTTGTCTATAAAATCACTTAATATAGCGATTCAAAATCTATAGGAACTCGCGATAAGAGACATTTTGAAAGCATCATATGAATGAAAACGTCTATGAGATCTGTGGAACACCTTTTAACGTTTAATAGGACTTTTGTGTTGATAATGCCTAAATTTAATATTTATACTATGTATGATTTGCTCTCCATCATATTATATTACGGTCTTGCAAAAGATTGACTCATCCCTTATTTATGATCATCAACAATAATATCGTCACGAGGGTGTTCTGCATTCTTCACTTTCCTAAAATAGTGTGTCCGTAAATTTTGACTGATCTTTTCTTAGCAAAACGGTTGATGCTTGATATCTGTCTTATTCCTCAAATTATGGTGCTTCGTTCGCATACCGGCTAGTCGGCGGGGTCGTCGATCAGCAGGAATGTTCAAGTCTCTTCAACATGATGATGTACACGTGAACATGGCGAGGCTACCATAATTTGAGGTAGAGCTCCTATACCCTCTCCGTAGATTATTACTTGTTTTAACTTATAAAATACAATATTTAAATTTTATAAAAAATTACAACATTTAAGGTAATAGCCCCTGTGGACTGTGCATAACCTTATGGAAAGGCTGCCTTTCCTAAGACTTACTCTTCTATTTATATACTTTATGAAATTTATGATCAAATGTGGTTTGAGAAACTTGACTGAAAAGTGTGTTAATATTAATTTTACGGAAGTATGTACGAAAAAAATTGAAAGTTAAACGAGAGCACACCATAATACAAGAATTTTTTTATGTTAGTGATTTTAGTATGTTAAGGTGATGGTCTAGTAAAAATTTGACAAGTGTACATAATTGTTAGGTTTTCACTCAACATATAATTTTAATGAGGTGGTTTATTGTAGTTATGTACACTTGTCAATTTTCCAATATCACCTTAACATAAAAAATTTCCTGCCATAATACATGTCTAAAATAGAACTCCTCCCGATCGAAAAAATAAATATAAGAGAACGGGGAACTTAAGTTAACGAAATGAAAATTTAATCACCTTTATAGTCCCATTTATTGACTCAAATTATCCTTTCTTAGTGACTCTATCTCTTCAAACACGGTTTTTTTATTAGTTCTAGAAAAATTAAGGTTTAATTTGCAAATCAGAAAAAATCAAGATAGAATTTTTGAGTTGCATTAATCGGGTCATAATTAAACTTATAACTACTTTACATTGCATAATAAATTTTTAATATCGCAACTAAAATGTTTTACCTTCAACCTCATATTTTCATATGGCTATGAATATACGGTTTTTCTCAACACTTTGCCCTAGTTAATCCGACAAATATAAAAAAAAAACCTTACTTTAATCATGTTATATGTTGACAGTTATCAGGTTTCAATGGTCTAAAATACAAAATCAATTAAAAACTAATTAGTACCATTGAAGAAATTACAAAAGGCAACAAAATCTAGATGTGCTAGACTTTCGAAACTTCTACAACGTTAGACGAGTTTTTCCTCCATACCTGAGATCACAAGCCACAGCTCTGTGTATATATACATACAGGCATTTCTAGTCATAATCCACTCAAATCTTAATTCATCTCCTAGTATAACCATGAAAACCTTAAGTTCTCTTTGCATTTGTTCTTTCTTCATTTGCATTTCTCTTTTCTCAGCTTCTACGTATGCAGCCACCTTCAACATCCTCAACAACTGCCCCTACACCGTCTGGGCCGCAGCCCTCCCCGGTGGCGGCCAGCGGATGGACCGTGGCCAAACCTGGGCCCTCGACGTGAGCCCAGGCACGGCCGGAGGCCGTATTTGGGGCCGAACCAACTGCTCCTTCGACAACCACAACCACGGAACATGCCTGACCGGCGACTGTGCCAATCTCTTCCGTTGCACCACCAATGGCACACGGCCAAAAACCATGGCGGAGTTCTCTCTGAATCAAAACAACAACCGCGACTCGTATCGTATCTCGTTGGTCGACGGGTTTAATGTGCCGATGGAGTTTAGCCCTACCTTCGGCTCGTGCCGCGGCATCCGGTGCAATGCCAACATATTGGGAGAGTGCCCTAATGACCTCAAGGCACCCGGCGGGTGCATCAACCCTTGCACGTTGAGGGATTGTGGGCCGACTCAGTTGACTAGGTTCTTCAAGCAAAGGTGCCCTGATACGTATACATTCCCCGGAGATAACATAAGCACGTTTACTTGTAGGGCGGGAACCAACTACAGGGTTGTCTTCTGCCCTTAAATAATCAGTCAAACTGTTCATTAATAAGAGTAATCATGCCTTGTCCGATGTGTTACGGGCACGGTAGCACAATTATTTGCAGAGTATTTATGTATGTGTAACTACTTTTGCAAATTGAATAAAGTAATAACTTCCATTTTAGTAATCGTGTGACTGGTTACTTTTATGATATGCGTAGAAAATACCAGTAAATGTGTATTTGTATTCATGATCTCATGGTACATTATATAGTGATACAGAATACCTATACAAATTAGGAAAATGTAATAGAATATAATTGCAATTACAAGTAATATCTACATTCCTTAATATTCATCATTAAGTTGGAGCATGGAGATCAGAAATGCAACTTGCCAAGTAATAAATGAAACTGGTTACGTCCGAGAGGTTTGGTGAACAAGTTTGCAGGTTGCAGGTTGATCAGTTGTGCGGATATGATGAGTAACAATAGTGCCAGACTGCACAAGATTCCGGTCAAAATGACAACCAACTTCAATATGTTTCGTACATTCATAGAGCACAGGATTTGCCGCAATATGAAGAGCCGATTGATTGTCACAAAACAAACGCATAGGAAGAGTGTGTGCAATCTTTAAGCAAAGACTTAAGTCATACCAACTCAAAATAGGTAACAGCCATAACACGATATTCTGCTTCAGCAGAAGACCGAAAAATTGTAGGTTGCTTCTTAGTCTTCCAGGAAACCGGAGAATCGCCAATCATAACAAAGTGTCCAAAAAGAGAACGTCGGGTAATAGAGCAAGCAGCCCAGTAAGAATCATAGTAAGCAGTCAACTGTAACGCACTACTGGAAGAGAGAAATAAACCTTGACCAGGATGGCTCTTCAAGTAGCGCAACACGTGAACCGTTCCTTGCCGGTGAGGAACACAAGGAGACTTCATGAACTAGACAAGTGTGTGAACAGAATAACTAAGTTGAGGACGCGTGATATTGAGGTATATCAAGTGCCCAATAAGACGCTGTGACAGGCGCGGGCGGTCGTCGCGCCCGCGCGCCAAAAGATAATTTGTAAGCCCTCAATGCTTACTTTCTACAACTAGGTAGATAGTGGCAAATCGGGGTCGTCCAAAGAGAAGAGGGATCTTCCTAAGCGTCTAAGCACACAAATGGTTGATACTAGGCTAGGAGCAAATGTATATACACACACTTAAAAGCAAGTAAAGGGGGGGGGGTTGGTTGGTTGGTTTCCTAAGTTAACAAAGATAACTAGCAACGTCAAGTGACTATGCTAATCATCAAACGAAACTAAAGAAAAGGGGTTTTAAACTACAAAGTTAAAATGCCTTGGGGGAAACGGATATCCACTTCCACATCTAATGTAGTTCATCGAATCATTCACACATTCCATCATATAGCATTCATGACCCAACGCTCACACGCCCCATCTAGCAAGTACCACAACACACACACCACAAGGAGTTCTAAGTTCATGCTCATAGATCTTCATGCAAAGGCGCTACGGAATTCGTCACGTTCCTACACCTAACCAATTCAACCACACAAGCACTACCTATGCTCAAACCACTCATGGCACACATGCAGTGAAACACACTGTCAAGAATGCATAAACGCCAAATAACAAATGCTTCAAGAATGAATTTAAATCACCTATCCAATACTTCAACTACTTGTCATGGAGACTAAACTCCTATCCTTCTTAGTTCGTAGTTTGCGAGAGTGAGTTCGACACCTCTCGTCAAACCTCACCAATGACTCCCGAGTCGCGACCACGACTCAAGGTGTCATTGGTGGCATTTAGCACGAAGGACCAACAAGCTTGGCAATGCCTATGACCACTACACCGTGACTAGGCATTGAACCAATTCATGCAATTACACGAGATTGGATGAACGTGCAACGCACATTCATCCGCGAGCATATGGCTCTCTCGTTTGCTACACAAATGAACATGACGAAGAGTTCGACATCAATCACATTCGCCTAGCACATTGTCAACACACTAACACAATCAAAAGCTCTAATTCACACTCTCACATTCCTAACAAGAACAGGGGGGAAATTAACCCAAATCCCCCAAACCCTAGCTAGCAATTGATACAAGCATTCATATCATCAAGCTCTCAAGAACATCAATGGAATCAACAATTAACATTCAAAGCACAATAAATGCATAATAGCAAAAACACCAAATAGATAGATAGAAATGAATCTCAATACATAGAAGTGGAAGCTTCAATCCTTTGCTCCCAAGTACAAGAACTACTCTAGAACAAGAAAACACATAAAAACTAAGAAAAGAAGAAGAAAAGAAAGAAGAGAAAAAACCTAGGTTTGGCGCCCAAAAACAGAGAGAAAAGCGGGCTAGGAAAGCTGGAGAAGAAGAGGGAAAGAGATGGTATTTATAGTGCAAAGAAAATAAGAATGATTTCTGGCCGCCCGTTGGTCGCGACTCGCGACGGGGTTCGTCGCGACTCGCAACGGTGTCGCGACGGTATCGCAATGGTGTCGCGACGGGGTCGCGACGGCAGCCACAGTTTTGCATTGTTTCTTTGTCTTCTTCATAGCCATCCCTCTCACTCTTCAAGTCTTCAACAGCTCCAAAATGGTCTTCAACGGCCTCCGGTCTTCGTATCTTCGAAGTGAGTATCCAAAAGTCTTCGAAAGTATAGTCTTCAATGTCTTCCGGTCTTCGTTGGTTCCGTGTTCTTCCCTTGTCACACAAAATCCACTTAAAAGAGGTAAAAGAGTACAAAGTTGCTTTTACCTCTCCTAAGTGAATTTCAAGGTAAAACACAAGCTCTAGATAATAAAAGAGCACAAAAGTGATCCTAAATAATACTAAATAATGCGCCTAAAATGGACACATCAAACCTCCCCACACTTAAACCTTACTCGCCCTCGAGTAAGAAAAGATTTAAGCATACGGAGGAAATGGCATATCCACATCCTAAAACCCCCAAAATAACCACACAAAATGGACATATCAAATCTCCCCACACTTAAAACTTACTCGCCCTCGAGTAAGAAAAGATTCAAGCATGCGGAGTAAATGATATATCCCAAAACCTAAACTAATCCCCCAATCAAAGCCTCACCAAAACTCTCAATCTCAAAAATCCCAAAATAAAAGCTCACATGAGAATTTTGCACACACACATCCCCAATCCTAAATCTAACCAAACCTACCACTTATCAATTCACTACCCATAAAAATATTTCACAGCCCATAATTGATATTCCCAGAATCCAATGACACAAAATGAAGCTAAAACCATAGAGGAAGTTTTAAACACATGCTTCACTTAATGCCAATATATCAACCAAAAACGAAGTATAAAGAGATCAAGAATTTCATAACCATGCTTCGTTTCCTAACCCACTAAGCTACCCAATCCCCAGAGGTTTATAGATAATGAGCTACCCGATCCATCCGTGTGACAACCGCAACCTTATGACTCCAACGCCGGCAAGTGAGTGAAATCATAGAATTTTTCAATTTCTCTCAATTTCTCTCAATTTCTCTCAATTTCTCTCAATTTCTCTCATTTTGCCTAGGAGCTCTTTCGAGTTTTCATCCTAGCCACACATCATGTTTCTTTAGCTCACATCTCACCTTTTTCCGCACATTGTAGCCTCTCATTTTTGCCTAAGCCGCCCTGTAAGGGTTTTCGACCTATCCGGGCCCCCAATGTTGCCTAAGTTGCCCTCTCGGGTTTTCAACTTAGCGGGTTTTCTTTTTTTTTTTCAATTTTTTTTTCTTTTTGTTTTTCTATTTTTTTTCTTTTTCTCATGTTTTTCCAATGAAAAGTAGCAAAAAGCATTCCAAAACAATCTAGCATGCATATGAGTCCTGTAACCCCTCCCCACACTTAAAACATGACATTGCCCTCAATGTAAACACGTAAGGCAAGAACAATAAAAATCAAGGTAAGGGAGTTAGAGTGACACCCATTTCTCCGCAATTTCGCCGGTGGTATGGCGATATCCAAATACTTGGATGGTCCCGAGATAGGTTTCGAAACCGGAAGGGTGAGCAAAAATGCCGTAGAAGAACTCACCCCTCGAGAAAAGCATTGTCTCCATGGCGCCGTTTGATCAAGACTACACCACGAAGAACACATTAAACTCACAAGTACATAAGGATATGTAATACTAGGTTTAGCATCAAGAGTTAATAACCATAGTATTGTCAAAGAACAACTAATCAACCCTCAATCACCACTATAAGATTATGCATGAAAAATATCCAACATATATTGACATGTATACAAGCATCATTATAGGATAAGAACTTACGGTCACAATGACGTAGTCGGCATACTACAATCAACAAATGTACTATAAAGATGCAAGAATGTTCATATGCCAATATATGTAGGATGGTGGAAGAAATGAGAGGTATGTGATGTTCTTGGGAGTGTTGGGTGGAGAAGAAGGAAGGATTATGCAATGTTTAAAATCATTTGGAAACTTGGAAGCTTGGAAACTTGAAATCCGGGCTCAAAAAATTTTCAAAAGTTACTGAGCACGTCGCGACTCGCGACGAGGTTCATCGCGACTCGCGACGAGCCTCGCGACGTTATCGCGACGCGCGGAAAGTACAGCCCGGGAGCTCAAAATGTTCTGAGCTCGTCGCGACTCGCGACGAGCCTCACGAAGTCATCGCGACTCGCGGAAAGTGGAGCCCGGGAGCTCAAAATTTTCTGAGCTCGTCGCGACTCGCGACGAAGTAGGTCGCGACTCGCGACGAGCCTCGCGAAGTCATCGTGACTCGCGGAAAGTTGGCGCTGGGAGTGGTTTTTGCTCCCCTGTTCGTCGCGACTCGCGACGAAGCCCATCGCGACTCGCGACAGCAGGGTATCCCAGTCTTAAAATTTTTTCTTTTTCTTACCAACTGTCCAAGCTTGCTTCCCTCGTTCATTGATCTCGTTCCTTCATCTCCTTCATTGCAATGCACTTCATGTTGCTACAAAATCATAGAAAAACATGCCATAAAAAGAACAAAACAAAACAACAAAAACTAAGAAACAAAAACTAAAAGAAATGCCAAATTTATTTAACGTCGTCGGCACGACGAAGCTCCGTATTTTTAAGGTCGTCGGCACGACCCTAATGTTATCCGTATGGTGAAGGCTTGAAGCTCTTCACCATGAACATCCAAAATAAGAGAGGTGGGGGCACAAAACTTCCAAGAGGAAAGTCTTGTGGAGGTGGAGATGGTTCAAAGGGAATTAAGTGGTTAGGGAGCTTAGGATAGTCTTTTGGCTCCTCTCTCGTTTCCCTCAAAACTTCCGAAAATATTAGAGTTGGTTCACTAGGTGGGAGAAGGGGTGACAATGCTAATGGATAATGTAGCACTATCACCTCTTCCTCCATTTTTCTATCCTCTACAACCAACTCCTCATCCCTTTCAAACTCAAAATCATTTTTATTGGTGACTTCACTCACCGCATCATCGAGTTCAAGTTGTGATGGTATGTTTTCGGAATCACGAGCTTCCATGCGGGCCAATACCTCTAATATGTTCCTCACATGCCCCTCAATGGCCTCAACACTAGAGGAGAGCTGGGTATCCGGCTCCTCACTAGTAAAGGAGTTCAAGTTTGCTATGGTATTTAAGACATCCTCACGTGTCAAACTTGAACTTCCTTGTTGGGCTTGGTTTTGGGGTATGGTATAGGGTGGTGATGGCCAACTAGGTTGCTCGTAATATTGGTTTTCCGGCTCATTCTCATACCACAAATCCGGACTACCACTCCATTCCGGATTGTATGAGTTGTGATATGGATAGCATTCATGAGCATCTTGCCCTTGAAAACCAATATCTCCTTCCTCTTGATAGCACTCTTCATAGTACCCATGGTTTTGGAAACCAAGGGTTCTTTCTCGGTCATCGTGCTTTTCCCACAACAAATGGCAAGATTCGGTAGGATGGTCGGAATGACACATCCTACAAAACCTTGCTTGTTGAGCCTCTCTTCTCATCATGAGTTCCCTCAAGGTGAGACGCTCCATTAAGAATTTTTTTTTATTTTTTATTTTTTCAAAAGTTCGGAATCATAGTGCAAGGATTCTCGATAAAATAAATTACCAAGAACTCAAGCAATACCTACTCCGAACAAAAACAACCACCAAGTAGTGGAAAACAAAAATGACTAGCTAATACACAACCAAATACACCTAAATACTTAAGAATAAACGCCTCTTCCACGGCAACGGTGCCATTTTGACAGGCGCAGGCGGTCGTCGCGCCCGCGCGCCAAAAGATAATTTGTAAGCCCTCAATGCTTACTTTCTACAACTAGGTAGATAGTGGCAAATCGGGGTCGTCCAAAGAGAAGAGGGATCTTCCTAAGCGTCTAAGCACACAAATGGTTGATACTAGGCTAGGAGCAAATGTATATACACACACTTAAAAGCAAGTAAAGGGGGGGGGGTTGGTTGGTTGGTTTCCTAAGTTAACAAAGATAACTAGCAACGTCAAGTGACTATGCTAATCATCAAACGAAACTAAAGAAAAGGGGTTTTAAACTACAAAGTTAAAATGCCTTAGGGGCAACGGATATCCACTTCCACATCTAATGTAGTTCATCGAATCATTCACACATTCCATCATATAGCATTCATGACCCAACGCTCACACACCCCATCTAGCAAGTACCACAACACACACACCACAAGGAGTTCTAAGTTCATGCTCATAGATCTTCATGCAAAGGCGCTACGGAATTCGTCACGTTCCTACACCTAACCAATTCAACCACACAAGCACTACCTATGCTCAAACCACTCATGGCACACATGCAGTGAAACACACCGTCAAGAATGCATAAACACCAAATAACAAATGCTTCAAGAATGAATTTAAATCACCTATCCAATACTTCAACTACTTGTCGTGGAGACTAAACTCCTATCCTTCTTAGTTCGTAGTTTGCGAGAGTGAGTTCGACACCCCTCGTTAAACCTCACCAATGACTCCCGAGTCGCGACCACGACTCAAGGTGTCATTGGTGGCATTTAGCACGAAGGACCAACAAGCTTGGCAATGCCTATGACCACTACACCGTGACTAGGCATTGAACCAATTCATGCAATTACACGAGATTGGATGAACGTGCAACGCACATTCATCCGCGAGCATATGGCTCTCTCGTTTGCTACACAAACGAACATGACGAAGAGTTCGACATCAATCACATTCGCCTAGCACATTGTCAACACACTAACACAATCAAAAGCTCTAATTCACACTCACATTCCTAACAAGAACAGGGGGGAAATTAACCCAAATCCCCCAAACCCTAGCTAGCAATTGATACAAGCATTCATATCATCAAGCTCTCAAGAACATCAATGGAATCAACAATTAACATTCAAAGCACAATAAATGCATAATAGCAAAAACACCAAATAGATAGATAGAAATGAATCTCAATACATAGAAGTGGAAGCTTCAATCCTTTGCTCCCAAGTACAAGAACTACTCTAGAACAAGAAAACACATAAAAACTAAGAAAAGAAAGAAGAAAAGAAAGAAGAGAAAAAACCTAGGTTTGGCGCCCAAAACAGAGAGAAAAGTGGGCTAGGAAAGCTGGAGAAGAAGAGGGAAAGAGATGGTATTTATAGTGCAAAGAAAATAAGAATGATTTCTGGCCGCCCGTTGGTCGCGACTCGCGACGGGGTTCGTCGTGACTCGCGACGGTGTCGCGACGGGATCGCGATGGTGTCGCGACGGGGTCGCGACGGCAGCCACAGTTTTGCATTGTTTCTTTGTCTTCTTCATAGCCATCCCTCTCACTCTTCAAGTCTTCAACAGCTCCAAAATGGTCTTCAACGGCCTCCGGTCTTCATGTCTTCGAAGTGAGTATCCAAAAGTCTTCGAAAGTATAGTCTTCAATGTCTTCCGGTCTTCGTTGGTTCCGTGTTCTTCCCTTGTCACACAAAATCCACTTAAAAGAGGTAAAAGAGTACAAAGTTGCTTTTACCTCTCCTAAGTGAATTTCAAGGTAAAACACAAGCTCTCGATAATAAAAGAGCACAAAAGTGATCCTAAATAATACTAAATAATGCGCCTAAAATGGACACATCACGCTGGTACTGCTCAGGATCATGGTAAAGTAGACCCTCAACAGACGCCAGATCGTGTTGTTGCTTCATCGAAAAGTCATTTGGTTTAGATGCAGATAGACCTGTATCAGATAAAATGTCCAGGGCATATTTCCATTCTGAAAGAAACATCCCCTCTGGTCTTTTAGCAATCTCTATACCCAATAAATACTTAAGAAAACCATGATCTTTCAAGTGAAAAAAAGAGCTCAAGTATTTCTTGAATTCAAAGATGAGCAACGAAGAAATACCAGCGATAACCAAATCATCCACATAAACCAGTACATGCAAAGATACCGAACCATGGGAAAAAGAAAATAGAGAGTAATCTACTTTACTCTGAAAAAAGACAAATACACGTAAAACCTGAGCTAGTTTTAAAAACTAATTTCGAGGAGCCTGACGAAGACCATAAAGAGATTTTTGAAGGCGACATACCTGTCCAGGTGGAGCAGGATAACCTGGTGGAGGTCGTATGAAAACCTCTTCATGCAGACCACCATGCAGGAAAGCATTATGCATATCCATCTGATGCAGTTCCCGACAACGAATAACTGCAACATGCAAGAATAGACGAACTGAACTCATCTTCGCAACCGAAGCAAATGTCTCAGTATAGTCAATCCCTTCAACCTGGCAATTCCTGAGAACCACTACGCATGCCTTATGACGCTCAATGGTACCATCAGAGTTAAACTTCATACGGTAAACCCATTTGCAACCAATTGCAGTCTTGTCCACAGGTAGAGAGACCATTATCCAAGTTCGATTGCACTCAAACACAGTAAGCTCTTCAGCCATAGCATCTTGCCAATGAGCTTGCTTTGATGCCTCAGAATAGGTAGTGGGATCTGCACTAGAAGTTATTGCACCCAAAAATCTAGAGCATGTACTAGAAAATTTATCACAATTTACATAATCAGTAAGAGGATAGAGAATACCTAAGGATAGTGATGGCGCATGAGTGATCATAGCAGTAAGGGGGGGTCTTCAGTAGTAAGAACACGGACATAATCATCATAGGCATAGCCTTTCAAGTAAGTAGGAGGTCGGCAGTTGTAGACACTCTATCGGAGAGGAGGCAGCTCGGTGGCTGGAGGCAACACTGGATTAAATGGAGTATCAGGCAGCGAAGCAGGAAAAAGTAGGTGGCGGATGGAACTATCTGATGCCGGAGATGCCGCGTCAAGCAGCAGAGCAGAAGGTGAGCCCGACGCTGGAGGCACGTGAGGTACGTGGACGCCAGGTGTCGGCGACGCATGAAGCACGTGCATTGGTGGCATCCCGAGATGTGTGTTATCTGGACGG
Source organism: Rubia yunnanensis (assembly GCA_037428765.1). Taxonomy (NCBI): domain Eukaryota; kingdom Viridiplantae; phylum Streptophyta; class Magnoliopsida; order Gentianales; family Rubiaceae; genus Rubia; species Rubia yunnanensis. The sequence goes on from CM075064.1 coordinate 109,566,386, forward strand.
ATCGGAAAAGTGGCCAGGGATCTAGGTTAGTCAGCAAATAAGGCTACAAATTTGGAGCAGCGGTCGGCGGGGTGGTAGAGGCGCATTGGTGGGCGGCGAGAACGGCTCTAGCGGCGGTGGAGGTGGTGCCAACGGTGAGGTGGTGGCACCATTGGGATCCACTGATGAGGCCAATATCGGAGCTTCCGCATAAGGGAACTGGTTTTAAAAAAATTTGGCATCCCGACTGTTGAAGAAAATATGGGATTCAAGGCCATAAAGGCGATGGCCTTTTTCTGGCAGGATAAACAAGAAACAAACAGCACCAACTTCTTGGTGCAAACTTGTCACGGTACCTGGGAATGTAAGCAGCAAAATATAAGCATCCAAAAACCTTCAAAAGTGTGTAATTTGGAGCTCGTACATAGAGAATCTCAAAGGGAGTACGACCATTGAGATGTTTCGTCTGTGTCCGGTTAATCAGGTAAGCAGCAGTAAGAACACATTCTCCCTAAAAATCAACTGGCAGATTAGTTTGAAAATGCAAGGCACGTGCCACATTCAGCAAGTGGCGATGCTTACATTCAACACGACCATTCTGTTGTGGTGTATCAACCATGAATGTCTCAAATGATCCCAGATTCAGAAAAGTAGGGTCGCAAAGGCAAAATTCAATGTCGTTGTTAGCTCGAACACGCAGTACACATCGGCCAAACTGGTGTTTGACTAAGGCACAAAAATCCATAAATCTAGAAGCTACATCTGACTTAGCTACTAACAAATAAACTCAAACAGCTCGGAATAATCATCAACTATTGTTAAAAAATGAAATACACCACTAGAAGATGGTGTTCTATAAAGATCTGAAACATCACAATCTATTAATTCAAATAATGCAATAGCATTTGAAGAACTCAAAGAAAAATTATGTCTAGTATATTTTGCCATATAACATATAGAGAAAGGAACAAAAGTCTTATTTGTGCTAAAATAAATAGAATAAACAGAAGACAACACTGTAGAGGAAGGATATCCAAGACGCTGATGCCATAAATCATAAGAAGACACGAAGCAACTGTCGAAAAAGACTGCAGGATAGGAGGATGAACACGAGTATCCAACAGATGAAGCCAGTAAACCCCCCACTTGATGTTCACCCATACCAATCATAGTCCTCGTACTGATTTTCTGTAAAATGCAATAATTTCCAGTAAAGAGTCTAGACAATTTAATGCAGATAATAATCTATAGCAAGATAATAAGTTGCATCACAATGCAGGTATGTATAGCACAATAATAAGGGTAATATCACCAAAGAAAAAAGAACCATATTGTGTAGTAGACGACACAGATCCACCAGGCAGTATGACATTCACAATATTGATAGCAGTAGTAATATCAGTAAGAGAACCCTTGTCACCAATCATGTGATATGAGGCTCCTGAATCAAGAATCCAAGGCATAGCACACTTACTTGACCCATGGTTAGAGAGAGAGTTAAACTGATTAAATAAATGCAGGGTCGTGCTCCATTAGTAATCAAACAGAGCAGGGCTAAAGTCAGCATGGGTAGGGACTCTACCATTGGAAGCTGCTGCCGCAAGCCCTGGCGGCAACACGTCATCACCGGCAAACGGCAGTGGCGGGAACCCAGAGGCCAGCGGTGACAGTTGGCCAAGAAACTGGAGCCATCTTCTTGGTGGCGTTGGCTTTCTCCCTCAACTCCTCAAATCATTCTGGAATGCCTGTGATAAGGAAACAAGAAGCTTTGCCGTGACTGTTGCAATGACAATGTGTACAGATGAGATTCTTGCGATCAACTGTAGAAATAACTGCCAAAGAACCTGTAGGTGGTGGGCGTCTAGCTGTATATGCTAAGGAATGAAAAGAAGAATTGCAAGACCAGGTGACAGCTCGGTGATTCTCCTCCTGGACCACAAGCGCATGCACACGATTGACTGATATCAATGGATCAAGACTCATGATATGTGATCGTAAGGTGTCATAGCCTCTATTGAGACCAGAGATGAATTGATAAATAAAATCCTTCTCTCTCTCAAGGAAGACGCGTGTAGCAAGATTTCAAGTGCACAATAGTTTCATAGCTTCACAGTCGCAAACTAAAGCAGGCCGGACAGAATTGTAATCTCCAAATAGCTTCTTCAGTTTGCCAAAGTAATTGATGATAGTCTGGCCATTCTACCTACAGTTCTAAATATCTTCCCGCATCTGCATAATTTTCACACCATCACCAAGAGTAAAACGGCCCTTAAGGTCATCCTATAATTCCTTAACTATGGAAAAAGAACTCGTAGAAGATCTCAATGCTGGATCCAGGGTTTGCTAGATCCATCAGATGAGAGTAGCATTAACAACAAGCCACTCAGCAACATCAAAATCATCATCCTGAGGTTTTTTAATGGATCCATCAATGAACCCAATCTTATGCTTAGCAAGCATAGCACGACAATTCCATCAGACCATTCAAGGTAATTCTCTTGACCTTTTAGGATGGTGGGTGCAATAACCAAACCAGGTCCGTCTGAAGAGCCAATGAAGTAAGGGTCAGTCGACAAACGACCAACAGGTACAGTTATCTTAGGGCTTGATTACAACTGTAACTATTTCAGTAAAGTCGCAATTACATCATAGTCATTCATGCCCTGCAGCTTAGAAGCCTCAGATTCAGCAGCGATATGTACCTGTACGGGATCGCTTCAAGGAGCAGACATAGTGTCAAATAAATAGGATCAGCAGTAGGTGCAACAATCGGCGACAGATCGAAAGAACGTGGCGACACGTGGAGAAACTGGCGACGGTGCGTGAGACGCAGGATCGACATGCGAGCAACAACAAATGCATGGATGGAAGAATGGATCGCAGCAACCGGTGGCGGTGCAGCGTTCGGAGAGCAACGGTGAGCGACAGTAGCGGCAGGGATGGCGGCGCGTGAGGTCAACGTATGGCTGACAGGCGATGGCTGGAGCTCAGGAAAGAAGCGGAAAATTTTCTTTAGGGTTTTAGGATTTTAAGCTCTGATACCATGTAGAAAATAAGGGTAATAATGTGTATTTGTATTCACAATCTCAGGGTACATTATATAGTGATACAGAATACCTATACAAGCTAGGAAATGGTAATAGAATATAATTACAATTACAAGTAATATCTACATTCCTTAATAATATGTTTACAACATTATCCATTTTCTGTTTCTTATTTTGAATGTGTTTGCAGTACTTCTTATGAATATGAAAATCCTGAGTAGGGAAGTGTATTATGTAGAACATATAGAGTACAAGAGAGTTACAAAGGTAAAGAGACAGTATCTAAATGTTAAGGATATATTATACCTAGTCTATCTCTTCAATTCTAACATCCCCCCATGGTGAGAGACCATTAGTGAAAATATGGGCAATCTAAAGAGAAGTAGGTACGTGATTGACAGGCAATGTCCCAGAGGCAACCAAATTCCGAATAAAAAGGTAGTCAATATCAATGTGTTTTGCGCGCTTGCGATAGAAACCTGATTCTTATCAAGACAGATCATGTTTTTGTTGTAAAATAGCAAAAGATGAGACTGAGAAAGTGGAAAATGAAGGTCAAAGAAGCAGATGAAAAGGCCAAACGGCCTCTACCGCAGTATTATCCAAGTCATGGTACTCAACTTTCGAACTAGAATGAGAAACCGTTGGCTGCTTCTTTGCACTCCAAAAAAAAGATTGCCTTCAAGGAAAATAGTGTGTTCATACACTACTACAAACTAAGACTAGACTAACACTTCAAAAGTGTTGCTTTAGGTACTAAAAATAATAATTTGGACGTATTGCAACACTTTTACAAGTATACCTTAGGTGATGTTGCATTAGATCTAACGCAGCACTTTTGATCAAGATTAGATAAAAAAATTCAAAGGTTTAAGTAACAGTACTTCATAAGCTATTGTAACATTTTAATAAATGTTACCAGAAAACTTTTACTCGAGGGGTAAATCTCAAAACATCGAGCCCAGTCAGTATTGGAAAATCCTAAAACATGATCAAAGGAAGCAAACAAATGGAAGAATAGACCCTAGTGAAGAATACCACTAACGTATTCAAGTATCCTGGCCACAGCGGCAAAGTGATCATAATGAGGATCCTAAAGAAACTAACTGACGGAGTTCACCCCAAAGGCTAAGTCTTATTGAGTGATGGTGATATACCGCAAATCATCAATCAGATACCGATATAAAGTACGATTAGCAAATATATCACTCGATTTTCCAGCTAAGAGGAGGCAAAAAACATTAATGAGATGGGAGCAACATCATTCATTCCCACTCAACAAAGAATATCGCGTGAATACTTAGCCAGCCTAAGAATAGACCAGACGAAGTAGTGGATACCCTGATCTTTGAAATAAAACTCCTTATCAATGCAAGAGATGAACTGGCGAATAGTGACAGAAGCTTGCCAGTGAGAATAATACATCGACGTACACCAAAAGATAGAAAAGTATAGTGCCACGAGAGAAGATAAAATAAGGACGTGTATGAGGAACTTCACACAAAACCAACTCCTGAAGATAGGCACTTAACCTTGCAAACTAAGCCACGAGGGCCTGCTTAAGCCCATAGATGATTTTCCGACGGCGACACACAAAATTAGGCCAATTTGGATTCTTCACTACAAGAAAAAACACCTATTACCAAGGTTTTTCAGGGCTTTTTACCTTGGGTTTTAGCCCTAAAAATAAAGGTAAATGTGGCTGAAGTAAAAAAATGTATTTTTTACATCGGTTCAAAACTGAGGTAAAAATATATTTTACCTCGATTGCGTGCGACATTGCACCCTTATCGGTAAGCACAATATGGGTGCAATGTCGGACAAGATAAATAAGGTTAAAAATTAATGACCGAAACTAGATGAGAAGGCGGTGCGACATCGCACCTGCTATCGGTATGATCGAAACCATATGAGAAGGTGGTGCAACATCGCACATATCACTTTAGAAATTGGAAAAAAAACTATCGAAAGTTGAATCAACATCGATTCAGCTTATGGTAGTTCATAACTGATTCCGGCCAGTTACAGATTTTTGGCCACATTTCACAAGCTAATTCATAGCCACTTTCAGAGAATAAAGAAAATACAAAATCATATTTAGCTTGAACAAAAGTTGTATAATTTAGGGTATAAATATCCTACATATACATATATTAATCACGATTTCATGTATACAAAAAATAAAGCCTAGCCTCTATAATTGAAATTTATCAAACCTAGATCTGAAGCGGTGGTCGGAGCACTGGTCGAAGTCGTGGTCGCTCGGATGGCCGGAGAGATACGCAACACCGGACGGCTGGAGTAGACGTGTGATGGCAGAGAAGATGCATGATGGACGAAGAAGACAACAGACGGTCGAAGAAGACAGTGGATGGCTAGAGAAGACACGTGACGGCAGAGTGCTGAGCCAGTCGAAGAAGATGCGTGAACCAGCAGGAGAAAACAGGTTAAACAATGAAGAAGACACGTGTGACGGGGGAGAAGACGCGGATCTGGAATGTCGGAGAAAATGCTGGCGGTACAGCGGCTGTCAATGGTGGCATAATGGTGATTAACGACTGGACCATGGTGGTCAATGGCGGCGTAGTGTGTTCAACGACTGGACAGTGGTGGAGGAGAAGGCTGTTGGGAGTTATATGAGAGAGATGTTTGTGTTATGTAAAGGAGAAGGAGAGGACTTCTTTTACTTATATACTAAGGTTTGGGTTAGTAGTGTTTGGGCTTAGGGCTTAGATTTTTTGGGCTGATTTCTTTCTTCTTAATTTATGAATAGAAATAAATAATTTAATGTGAATATTGAAGGATAATTTTTTTTAAATGATGAAGAAATTTTTTCTAGTTGTGAATCACAAAATTGAAGAAACCAAAATGCAATGAACTAAGAGACTATTGCATGTTCAAAATTTTGGGTTGCAATGGGTGAACAGAAATGCCTCTAACATAATTATGAAAAATTATGCTAGTGCCTAAAATTTAGTTACATCATTATCCTTCTCTCCAAAATAAACAATTTTTTTGTTATTCTTGCATAAATATAGAAATATAAAATAAATATTTTTTTGTGTAAAATGTTAGAAAGCACTAGTACATGTTCTAGAGTAACTTAGAGTTGAATACTTAGAAGTAAGAAAGGAAAATCGGAAAGGATTACAAATATAGTCGTGTGCATGTTTATTGATAAATACTATGTTAAGGACTTGGAAAATACAACGGGGGTGTATAGGGTGGCATCACATTCGAGCGAATTTCAATTTAGAGTTACGAGTGAAGTTTTTACTTTTTGCACTTATGTCCCTCCAAGAAAGTTGGAGTTGTTGAGTCACGAAATTGGTGACACCAAAATGTAATTCAATGATATAAGATTGTGAATTTGAAATTTGGGCATGTATGCGTGAATGGAAGGACCTCAAAAGTCAATATTAATTACTTCTACACAATCTTGGAAAGTTACACTATTGGCCAAAGTTATGTTACCCTATTATCTATTGCTCCAAAATACATAATTTTTATTATTCTTCCCTAAATATAGAAATATAAAATAAATTATTTTTTTGGTGAAATGTTGGAAAGCACTAGTGCATGTTCTATAGTAACTTAGAGTTGAATACTTAGAAGTAAGAAAGGAAAATCAGAAAAGATTACAATTATATTCTTGTGCATGTTAATTGATAAATATTATGTTGCGGGCTTGGAAAATACAATGGGGGTGTATAGGGTGGCATCACATTCGAGCAAATTTCAATTTGGAGTTACGAGTGAAATTTTTACTTTTTGCACTTAGGTCCCTCCAAGAAAGTTGGAGTTGTCGAGTCACGAAATTGGCGACACCAAAATGAAAGTCAATGATATAAGATTGTGAATTTGCAATTTGAGCATGTATGTGTGAACGGAAAGGCCTCGAAAGTCAGCATTGATTACTTCTACACAATCTTGGAAAATTACACAGTTGCCCAAAGTTATGTTACCCTATTATTCATACATGAATTTTGTTATTATTGCCTAAATATATAAATATAAATAAATTATATTTTTGGTGAAATGTTGGAAAGCGCTAGTACATGTTCTAGAGTAACTTAGAGTTGAATACTTAGAAGTAAGAAAGTAAAATCGGAAAGGATTACAAATATATTCACGTGCATGTTTACTAATAAATACTATGTTACATTCTTGAAAAATACAATGGAGGTGTATAGGGTGGCATCACGTTAGAGCGAATTTCAATTTGGAGTTACGAGTGAAGTTTTTACTTTTTACACTTAAGTCCCTCCAAGTCCAAGAAAATTGGAGTTGTCGAGTCACGAAATTGGCGACACCAAAATGAAATTCAATAATATAAGATTGTGAATTTGCAATTTGGGCATATATGTGTGAACGGAAGGGCCTCAAAAGTCAACATTGATTACTTCTACACAATCTTAGAAAATTACACCATTGCCCAAAGTTATGTTACCTTTTTTTTTAATTAACCATCCGTGGATGGGGGGGAATTAAAGTTATGTTACCTTATTATCTATTGCTCCAAAATACATTTTTTTTTGTTCTTCCCTAAATATAGAAATATCAAATAATATTTTTTTTGATGAAATGTTGGAAAGCGCTAGTACATTTTATTGAGTAACTCATATTTTAGTGTTTAGATTTTTTTTAACATTACATTTTATTATTAAAATCTCGAGCATGTGTTACTCGAACTTCACATTTAATTTAGATTAAATTATTTTTTAATCCCTTACATATATCGCAATACCATCTTTTGGTCCCCAAGGCTAATACCGCGTACATTCAGTATCCAACAAATATAAAATGATTTGTTTGCTCCCCAAAGATGGTTTTCAGGCAAACTAAATTATTTTTTGGTCCCTAACATTTGATCTCATACCATCTTTTGGTCCCCAAAATCACCTTGAAAATCACCTTGGAGACCAAATAAATCATTTTTAATTTATTGGGTACTGAAAGGAAGCGGTATTGGCCTTGGGGACCAAAAGATGGTATTGCGATATATGTTAGAGACCAAAAAAATAATTTAGTCTTTATTTTATACAGTTTGAAAATATAAACATAAAGTCATAGTTAAAAGTATAATTATAAAATATTTTAAAATTAAAAATAAATGGAGTTGCTTAAATTTTTTATTAAATATTATATTTTTTATAAAAACATTACTTTTATAAATATATTTATATATATATTCAATTATTTTAAATAGTGCATCACAAGGGTGTCTGTGAGAGGTACATGCAACGTCGGTAAGCCAGACATATGTGCGATCATTTCATGTCTGCGAGAGGTACGTGCGGCATTTGTCACAGTGATATTAGATGTCAGTAAGCTAGACATTCATGCGACGTCGGTCATTTAATGTCTGCGAGAGGTATTTGCGACGTAGGTCACAATTATAATCAACGTCAGTAAGCCAGAGATGCGTGCGACGTCGATCATTTCATGTGTATAACTGGTACATGCGGCGTCGGTCTCAAAAATAACCAACGTCGGTAAGCCAAACATGCGTGCGACGTTGGTCATTCATGTCTGCGAGAGTGACATGCGACGTCAGTCTCACACGCAACCGATGGTGGGCGAGGAACCAAATTAGATGTATATTGATGATGATGAGCAGACATTGATCTCGTCATCCATCGCAGCCACCCATGAGGGATCACTAAGGGAAATACGGTAAACTTGAGGCTAAGTCTGAGTAATTGAAGCATCTAGAAGAGCGGTAGAAATATAATCATCACAACGATGAGACCATCGTATGCCACCACGGGTACAAGTAGTCATAGGATAAGTTCAAAGACGGTGGATCAGGAAAACCATTAGATGAAGAACTAGCAATCAGTGAAGAACACCAAGATGACACCGAGGAAGAAGTCAATGGTGGCTCAAGACCAAATCTGAGGCAGGGGTAGCAGTCGACAACTGTGGGCAAATCAGTTGTGTAGTTCGAACGTGGAGCTGAAGTGGATGACGGGAGAGACTTAGAGATGCCATCAAAGATCACATTATCATAAAAGAGGAAACATCCAAAGAAGTAAAAGGTGAAGAACTCAAATCAACAGTAGCAAATAGATAACGTAAACCGAGCATGGCGAGTAGTGTGAACCCGACTAAAGTACACATTAGGGATTCTTTGTGGAAAAAACTTGTACTCAGCATAGGGACAAACAAAGGGATTGACTCTACAACCAATATGATGGAAGTTAATTAGAGTACACAGATGGCCAATCAAATAATATACCATATGATGTGGCTCCACCAAAAAATGGTGTAGGAGGCGGATAATGGTGTTGATGGTTGTCGCAAAAGCATCATTCCAAAAATAATTGAAATAGGTGTTGATTCTAGAACATGCTTAGGCTTTAGACCCCGCAAATTAAGACGAATTAAATCAAGAACATGCTTAACTCATTTATAGTTCTCAATAAAAGATATTTTTGACAATAAGAAGAAACAAATAAGTCTCCATTTTTAACTAACAAAAAATGGAACAATTTGACACATGTCCAATTCGGCCATGCCACAACAAAATATTTTGTTGTGGCATACCTGAATAGGTGACATGTGAATCACCTTTTTTTAAGGTGTGACATGTGAATCAAAAATAACAGAAACAAAGATAATATTGTCATTACCAACATAGCACAAGTAGTGTCAGTAAAAGACGTGATAGTCTCAAGGGTAGACAATGAAGTATGCATGTGATTCAAGGCCCTAGAATATAAATATACCAGATGAATGTGAAAGCCGGCAGCTCAATCTACAAAGATGGGTGAAAATCCTTGGAAAGATGAGAAAACTCAAAGGGGCATGGAATCAGGTGGAAACAATGAGAAGCATAATGACCTATCTTTCGACACCATTAGTATTGAAGACCACGTCTACGACCACCAGATGATTTCCTAGAGAATCTGACATGGTCACAGCCAGAAAACCGGCCGCCACAAACAGTAATTATTCAGACATGCCTCCTCCACGTGCGGCCGCCACCAGCATATGATCCCTCACGCAACAACCAGGGGTTAAATATGAATCCGAAAAAGTGACAGGACCAGGTGCGATTACACCTTGAGTATTATGTACCTGCAAGTTATTTAAAAATGCCTCTTTTTGGTGTAGCCAACAATATCAGTATACAACGGGGTAGGAAAAAAACCAAAGGGGCAGAAAAATCCCTAAACTCATCACCAAGAGCAGTTAAAAAACCGTAGTATCTGATCATCATTGGCCACAAGAGAACGCATCATTGAAAGTTGCCCAAAAATTTTATTAAAGTGAAGGTATAAATCATGAGGAGTACTAGTTTTTCGGATGTCTGGGGCATTGGAATGAAGGTGCAAAATGATGGAATTGATGCAATTTTGAAAAAATTCCAAGATACTATCCCATATCTTCTTGGAGGTGTCACATTCAGAAATTTTGCCGAGGGCTTCTTCCACGTTGGACAAAAAAAGAAAAATTCATACATGTTGATCTTCAGCTCTCCACGCATATACGCCTTCTTCTACTTAGCCCGAGGATCAATCTTAACGCCACTGGAAGAAGCTGACGTAACACTGACATAGGAAAGTGAGGAAGTCGCCGGTGGGGAAGGTGTGATAGGCATGGCTTGGTTACGTCATTGTAGCCAAACAATCCTTGTGGCTTCAACATGTGTTAAGCCTTGCGTTTCAAAAGGAGAAAGTTGTTAGTAATGAAAATGGGCCAATCAACCAAAAATGGATTTTAAAGGAAAAAAAGAAAAAAACTTTATCATTACTCTTAGTCCCACATGGGAAATTTAGAAGGGATGAGTGTAGTTTAAATATGGAAATGCTTCACTACTAATTTGAGTGAGCAAGAGAAATAAAGACCCCTCGCTCATGACGCCGACCGACCGCACCACCCATCTGAACGTGATGTGATAGGGCAGGGTGGGGCGAACGGGTTGGATCGGGCCTATATTTACTCAGCCCACTTAGTATATGCTGTTGTTGAGATTTGCTCGGTCATGAAGAACTGACTCCATGTTCCAGTCCAAGCAAAACAACTTCCCACGATCAAGATTTTTTACGCTCTGGTTGCTATGTTGGGTGCCTATCAAAGACCAGTCGGAAAGTAGATCAAAATGCACAATATTCTTCTCTCTCTTCCTCACATTCTTTTGCTTTCAAATTATTCTTAGTTTTGAGCATATAAATACAAGTTCATCCTCACTACTTGAGTATACGAGTTAGTGAGGTTCTATGGTTCCTTGGGGAACGAAAGCCTACATTGAACCTTGGACTGCGGGTTGGGCAAATTTCATTTCAAATGCAGTGATTCATCACGGTCCTGTTTTCGAAAACCGAAATTCATTTTTAGTACTGATCTTTTTTTAAACAAAAATTTTCAAACGCGAAGGACCATACATTTGTTTTGTTCAAAAACTATGTTTGGTGAAACGATATTTTTGAATGAAATTTTGAAAATACCTCCTCTGGATGGTGTTAACTACAAATGCTGGTCTCAAATATTTTCCTTGAACAACTAGAAGTTGATTACGTCTTATTTATTGATCCTCCCAAAATCTCTACCAATACATTCACCACCAGTAAAACTAATGAAACAACCACTGAAATTCCTTCATATTCTTAAGTATGAGAATGGTAACAAAACCGCGCTGGGCCATCTTCTCAACAACATGATGAATCTTATATTTGACATGTTCATCACCAAAAAATCTGCTAAGTCAATATGAGAGATGTTGAAGAAGAAATATGGGTCCGATGATGTAGGGAAGAAAAAAAATGTGGTTGGGAATTGGCTCAAGTTCCAAATGGTGGAGAGCAAATCCATTATGGACTAGGTCCATGAGTATGAAAATCTGACTGCCAAAGTACTTGCAGAAGGCATGACGATGAGAAACATCCTTTAGGCTAACGTACTCATCGAGAAGCTCCCAGAGTCCTGGTTTGATTATCGCAACCACCGCAATCACAAGAAGCGGGATATGACTCTAGAAGAACTATTCAGCCGCGTGAACATTTAGGAAGCCAATCACCTCAAAGATAAGGGACTCTCTTCTTTTTGCAATTCGGTTAAAGCTAATATTGTAGAATATGGAAATGTTGACATGTCTAAGTCCTCAGTTACCTTCAAGAAGGGAACCCACTCAATCAAAAAGGTTGGCACCTTCAAGAAAAATGGATCAGCTCTGAAGAAGTCCAAAGCAGCGTGCTACATCTGTGTCAGAACCATTCTACCAGCACAAGGATGCCAACAACAAACCAAACCAGAATAACAACAACAAACTTTAAGCCAATCTCACAGAAGATGAACATGTGGAGACCATTGGTGATGTAGTCTCTAAAGTCAACCTTTTCAAAAACAAGACGGACTGGATCGTTGACACTTGAGCCTCCAAACACTTCTGTGCAAACAAGGACTTGTACCCAACTTTCGAGGAGGTTGCTAATGGTGAACATGCAAAACTCAAGCAGTGCCCCAGTTTTTTGCTAAGGGAAGGTTTTTCTAAAACAGACCTCCGGAAATAATTTATCTCTTTCAAATGTTCTCTATGTTCCTTCTATGCGTAGAAACTTACTGTGTGCTGGTTTGCTTAACAAGGTCGGTCTCAAACTGGTGTTTGAAGCTGACAAACTAGTTATCACTCAAAATGGCCAATTTGTGAGAAAGGGATACATGTCTGGGGGGCTATTTGTTGTGAACACCACTGCTATCAATGAGGTATCTACTTCTGCTTGTAGTTGAATCTTTTGATATTTGGCATGCACGTTTAGGACATGTTAGAAAATTTTCACTTAAACAAAGGCAACATATGAACTTGCTACCTAACCTGCCAAAAATTCAATTGGAAAAATGTGAAACTTGTGTAGAAGCTAAAATTGCTAAGAAACCATTTAAACAAGAAACTCAACGAGTAATTGAACGTTTAGAGCTAGTTGACACAGACTTGGAGAATTTTAGAAACTTTGATAGTAACGGTGGAAAATGGTACTACAGAACCTTTGTAGATGATTATTCAAGGTATACTAAAATTTTCCTTTTATGAACTAAAGATGATGCAAAAAAATCGTAATCTACAAAGCCGGGGTAGAAAATCAACTAGGTCGGAAAATAAAATGACTTAGGTCAGATAGGGGAGAAGAATACATTACAACCTTCCTTAAAGAACTTTGTAAAAAGAATGGCATAATTCAGAGTTCACTACACCTTACACTCCACAAAAAAACATAATAGCTAAAAGAAATAATATAACTTTAAAATATATTATGAATGCAATGCTTTTATGTTCTGGATTACCTAATGAAATGTAGGGGGATGTTGTATTATCAGCCAATCATATTCTAAATAAGGTGCCTCATAAAAGGTTAGATAAAACGCCTCATGAATTGTGGAAAGGATACACCCCTAACTTGAAATACTTAAAAGTGTGGGGTGTTTGTCTAAAGTAGTTTTGTCTACTTTCAAAAGTGACACTACTGGTCCTAAAACAGTTGATGCCATATTTGTGGGATTTGCTGAAAATAGTATTTCTTATAGATTTATGCGAGTACATGATAAATCAATGTGCGATATAGAGATGCTTAATTTTTTGAATGCATATTTCCTTTAAAAAAAATGAATGATGTATTTTCCAATGTGATACCTGTTTCTACTAGCTCTACTTCTGTGCATGTTCCAAAACATGATAATAATAAAATTCAAAGAAGTAAGAGACGTAGAAAAGAAACTGATTTTGGACCTGATTTTGTGATTGCTTTTGTGACTGAACTCGAAGATGTAGAAGAAATAAATGAGTCAGTAATTTTTATTCACCTTCTTGAAAAAGATCCTAAGACTTATGAAGAGGCTATGAAATCTATAGGTGCTAGTTTTTGGAAAGAAGCAATTAACAGTGGACTTGAGTCAATAATGATTAATAATACATGGGACTTGGTAGACTTGACTAAGGGATCAAAAGCATTAGGTTGCAAATGGATATTTAAAAGAAAACTAAGAATTGATGGTTCAGTAGAAATACTTAGGGCAAAACTTGTGATTAAAGGCTTTACCCAAAAGTTTGGCGTGGACTTCTTTTATTGTAACTAAAATTGCCACTATTTGTGCACTATTTACCTTGGCCTCTATACATCAAATGTTAGTACATCAAATGGATGTTAAAACTATTTTTTTAAATGGTGATCTAGAAGAAGAGATATATATTATACAACCCCCTGAGTGCACCATAATGGGACAAGAAAATAAGGTGTTTAAACTTAAGAAGTCATAGTATAGTTTAAAACAAGCACCAAAACAATGGTATGAAAAGTTTCATAAAATTATGCTTAGTTTTGGTTTTATAGTGAATGGATCTGATGCCCGAGTGTATTAAAAACTATTTGATTCCGAATGTGTGATAATTTGTCTCTGTGTGGATGACATGTTATTATTTAGAACACACATGGATGCTATTAATGGAACCAAAAGATTCTTATCCTCTAAATTTGAAATGAAATATTTAGGGGAGGTTGATGTCATTTTAGGAGTAAAAGTTACTAAAAAAAGATAATGGTTTCATTTTATCTCAATCTCACTATGTTGAAAATGTACTGAAAAAGTTTAATAGCTTTGATGCAGTGCCAGTGAGAACTCCTATGACTCCACTATTCACTTAAATAAAAATAAAGGAAGAAGTGTATCTCAAGAGCAATATGCAAAAGTTATTGGTAGTTTAATGTTTGTAATGAACTACACTCGACCTGATATTACTTATACAGTAAGTAGACTAAGTTAGAGAACATTGGGTTGCCCGTAGACGTTTACTAAAATATCTAAGAGGTACAATGGACTTAGGATTGCATCTTGTAGGACATCCAATTATTTTGGAAGGGTATTGTGATGCAAATTGGGTAACTGATAATAATGTAGTAAGTTCCACTAGTGGTTATGTTTTTATCTTATGGGGAGCTGCTATCGCTTGGAAGTCTTCAAAATATACTTGTATAGCTCTAGACTTGGCAGAGCAAGAAGCTGAGTGTGGCTTAGGTCATTACTAGCAGATATTCCTTAGTTGGGAAAACCCACTCCACCTGTCTCACTTTTATGTGACTCTCTAGCAGCCTTAGGTGTTGCCCAAAATGAAGCTTACAATGGTAAGAAAAGACATATACACATTAGGCATGAATATGTGAGAAATGTGATTGATACTGGTGTACTGACTTTAAAATTCGTAATATCCAAAAGAAATTTAACCGATCTATTTACTAAAGGACTAAGTAGAAAGATAGTACAAGATTCATCGAGAGGAATGAGGCTAAACCCATGCTAGGTGAGGAATTATTTGTGGATACTCTTGTCGTTCCTCAAACAACTTGAAGTCAAGCGAAACCAAGAAAAGACTCACAAACGTACAAACCTACCCATTCCTATGATATATGTACGTTGCGAGGATGAACTTAAAGCTCTTAATGAATCCAAGATACTTCTAATTTGTGACGGACTTGTGGGATTCATCGAAAATTATGTGAGATTGAATGATGAATCGTTCTTAATCTTTCCATAGCTCTAATGGGGTGGTCTAATAAGACATGATGGAAGGACCTACTTGTGTACAATAAATTGGCCTTCACTTTCTAAAAGACATTTAAGGGTTGTCTTTCTAGAGTACTCATGAGTTTTCCCAAGGAAACTGTGGCCACTCTAAGTTGTTTATCGCAGAACTCATTGTATTCAAGTAAGACAAGTGTTCTTAGAATGATCAACCAGTTTAGGAGTTCCAGATACGTTCACTCTGAAAACAAATCGATCATCCTAATTCACTACGCATTAGTTCAATCGCAGAATACTGATGCTTAAGTGTCAAACTTTCACATGCTCAGAAAAAAAAACCTTTTGCCATTTTGCCTTAATTGGGGGGGGGGGGGGGGGTTGTTAGACATAATGCAAATGGGGCAATCAGCCCGAAATAGATTTTAAAGGAAAAAGGAAAAACTTTGTCTTACCCTTAGTCCCATATTGGAAGTTTAGAAGGGATGAGTGTAGTTTAAATATGAAAATGCTTCACTACTACTTTGAGTGAGATGGAGGAATAAAGACCCCTCGCGCATGCCGCCACCTCCGACCTGCCGACCGCACCGCCCGTCCAGACATGACGAGGCAGACGGATGGGACGGGCCGGGTCTTAATCCCATATAAATTTCTAGTCCCGGTCAGTTTGAGGGCCCAGCTTTATGAGACTTCTCAGTGATCAAACGTTGAAAAATTCTATCCCTATTTTTTCTCCATACCTTTTAACACCCATTTTTACCTTGCTGAAATAATTTCTAAACCTTGAAAGTATTTTTTTTAATGAGTCGTAGTTGTTCCTATATTTACTTTGTCCACTTAGTCCATGTTGTTGCCGGGATTCGCTCGGTCATGTGGAACTGACTTCACGTTCCAGTCCAAGCCAAACGGCTTCCCACGTTCCAAATTTCTTACGATCTGGTTGTTTTATTGAGTTCCTTTTAGTCGGGAAGCAGATAGAAACACACAATTTTCTATTCTCTGTTTATTGCATTCTTCTGCTTTCAAACTATTCTGAATTCTGAGCATATACATATGAATTCCTCCTCAATACTTGAGTGCACGAGTTAGTGAGGTTCTGAGGTACCTTGGGGAAGAACGCCTACGTTGAACCTTGCACTGCAGGTTGGGCGAATTTCGTTTCAAAGGCAGTGATCCATCACGCCCACAGTTGTGTTTTCAAAAACCAAAATTCTTTTTCAGTACTGATCTTTTTCGAAACAAAAGTTTTCAAACACAAAGGACCATACATTCTTTTCGTTCATCACTACAAATTTTACCAGCAAAGGTTTCACGATTAAAGCTTGATCAACATCATGTGGAGCAAGGTATTATGGGGGATCTGTTGTTGTCCATGATGGATAGGAGGAGAGAAAGCCGACGGAAAAAGAGAGAAGTAGAAAGGACATAAAGAGGGAAAATAATGGGGGGGGGGGGGGGGGGGGGGGGTGTAGTGGGGGGGTGGGGGGGGGGGGTGATAGTGTAGAAACAGGTACGTTGTGTTTAGGATCGTAGAAACTTAGGATGATACCATATAAATACGGAAGTTCTATCTGAATAGGGAAATATATTTCGTACGTAGAACTAATAGAGTATACAAGGGGTTACACAGGTAAATAAACAATGCTTCAATTTTAGAGATGCATCGTACTTGGTCTATCTCTTCAATCCTAACATTTTAAAGCCAATTTACTTAAAAGTTGACAATTCGAATATTTGGTAAATTGTCTTTAAAAAATTGCGTATCTTAATTGCAGAAAGTATTAGATGCACGGGATTGCTATTTGTTTGTCCATTATTTAGCTATGAGTAAAAGTGCGTTTGGTGTGTTATCAAGTTCGTCATGATCCCTTTAGATTCAACAATTGCAACTTGCCTAGTTAGTGAATGGCAGAGCAATTGTTTTTTTTTAAAGTAAACCATCCGAGGATGGGGGAAAACATATTAGGCTCCCCTAACCCAAAGAAATGGCAATTATGCCTGAAAGTTCATATATGCGTACAAAAGATCATCCATATGTTGATCCAAGAGCAGAAAGAAGCTCCTGAAGCAAAAGAATACTTGCTTTCAAAAGAGATGATACAACCAAGTAATCATCTAAACTAAGCTAAAGGTCACCAGAGATCGAGGAGAAGTTACTTTCTATATATTCCTTATCGGTGTTTTCCATAAACAGGTCGGCGAATCGAAAAATCAAAACCCCAGTATGTCAGTGGAAAGCCAGCCGAAATGAATATAGAAAAAGACCCATAAGATGGCGAAGAGCATTGAAAGTATTTATGTGAATAGCAGGTCAGCATAGGTATCGTGCGTGAAAGCCGTTGGTGAGAATGATGGCTTGAGTGTAATCTCATGTTGGTCAGTGATAGTAGAGTCACGTCTGAGACCAAGATGCGGTCATCCAGAAGCATGCCCATCCAACCTGATGCAAATCGAAGAAGAGCACAGTAGTTTCCATTCCAGATAATTGAATGCAAATGGATAAAATGAGGATATATCTACTAAGAATGATCACAAAATCATGTACCAATTCTAATAACAGGTAAACCGAGTCTATCAAGAGATAAAAGTCATCTGAGAACAGGCGGAGCAGACAGGATATCTATATTACCTTAGAGATTATTTTCTAGTGAATATTTAGCGAGGAAATCTGCAGCGCAGTTAGCCTCCCTATGAATGTGTCTAATTGGATATTTAAGATGCATAGAGCTAAGTGAACTGCAGATAGAAAAATTCCTCCAAGGGGAGCTCATAGGATTATGAATACCTTTGACAGCGACTAAGCAATCTGATTCCAATTCACAATTTTCAATATCCATTTCTGAACATATTTCATATCCATATTGAATAGAGATCAACTCAGCATGTAGTGGTATTGGGGATTGGAAAATTTTAGTTCTCATTGTGACCACGTTCCTAACCTTATTCCTAACTATTACAGCCGAAGAGGACGAACCGTCAATTTTCCATGAAGCATCTATGTTGATCTTATATCCTAAGTATGGTTTCTTCCATGTTACAGCAGATAAAGGTTTCCTCCTCTTGGGATAAATGTGAGGGATAATGTTAGACTCAATCCAATACTTATGCTTATCTAATTTACCAAAAAGGTGGTGCACAGTGAATATTTCAGAGATGATTCTTTTAAACTCTTGTAAACAAACTGTTGTGGAGAAAGGTTCATTTTCATATATGATTTTGTTCCTCTTTACCCACAGGATCCATATTGTAACAAGAAGGGAAGCAGTGATAATATTAGAGTGAATCTTAGTTTCAGCCTTAAAGGACAGGAAGAAATCAACTCTGGTCTTCAGGTTTTCGAAAAAAGGATGTTGTAGATGTATCAGATCACATACTCTATCCCAAACAGCAATAGAAGATGGGCATGAATTGAAAAAATGATCTAGATTATCTGTGTGGTTCATGCACAAAGGGCACATCGATGCTAATCAAAATCCTAACCTAGTTAATATATTATCGAAGGGGAGAATGGCATTCATTGCTCTCCACAATATGACAAACATTTTCCTAGGAATGAAAGTACTCCATACCTTGGAAAAATGTCTGATTCTAACTTTCCACTGCCCGAAGGTGTGATATGCCGAGCGTATTGTAAACAAACCGTCAGTATTTGGGGTCAAAATCAGCCTATCCTCGTGGTTATACTCCAGTTCTGCTACCTGCAAAGTGGCAATTATATTGGTAGCCAAGTATGGCTCCAGCTGTGGAAGGAGATTAGCTTTATTTTGTATGAAGAACCTAAGAGAAATATCCTCGAAGGGGATACTTCTCCCATCCGGCCATTCATAGAAAAGTGCCCCATCTCCAGTCCAATTAGAGTTCCAAAAAGAACATTCCCCCAATTGTTGTTTGGAAATGGCTATTCATTTTAATATGTGTGGGAGGTGACAAGGTGAGAACATCATATACTATAAGTAGAACTGTCAATCTCTGACCCGAACCGAAAACCCGACCTGGACCGATACGAACGAATCAACCCAAAATTCGATCTGATCCGAGAAATATTGATCCAAACCCGACCTGACACGACCACACTCAACCCGAAACCCGATTTTGACCCGAGAAATATTGACCTGTACCCGAACCCGACACGACCGAATTCACAAAACCCGAATACGACCCGATAATCTGGACCCGAACCCGACCTGAATACGAACCCGAATATGACCCGATAATCTGGACCCGAACTCGACCTGAATACGAACCCGAGATCAACCCAAACCCGATTTAACACGAACCTAATTCAACCCGATAAATCAACTATATAACCCTGCATGTAATCAACCAAAAACAGATGTAGTTATAAAGTCAATTAACATTTAATATGGAACCAAGTCAAGTTGGTTGTGCATCAAACTAATAACAAATGGGGTTTTTAGCCATATGATTACTAGTACGTAAAGTCAATTCATAACAAATGTGAATACACAATGTTAAGTTAAAAATGCACAGGACTAAATATATAAATCTAATGAATAATAGTCAAATAAAGAGAGATGTCTCATTAATACCGCCATTCCATTATTCCACAGGCTTACGGAAAGATAGGGTTTAATTATAATAATACAAAGTAAAAGGTCTTAGTTGCAATATTAAAATTTTATTATACAACGTGTAGTGGTTATAAAGTTTATAACCCGATTCATTCAACCCAAAAAAATTATCTTCATTTCTTCTAATTTGCATTTTAAACCATAATATTTCCATGACTTATGGAAAGACCGTATTTCAAGAGACAGACTCATAATAAATTCAACCAAAAAAAGGTAATAATAATTGAAGGAGTTAGAAAATGGAAAATGAATCTGCAGGTGAAGCCATGCAAGGGCAGCAAGACTTTAAAATGATGAAAGAAGACTTAGCATTACTACATTAGTCCCACATCGAAAGATGGTGGAGACTTAGCATTAGATATCAATTATAAACACTAGGGTATCACTCCTCCATTTTTCAAAGCAAAGCATTAGATGCAATTGGGCTGTAAGTGACAAATCACTTGGCCTTGAACTATTGGGTCGTAATTGTTAATTTAAAGTTAAAATTTTGACATGCACATGGGTTTTTTGGTTTGGCCCACAATTGTTGTGGACAAAAAAAGCGATTGAATTGAATTCGATTTGATAAAGATTGGAATCAATTCGGTTTATTTGGTTGAATTCGGTTTCAATCTGAAACCAAATTTTGAAATCGGTTAGGATAATTTGGGTTATTTGAATTATTTGGGTTGGATTCGGTTTTTTATTTTTTAGGGGAAAAATTGAATAACCCAAATCAAATAGGCCGAAAACCGAATAAACCGAACCAACGCCAACCCCTAACGTACTTGAAAAATACAATGGGGGTGTATAGGGTAGCATCACTTTCGAGCGGATTTTAATTTGGAGTTACGAGTCAAGTTTTTATATTTTGCAAGTTACAACGAAATAATACATGATAATAGTGCAGTTGAACAATAGTATTATTGAAATATAACCTAAATCAACCCAAATTTAATTGGGTGACATAAAACCCAATCTAAAATAAACCAACCCAAAATATATCTGAATTCAATGTGAAACATTATAAAAAATAATTGTCATAATCAGACCCAAACAAAACTTCAGTACAAAAAATGACACGACAATAACCCGATCCAATCCAACCCGACAATATTCTGACCCGACCCGATCTAACCCGAGTATAAAAATTACACGACACTAACCCGACCCGATATTAACTCAACCCGACACGACCCAATCCGAGAAAAAAACTGACACGTTTTCAACCCAACACGATAAGTACCCAATCCAATCCGACCCGACACGATAAATGAAATCAACATGATTCAACCCGAAATGTTTCAACACGACACGTTTCCAACCCGATACGATAAATGAAATCAACACGATTCAACCCGACACGTTTCAACACGACACGTTTCAAACCCGATACGAATGTGACACGATAACCCGAATTGACACCACTAACCATAAGTTAATGCCTAAATCCTATAAGGCCTTAATGCCTAAATTCAGTTACAAGGACCAATGAAATGGCTATTCATTAATTGTAATATATGTGTGGGTGGCCGGTGAGAACATCCTACAGAATCAGTTAAGGCCTCAAATCAGCTAAAGGCCTCTTGGCCTAAAATCAGCTAAAGGCCTTTGAAGAAAATGAAAAAGATGAAACAAAAGCATTTTTATGCAAAAAATAGTATTTTAGCATTTTTGTTCACTACAACAAAAAAAAAATATTAAGAAACTTATTTAGGGACGTTTTTATATAAAGCATCCTAACAAATGTATATTATGACATTTATAAAATTAAACGTCTTAATTTTGTGTGACACATATTAAAATTGTTCATATATATATATATATATATATATATATATATAGTTTGCCATAGTATGTAATAATTGATTGGAATAATTGTTCAGTTGGTATATCTTTTTAATGTCTTCTAAATTTATTGGATCTGTGTCATTTCCTGGTCTTCCTGTTTTAAATGGAGAGGCTACTACTATGGTTTCCTCAGTAGTAATGTGTACTGATTGGAGTGGTGGATGAATAGAACTAACTACTGTATCATTTGGTAATTTCCACTTTTTGTAAAGATTGGACTGTACAACTTCTAATCTATTACAATTTGAAATCCATATTTGAAATCCATGTATCTTGGTCGTTGATCTTCAGTGTTGAATCTGGACCTCTGCTTTTTCTTCTGAATGGAATTTGGGGCCCGTCACTTGCTGATTGAATGGTGGTGGAAGCTGGGATCCACCATTATTCTTTGTCTGCTGAGGGAAATGTGGTGGAAGCTGGGATCCACCTGATTGATTGAATCCACTTGGTTGAATACGTCATTGCTTACGTTTAGGTGGAAGCTGGGATCCACCTTAATATGTTGCAGTATCCCTTACATTTCATAGGGATCTTGGCTATCTTGGAGATATAATGGATCAGTTGCCTCTTGTTTAACAGTCTGTTGTTGTCTGACAAATGCTTGGTAAAATACAAGGGTTTTTTGCATTTCTTCATCTGGCTCCTGTTTTGGAATTTGTGTAACTGGATTTGGTCTAATGGGTGTTGGATGTAATAAAGAAGACTGGGGAATGGTATTGACAGTTGGTCCAGTAGGTGTTGGACGAGAAATTGGTGATGGAATGGATTGGGGATAATGGGTTTGAAAGCTATTTTTAATTTCTGTCCTGTCTGAAAGTAATGGGTTATTGCTTTAGTGGAACAAAATTCTGGATTGTAATTGATCCACCATTTGATTTTGAATTGTCTGACTAAAGAAAGTGGGTTGGAAGGGTAGAATGGTTTTACTTGGAAACTCCAAGCAAATATCCAGGGTACCCTAAAAGTTGAATGGAATAAGATTTTTCTTTCATGAGGTTTTGAATGACTGAGTGTTTGCTGGCTAAGGTTTTGGAATGTTTGAAATCCATCCAAAATAGGTTGTGGATAGATCTCAGTAGATGGTCCAAATTTGAACCACCAATCAATAAACCAGTTTGGAATATGATGATTGAATGTGTGATGGAAATTGATAAACCAGGAGTGGTCAAATGATCTACAAAAGAAAGTTCTATACCAAGCCTGGACATAATCAGTATAATTGAATCCAGTAGGGAAATAATCAACTGAAAATGGAGTAATGGAATGGATGTTGGAAACTTGTTGAGGACTTAGAATTTGTTTAATATAGACTTTGGAATATTCTATCCTATTGGGGTCCTGTTTATTGGGAATATGTTGAATATCAATGGATTGGGTATCTACAAGAATTAATTCATAATATTGTTGAGTTTTGTGTACATCTGCTGCCATCCATAGGGATGATGGCAAGAGTGAAAAGATAAACGTAAAAGAGAATTGACAAGAGTGAAAAAGGGTGGTCCACGTATGGTATTGGTGTCCCTGATAAGATAAACGTGATTCGTATATCAGAAAACTAATCAATAAATAATAACCATAACATGGGAGAAAGGACAAAAAGATTTCTATTCGGAAGCTCCAGTACTACTAGTACAGGATCTACATCTTCAAACATTTTACAAAGTCATGAAATTCAACAAATTTTACCAAATAAAACATTAAAATCAATATATCAACAAGGCATATTAGAATTCAATAAGTCATATTCCATTAAGATTCATGAGGAAATCCTACCTATGAATAGGGAAGTACAATCAATTAGGCTATTATCAACTCAGGATATTCAAAAATATAAAGAACAAAATTATAAGTTTCTGCATTTTGGTTTAGTGCAAATTGCATTACATCCTTTAGTTAGACTAGGAATAGATACCCCCATATTCATGGCATTAAAAGATGATAGATTAATAAGATATAAAGATTCCATATTTGCAATGGTACAAACTAATATATGTAATGGAATAATAAGATTTTTGATTGTATTCCAAATTATTCAGTTAGCTTAACAGATCCACACATAATGGATTCTTTAAAACTAGATATTCAACTAAAACAAGATAGGATAGTCAATAACACAGAACATTTTGTATTAATTTATAGAGTATAATTTAAACTAATGCAATCAATGATTCCCACGGCATTAAGATTAAATCCAACTGAAAAAGATGAATTTGTATATGTTACGACAAATTCTGATAATATATCAATAGAAACACCTAAATTATTAAAATTGAATGAAATAACCATTCCAGCAGAAATATTAGCTGAAAGACCCCTAGAAATTCAAAGAAATGTAAGAATAACAGAACCATCAGAAATAGAAGAACAAACTGATGGAAAAATACTAATAAAATTTAACAAATCCATGTCTAGTAGATTTTATTCAGGACAATCTTCTAGGTATTCAAGTATAGATAATTATAGAACCCATAGGCATTCAACATCTGATATTCCAACATATTTACAGGAAACAAAAATCAGATACTCTTCCCCTTTACCAGAAATTATTCTAGATACTAATTCTTCAATAGGATCACCAACCCTTAGTCAAATGCGTCAATCAGAGATTAATATGATGACTAATAATGAAGAATTCACAATAGATAAAGTATATTTAAATAATGACTATTATAATCCAGAAAATAATAAAAATAGAATATGGTTCGAAAAACTTAATACAGATATTAGAGAACATATTAAAAAGGAATTTTATAATGAACTTACAACTTAAAAAATTAAACAAATGAAATTTTTTATGTGGTTAGAATATTATTTGAAGAAAGAAAACATAATTAAAAAAGATATGTTTACCAAAGTTCTAGTTATAAATGTACAGTCCAATCTTTACAAAAAGTGGAAATTACCAAATGATACAGTAGTTAGTTCTATTCATCCACCACTCCAATCAGTACACATTACTACTGAGGAAACCATAGTAGTAGCCTCTCCATTTAAAACAGGAAGACCAGGAAATGACACAGATCCAATAAATTTAGAAGACATTAAAAAGATATACCAACTGAACAATTATTCCAATCAATTATTACATACTATGGCAAACCAGGTTGACTTTATTTCCACTAAATTAGATACTAAATTAAACAATAAGACAGAACTATTCCAGAATACATTTTCTAAACTCCATTTTCAAGTATCCCCATTTTCAAAGAAAATGGAGGAATGTTTATCACTCAAACCATCTGATAAACCTAGTAGTTCTAAGCAAATAGGAGTCCTATCTCAAATTAACCCACAAACATCAGAAAGTTCAGATGATTCTTACTCAGAAAAAGATTCAGAGGATTCAGAAAATGATTTTGACAAACAAATATATTCAATAGAAAGCCAATTCCAAGAACAAATGGAAGATAAACTTGATATGCATATTAACAGATTAAAAACTCATAATTGGAAAAAATATGATAAAAAAGCCTATTACCCCAAACCAACTCCCCCAGACCTTCAATATGAAGAAAACCTTCATTCATTTAAAAGCTATGATGGTTCATCAATATACCAATGGAACATAGATGGATTATCAGAATATCAAATATTAAATTTATTACAAGAAATGGGAATGGCTCGAATAGCTTATAAAGCAACCATAACACCTACAGAACCAAATATAGTAATGTTACTAGTAACAGGGTTTACAGGACAGTTAAAAGGATGGTGGGATAATTATCTCACCTTACAAGATAAACAAACTATAATGAATCATGAGTCAAAAGAAGCCCAAGGAGAGGATAATAACATACAATTTGTCATGGTCCCAGATGGATCTGCATTCTTATTATATACTATATCAGTGTATTTTGTAGGAAATCCTGCAGAAGCTTTAGAGAGTTCAAAAATATGTTTAACCAATTTAAGATGTCCCACTTTAACACATTTCAAATGGTATAAAGATATATTTTTAACCCAAGTATTTAGAAGAACAGATTCAAATTCTCCATTCTGGAAAGAAAAATTTATAACAGGATTACCAACTCTATTTTCTCAAAGGATATTAACAAGTTTAAGTAAAGCATTAGGAACAGAAAAAATAGATTATAATGACATAACTTTTGGTCAAATATTTGCTTTCGTCAAAAAAGATGCATTAACATTATGCCAAGATTTAAAAATTCAACATAAATATGGATCAGAGAGGAAGGAAATGGGATTTTTTTGTCAACAATTTGGAATAACAGGGATAAAACCCCCTTCATCTCAACATAAAATTCATAGAAGACAAAAATTTAGAAATTATAAGAAGCATAAATACCACAGGCATATTAATAAGGAAGAAAAGCTTTTTCAAAAGAAAGATTATAGAAAAAGGAAATTTAATAAACAAAAACAAAATAAATTTCAAAATATTCAATGTTACAAATGTAAAAAGTTTGGTCATGCGGCAAATTATTGTAAAACAGAAAAAAAAAAAGATTAATGCATTAGAAGATACAGAATTAAGAAACAAATTACTATCTATTTTAATTGATAATTCAGATCCTGAACATTCAAATTATGAATCAGACTCAGAATCTTGTAGTGATTCTGATATATGTCAATGCAGACTTCCAACTATTAACATGCTAAATACTTCATATAATAAGAAAAAAGAATTATTAGATATAATAGATAAGATAGAAAATTCTGAGGATAAAATAGAATATATACAAAGATTTAAAATTTTGGTATTAGAAGAAAATAAACCTAGGATAACAGAAGCTTTTAGTCTAAGTCAAGCAATTAAAAAATATTCAGAATTAGAAAAGAAAAAAACAATAATTGCTCCAACGGACACTCAGGATTTAAGAAAAGAAATTACTTTACTAAAAAATGAAATTAGTCATATTAAAACATAATTAAATAGCTTAAAAGAAAAAGATTTAGAATTAGAATTACAGATAACAAAAATTGGGAAACCCAGTAGTTCTATTCCTATTTCTAATGAAATTCCATCGCATCAACAAATTTTTAATGTTATTAATCAGATTAATATGGAAAAATGGTATTCTTTAGTAACAATATGAGTCCAAGACTTTAGTATTACTGTAGTAGTACTAATTGATAGTGGAGCAGATCAATCATGTATTAGGTTAGAACTAATTCCAAGTAAATATTTAGAAAGAACTAAGGAACAATTATCAGCAACGAATGGCACCCCAATGGTTATAAAGAAAAAACTATCTAATAGATTTATATGTAACAATGATTATTGCATCAAACACTCATTTTTAATATTAGAAAATGTATCGTATGATGCGGTATTAGGAAATCCATTTTTATACCAAATAACTCCTTTTAAAAAGACTCAGGAAGGTATTAGTACAAAAATATTATGGAAAAAATTATTATTTTCTTTTTATAAGCCCTCCTAGTCAAATTGAATTACATTTATTGCAAACCAATTCAATATACAAAAAAATATGTATTTTAAATAGAAAATAAAATGATATTTTATTTTTAAAAGAAGAATTAATGTATTCAAAGATAGAGGAACAATTGCATAAAAAAAATAATAAAAGATAAAATATACAACATAGAAACAGAATTCAAGAAACAAGTATGTTCAGGACATCCAATGCATTTTGGGATAGAAAGAAACATGTGATTTCATTACCTTATGAAAAGGATTCTATTGAACAAAATATTCCTACTAAGGCAAGGCCTATTCAAATGAATTCCGAATTAATAGAACTATGTAAGCAAGAAATTCAAGACCATTTAAATAAGAAACGAATAAGAAAAAGTAAATCCCCTTGGAGTTGTTCTGCTTTTTATGTTAATAAAAATGCAGAAAAAGAAAGAGGAATTCCAAGATTAGTTATAAACTATAAGTCATTAAATAAGGTATTACAATGGATTAGATACCCTATTCCAAATAAAAGAGATTTAATCAATAGACTAGTTAATGCAAAAATATTTTCAAAATTTGATTTAAAGTCAGGATATTGGTAGATTCAAATACATGAACAAGACAAATACAAAACGGCATTTGTAGTTCCATTTGGACAATACGAATGGAATGTTATGCCATTTGGCCTGAAAAATGCACCTTCTGAATTTCAAAAAATTATGAATGATATTTTTACTCCTTATTCATCATTTGTTATAGTATATATTGATGATATTTTAGTATATTCCAATACCATAGACAGCCATTTCAAATATTTAAATATTTTATTAAAAATCATAAAGGCAAATGAATTAGTTATATCTGAACCTAAAATGAAATTATTTCAAACGGATATTAGGTTTTTAGGATTCAATATACATTTAGGAAAAATCAAACCTATTCAAAGGTCGATTGAATTTGCAGAAAAATTTCCTGATGAAATAAAAGATAAAAACCAATTACAAAGATTTTTAGGATGTGTTAACTATATTTCAGATTTCTTCCCTAAAATAAAAATTATATGTAAACCATTATATGAAAGATTAAAAAATAATCCACCAGCATGGTCAGATACTCATACCAATTTAGTAAAAAATATTAAATTAAAAGCCAAATCATTACCATGTTTAGGCATTCCACATCCAGAAGCATTCATGATAGTAGAAACCGATGCATCAGATATAGGATTTGGAGGTATTTTAAAACAAAAGCATTTAGAAAAAACATCTATCATAAGATATCATTCGGGTTTTTGGTCACCTACACAAAAGAATTATTCAACAATTAAAAAAGAAGTTTTGTCCATAGTTTTATGCATTTCAAAATTTCAAGATGATCTATACAATAAAAAGTTTTTATTAAACATTGATTGTAAATCAGCAAAAGACATTTTGCAAAAGGATGTTAAAAATTTAGTTTCCAAACAAATCTTTGCCAGATGGCAAGGCATTTTATCAGTTTTTTATTTTAACATTCAATTTATCAAAGGAAAAGATAATTTTATTCAAGATTTTTTGACTCGTGAATTTCTTACAGGAAATCATGAGTGATTCAACATCAGCAGGTTCATCCAATTCTAGGACTAGTAAAGATTATGCTAATCCTTGTCCTCTTACTCCATCTATTACTCCATTAATTCTATCCCAAGATTTTCTTACACTTACTTATTCAACAATAGCACAAACTCCTCATTCCAGATTCATTCAACCTAAAACTCCCCCTATATCTTCCAATTTTACTCCATTGAAAAGAGCTCACACACCATTACCAAACCAACAGGCTTCTACTAGCAATTCCAAATCCATTTCTACATATTTTGATAAGCCTAATCCTGAACATATTTTGGTTACTCATTTTGATTCCGAACCAGATATTCCACAACTAAAGATTTTTGTTTCCAATTTATTCTTGCCATCATCCCTATGGATGGCAGCAGATGTACACAAAACTCAACAATATTATGAATTAATTCTTGTAGATACCCAATCCATTGATATTCAACATATTCCCAATAAACAGGACCCCAATAGGATAGAATATTCCAAAGTCTATATTAAACAAATTCTAAGTCCTCAACAAGTTTCCAACATCCATTCCATTACTCCATTTTCAGTTGATTATTTCCCTACTGGATTCAATTATACTGATTATGTCCAGGCTTGGTATAGAACTTTCTTTTGTAGATCATTTGACCACTCCTGGTTTATCAATTTCCATCACACATTCAATCATCATATTCCAAACTGGTTTATTGATTGGTGGTTCAAATTTGGACCATCTACTGAGATCTATCCACAACCTATTTTGGATGGATTTAAAACATTCCAAAACCTTAGCCAGCAAACACTCAGTCATTCAAAACCTCATGAAAGAAAAATCTTATTCCATTCAACTTTTAGGGTACCCTGGATATTTGCTTGGAGTTTCCAAGTAAAACCATTCTACCCTTCCAACCCACTTTCTTTAGTCAGACAATTCAAAATCAAATGGTGGATTAATTACAATCCAGAATTTTGTTCCACTAAAGCAATAACCCATTACTTTCAGACAGGACAGAAATTAAAAATCGCTTTCAAACCCATTATCCCCAATCCATTCCATCACCAATTTCTCGTCCAACACCTACTGGACCAACTGTCAATACCATTCCCCAGTCTTCTTTATTACATCCAACACCCATTAGACCAAATCCAGTTACACAGATTCGAAAACAGGAGCCAGATGAAGAAATGCAAAAAGCCCTTGTATTTTACCAAGCATTTGTCAGACAACAACACACTGTTAAACAAGAGGCAACTGATCCATTATATCTCCAAGATAGCCAAGATCCCTATGAAATGTAAGGGACACTGCAACATATTAAGGTGGATCCAAGCTTCCACCTAAACGTAAGCAATGACGTATTCAACCAAGTGGATTCAATCAATCAGGTGGATCCCAGCTTCCACCACATTTCCCTCAGCAGACAAAGAATAATGGTGGATCCCAACTTCCACCACCATTCAATCAGCAAGTGACGGGCCCCAAATTCCATTCAGAAGAAAAAGCAGAGGTCCAGATTCAACACTGAAGATCAACGACCAAGATACATGGATTTCAAATATGGATTTCAAATTGTAATAGATTAGAAGTTCAGAATTCCCTATAAGTAGCTCATTCCATTTCATTTGTAAGTACACTTGAATTATCGTACTTTCTTGTATACTCTAATACAACTCCTCCATCTGAAATCAACGTTCATACTTGATTTCCATTCCCTTGTAAGCCTTCAATAATCTATTCAATAACTAAGAAATCTATTCCATTGAAAATATTTACTTTTATTATTGTTTCTCTTCATTGTACTTTCTTGAATTCTGATTTAGCATATGTTTGTATTTACTGTTATACTTGTCAATTCTCATTTATCATTACTTTATATTTACTCTGTTATCTTATTAGATCCTGAGACACTGTTGGTATATATATATATATATATATATATATATATATATATATAATTAAGACATTACAAAGTGACCAATATAAAAATTATTGGAACATTTATAAGTGTCCTAATATATGTATGTTAGGATGCTTACAAATTAAACACCCCAATACATATGCAATTAGGACATTAAAAAGTGATTTAATATAATAGGACACATAAAAACAAACATGTATCTTATCTATAGAGTCCATAAATATAGCGACTAAGATCTATAGAAACACACGATAATGAAACGTTTTAAAAGCATCGTATGAATATGATTGAAAACGTTCCTGTAGAGACTTATTGCAATACTTTTCAACATGATTTGGGTTGTTGTTAAGTCCCTTATAGCCGATTCGGGCATTGAAATCTACAACAGAGAAGGTTAATTTGTTGGGAGTCACAAAATGTGTTGAGATACTTACTACGGAGTACAAATGCACGGTCATTAAACACTTTGTTAAAATGTTGGGAATTGAATGTTAGCCTATCTGTTGAAATCTAGTGCTACTACCATGAGTTCAGGGGTTTAATTCTCACAGGGCAAGGAGAGGGGAGGGATTTTATTGGGGCTCATTTGAGTTATTACCCAATTTTATTTTTAAATTATGTTAAAAGGTTTTAAAAATATTAGGTAAACATTCAGTTTTTATGTAGAATATTTATATTATAATTAAGTGATGAATATGACGTTGTCTTGTAAGCGGAGTATTAAACATTTCTAGAATTTATTTTCATTGATGAAAGTCCTTATATAATTGTCACTGTACACCGAATGTGTTGTACTCGGTTTCTGCACATTTTTTTATCAACTTTCTCAAGGTATATTTGATCATAAATATCAATTAGTATATAAGCATCAATGTTATTGATGCATATCGAACCCTTCGATGAGTTGGACCGCCGGATCCTTAGTCCGAGACCTGCAAGACAGAGCCCCCGAAGGTGCTCTGAGGGAAAAAAAACCCGATGATGTCAGCCCCGAATATGGATAAATAGGGAATTCGAATGAATGAAAAAGGAAAGACATGCATTCATATTTATATATAGCCTTTAAACCCTAACATGTAATAAATGACAATATTAATTCATACATGATTAAACCTTACTGGGCTAAACCATCCCAAAAATGTTAAATGAGTTGGGTTGCAGCAAAACCCTAACTTCATAAGAGTATCACCGTGAGATATTGTTGGAATATTCCATTCATCATATATTTTTCAAATATCAAATCTTAATACACCATCAGTATATGTAACTAAAATTATTGGTCGTCAAACATAGCTTGCAAAAATTGTTCAAAAAGTATGAAAAAATGACTGGGACAGAGAGAGTAGTTCATTTATTTAAAAATATTGAACTTTTTTATTAATATTTTTTGACAAAAAATATTATTTTATAATGTGTAAATGTTAGATAAGTCATTTTATAATTAATATAATTAATAAGTGATTTAATTCTTGTTTGGGTTTCTTATAATTTTAAAAATTATTTAAAATATGTTTCAAAATATAAAAATTTATAATAATCTGACTTTAAAAGTTGTAAGAACAAAATTTATCAAGATTAATCCGACAAATTAATGGTCTAACATATGACACTTGAAGCATCTCGAATGACCGACCAGTTCGTTGATTTGAGCTCCTGTCAAACCAACCTACAAGGGGGTTCTAGGGGTTAGCTCTCCGATGCCTAAATTAGTTCAAGAGTCCATATGATTAAGACATAATTAATTATAAATCAATGTGTACCTTGTATTTATATTATGTGTTCTAAATAACGTCTTCCTTAATTATCACCCTTAATTACTCATAAATGCAGTAATTATATTATGGTATTAAATAATACCCTAATTAGGTTGCCACATCTTCAGCCCAATGCCCTTCTTGGGCTCAACCTCTATCAAGAGTCCCCCGAAAAACAGGGTCTCGACCTCGGAGGAATGGAACGGTACAAAGGTTCTTCGAGGCCTCGAATGCATGGGACAGTTCGAGGACTCTTAAGACTCGAAACGAACCTTGTATTTCTCAACCTCGGAGGACTAGAACGGTACAAAGTTTCTTCGAGGCCTCGAATGCATGGGACAGTTCGAGGACTCTTAAAAATCGAAACGAATCTTGTATTTTGTTGATCTTGCCTTCGAGGGAGGGAATTTGGTTTTCTAATAAACTTTCAGTGTTAGGATTTCAAAAAGCGCGTGCGTGCCGTACAACCACGCGTGTCACTGCCCTCCAAACGATGTGTTGTTAGAAGGCAGAAAAGTAGTTGTGTTTCTATAACTTTTTACATTTCCAAGACAGTTATTAATTAGCCGCCGTTTCAGCCCCCATTATTACCCCTTAACCTCTCTTCTTTCTTTCACTTTTCTCATTTGCAGGAACTTGTCACAAGCACTCTTTCTCTCCTTTTCTCTCGAGCAATCTAATTTTCATTGCCTTTCCCAAAAAATAGTAAGTACATTCATTTATCTCCTTATTCTAATCTTTTCCTTTCCTCAACTTACAATCATGCCCCGTTCTGATGAGGTTCCGCCTCCAAGAGATTTCCCAATGAGATAAGGTCGGAGGGACGGGGATCAGTATGTCAGAGAGGGCTATTACTGACTTGGAATGCACTCATTCCGAAGAATTCCAATGTGATTCTTATACTGAGGAAGGTATGTTTAATCACATTACTAAAAATCTTGGGTAAGGGAGGGTGTTCCTAGTAACTGATATGCCTCCTTGAGAGCCTGTCGAAAGCTAACAACCAGGCATAGGCAAGCCCTATATAAGGAGATCCCTTACCAGTGGAAAAATTGGCTTCTACCCTCCTCTGAATCCAGAGCTCGAGGCCCTAGGAGGAGAATGCATCTCTTTTGTGAGAGAGGCATCCCTTGAGGAGGAGGAAGCGCCCTCAAGAGCACTACAAGATCCTTCTTTAGATAAAACCTCTTAGAAGAAGAAAGAGAGGATATCTTGAGGGGTAAGGTTGAGGGTTTATCGGAAGGAGCCCTCGGCCCCAAAGCAAGTCGGGTGTTTCAAACCCCCTGTTGTTAGCGTCAGTGAGGTTAAAAATTGTAACAAGATTCGAGTTTCTCGTGTCTATACTTCTTCAAACATTTTACACCCCGAATATGAGTGCCATGCACAACGTTTTTTAAGCAAATATAGTATGAATATCTTTGATAAGTAGGAATTAAAAAGTTTAGAGACACAAGCGTTTTACCCAGGTTCGGTGTTTCCATCTACATCCTGCCAATTTTGTCCTCTAGTTCATCATTTCAAGATTTCAAAAGTAGCCCACGAGTGCCACTTAAAAGCATACCACCCGAACCTCAGACATAGCTGGAAATATCATCTAGAGCGCTGCTTAAGAGCAAACCGCTCGAACATCAACTAGAGTGCCGCTTAAGAGAAAACCACTCGAACATCATCTAGAGTGCCACTTAAAAGAAAACCACTCAAACATCAACCTTAGCTGGAAGTATCAACTAGAGCGCCGCTTAAGAGCAAACTGCTCGAACATCGACTAGAGTGCCGCTTAAGAGCAAACCACTCTAACATCATCTAGAGAGCCTCTTAAAAGAAAACCACTAGAACATCAGCCTTAACTGGAAATATCATCTAGAGCGCCACTTAAGAGCAAACTGTTTGAACATCAACTAGAGTGCCGCTTAAGAGCAAACCATTCGAACATCATCTAGAGTGCCGCTTAAAAGCGAACCACTCGAACATCAACTAGAGTGCCGCTTAAAAGCAACCCACTCATCATAGGTAGTAGTACTTTCTCAAGTTGGTGATGTTCCACCTCCTTGGTACTAGAACCCCATTCATCTCTTCAAGAACACAGCTTCCTCCCGGGTGCAATTTGATCACCCCATAGGGTCCTTCCCAATTTGCAGCTAACATCTCTTCAGGTTCCTTTATGTTTTTCTTATTTTTTCTCATTACCAAGTCCCCCGGATTAAACAACCTTCTTTACCCTTTTGTCATGGTATCTTCTAACCCGTTCTTTAACTTTAGCCTCATGTAAAGAAGCTAACTCTCTCTTTTCTTCCACCATGTCCAAATCCAGACATCGTTTCTGCTGATTGCTTATCTCATTTGCAGCAGCCATCATCCTTGGTCTAGGAACACTTATTTCTGCAGGGATTACCGCCTCCGAGCCATATACTAGGCCATAAGGCATTTCACCAGTAGTGGAAGACTCAACTGTCCGATACGCCCACAACACATTAGGTAATTCCCATATCCAATTACCTTCTACCCCCTCGAGGCGTGCTCGTATACCATTTACTATTGTCATGTTACTCACCTCCACCTGATCATTAGCTTTGGGGTGGTAAACTGATGTCACCTTTTTCTTAATCTGACATTCCTCGCACCACTTCTTGAAGGGATCTTGAGCAAACTGTGTTTCGTTATCCGTGATGATCGTCCTTAGGATTCCAAAATGACACACAATTTTCTTCTAATAAAAGGAAATGGCAATTTTTCCCCTTATGTTCGCCAGGGGCTCGACCTCTACTAACTTCGTGAAATAGTCAATGACCACTATTAGGTATCTGAATTTTCTTGGCGCTTCTGGAAAAGGGCTAACCCGGTCGATCCCCCACTTATTAAATGGCCACGAACTATAGATGCTTCTCATCTCTTCATGGGGAACAAGTGTTATAGAGGCATGTCTCTGACACTGGTGGAAAGCCTGAATGTATCGATTCGCATCCTCGAACATTACCGGCCATTAAAATCCTGCTCGAATAAGCATCCTCACCACGGATCTGGCTCCCTGGTGACTGGCGCATACCCCTTCGTGGACTTCCCTTATGAGATAATTAGCCTCATGAGGGGTAAAGCACCGAAGCAACGGCTGCAAATGATTTTGTATAACACTTCTTCCTGTAACACATACATTGGAGCTTTCAACCTTATCTTTCAGGCATTTACTTCATTTTCCGATAGGACACCCTCTCGAAGATATGCCACGAACGACGTCATCCAGGAGTCTTCCACTTCCACAGCTAAAACTACAAGTTCTTCGAAACTTTGTTAGCTCAAAGTTTCCATGAGTAATTGCTTATGGGATTGGGTACCCAAATCCGAAGAAGCGAGCTTTCTTAGAGCATTTTCTTTATGATTGCTTTTCCTCAGAACCTGCGTTAAAGTTTAAGATTTTAAATTTTACAACAAGTTTTTCACTACCTTAAGGTATCTTTGCAAGTTACGCTCTCTGGCCTCGTATTCCCCGTTCATGTGTTGAACCATAATTTTAGGGTCACTGAAAACCTCCAATTCCTCCACCTGCAGCTTCTTTGCCAGGAGCTGTCCAGTGATTAGTGCTTCATACTCAGCCTCATCAAATGGGAAGTTCAATGCGTAAGGGTAATCTTTCCCATTGGGGCTGGTTAACAAAACCCCGGCTCCACTTCCTCCTGAATGTGATGAACCATCCACATACAACCTCCATACCTTCATTTGGCTCACTTCCACCTTTCGAATGGGATCCAAACACACCTTGAGGGGCTCTGTAGTTTCTACTATGAAGTCTGCCAGTGTCTGACCCTTAATTGCAACTCGAGGTTGATATTGGATATTGTGCTCTTCCAATTCCACTGCTCACTTCATCATTCTTCCCGAAATCTCTGGCTTCAGTAGGATCTGTCGAATGTAGTGGTTCATGAGCACCACTATTTTGTGTCCCTGGAAGTAGGGTCTCAGTCTTCTGGTTGCATGTATAGGGGCTAGAATCAACCTCTCGAGGACAGTATACCTTGTCTTCGGCCCTTGCAAGGCACGACTGACAAAGTAAATTGGATGCTGGACCTTTTTTCTCTTTACTAGGGCCGCACTGATTGCCAACGGCGACGCAGAAATGTACAGGTATAGCATCTCATCCTTATCTGGTTTCATTAAGGTAGGTAGTGTCCCCAAGTGTTCCTTCAACTGCTTGAATGCCTCATCACATTTTCCATTCCACTCAAATTTATTTTCCATTCGAAGGACATCGAAGAATGGTAGGTGTTTCTCTGCCCCCTTTGATAGGAACCTTCTCAATGCTGCTAGAGACCCTGTAAGCTTTTGTACATATTTTATTGATTGTGGGGTTTTCATTGTCTTCAAATCTTCAACCTTTTCTGGGTTTACATCAATACCTCTCTCCAAGACCATGAATCTGAGGAACATCACTGCCCCTACACCGATAATGCATTTAGACGGGTTCTACTCAAATTAGCCCCTCGGAGCCTACTAATGTTTCTTCCAGGTCCTTTAAGAATTCCCATGACTTTTCTTTTGATTACCATATCATCCACATAAATCTCCATATTCTTTCCTATCTGCCCCATGAACAGCTTATCAACTAGCCTCTGGTAATTAGCCCCAGCTTTTTTTAAGCAAAAGGGCATCTTCTTGTAACAGTACTTATCCATATCTGTAATAAATGATGTTTTTTCCTTGTCTTCCTGTACCATGAGTATTTAGTGATACCCCTTATGTGTGTCAAAGAAGGCCAGGATTTGATATCCGATAATGGCTTCCACCAATTTGTCGATTTGGGGCAATATGTAACTATCTTTAGGGCAGCATTTATTTAAATCGGTGAAGTCTATACACATTCTCTAGGCCCCATTATGCTTTGGAACCATGACTGGGTTAGCAATCCATTTGGGGTAGAACACCTCCTCGATGACATCTTCCCTCAACAACTTCTCCACCCCTTCTTTAATTGCTTCAGCTCTTCCGAAAGCAAACACCCTTCTCTTCTACTTCACTGGCTTTATCGAGGGGTCAATGTTCAGCCTGTGTAGTGCAATACTCGAAGGTAATCCCTTTAGATCAGAAGTATCCCATGAGAACACGTCCTCATATTCTCCCAATAAGTCTTTCAGTCTCTCCTTGACATCTTCAAGCATTAGCTTCCCTATAGCTACTGATCCCATATCCTGAATATGCATCTGTATTGTATCGGCCAATCCCATATCTGTGTGCACCGTTGCTACATCTGTTTTCTTTCTCGCTTCTTCTACCCCATTAAGATTACATTTTGAGCCACGATTTGATCTCCTCGAATGGATGCCACTCCCTTTTCAGTTGGGAACTTCATCATAAGGTGATAGGGTGAATAGACTGCCCGAGCCTGGCACATCCATGGCCTTCCTAAAATCACATTGTAAGGGGGAAGGGGCATCTACGGCAGCAAAATTACACTTGATAGTCACCCCTTTGTCTCCATCCACTACGCCAACATGCATGGTTATCTCTCCTAGGGGAAATATTGGGTTTCCCATGGATCTAGATAAAGGGGAAGCTGAATTTTTCAAGTTGTCACGCCTTATATCCAACTGGTCAAAGCACTCAGCAAACATCACTTCTACCCCACTTTCATCATCAATGAATACTCTTCTTATCAAAGATGTTCCAATAATGGCTGAAATTACCATAGGATCCACATGAGGTGTTTGGTTTGGCATGACATCCTCTTTCGAGAAAGTGACTGTCTCGTCCAGTTGAAACATCTTGTAGTTGGGCTCTTCCGCGGGGACCCTTCGAGCCTCTGCTTTTATCATAGCATTCAAAGATCTCTCTCTCACCATGCCAATGCTGACATTTATCACTCTTTGCATGGGTGGGTTTTCCCTGTTTTGGTTATCTTAATTTCCCCTTGTTCCTCCTGGGGTCTATCTTGCCTTCCCTCCTGGCCCCTGTCTCAAACCACCTGTTCTCGAGGTTTTCTATCTCCTCTACCCCCGTTCTTTTGATTGTTCCTTCTATAAGGTTGCCATTGGTTCATTCGAGCCCTAGAGGGGGCATCCTAGTTTCTGTGTACATGCTCTCGAAATTGTCTTTCCTGCTCACACCTATCAATCTCAATCCTCAACTGTATGCAATCATTTGTGCCATGGCCATAATCCCTGTGATGATCGCAATACCAATTTATTGCCCTCTGGGCCAGTACCAAGTTGTGCAAACTCTGCAAAGGTGGGGGTGCTAGGAAAAACCCTCTATATATACTTAAGATATGTGCAGGAGTTCTCCCTCCAAGCGTTGGTGGCAATGGAGTGTATCTCTCGAATGGTGTTCTTATGAGTTCGACTGGCCTTTTCCCTCTATGTTCTACATTTCTTTCCATTTTCTCTGTAAGGCTATCTCTTTTCTTTTTAGTTGCTTCCTCTACCCTCGAGTACTTCTGTATAAGTTCCTGAAGTTTTTTGTAAGGTCTTGGGGGTATTAGTACTTAGCTTCTTATATAATTCCAAGTCCTGCATCCCTAACATGTACCCCTAGATTACCTCGTTCTCCGTTGTTTCTATTACCAAGCTCTCGTCCACATACCGATGATAGAAGGCTTCTGTGCTCTCCCCTATCTTTTGCTTTGTCTGGTAGAGTTCTAATAGAGATTTGGTGAACTTCTTCTTCTGTATATACTGGCTCAACAATGCTCCGCTGAAGTCTCGATACAATCGGAGCGAGCCTCTTGGCAACTTATTGAACCACTCTTGTGTTTTTCCCCACATGTAGCTTCCTACCAACTTACATGTCAATATCTCATCAAAATCCCTCGAACTCATCAAGCCTAGGAATGTCTGGATGAATTCTTGAGGGTCATGCTCACCACTGTATGTAGGAAGTTCTTCAGGAGGTTTCACTTCTACTGGCCATCGAACCTCGGTAATCACCAAGCTGAAAGGAGACCCTGCAGTCTGGCCCAAGGGTCCGATTAACCTATCTAACTCCCTCTTTAATGACTCACTTGCATCCGAGGGGGGGGGGGTTCCCGTTACCCCCTTGTCAGGTTCAGCACCCTGTCGTGACTCCCCAGGTGTGGCAGATATGGAGGTTGAGTTGCCCTATATCCAGGGTTCATCCAAGGCTGTCCAAAACTCGGGTGTGCTGGTGGTGGTGGTTGGCCATAGGGATTGTTA
This sequence comes from Rubia yunnanensis, assembly GCA_037428765.1. Lineage (NCBI taxonomy): Eukaryota > Viridiplantae > Streptophyta > Magnoliopsida > Gentianales > Rubiaceae > Rubia > Rubia yunnanensis. Next base: position 109,606,143 of record CM075064.1, read on the forward strand.
GGCCCTTGACTAATCATTGTTCCTTTAATTCTTATACTTATGTATCCTTGCATGGCAGAAGAAGCCATCATCCCATATGCCGCTCCTGGACCGGCCAGGTCGGCCCTGCGAGTAACCAAGAATAGAAGGCTTAGGCCTAGCTTGCAATGACTCTCCAGCATATGCATGATAAGGATAGGCTATTGAAGGCTGAGAGGCCCACCCCATAGTTATTCCTACATCTGAGGGTGGCAGTACTCCGTGCATGACCCTGTCATCCCTCGGAGGAGGGGTTCGATAGCCGGCCGTAGCCAGGACCTGAGCTGCATGTTCTACATCTTGGTTCAGGACCGCCCTCCCCGCGTTCTAATTTCCTTGCCCGTGCTGGCCATAGGCTTCCATATACGAATCTTCCAAAACATCCTTAAACATTCCGTCCCTCGGACCGGCTACCCTCTCGAGCACGGAATCAGGGTTTCTCTGTTCTTCCTCTCCCGTCACTTCTAATCTCCTTGAGGGCCCAGGTGCATCATCCTTGATTGGGGCCAGGGTATTTGCGACGAATGCTACTGAAGTTTTCTCCCCTTCGTGGTTTACGACCGTAACAGGCTCCACACGCGACACTATTCCTAGCGTTTGAAGGTTAGCCATGCTGATATCCTCGACACGTGCTTCATTTCCTACCCCCTGAATCCTCCGTTCTTAACCTTTGCGAAGACCCAACCCTTGTACCTATCAACCTTAACCATTTAATCCTTCAAATAATCGTGGGCCACAAACGGTGCCACTTGATGTGTCTCAAACGACCGACCAGTTCGTGAGCTTGAGCTCCTTTCGACCAATCTGCAACAAAAGTGTCCCTGAGGATTCCAGGAGTTAGCTCTCCGATGCCTAAGTTAGTTCAAGAGCCCAATATGATTAAGGCAGGATGAACTATAAATAAATGTGTACCTTGTACTTATACTTTGTGTCCTAAATAACGTCTTTCTTAATTATCGTTCTTAATTACCCACGAATGCGATAATTATATTAGGGTATTAAATAATACCCTAATTGAGCTGTCACATCTTCAACCTAATGCCCTTCTTGGGCTCAACCCTCTATCAACACTCTCTATTTTAAAAAAAATTTATAGTACATAAAATAGATCTGTTCACGAAGAAAAATAAAAATATGAAGTTCGGTAATATTGTCAACAAAATGGAAATATAATCTTAAAGTTATGGTCCCATTTAAAGGTTCATTTTTTTCTTTATTTAGTCCAACAAATATTTAAAACCTTACTTTAATTTTATGTATTGACACTTATTTGATTTGATTTAATGTGATCGGATATGAATTGAACTAAAATAAGTGTTAAAAAGTGATCTTGTATTAAGTTAAATTTCATTCAAATAAAATTATGCTGAACTAACTGAACTTATTTGAATTAAATTAAATTAAAATAAAGTGAAATAAAATGCAGATAAATTTTGGATGATGGTCCTGAAAACTACCAATGAAAAAACAAACAGGAAAAAAAAACTTTTGAAACATCTACATACGTGGAAGAGTTTTTTCTCCACACACATGAGGTCACAGCTCTATGTATATAAACACATACAGATTCCTGATCATAATCCACACAAATCTCAGTTCATCTGATAGAGTCATAGTAACAACCATGAAAACCCTAAATTCCTCTTTCTTGATTTTCGTTTCTCTCTCTTTTCTCAGCCCCCACCCATGCAGCCACCTTCAACATCCTCAACAACTGCTCCTACACCGTCTGGGCGGCAGCCCTCCCCGGCGGCGGCCGGCAAATGGACAGCGGCCAAACCTGGGCCCTAAACGTCAACACAACTTCAGGCCGTATTTGGGAAGAACCAACTGCTCCTTCGACAACCCCAACAACGGAACATGCCTAACCGGCGACTGCGCCGGCCTCTTGCAGTGCACCGGCAATGGTACGCAGTCGAAAACCATGGCGGAGTTCTCTCTGAATCGAACCAGAAACCGAGACTCGTATTATATCTCTTTGGTCGACGGGTACAACGTGCCTATGGAGTTCGGTCCGAGCTCCGGCTCCTGTCGTACGATCCGGTGCAACAACGCCGACATCGTCGGAGAGTGCCCTAATCAGCTCAAGAGACCCGGCGGCTGCATCAACCCAGCTTGCACATCGGGAAATTGTGGACGAAATGGGGAGAGTCAGGCGACTATGTTTTTCAAACGAAAGTGCCTTGACGCACATACCTTTGCTGGCAGGGGAGGAACCAGAAAATTTTTTCAGGGGAGGCTGAAACATTTTCGGCATCCAGCGTGCAGAGGCGGCGGGACGAGGCAGCTTCCGGTGGCGCCGCGGCGGAGACCTGGTGGCGGACGGCTCTCGGCTGAGGAGGGAATTTACGGAGGGAAGAAAGGGTGATAAATATTAATGACATATAAATTTTAAAAATTAAACTCAACAATAATGAAAAATACTACATAATATAATAAATCAAGTAGCATACAATAATATTTTTACAAGTTCACTAAACTACTAAAATAACTACTTTCTAACGCTCGAAATACTAGAAGTAGAACTAGGAAAAGGTGGGGGCAACAGATATCTACGAGACTCCATGGCTTGATAACGTTGCATAATCGGTTCATTCTCAATCTTAACAAAAATATCCTTTTCAATATATACCGTCATAACATCGTTCAACCATTCATCTCCCATTCTATTACGAAGATCGGTCTTGATATTCTTCATGGCAGAAAAAACTCGCTCAACCGAAGCAGTTGCAACTGGTAGAACTAATGCTAACTCAATCAGACGATATACCAATGGATAAAGTACATTGCTACGTGATCGAACCATATGTTGAGCAAGACTTCCAAGATCATTGATGACCGAATAGGCATCATCATCTCTCACATCATGAATGAAGAAATAAATTTGTTGCTCAAGTTCTAAACGATCAACAAGGGAGAAGTCATCCGCATAAAGTTCAACAAGGCGAAGCAACTTACCAACATCAAACATGGCAAATCTTTCTCTCGGATCAAGGCATGCAATACAAGTGAGTAATTCCGAGCTTGCTTCTCAAAATCGATGATTCATTTCAAGAATCATCTTGTCAACGGTCTAGTATTGAAACAATAAAAAATATAACAATAAGATAAAAAATACATATAAAATATTTTAAACAAAATAAATTAAACTATGTAAATATTAAAGTAGTACCTGAAGAAAAATATCAACATGGTAGAAATCATGATTGGTTGACATTTCTCTCCATCGTCTAGAACAGTGACGAATTTTCCGTTGTGCTTCCATCACGTCTAATGTGATCTCATGCTTCACACAAAATGTGTTGACTCCATCCAATAATTTATCAAAACCACAATCTCTGAATTCTTGCAATTCAGTCTTCATTCTATTCATCATTCGTACAGCCATCGAAATATTTTGATCTCTTTGTTGCAAGGCAAGGGACAATTGATTTGTAGCTCCCAACAAATTCTTCATCAAAAACATACAAAACACAAATTCATAGCTCTCCATTCTATCAATCAAACCCTTTGCTGTAGAGGCATTTTCAACTAAATTGCCATGCTCACAGATATTAAGAAGCACTTGAATAATTGAAGACCACATAGCCTCAAAGCGAAGAATAGTACTGTAATGTGATCCCCAACGTGTATCACCAGGCCTTCTCAAACTCATTTCTTATTTTTGCCTCTTCCACTAACATTATCCCCACTCTCCAATGTCTCTACAAGTCTAGCATGTTCTAATTGCACAAGCATCTCTTTTCTAACACATGAACCTCCAACTAGATTCACAGTTTGAACAAGATACCCAAAAAATTCACCCACAGATAGAGTACTATATGCAACAGAAACAACAACCAATTGAAGTTGGTGAGAGAAGCAATGAATATACCTTGCAGAAAAGTTTTCTTTCAATATCAAAGCTTGCAATCCATTAAACTCCCCTCGCATATTTGAAGCCCCATCATATCCTTGGCCTCTCAACTTTGACAAGGACAATTTCTTATCTACAAACAGTTGCTTAAGAGCCTCCATCAAAGTAATAGCTTTAGTATTGGAAACATGCACAAGAGCAAGAAAATGCTCAAGAATACATCCTTGTTTATTGACATATCTCAAAACAACCCCCATTTGCTCTTTTATTGATGCATCTCTAGCCTCATCAACAAGAATAGAAAATACACTATCTCCAATGTCATTAACAATAGCATCAGTTACCTCGCCAACACAAGCACTTGAGAGCTATTTCTGAACTCTGGGGGATGTCAACTTGCAATTTCCGGGAGCATTTTCATTCATTACCTTAGCAACATCTTCACTTCGCTTGCAATACCATACAACCAATTCAAGATAATTACCCTTGTTGATGGAATCCCAACCTTCATCATGACCACGAAAAGCCAAATCTTGATTTAACAAGTATCCTATCACATCCAAAACGGCATTCAAACATGTGCAATATGCCTTTTTTGCTTCGGTAAAATGACCATCCAAACAATGTGAGATATTTTTCTTTTGAAGGCTAAAATTTCTCAATTTGATTGCTGCACCATGATGAATTCCATCCACATTCTTAGCATGTTTCCTAAATACTTTAAGGGCATTCTTCCAATTCATCACCCCATCCACAGTATATGCTGTCCCCTTTGCTGAATTCTTAAAAAGATAGCAAGGAAAACAAAAGGCCGCATCCTTTGAAACACTATACTCCAACCAATTAAATTCATCAAACCAACCCTTTTGAAAACTTCTAAATTCATCATTGAACACTGTCTTTGGAAAAGTATGATTCTTAGGTTGGCAATGACCTCTTAATATATATTCTCTTAGCACTTCATCTCTAATAGAAACATAAATCTCTTCAATAGGTTTACGTAGCCCGGGATCACTTATAACTTCATTCTGATTGAATGCTACACGAGATTGTTTTGTACTACTACCCTCTTCATTGTGCCTTTGTTCATTAGATTCATTCGATCTCTTTAATCCGCTACTTCGAATTAAAAATTTATCCATAACCTATTAAATATCAAATAGGAAAAATATGTAAATTGATTTATTTTTCATCGATTCAAATTCAATTTAATAAAATATCCCTAATTGATAATCAACAAATGAAAATAAAAAATTTATAAAATTATATTCATCTAAATTCAATTTAACAAATATCCCTAATTGATAATTCCATAAACCGATTATGACAAATTGAAAATTTCAATTTCACATACAATTATACAAAATAAATCAAACAACTAAATTCCAACTAAATTCCAACTAAATATGCAATTCAACTAAATTCAGATATGCAATTCAACTAAATTTCAACAATCATATACAATACAACCATATAAATTCAATTCAACATCCAATCTAAAAATCATGTTCACATATATTTAAGTTTTGAAGAAATAAATAAAAAAGAGAATAAACCCTAAAATTAATAAATCTTAGCATAAAGAGAAGAAGTATACCGGCGGTGGTTACTGACTTATCGTGGTTTGGAGAGGCGGCGGGATGAGGCAGCTTCCGGCGGACGGCGGTGGCACGGCGGCAGTGGCGCGGCGGCAGACGGCTCGGCTGAGGCTGTGAGATAGAGGAGGGAACTGGAGGCTTGTTGTTGCTGCTCTCGAGTCTCGCCTCCAGCATATTTGCATTAAGGTTTGGTTATTGGATTGGGCTCAGTTTTGGCCCAATCCATTTCACATTTCAAATTTATTTTTATTTTTTCATATAACTAAATGAAACGACGTCGTTTCACTAACGTGAAACGATGTCATTTTAGTACTTAGGCATTAAAAAAAGAAGGCCGAATGAAACAACGTCGTTTTAGTACTTAGGAATTAAAAAAAAAGAAGGCCGCAGCGCGGCCTTCTTCTCCAACTAGCAGGGCTTGGACATTGCTGCCGCCGCGCAGGAAAGGCGCTCGACTCCGCCGGAATATGCGCTTCCACCTCCTACTACCTCCGGCGGGCGATCTAGGTAGGGCTGGAGCCCTACCTCGCATACCATTGGTTCCGCCTCTGATTACTCTAGTGCAGAAACAAGGTATTAACAAGGGCTTGGAGGCCTTGGGATAATACAGCTACAGATCTCCCTACCGTGATAAAGGAATGCACGGAAAGTTTAACTTCTTGGGGAAAATTCAAGTTTAAAAATCTGCACAAACAAAAAGATTTGCTTTCTAAACAGATATAGACCCTTTAGAAGGGAATCATTACCCCAGAAACTCAGCAATAGATAGCTGTACTCAAGCAAAAACTTGAGCATCAGTTAGACATTGAGGAAATGAAGTGGAAACAAATAGCTAAACAGTATTGGTTGGAGAAAGGTGACAGGAATACGGGATTCTTACATGCTTTTACTAATACGAGGAAATGAAGAAATATTATTTATGGTTTACGGGACATGCAAGGGCAATGGTGTACAAAAGAACAAGATATGGAGAATATTATCTCAGGTCACTTCTGCGACCTGTTTGAAAGTACAAATCCACCTCTAACTGTTGTTGACCAATTGATGACAAAAGTGACTCCAGGGATTACACAGGAGATGAATACTAGATTAATGAGGCCATATACCCAAGAAGAAATCTACCTAGCTCTAAAGAATATGGCCTCGAATAAATCACCTAGTCTTGATGGCATGCCAACTTCATTTTTTCAAAAGTATTGGGGTATTGTGGGTGGCAAAGTTTCTTTTGAGGCACTACAGTATCTAAATAAAGGAAAATCGATGCAATCTATAAATGATGCAAACGTAGTGCTCATTCCCAAGGTAAGAAGCCGACAGATGTCACACAATTCAGACCTATTAGTTTATGCAATGTGGTCTATAGAATAGTCTCAAAGTGCATTTCTAATAGGCTCAAACAGATTTTAGACAGTGTTATCTCAAGTCACCAAAGTGTTTTTCTTAAGAACTGTTTAATCACAGACAATGTCCTTATTGCACATGAGGTTCATCACTATATCAAGAGGAAAAGATTGGGACGTATGGGTCTATGTCCATTAAATTAGACATGAGCAAAGTTTTGATAGAGTTGAATGGACATTCCTCCTTAAGGTTCTGTCGAAAATGGGTATTGATCCTACTTTTGCCAAGCTAATTGAAAACTGCATTTCAACGGTACGATTCTCATTCATGCTAAATGGAAAGCAGTTTGGCAATGTAACACCATCCAAGGGACTTAGACAAGGAGATCCGTTATCTCCATATCTGTTCATTATTTGTGGAGAGGTATTCTCTCAAATTATACAGGAAGTTGTAAGAAGGAAATACCTGCACGGGTTGAAAATAGCTCGGTTGGCATCGATTATATTTCACCTCCTTTTTGCTGATGATACGTCGATACTAGGAGAGGCAACTAAGCAAGAGGCGACTAACTAGAGGAGAATCTTACACAGTTTTTGCCTTGCTTCTGGGCAACAAATAAATTTGGGCAAAATACTCATATGACCCTATGTTTTGCTCACATGTGTCAACATGACCATACAAGATCAAAAAGTGCAATTATAACCCTATGTTTTGCATTAAAAGTTCCGATATAACCTTTTGTCACTATTCCTGTGTTGACTATGTAGTTTCCGGCATTGACCAAATATAAAAAGACTAAAATACTCCTAGTCTTAAAACAAAAATGTAATGACAAAAATTCCCTGAGTTATTCTTCTTCTTCATCTCCATAACCACTGCTGCTCCCATCACTGCTCCGCCACTTCCACTGCCGCCCGACGCCATTGCCGCCCGACACTTCTACACCAACGCCTGCCGCCGCCCTAGCACCACCAACAACCACCTCCCGTCCTAGCACCACCACAACCCAGCCTAGCACCACCACCACCTATCTGAGCCACCAGCCCCAACATCACCACTGCCAGCCACCACATCCACTACTACCACCACTATCCCCAGCCACCGCCACCACTCATCCCAACCACCACCACCACCTGCCCCAGCAGCACCACCTTAGAATGCAACCCCAGCACCACCACCTCCACCATTGCCTGCCACCACATCCCCCAGCACCATCACTCTCCCCAGCCACCGCCAACACTCGTCCTAGACACCACCACCACCCACCCCAGCACCACCACCTTAGAACGTCGATTGGAAACCCTAGGCCCGCTACAACAAATTCCACCACTGCGCTCCCAACCACCACTACCACCCTAGAACGTCGATTGGAAACCCTAGGCCCGCCACAACAATCCCCGCCACCATGCTCCCAACCACCACCACCTTCACTACTACCCCAGAATGCCGATAGGAAACCCTAGGCCCACCATAGCAATCCCCGCCACCACGCTCCCAACCACCACCACCACCCTAGAATGCCCGCCATCGCGCTCACCTCCACCAACCTGCAATACACACCACAATAATCCTCGCCACTATGTTCCCAACCACCACCACCACCTTAGAACGCCCGCCACCACCACCAATCAGCAATCCCTGCCACTTCCTACCACCGCGCTCCAAACCACCACCACCACTTTAGAACGCCAATTGAAAACCCTAGGCCTACCACAGCAATCCCCGCCACCGCGGTCCACCACTTCAATTCACCTCCACCGCCGCATTCGATTCACCTCCGCCACCATTTTCGACGTCGCTCAGCCAAGCGCCGAAAATGGGAGATGAAGAAGAAGGATATAAACTGCAAATTCAGGGGATCGAAAATGAAGAAGAATGATCGAAAGCAATGAAGAAGATGGATAGGAAGAAGAATGATAGGAAGCGGATGGATAAAGGATATCCTCTAAATGTGGAAGGGCATAATTGTTCTTTCATATTTTCTAATTTTTTTATATCAGAAGTATAAACGTCATTTCATTTTTTTCGGCCAAATTCAGGCCTACAAGGTTATATTAGCACATTTCAGCAAATCATAGGTTTATAATAGCACCTTCTGATCTTGCAGGGTCATATTGACACATATGACCAAAACATAGAGTCATATAGGCACTTTAATCAATAAATTTTGACAAATCCTCCGTTATGTTCTGCCCAAATACTCCTGATAGCAGGAAAGGTGGGGTGCTATCAATATTACAGATGACGAAAACAGTAAGTTATGAGAAATACCTGGGTCTTCCAATCATTTTTGGGAGATCTAAAGCGACACCATTGGATATTCTAAAGAACATGATACAGAAAAAAGTTGAAAGTTGGGATCATAAATAGTTATCCAAAGGACGAAATGAAGTGCTTATAAAAGCGATCCTTCAAGCTATCCCTACTTACACAATGTCTTGTTTCATGTTTCCAGACAATCTGATAGAGACAATTCACCAATCATATGCAAGATATTGGTGGGGGACCACTTCTAAACAATGGAAGATACATTGGGCTGAGTGGCGCCAATTATTTCTATCTAAAGGATTAGGTGGACTAGCGTTTAAAGATCTTAAAATCTTTAACACCGCAATGTTAGGAAAGCAGGCTTGGAGAATATTCAGCAATCTAGAATCGGTGGTGGTGAAGGTTTTAAAATCAAAATACTATCCTTCATCAACTTTTATAGAGGCCAATCTCGGTTATGACCCATTATATGCCTGGAGATCCATCCTAGAAGGAAGGAAGTTGTTGAAGCTACGCATCAGGAAACGCATCAGATCTGGAATTGATACTATCTTAAACATGATCCCTGGTTGCCAAGGATTGGTAATCCAAAACCTCAATCTCTTCCGGCATCTTTTCCAGACAACCCGACAGTGAACCATTTAAAAATGGGAGACACTAATCAATTGAATGAAAGTCTTATCAGAAAAACATTCAGTACAAAGGAACCATCTATAAAACTTTTGATGCCATGTAGTAGCAATCATCACTCAGACAAATGGATATGGAAGTCAACATTGGATGGTAGTACACAATCAAATCAACATGTAACTTGGGAATTAATTCTCCAATTTTTCCCATTACAGGAAATATGGCCAAGAGCAGCTCAGGCCCTTCCCAGTATTAGAAACAAATTTGGAATCTAAGAGTGCCCCCAAAGATGAAGCACTTGCAATGAAGATTGTGTAAGAATCAACTACCTTCACCAGATAATCAACAATAGAGACGCTCCGGATATGAATCAACATGTTTGACATGCTCCAGTGAGGACACTACTCTCTCCCATATATTCTTTCATTGCCCTGTAGCGCACCAAATCTGGTTCACAGCAGATCTGTATGAATATAGATTTCAACAGCCAAATGCCGAAGTATGGGCACAAGATCTCATATTAGAGTTGAATAGTCAAGACATGGCACTTGTGGCCATGATGTTATACCAGTTATGGCACCACTGAAAAAAACTCCTTCATAACGAGCAGCATATTCTTCAACTACAACACAATGTTCTACTCACCAGGAAGCAATTGGACAGTCTAGCAAGGAAGGAAAATCCATCATCTGAACAAAACTCCAACCATACTCCGAAAACCCCAGTCGAGAATACGCTATATTTTGATGCGGCCACATCCACTGATGGTACCTACCTGGGATGGTATATAAGAAATTAGATAGATAATTGGATATACAGAGAAGTGCATAGGCTATCCATCCCCTACAATGCTAAAGATGCAGAAGCACTGGCATTACGAATGGGCTTGGAGAAACTAACAGACAAAGATTGTCAGTTCAAAATATTTAAGGAGACGCACAAGTGGTCATTAATGCTATTAAGAATCAGAAGGATGACCTATCTAACTTTGGATTACTCATAAGTGACATTTCCAATCTAATTGATATTCACGATTGTCCAGATATAGCTTGGATTAGAATACATGACAATGTAATAGCTCACACACTGGCTACCCATGCCAAACAATCTAGTGACCACATCTCTAGATGGGATCACATCTCACATTTTGTAACAACTCTTTTTTTATATTCAATGAATACCCTTTTAACCACAAAAAAACAAGGGCTTGGAGATTGTTAGACAACGAATTTAACATATTGTCTCTGGCTAAAGCGTCGATCACAAATCGTTGTTAGACGATGGTTGAAACAGTTCAAATTTCATAACCTCTTTCGAATTCAATAAAAAATCATGCACTACAATGAAATGGCTCTATCCCAACAATAGTAGAGACGGCTCTATTAAAGGCAACGTTAGGATGGAGCTGCCTTTAGTTGAGGTCCGTAATAGGTTCTAAGTTCTGAACTGCCTCCCATGTCACCTTTTTCATTTTAAAGGTGGTTCAAAATCAATCAAAGGCGGTTTAGCCTTTAATGGAAATTGATTAAAGGCGGTTCTACTTGTAGAATCGCCTTTAATTAAGGTCTGAAATCACATCCGAGTTTGGATGTGCTATCCTTGGTCACCCTTGTATTTTAAAGGCAATTCTAATTGTATAACCATCTTTAATGAGATCATTTTTTGCCCAATATAGCTAAACCGTCGCCTCACCCCATTGTTGCCTCCACACCTCTGTCGCCTCACCCCTCCACCGCCTCCACACCTCCGTCACTTCACACCTTCACCGCGTGTCACCCCTCTGCCGCCTCTCATCCCTCTACTACCTCCACTCCTACATCACCTCACCCCCACCGCCGTCGTCAGATGCTCTACCGTCGAAGACCCTCGCAGAAGCTCGCTGCTAAAGACCCTCGCTGAAGCTCGCCATCGGATGAAGCCCGCCACTGAAGAACCCTGTTGAAGCTCACCACCGCTGAAGACCCACGCCGTTGAAGCACATATGAGCTTTTTATTTTTTTCCCCGTTGAAGGCTGAAGGTTGTTGCTATTGAAGGCTGCCGAGGCTTCCAGATCTAGCTTCGAGGCTACGGGAAACCAATGCTGCTATATTTTTGGTACCTCTCGGAACCTATTTAAAACCCTAATTAAAGGCGCTTTTTGAACCGCCTTTGATCAATTTTGATTTTGATCGAAGGCGGGACCAAAGAAGGCACTTTGAAAGTACCTTCAATGGTCTGATATAACTGTCTTTAATGACCCCTTCCTCCACTAGTGCAAAATATATTTTATAACATTTTTTTACTAATGCTGTTACAGAATACTATTACAAGATCAAGTAAGATAACAAGATACTATCAACAAAATTTGTGTTAATATAGTTTCGTATACAAACATTTTAAATATAGTGTTGTGATATCATTCTATATCAACATTACATAATTTATATCTAGATTAATGTAGAGATAGATGAGTTATTAATTCATTATTAAATGCAATATAACACATATTATATATCTAAATTTTATATTGGAAAAATTAATGTATTAATGTAGTTATAGTGAGTCAAAGCCTACATTGGTGAGATAGCGTCCTAAAAGCACATTATTTTAATATTACAATATTTACATGTACATTAATCATTAATGTAGTGATATATTATTTGTTGTATAAAATTGAAAAAAAAACATAAGTGAGAAAATTAGACAAAACAGAAGTTAGATAACTTAGCATTATATCCCCAAAAAAACTCAACATTAGTTCCCGTACAAAGAATTAATATATAATGGCTATAAAAATTATTTACTATACAAAGAAACGTAAACTAATATTATGAATAAATTACCACTTTAATAGAAAGAAATTTTTAAAAAATATATATCAATTATTAATTATAGAGAAAAATCGAGAAAAAAATAAAATTTGGACAAGGATTAAATGTTGAAAGGTTCGGATGAATATATATTTTTCCACTATATTCCGGAATTTAGAGTACGCGTGTGAATAATATGAACCGGAAAAAAAAAAAAAGCGAGAACAAAAGTCATCAGTAAAATCTTCAATAATCAAACATTTCATTTTTCATTAAACACGTCATTACCTATAAATGTGCGTCTAAAAGTCTCAGGAAAGGCGGCATTTTTATAAGCTTATGAACAGTGGTCAGGGGCATTTGCATTAAATGTTGTAATTTTTTTATAAAATTTAAATATTGCATTTTATGAGTTAAAACGAGTAATAATATGTATTTGAATGTAAAAATATAAAAATATATGATATAAAAAAATATTTTCAAAAAATTTAAATCTTGTGTTTAATTTAAGAAAGGTAGTGTATAAGGTAAGAAATAAGTGGCATGTCCATAACCTTATGGACAGGCCGCATGTCAGGAGACTCACTCTTTTTAAAATAATGATTAGTTATAACATTTACTCACTAAGATTGTTTTACTATAAAATCATTTAATGTTTCTTAATATACAACATTAATTTATTTACTTCATATAAAATATTTATTTATACGCAAATTCTTGGGAAAGACGGTCTTTCCATAGGTTTATGGAAAGACGGAGTTTGATTAGAATAATAAAAGTTAAAGGTCTTAGTTGCAATATTAAAGTTTTAGTATGAAACATTTAGTAGTTATAAAATTTATAATTCGGTTCATGCAACCCGAAAATTTTATCTTAATTTCTTCTAATTTACACTTTAAACCTTGGTCTTTCCATAACTTATGGAAAGACCGTCTTTCAAGAGACGGACTCTTATTTATAAGTACAAATCTGATATGTGAACGAAATGGATGTGATACTATTTTTTTAATATTATGCATTAAATTTTAACTACATTTTCCCCTGATTATTATAACTTTTTATTCCATATATAAATGTATAATAATTATAATACATATTAATGAATTTTTATACACTTGTGTTATGTATTTATTTAGCCATATTTATTGTGATATTTAATTGTTAAAGATACAATTTCACCCCTGACTGAGCTCGAACATTTACCAATTGAAATCTACCTCTTATTTTATTGAACACTGAAACATTAAATTTATAAAATATTTTTAAAAAATAAAAAAGAATTAGCTATAATATAATTTGGATACTCAAAAATAATATTATTAATAATAAAAGTAATGTAAAAAAACTATAATTTTATTATGAATCCCTGGAAAAAAATTAAATGTGTAATTAATTATTAAAATAATTATAATTATAAGTAATACACTAACAATAAAGGTCATATCCAAACAAATTATAGGTGTTAGTTTAAATAATTAAATAATACTGCAAGGCCATATCTAAACAAATTATAGGTATTAATTTAAATAATTAAATAATATTGCAGTTAATTATTGCCTTTAGTATATATAAATTATAATAATATTTTTTATAATAAATCGTCCAAAAAATACATAAAAGAAAGTTGGTTGAAAATATAAAATATCCACACTGTATACTTTTATAAAAATGAGGGTTTGTTGTTTGGGTTTACAGAGAAAGGTAGCCTAAAGCACCAACAGGTTCGTATTTATCTGGGTGAGGCCACCGTCATGCTAGAGGACATGGCGGTTAGAGTGAGCTACTCGGTTATTGGATTACGGTTATGCGGAGCTGAAACGAGTTCAGATGAAATTGGAATCGGAACAGAAGAAGCGGATTGATGGATTGAGAAGTTTCACAAGGTGCTCTATACTCAATGGATGGATAGGTTCATGAATAACGGGAGCTAGATCATGGGTAGTTTCTTGTCATGTGGTTATCGAGGTTTGTTTATTATTCTTGTATGTGATATTAAGGCGTTTCTCGTCATGTGGATATGGTGGTTTGTTTATTATTCTTGTATGTGATAATGGCTAGTCATTTCTTAATTTTTGCATGATATTATCTCTATAGGCAAAGTCTTGGGAAAGACGGTCTTTCCATAGGTTTATGGAAAGATGGGTTTAACTAAAATAATAAAAGGTAAAAGGTCTTAGTTGCAATATTAAACTTTTAGAATGCAACATGTAGCAGTTATAAAATTTATAACCCGGTTCATGCAACCCAAAAATTTTATCTCCATTTCTTCTAATTTACACTTTAAACCTTGGTCTTTCCATAACTTATGGAAAGACCGTCTTTCAAGAGACGAACTCATCTCTATATATATGGATTGTTTTCCACAAAAACTCTTACATAATGATTTTGTTGTGTTGTGATGGTGGAACTAGGATTGCACTTGCATCTGCTGTTTTAGCCGGTATTCATGGGAGTATGAGAGATTTTGTGTTGAGGTCGTGATTGATGAGTTGGATACCATCCAGCCATGAATAGTCATATATGAGGGTATCCATCCATAAATAGTCAGATAGTGGAGTTTATGGTATACATGTTCCAGTTACATGGGACTGTACATTTTCTGTGGCGGCCTTATGGTCGCTTTTCAAAAATCGCACTGGCAAATATTATGTATTTGCAATGAAGTCCTCCCAAATTTAAGTTATGAATCGATCCCACTACTTTGGATAAATTATATTTTTTACACCAAAATTTCTTTGATTACATCTAGACATTATTTAGTAAAGTAATTTAATTGTATGAATTAATTAAAATAATTTAAGGAGTTTAAATTTTATTCGAACCAAATAGTTTGAAATATTATTATGAGCTTATATATGAGGTTTTAAATATAAAAAGATTGATAAAATGTTTATATTTATTTATTAAAATAAAATTGTGATATTATTTCATTTAATGTGCTTAATTGATATTTATAAAAATATAATGGGATTAAATGTATTTAATCTAATTAATATGATTTGTGTGACTAAAATAATTGATATGATTAATGTTGAATATAAATAAATTTTATTCAATTTTATTTAATTAAATAAATTTACAATGATGCGTCAATTAATATAATTAATTGAATTTGAATGTAATTTAATTATGTAGTATATTAATAATATTAATATGTTAAATATGATTTAATTTGATTGATCAAATTTAATGTGATTAAATGTACTTTACTTAATCAATTTGATTAATGTTAAATATGGTTAATGTGATTTAATTTGATTAAATGTGCTTAATCTGATTAAATTTATAACATAAAATAGGCATGATTTTATCTACTATTTATCTATCCAAATTTATTTGTTATATTATGTCAGTTATTTAAATTTCAATATGTGATTGGTTGAATGATTACACTTAAAACGTTAAAGAAATTAATGGGATTAATTTTATTTTAATATAAGAAATATAATTAATGTGTTTATTCATATTTAAATTTGATTGAAAATATTACCATTTGCTATTACAAGTATGATACCAATCAATGTTTTTAATTGAGTTCTAATGCCATTAACATAATTGACATAATCAATCTGATTAGCGTAATTTGATGTGGTTAAATTTCATTTATGAAATTAATACGATCAATGTGATTTAATCAATTAATATGATTTAAATGTGATTAAAAAATTATTTGAAAATGTTTGTGATTTATTCTACTATAATAAGATTATTATAGAATATATAATGGGAGATAAAGAATTTTATATGTTTGAGTGTGATTTTGGTTTATTATGAATTTATTGAATTAAATAAAATGTGTTAAATGATTGACATAATTATTTACTAATATTAAATATTTTATCATTTACCACGTCATATTAAAAGTACTATTTAAATTTCAGAAGGCATTATAATAGTGGCATAAATACTACCTTTCTTCTTCTCCTACGTAAGTTTCCCGCCAGTGTCCGCCTGATTTTTGTTCGAAATCTTCAATACGTTATAATGTGAAGGAACTTTCCAAAAGATTCAAAGAGGGGAAGAAGATGGTAGATGTACAAATTGGGAAAACATGAATAAGTTTCGAACGAATAAAGGTTTGAAATATTTGATTAATGGGTTCAACCATTGCATCAAAGAAGGAAGAAGGAAGAAGGTATGGTTAGTCACAGACCGTATGGATATCTCACAACAAAATGGAGTTGCAAAACGGATGAACCGAACGACAGTTGAAAGGCTCGAATTCATGTATGGATATCTCACAACAAAATGGAGTTGCAAAACGGATCAACCGAACGCCAGTTGAAAGGCTCGAATTCATTTTATTTGAGATCGGTTTGCTAAAGAGATTTTGGGAGAAGCAGTAAACATGGAGCTTACTTGATTAACCCATGTCCATCAACGAGCTTGAAATGCAATACACCGAAAGAAATGTGGAATGGTTCTCCAACCTAAACTTGACAACTCGAAGGTATTTGGTTGTGTGGCTTATTTCAAGACACCGAAAGAAGTGTGGAATGGTCTTGAAGGTGTTTGGTTGTATGGATTATATGTACAAAGAGGGGACAAGCTAGATCCAAGAGCAAAAATATGTGTGTTTGTTGGTTATCCGCGTGAAAGGTTGGAAGCTTTAGTACAAAGAATATGAAGCGTCCAAATGCGTTACTAGTAGGGATGTTCTCTTCAGAGAATCCGATTGAGTACTATATGGGTAGTCATAAGCATTGGATCAAAGGGCTTATAAGACCACTTGGACTTTTGGCCCAAAAATTAGGACCAAGCGCGAAGGAATTCGCGCTTGGAATGAGAATTCTAGAGGAAAGAAAGTGGGTTACGGGATCACTTTATCTGCACGCAACATCACGTTAACCTAAAAAAAAAAAAATAGTATGCCCGTCAGAACCTTTTAGGAACCTAGGATTCTACTACTCACTGAATGGTGAAATGCCATGCTCTGAGATGATCGAGAGCTTCGGCCGCCACTTTGCCTCCTTTGAGGCCATAACCCGCGTGACTAGCTCAACATGAATTTGACCCTATAACCCTCATAAGTTCACATAGAAGGCCACATTGGATTGTTGCTATCAACTCATGGGTGGTCAACCCATGTCTCAACCTCTAAAACACAACTTCAACGTATAGAAGAAGGTAATCTCACAAAAAACCTGATCAAAAAATTCCTACCAACATATCTCTCCCTCAGTCCCTGACTTAGGCATCATAGTGGATACACAGGGGAAACCACCCAATCTAACTGCTCATCTTCTTTCCTGCAGAAGCAAGATTACTCGCATCCAGGAGAAGACATGTTCTGGATTTTATTATGCATCATCATTTTCACCGTTTGTGGGGAGGCACTCATATGTTTCCCATGCAGCTCAATAGAATGTCAACGCTGGAGAACAACACTGGTCCAAGAGAGGTGGGGACGTCAATATCCAACCATCTCAATCTTATTCGGTCGAAGCAAATATCCCTCTGATGGATCCAGCGGGGTCAACAGATCCACAACCGGAGATACCAGAACCACACCATGGGACATGAACCAGTTCCAAAGTCTGCTCACGACCAACCTGGAGGTGTTGCATCAAATCCAGACCCATCACAACACCGAAGCAGCCCAAAAGGGGCCCACGAAAGAAGGCGGAAAAGCAGCCAAGGTGACGACAGTTCGCATATTCAACAAGGCGTAAACTTCGCTCTCCCATGGGTGTTGGAACCAATGAGTGCACACTTCCCAGGATACGACAAGTTCAAAACTAGCACCGTGCACCAATGATCTAGAATCAAGCGAACTAGAATTTGAATCTTTCTCTATCACCGAAACTTGGTAAATGAAGAAATTGTTGAATTAAGAAGAAGAAAAAATTGAGAACGGAGGAAGCAACATATTTTCATATCTCAGAATCATGCCAAAAACCATACCAAAGGAATTAGCTGTCCAAGTTGTTATAACAGATTACACAAAGCACCTTCTACCACTAAAACTAAGACACGTGTGCATGCCAAAGGTTAAACAAAACAGAAGAAACAAAACGACAGTGTAGTACTGCGTTTTAGCAAAACAAACAAAAGACGCCTAAATTTAAAAGATGAAGAACACCCGCCATTTCTTCAGCTTCTCCTCTTCATCTTCTTTAGCCTTTCATTCATTCATTCTTCACCCCCTCCTCAAGATCAGCTTTGGGAGAGAAAAAGCTGAGCTTGAAAAGATTATCACGAAAAGGGACAGGAGGTAAGTTCTTGGTCAGCAAATCCGCCAGTTGCAAGCGAGAAGAGACAAAGGAAGGAAGTAGAAATCCTTCAAGGAAATAGTGCCGAACTAAATGACAATCAATATCCAGATGTTTGGTGCACTCATGGAAGATCGGATTATCTGTGATGTGGATCGCAACTTGATTATCACAGAACAGAGGAATGGGAAAAATAACCTGAAGTTGAAGATCTCGAGCAAGATAGCTAATCCACTTGAGTTCACAAGAAGTCATAGATAGACTTCTATACTCTACCTCAGCAGATGATTTTGAAACAGTGGATTGCTTCTTTGATTTCCAAGATATTAAAGCAGATCCCAAGAAAACAGCATAACTAGTAACTGAGTGTCGAGTAACTTTGCAAGTAGCCCAATCCGCATCACAGTAGGCATGTAGCCTGAGATTGTTAGCTGAAGCATAGAAGAGACCATGCTCTGAATGATGTTGAAGGTACTTAACTATATGCAAAGCACCTGTGAGATGATGATGAGAAGGAGACTGCACAAACTGGCTTAGTTGATGGACAGCAAAGGTGACATCGGGCCGAGTGTAGTTAAGATAGAGTAATCTACCAATCAACCTTCTGAAAATGCTTGGATCAGGAAGAAGAGGTGAAGATTCATCATGAATGGACCAACTTGCAGGCAGTGGAGTGGAAACATATTTGCAGTGAGTCAAGCCACAATCTGTAACAATATCAGAAATATACCGTCTCTGATGTAAATGAAGACCTGCATTGGACCTGTGAAGTTCCAATCCCAAAAAATAGTGTGCAGCTCCGAGATCCTTGATGGTGAATTTCTGGTTTAAAGAATGCTTAATATCTATGATGGCATCCAAGGAAGTTCCCATAATCAAAACATCATCCACATAGACTATCAAGGCCAGAAAGTAAGTGGAACTGCTCTTCAAGAAAAGGCAATGATCATGGTGAGATTGAGTGAAATTCAGAGATAAGAGATGCTGTGTAAACTCCTTATTCCATTGTCTAGATGCCTGCTTTAGGCCATATAGACTCTTGGTTAACTTGCACACCAGTGAAGAATCAGTTACAGCATATCCATCAGGTAGCTTCATATAAACCTCTTCATCTAGATGACCATGAAGGAAAGCATTATTGATATCCAATTGATGAATATGCCACCTGGAAGCAGAAGCTAAGGCAAGAAGCATTCTGATGGTGACAGCCTTGGCAACTGGAGAGAAGACTTCAGAAAAATCAATCCCTTCAATTTGATTGAAGCCCTTTGCCACTAACCTTGCCTTATGCTTAGCAAGTGAACCATCTGCATTGTATTTGATCCTGTACACCCATTTGGACCCAATGGCCTTCTTTCTAGTAGGTAAATGAACCAAATCCCAGGTGTGATTCTGTTCCAAAGCAACTAGCTCATCATCCATTGCCTTGATCCACTCAGGTGAATTCCTTGCTTGATGATAAGTGGATGGTTCTGGAATCTGTGAAATGCTGCAAGTTGTATGTGCAGTGACAATAGACTGAGGAAGAATGGGATGGAGAGAAGATGAAGATACATAATCCTTGGACCAGACTGGTGGTTTGATGACCCTAGTACTGCCTCAGATTAGAATCAACAGAAGGTGTGGAAATAGGAGGAGAAGATGGATTAGAGAATGTAGGTATGTATGAGTCAGAAGGTATGGAGATATGTTCTGAATCCAGGTAAGGTAAGGGAAAAGGGAAATGATCAGGTTGAGAATAGGGAAAGACTGATTCATGAAAGATAACATCCCTAGAAACTATGATTGTCTGATTATGAAGATCAAAAGGCTTATAAGCCTTTTGACCTGGAGGATAGCCAATGAAGATGCAAGGGAAAGATCTTTCTGCAAATTTGTCTTTATGAGGTGAAGTGTTTGTGGCATAAGCAAGACAACCAAAAGATCGAAGGTTATGAATATCTGGACTGAGGCCAAACAAAAGTTGATAAGGAGAATGCCAAGAAAGTGTTGGAGTTGGCAATCTGTTGACTAGATGAGTAGCAGTAAGAATTGCATCACCCCAAAAAAATTTTGGTAAATGAGATTGAAACATAATTGCTCTAGCTACTTGAAGCAAGTTCTGGTGTTTTCTTTCAACAACTCCATTCTGCTGTGGAGTATAGGAACAAGACTTCTGATGTAAAATGCCAAGATCTGAGAAAAGCCTTTTACAGTCATTGTTTACAAACTCACTTCCATTATCTGATCTTACAAACTTGACAGAAGCATTGAAATGATTTTTGATCATGATCAGAAATGTTTTTAGCAAAGCTGGAATTTGATCTTTGGTTTTGAGAAGATAAGTCCATGTACATCTTGTAAATTCATCTACTATTGTCAAAAAATATTTGCAATCAGTAATTGATTTTACTCTATATGGCCCCCAAAGATCAACATGCAATAAAGTGAAAGAAGAAGATGTAGAAGATGTACTAGATGGAAAGGGCAATCTGTGCTGTTTTGCCATAGGACAGATAGAACACATAGTATCACTTGGAATATCTTTGATTACATCAAAATGCTTCAATACATCAGAAGAAGGGTGTCCTAGTCTATAATGCCAAGATTTAAAAGACAGAATAGGATGACTAATTGCTGCACTAGAGACTTGAGTTCTTGATACTGACTGAGAAAAGGTTGACTGAATTCTCTGGTGAATGACCTCTGGCTGGAAAGAAAGAGTATCAAGAATGTATAAACCATTGGTTTCTTTGATCACTGCCAGGACTTTCTTAGTCCTGAGGTCCTGCAGCAAACAATGGTTTGATAAGAACTTGAAACAAATTGGCATTGACCTGGATAGTTTACTTACAGAAAGAAGATTATACTTGAAGTCTGGAACATGCAAACAATCAAGTAAGATGACTGATGAAGCTAAAACAACAGTTCCTTTGGCCTTAACCAATTTGGTGGTATGATCTGGCATATAGACTGGGGTAATGTGATGTACAGGTGAGAATGAGGTGAACTGAGAGGTGTCTCTGCACATATGACCTGAAGCCCCACTATCCACTATCCAATTATCATTATTCAAAGAAAAAACATTGAGTGAAAAGTTAGTAGTAACACTACCTGCAAAATTATGATAATGTGCATAGTTTGCCAGCCCTCCTTGATGCTGCATTGGTTCCTTTCCCTTTTGTTTCTTTTCCAGCTGTGCTTCCACCATTTTTGCAATTAGAGCTTGAAGTTTTCCATCAACATCACTTAGTGGACTTTCTTCTTCTTCTTCAGTCACTGCATGTGCTGTGAACTTCTGATAAGCATGATTAGGTTGATGTGCTTTCTGATAAGGCTGTTGAACAAACTGTGTTTTCTGTATTGGTTTAATCTTCATTGCAGTGGCCTTGTTTCCCTCCCACCATTCTGGATATCCTTTGATCTTGAAACAGTTCTCCTTAACATGTCCAAGTTTTCCACAATGATCACACCTCAGATCTGGTCTCTTAACAATCCTTCTTCTGTTTCCATCTGCATCATCAGTTTGATCAGTAGATCCATCTCTGTATTGATAGGGCAATTTTGTATCCCTATAGATTCTGACTGCCATTGCAGATGTGTTCTGAAAATCCTGATAACCTTCATGTACTGATTTTTGCTTTTCTATCCTACTGATCATTTGACAAGCCTTCCCAACACTAGGAAACGGATCCATCAGTAATATTTGATGACTAATTGAACTATAATCTTCATTCAATCCCATCAGAAATTGATGAAGTTTATCATCCTCTTCTTCAGCAGGTAAACAGGCATAGTTTATGCACTCCACATTACATCTCTTCCTAGGTCTTAAACAAGCATATTCATCCCACAAACCTTTTAGCTCAGTAAAATAGACAGCTGTCCTTGCTTCAATTCACATATATCTTTCTTCAATTTATGAATTAGAGGTCCATTACATTCACCAAATCTCTCTTTCAATTCATTCCATAAAGTATGTGCATCCTCACAGAACATAAATCCTCTTGCAATTTTCTTTGAAATCGAATTCAGAATCCAGGAAATCAGTGTAGAGTTTACCTTGTCCCATCTATCAAACAATGGATCATCAATTTCTGGTGCCTTCAGCTCTCCTGTCAGAAACTTCAACTTTCCTCTGGATCTGATTGCTACAACCATCGATCTGCTCCATGTTATGTAGTTGCATTCATTGAGTGGCTCTGCAACTAACACCAAACTCGAGTTATCCGAGCTTTGAAGATTAAAAGGATCATCTACCTCATTTCTTCCAGATCTTGAGAAACCTCTGTTGCCTCTCAGTGAATTCGCAACAGAGTTTACTGATTCAGAGTCTGAATCCATTGCTTATGAATGCCAACAGAAGCAGCAAATTTAAAAGAGGGAACGATCACAAGATCTACCTAGGTGCTCTGATACCATGAAGAAATTGTTGAATTAAGAAGAAGAAAAAATTGAGAACGGAGGAAGCAACATATTTTCATATCTCAGAATCATGCCAAAAACCATACCAAAGGAATTAGCTGTCCAAGTTGTTATAACAGATTACACAAAGCACCTTCTACCACTAAAACTCAGACACGTGTGCATGCCAAAGGTTAAACAAAACAGAAGAAACAAAACGACAGTGTAGTACTGCGTTTTAGCAAAACAAACAAAAGGCGCCTAAATTTAAAAGATGAAGAACACCCGCCATTTCTTCAGCTTCTCCTCTTCATCTTCTTTAGCCTTTCATTCATTCATTCTTCAGTAAAGACATAAAAAAGAGGGAGATTTTAGGTTAACAGATTGCAGATTCAAGAATTTATTTTTTATTGAAAAAAAAACTAATTGTTTGATTTCTTTTTGTAGAAATGGAAAACGAAAACATGAACATTGTTGAATGAAGCAATGGAATTCCCCCCTTATTCCCTCCGACAATCAAAGTTAGACAAATATTTGTGCCGCTTGGACAAAATTTCAATATAGCTGAGGCCGGGAAATCCGGGAATGTACCTGCGTGTGAAGTTCCAAGTGGTCTTGTGGTACGAGTGCCCACCACTGTTGCATCAGTTTCTCTTCCAGTGAATCATGTCGAAAGACTAGAGAAGTTTTTTAGTTTAAACTTCAAAAGGTGCAGCAAAAGATGCTTTTCTACCCGGCGACATTGGGTCTAGCACAGTTACTAGGCAAAGAACCACCAAAGCTAAAAGAGAATGAAAATGATTCTCGTGTACTTTTGTCTTTCAATGTATCAAAAGATCCTGACTACTTCTGCAGTAATTATATATTGAATAGTTTGGTCAACTCTGTCTGATGTTCATACTTCAAAAAGGAGTGCTAAAGAATTGTGGACTCTCTCGCTCACAAGTATAAAACCGAGGATGCTGGCGGCAAGAAATATATAGTGGTTGGTTTCATTGATTATAAAATGGTTGATTCTAAAAATGTGGTTATTCGTGTACAAGAGTTGCAATTGATCATGCATGATATACATGCCGAGGGAATGAAAATTAGTGAGTCATTTCATGTTGCCTCCGAAATTGAAAAATTGCCAAATGGTTGAAAATATTTCAAGAACTATCTCAAGCATAAGCGAAAGAAGATGAGTCTCGAAGATCTAATTTTCCATATTTACATTGAAGAGGATAATAGAGATTATGAGAAGAAACTTGATGCTAAAGAAAACATTATGGAACATAATGAAAGTTCCAAGAAATATAAGACCGCTAAGAAAAAATTGGGGCCAAAGGAAGGAGTTTCCAAGAAGAAACAAAAACCCAGGTTTTTGGAAAAATGTTTCAACTATGACAAGAGTAGCCATAAGATTGTAGGCTTCCGAAGAAAAAGAAGGATATCAATACAATGGACACAATTGATGACCTTGTTGTTGGGATCTCGAATATTAATTTGGTTGATCCAAACCCCAAAGATGGTGTCTAGACACTGAAGTAACCCGCCATGTTCAAATATTGTATCTTCCAGTATTTCGATCAGGGAATCTAATTTTTCCTTACGATCAAGGACAGTAATTGGGACAAGTTTTAGTCCTGAAGCTCTGGTGCCCTTGGATTCAATCAGACCTACCATTGGACATGCTCTATTATATGCTTAGTGTCCTCTAGCTGATGATTTTACACTGAATGGATTGAGCTACTAAAAAGAGGAATGTTTATGTTGAAATGCCCTTCAAGGAGAAGGCGTAGATGCTCGCCAAATGGAGGCTAGCTCATGGCAACAAAAGAAAGGTAGCACTTGAAGCAGCAAGTCGCATGGATGTATCATTGAACAATAATGGGTTGGAAGATTCCCTCACCAGCTTGCCTTTTGATTAGTTTCATTGCCAGTTTTACGTTTTTTTTTCTTCTATTATTGTCTCATATTTACACAATTTTAATGTTTTTACCTCCTCTCTGATTCCATGTTTTTTTATACATTATGGGATTTTCTCCAAGTTCTGTTGTTTTGTGTGTTTCCTGTTCTATTGCCATTGAGTTAGGCTCTAGTTCTTTGCTTGTTAACATGCCACATGAATTTATGGATTTAAACACTTTGTCTCCTGCTATAGACTTTAATGACGCTATACATGTCTTGGCCTTTTCCGCATCATATATTTCAGAGCTAGAATCCTGTGATAAAGGTGTTGTTTTCTGACTTATGTGCTCAGGCAGTGTTATGTTAGGTATCATATTGTGGCATTTGTTGGGAGGAAATAGCTCTGATACCACTTTGTTGGGAGGGAATAGGTATGATACTACTTTGTTGGAAGGAAACTTCGAATGGTTGAATAAGGGTTTGGAAAATTTGGGGGAGAATAGAGAACTTGGAGGAAGAGACTATTTGTATAAGGAGAAGGTTTCTATTATTTTTTGGCTTGATTGAAGCTCTACTACAATACCCCTATTTATACTAGTGTCATCCCCCAACCAATGGCTAGGATCTTGCCATCCAAACTCTAATCTAATGGCTATAATTAACTCTCTACAATTCTCTCTACTACTTCATCCCAATCTACACATAAGAGAGATGTTCTAGAAACTATTCTAGATTCTTCCATACTCCTTAAAACTTCTTTGGACTTCTTCTAGATAATGGGTCACTAAGAACTCATTTAGGCTAACCCAAAATCAATTTTACTTGTCAACAGCCCCTTAAACTTGATTTTCCACTCCAAGCAAGCTCCTTATCCCGATGAAATTATCTCGCTTCTAGTGAAGATATCTGCCAGTTGATCACCCGTCTTTGCGTATTCCACTTGAACACCTTCTCTGGGGATGTACTCTCTAGTGTAGTGATGCCGCATGTAAGTGTATTTACTTCAATCATGAAAAAACTGGATTGTTACCCAAAGCCATTGCTAATTTGTCATCCGCAAAAATCTTCGCTGGCTTCTTTTGCAGAAACTTCAATGTATTTACATTTTTCTCTCTTTTGAATACCCGCTTCAAACTAATTGATGTGTGCTCTTTTGAATTCAAATCCCATGTGTCTTTCTTCTTAAACTTAAAGTCTTTCTCTTGCATCTTTCTTTCCCATTTCTTTGCATGCTCAACAACCATGTCACTAGAATTTTTCCACTGATTACGAAGCTTCTCATCCCTTGTAGCCTCTTTATATTTGGCTAACAAAACATCATTCATTTCCTCCAGCTCCTCTTGTGCTAATGTGACACTAACCTTGTTTGTTTTCTTGTTTTGGAGCAGATCAACCATCTTTATACCAACCTCATTTTGTGCACTTGGAACTCCATTCATGTGAATAGTTCCAAGAAACACTCTTAGAGCTATATTTTGTCCTTTCTCATCTAGAACCTGATATAGAGGCCTATCCATCTCTTTCCTTTGTTGTCTGTGAAGATCAATAACATCTGGCGTATCAACACTAGTGGGAGTGCATGAAAGGTTCTCCACGGACTGAATATCATCCTCCAATGCTTCTTCCTCCATCTGCTCCTCATCTTCCTCTTTTTCAGAACTTTCACCTGGTGAAACTTGTAGGATTATTAGATCCTCCCTTGGTTGCTCGATCCTTGCTTCTTCGGCACTTTATTCTTCCAATTGTGGAAAGAAGTTGTATTCCCCTTTGTGCGAATTTTAATCCCGTTCTCTTTTTTCATCAAATACTTTTTTGGAGGCATAAAGTAAAATACCATCTTCTTGGTTGGTTTCTTCACCGTAGTTAGCCTTCTCCTGAACTCTTTTGTATCTTGGAGCATTACATTCCAAAGCATAGTGCACAAACCTCTCACAGTTGTAGCATTTGATGTGAGACTTATCATACTTGGGTTTTGGTCTCCATCTACCACGACCACCGGGTGAGTCTTCTCCTCTGTGGTTGTTATTGGACCTCCAACATTTTCTGTATCCATGTCCACGATCACAATCTTGTATTCGACCACATCTTTCTCTTTGTTGGCTCCCACCATCTTCTCCACTTATTGGATGAGCATGCATCTTGAATGCCTGCTCCACGACTTCCTCCTTACTCTTCTTCTTTTCTTCGTAGGCTTGCAATAAGCCTAGAAGTTGCTTTATTGCCATGTCCTCCAAGTCTTTTTTTTCTCCTCAATGATGGCAGCAATATGCTTGAACTTTGTATCTAGCGATTTAAGAACTTTCTCCATGATTCTAACATCTTCCAACTTCTCACCATTTATTTTGAGATTATTAGCAACCGTCAAAACTCTTGAAAAATAATTTGTGACTAGTTCACTCTTTTTCACATGCAACAACTCAAACTCCCCTCTTAGAGATTGAAGAAGTGCCTTCTTAACTTGATCGGCTCCCTTGTGCGATACTTGAAGCTTCTCCTATGCTTCT
Organism: Rubia yunnanensis; assembly: GCA_037428765.1. Classification (NCBI taxonomy): domain Eukaryota; kingdom Viridiplantae; phylum Streptophyta; class Magnoliopsida; order Gentianales; family Rubiaceae; genus Rubia; species Rubia yunnanensis. The sequence continues at coordinate 109,633,633 of CM075064.1, forward strand.
TTGGCCAGCTTTGCTCCCAAAATCTTATCAAAAGTGTCTTCATCTATCCCTTGATGGATAAAACATAAAGCCTTATTGTCTCTCTTTCTTGAATCTCTCAAAATACTTAGTTGGGCTTGAGAGAACTCACATTCATTCTCCGGTTCGGTGTGACTTTGAATGGTTGGAAGAAATCGGTATGATACTACTCTGTTGGAAGGAAACTTCGAATGGTTGAAGAAGGGTTTGGAAAATTTGGGCGAGAATGGAGAACTTGGAGGAAAAGACTATTTGTATAAGGAGAAGGTTTCTTTTATTTTTTTTTTGGCTTAATTGAAACTCTACTAAAATGCATCCCCCAACCAATGGCTAGGATCTTTCCATACAAACTCTAATCTAATGGATACAATTAACTCTCTATAATTCTCTCTACTGCTCCATCCTAATCTACACATTCTAGAGATGTTCTAGAATCTACTCTAGAATCGTCCATACTCCTTAAAACCTCTTTGGACTTCTTCTAGATAATGGGTCACTTAGAACTCATTTAGGCTAACCCAAAATCAAGTTTACTTTTCAAAAAACTTTCCCCCACTTTTTCAATTACAATTGGTGTAAATATTACTTTTGTGTTACTCAATATGAAAACCTTGTGCTGGAAAATAACATTCGGTTCAGTACATTCAATGCAACCACGAGGATTCAAAATATTTTAGCTTGGAACTTTCCCAGTAACTTTATGTAGTTTTTTTCATGATCCTTTCTCTATTACTTATTTTTCATAATCCCCCATAAAATTATATGTGTATTGTGGTGGCCTTCCAATTTTTGTTTTAATGTGTTCGCAATGACCATTTTCTAGCTCTGATACCTCTCAGTATAAACCAATATTCATGGTACCTTGTCATTTCCATATTATTGATATTGAAGATGAAAGTTAGGTAATTCACCTTGTCCTGGTGTATCTTTCATATATGCTATATATAGAGTTTTCATAGGTACATATTCGATGAACCTAAAACTATATATGTACAATACTAATCAAGATCAATCAAGGTATCTAATCAAATCACACGATTGATTCAATCACATCTTCAATCACATATTCTAAGATCACTTCTATATTCCATCACTCCCCCACAGTCGAAGTGTGAGAAGGGCAAATGGTGAGACTAGAATGGAACTCATCAAACAGAGCCTTAGAGAGACCCTTAGTAAATATATCGACATAGTGATACTGAGAGGGCATGTGGAGCACATGAACTTGGCCAAGGGTAACTTTCCTGCGAAAAAAGTGGATATCCATCTTAATGTGTTTAGTACACTGATTATGTGGGTTACCAAACAGATAGACATCACTCACATTATCACAATACACAACGGAAGCCTTTTGGAGTGGACAATGGAGTTCGAGGAGAAAGTTACGGAGCCAAAATGATTCAACAACAACATTGGCAACTCAACAATATTCAGCTTCAGCACTGGAGTGAGACAGGGTTGGTTGTGGTTTAGACGACAATGAGATAAGATTGTCATCTAGAAAAACACAATATCCAGAGGTAGACCGGCGAGTGTATAGACACTTGCCCCAATCGACATCAGTGTAGGCAGTAAGAGCACTGATAGAGGATGAGGAAAGATGTAGGCCCATATCAAGGGTTCCCTAGAGCTAGCACAAAATTCATTTAAGGGCACTCATGTGTTCCTCTTAAGGATCGTGCATGAATAGGCATATTTGTTGGACTGCATATGAGATATCAGGCCATGTGAAAGTGAGTTATTGTAGCGCACCGGCTAAACAAAAATACATGGAAGGATGTACAATGGGAGGACCAGGAGTTGCACAAGAGGACATATTGGTACTGGCTAAGATCTCTTCGGCATATTTCCTTTGAGAAAAAACAAAACCGCCTATATGTCTAGTAACAGAAATACTGAGGAAGTAGTTGAGTGGTCCAAGATCCGTCATGACAAACTATGTATTCAGCTAAGCAATAATAGATTGTCGCAGTGCTTCCAGTGAGGTGGTGAGGACGATGTTGTCAACATATAGTAAGAGAAACGCCGTGTTGGAACTATGATGATAAATGAAGAGAGAGTGATCTGAGTGACTGTGCTGGAAGCTAAGAGTAGAAACAAAAGAAGCAAAGCGTTAGTACCAAACTCGAGGTGCCTATTTCAGGCCATATAGTGACCTTTTTAGGAGACACACATGGTCGGGGTGATGACGATCTTGAAAGCCAATGGGTTGGTAAATATACACCGTTTCCTCTTAGTTTCTATGGAGGAATGCATTTTTTTACGTCCAACTGATGAATAGGCTAGTTATGAGACAGAGCAAGGTTGAGCACAGTGCAAATAGTAGCCGGTTTGACTACCAGACTAAAAGTTTTCTCACAATCAATGCCCACCTGTTGAGATGTGCCATTAACAACAAGGTGAGCTTTGTATCACTCCTAGACACCGTTAGATTTGAATTTGAGTTTGAACAACCATATACATCCAGTGATATTGGTATTGGGTGGCCTCGGCACCAACACCCATGTCTTATTTTTAATTAGAGCATTATATTCCTTGGTCATGGCTTGCTTCCAATTGGGGTCCCGAAGAGCTTGGATAGGATTTTTAGGAAGTGGGGATGGGGTAGTGGAGGCACATAGGTTGAGTCGTTGTTATGGTTTGAAGATTCCATGATGACTACGAGTAGTCATTTGTGGTGAATAAGGAGGTGGTTATGGTGGACTGGGCGATACGTTGGGCTAGGTGGGGGACTAGGTCGAGGAGACAGAACATAGATTTAAGGAGTAGGCGGAGAAGGAGGCAAAGTGGTCACATGAGTAGGGAGAGGAGGTTCTACTGAGGGAGGAGTCATATATGATTGGATATGATGGGTGATGTATGGAGAGATCCCAGTGTCCAAGAAATCATAAGATGTTGACTTTGAAGGATTTAACTCACGAAAGGGGAATATATGTTCATTAAAAGTGATGTGTCGTGAGATAAAGATTTTATTCGTCGACAAGTCAAGACATTTATATCTCCGGTGAATACTTGGAATCCCTAGGAAAACACATGGGATAGTTCGAGCTTGGAGTTTATTGATACTGAAGGATGGGAGATGAGGGTAACATAGACACCCAAATATGCAGAGGGGAGAGTATGTGGGCTACCGGTGGAAGAGGCTAAGGGTTGGGGAGAAGTTTTGGTTGGCTTTACTAGGAAGGATGTTGTGGAGGTACGTGGCCATCTCAAGAGCGTGGTTCTAGAATGGAGGAGGCATATTAGAGTGTAGAAAGAGGGTGTGGGTGGTGTTATTAAGAGTTCAAATTTTACGTTCAGATTTTCCATTTTGGGAGGATGTGTGTGGGCCCAAAAATTGAAATTGTATCCCATGGGAGGCAAAAAGTTTGAGGAATGAATCATTTTAAAATTCTCTACCATTGTCACATTGAAAAGTTTTATTGTCATTTCAAATTGAGTTTTTATGAGAGTAAGGAAAACGGAGAAGGTTTCAAAGACTTGAGATTTAGAACAGAGAGGGAAGGTCCACAGAAAATTGGTGAAGTTATCTAGAAAAAGGATGTAATATCGATGGCTCATTTTACTCACAACATGGGATGTCCACAAATCACTATACACAATATCAAATGGGGAAAAAGTATGTGTTTGAGAGGGAGAAAATGGCAATTTAATGTGTTTACCAAGTTCACACGAGTTACAATGAAATTATTGATTAAAAGGAGGACAAGGAATAAGATGGTTAGTGCGAAGTGCATTAAGGATAGGTAGGCGAGGGTGTCCAGGTTGATTGTGCCAGAGAGTTAAAGCGGTGGCGGTCAGAGCATAGGGATTGATGGAGGCTCGAGAGAGGGCAGATGTGATGGGGTAGAGGTCGCCAGAACTATTGCATCGCATAAGATGTGTCCCCATCATAAAATCCTTCATATCAAAGCCAAAGGGTCAAAAGAGATGGTGACAGAATTATCAGTGGTGAATTTGCTAACAAAGATAAGATTTTTTAATTAAACTAGAGGTATAAAGGACATCCAAAAAGTGAAAAGGGAGGGTGGGGAGGAGTAAGATGGGTGTTACCAGAACCTTTTATTGGAATTGCATGACCATTACCGACGATAATATTTCTATGATTTCTCAAATTAGAATAAGATGAGAGTGCACCTTTGTCCGAGAAGGTAAAGGTAAATAAAAAAGAAACTGTGGTAGTCGACGGGAGTGGGAACATTGGCCCACTCCCTTAATACAAGATACCTAATAAACTACCCCTGATCTAGATGATACAACTAGTTGGCAAAAAAATGCTAATCCCTTCATGGTGACAGGGGCCTGTAGAAACCATCCATGAAAATACCGAGGGGAATGAGAACAAACTCACTAGCCCCTCACTCCGTATAGCTACTATGCAACCGGGTGTTACCCTGGCTCTTGAACCGTGGTTTGTTCCCCATGGGTGTCTTCCAAACCGAGAGTGGTCTCGGTCTTCCAGTGAGTGAAGTAGTATGTCATCTTCTCCGGGAAGAGTTGGCACACCGCTTCTACCATGTACACCTCTAAGATGAAGATAAAGAGGTGTTATTGGCCTTCGATAACGATCTCTGGATAGGTACCGAGGTTTTCTCTTTGGGGTTGAGAGCAGGTTGGCCGTAGTCTGTGGTGCTCCCAAGTGTTCCCCACGGATAGACCTCCTAGTGATGAAGAGACCGAGCATGATTTCTACACTTTTCAGTTCTTTCCATAATGATTTGTAACTGTTCTTTCCATTTTAGGAAAATGGATAGCCTAATGCCATTTTACACTTTTCAGTTCAGTGCAGGTAAATAGTGCAACCATCAATTCCAAGTGATACCTAGCAAGGGGTTAATTAATTAGCATACGCAAAATTAATTAACCCCTTACCCGACCTGAATGGACATGCAACTAACATAGGAAAGCCGTGCAGCCAGATGAAGAAAGGCTGCGGAGAAAGGCATTTTTGTTCAAGCACTCCATCCCTTCGAGGGCTGAGAACTCGACCCCCTTCGAGGATAGAAGACTCTATCCCTTCGAGGGCCGAGAACTCGACCCCTTTGAAGATAGAAGACCCCATCCCTTCGAGGGCTGAGAAGTCGACCCCTTCGAGGATAGAAGACTCAATCCCTTCGAGGGCCGAGAACTTGACCCCTTCCAGGACAGAAGACTCCATCCCTTTGAGGGCCAACAACTCGACCCCTTCGAGGATATAAGACTCTATCCCTTCGAGGGCCTAGAACTCGACTCCTTCGAGGACAGAAGACTCCCTCCCTTCGAGGACCGAGAATCCAACCCCTTCGAGGACAGAATACTCCATCCCTTCGAGGCCTGAGAACTCGACCCCTTCGAGGACAAAAGACTTCATCCCTTCGAGAGCCAAGAATTCGACCCCTTCGAGGATAGAAGACTCCATCCCTTCAATGGCCGAGAACCCGACCCCTTTGAGGACAAAAGACTCCATCCCTTCGATGGCCGAGAACTCGACCCCTTCAAACTTAGTCATCCTGAGTACTCGAACCACCTTTCCTTCCATCATTCTTCCCATCTCTCGAACCACCATTTGAGTGAACAAGCCGCTAGGGTTTAAGACCAATGATCCTGCCTTCTCCCATAGCAGGTCATTTAACCCTGCCACCTTGAACCGGGCTGAAACCCTGGGGTGATTTCACCCCGCTTATTCTTTTTTGGGTTTTTTGACCCAGCGGCGCCAAAAATGGGTCTCACTTCCAGATCTGATTCAATGCCTAAGACGCATTTTTCTGGCACCGTTAAGTGGCCAGATTCTGGGAATATTCAAGCCAACATCCTCCAAATAGTCCGCCCATTATGAAGAATCTGCTCCCTCCCTTCTTCTTAATCTGGGCTTTATCATGAAATTGAAAAAATGAGGACAGTACATCGGGCATATCATCATAACAATTCTGATTAAATCAAATCACCATGGTTGGCCGCCATAATAGCTCTATTCAACCAACACACAGCAAAGCATCTCCTAACATCCATCTTGAATCCGACTAATCCCAATGTATGAACCCCATCCAACAATAACATTCAAGCACCCAAAATCAAGAGTTTCATTTGAGTGTTCATGAGAGAAGAAATAGTTCTGAATTTTGGCATAAAACATATCAATTCGGTCAAAGTTTCAAGTTTAAAACCAGCAAACAAGGTCGGGGAGTGACTAGGAATTGAACACAAGCAAGGCCGGAATGGTAACCAGGATCTAAACACAAGCAAGGCCGGGGGGTTGACCGGGTTCTGGACACAAGTAAAAGCAAGACCGATGGTTTTTTGGGATCTAAACACTAGCAAGGCCGGTGCTCGGGATCTGAGCACAAGCTAGGCAGAAGGTAGCCCGGGGTTTGAACACAAGCAAGGCTGGTAGTTGACCAGGGTTTGAACACAAGTAAGGCCGGAGGTTTCTCGGGATTTGAACACAAGTTTTCCTCTCCTAAATTCCGTAATGAACCTCCCCAAATGCTAAAATTTTACGCCTCAACTTATCATTACTCCTATCCCCACATGAACATCACCATTACTGTCCACCAAGAACAACACAGTTCCACACAGATTTATCATACAGGTCCACACCAATCCACACAAATTCTGTATGGGTGTTCTTGAGACACAAAATAGATCAGATTTTTGGCATAAGAAAATTTAGCATTTGGTCGAAGGTTGAAATCAAAACCAGTAAACAAGTTTACCAGAATGAGCGCACCCAAGTGCTAAAAAATTTTATGCCACAAATTCGTCACTGTTTCGCGTTCAACATGAACACCACACACAGTTCCACACAGATTTGTCATATAAATCGACACCATTCCATTCCAATCCACCCAAATTCACAAAATAAAATCCACCCAGATTCTTCAGCCCAGATTAGATCTACCCACGAAACATGAAAAATTACTTGGGTAGGGATAGATCTTCATCTGCGGATTCCAAATCTATGGCCGTCCTCCATGGTGAGCTCGAGTCTTCAACCAAAAGCTCCAATCTTCAAGACCGATAAGCAGTTCTTCTTCCAAGAAAACCCATACTGAAGCTATGGGTCTTCGAAATCGAAGTTCCAAAAAGTTCAAGATTTGAACTTTAAGAACAAAAAAGCTTGAGAAAAGAGCATATATAACCCTATATAATTGATGAAAGTGCAGATATAACCCTTCGATAATGAAAGTGCAGATATAACCATGCGATAATTGAAAGTGCAAATATAACCCTGGTAAGTCAATGCCGGAATAATGACTTTAGGGTTATATTTGCACATATGTATAATAGTTAGGGTTTTATTTGCACATATGTATAATAGTTAGGGTTATATTTGCACTAAAAAATAACTCAGGGTTATATTTGCACTTTCTCCAACATATAGGGTTATATTTGCATATTACCCAAAAAGCTTCAATCTTCAAGATCGAAAAACAAGTCTTCTTCCAAGAAAACCCATAATGAAGCTATGGGTTTTCGAAATCCATGATCTAAAGTCAGATCTTCCTCCAAAAAGTTCCAGATTCAAACTTTATAACTCCAAAAGAAAGAAACCCAGATTCGGATTTCTCAACTTTGAAAACTGCTACAAACCATCCATTGGAAGAATCCCGGTGAGGAATCCAACATGAGTGCTAGATACCTTGTTGGAAACAAAGAGCCTTGAGTGAGGAATGAGAAGAAAAAGACTTCGATGTGCTGGAGAGAACTGCGTCCTTTTTCTTTCACTGGGAGCATTTTTTAGAGAGAGAAAAAATGCACTCCACTAGTGTACCTTTGTCCGAGGTTATGTGAGAGGTGGCTCTGGTGTCCATCTACCAATTTCGTCCGGTGAATGCAGCGAGAGAGTTTGCATTGCAGTTGCGATGTTGGTTGGAGCATGATTTCGGCTGGTGGGCTGATGGGCCGAGAGGGCCTGTTGAGGTCTGGGCCCAAAGATTCCTAGTCTTGGGCTTGGTGGAAAAGACCAAGAGTTTGTGGAAGTTGGGTATGGGCAAGGGGGTACTCTGTTATGAACTCAAAAGTGAAAGAATGATTGAAGAGTAAATTTGTATAGAAAGGAAGCAAAGTTTAAGATTTAGACGAGAAAGAATATAGAGTTGAGGTGAGAAAGAGCACAATTCTGATATGAGTTTACACAACATTTCAAATGGGTAACTATCTCTCTAAAACTAGTATTTATAACTTTCATCGAGAAACTGCTATGCCAAATTCCTAACTAACAAGCCGGCAGTTGAGCACGGCGGAATTGATGGAAGATGGTGAAGCTGAGGTGAGTTAATTTACTTTCTTACGCTTATGAACTGATTACCCCAATAATCAGTTATTCAATTAATCAACCAAAAAATTTACCATTTAATCCTTGGATCATGACAAGCCTCTCTTCTAAAATTGAGCTTGTTCTCAAGCTCAAAATTAATAATGAATAAGTCTATGTCAAATGAAACATTTCATAAAAGAATGTCATTCTCTCATTGTTGAATCTCTTTGCCAATATTATGCAATAGCCATCCAAGTTCTCAAGAAACAATCTGCTGCAAATAAGCCTAGTACAACTCACCATGAAAATTGGTGTAATGCAAGTTCATGCATTTATGCTCTCTCTTTTGTTTGTACCTTGTCCATTTATATTCCCAAAGAAGACCATAGAGTGGTCATTTCCATTTTCATGTTCTGAGGTATATGTTTTCCCATATATGTCAAATGTCCCAGGCCCCAATTTATTCTTTATAGTTGTCAAATAAATTCTCATCCACTGAAGCTTGAGATGCACCACAGGATGAAAAGTACCTTTCAATAACCCATTTAAGTATTCAATGTGCAGAACTGATGGTCTTGGTGGATGAAAGATTATGCCAAGAACAAATTTAGCATAATGGTGCATGCTAGAATGAGAAACAATTTTCACAAGAATTTTAGCTTCTTCCACTTGAATCACCGTACAGTGGTGCCCCAATCTGTATATGCCATGGCTGAAAATCTATTCTCCATTACCACATGCCACCTTTACCTTAAAAAGAGAGGTTTGAATGTATAACATGGCACTAAAGACAAGGATGACCACAGTAGAGACATACAAGTATATGAAGTTGAAGAACCAGTCAATATAGTACTTGTAGTCTCTGCTCTTTTTATCAAACTGATCTTTAAATTGACCTCCTTCAGCCAAAACAAAGTTTCTCCCTTGAATGCAGTAACAAACCTATCTCATGCACTCTAAGATTTATAGATTTTCCTGTAAAATGCTGTTTTTATTGCCATCTTTAATGAGTGGGCTGCTTCATCAAGTGTCTTCTGAAGCTCAACAATATAAGTCGAGAGTTCGAATGATCTCCCTCCAACCAGGTATCTCACACGAGCAAATGCAGAACTTAGCATGGAAAAGACATTGCAGATTTTCAATTTATATGCCACAAGTATCATATCCAAGATGTGTACACCATAGTCTAAGATAAAATTGTAATTCATTTCTATTATGCTCCTATCCAATTGTCCCAACATAACATCTAGTATTCTCATGCCAAAGAAGCAAGAGTTCAAAGGAACCATATAACATATTCACACCCTTCTGAGCATTTCTCCAGTGCCAAGATATTTCACAATAAAGGGTGACTTAGCTATTTCTTCATCCATTTCCATTGAAACTCCCTTAGAACTTATAGAACTACCATCAATATTTACCCCAAAATCATCAAAGCTCCAGCCATTCACACACATCACTGATTCCTTTATAATTTTTTTCGTCCCATCCTTAATTCCATTGATACCATAGTCTTTAATAAGTTGTTTCATCTCTCTCCCAACTTTCCCAATATTTCTTTTAGGCTTAGCCATTACATTGTCCAAAATTTTAGAAATCTTCATAACCAGGACTCAATTTCTACAAAGTTATCAGATATAGTACCCGTTGACATCTATTCGCTCTTGTATACCACTGAGTTCCCTCTCTATGATCAGTTGATTTCCAAACTCTATATTTATACAGGACTTGAAGAAGTATAAATATATTCATTCTATCATCAGAGAAATCATATCCAAGTTCTTTAACACTAGATTTTTCTTTTTGAAGAACGTCTCTTCCTTCCATACTAATTCTAAGACATGAATCTCCATAAAATCCACCAAATATACCAGGATCATAACACATGATAGACTCATCAGATTCAATGCTATCATTATTATGTTTCATACTCCCAATCTGAGGCAGATTTTTTGTCAAGGAATTCACTTATATTGCTTACTCCATTCCAAACTAAACAGTTTTTGGATAATACTTCATCACACCGATATAACCACACCCTCAGATTGTTGCCAAAAAATTCTTGAAGCACCTTTCCAAGGATCAACCTGGCTCTGATACCAATTATTATGAAATGAAAAGTGAAAGAATGATTGAAGAATAAATTTGTATAGAAAGGAAGCAAAGCTTCAGATTTAGACGAGAAAGAATATAGAGTTGAGGTGAGAATGAACACAATTCCGATCCGAGTTTACGCAATATTTCAGATGCGTAACGATCTCTCTAAAACTAGTAGTTATAACTTCCATCGAGAAACTGCTATGCTAGATTCCTAACTAACAAACTGGCAGTTGAGCACGGCGAAACTGGTGGAAGATGGTGAAGCTAAGGTGAGTTAATGTAGTTTCTTGCACTTTTGAACTGATTACCTCAATAATCAGCTATTCAATTAATCACCCAAGAAATTTACCATTTAATCATTGGATCATGACATACTTTTGGTCTTGAAGAATAGACCAAACTTGGTGATTTAAATGGAAAATAATTAGTGTGATAATATCCTACAGCAGTACCTTGCCATGGCAACACAAATTGGCTTCCACCGTAACCTCGGTTACTGCCTCCGTGATGACGACTGCGGCCACCACTGGACCGCCATCTTTCACCGCGTTTGCATTCGCATTCCCCGCTTCCACCATGACCTTCGCCGCTGTGAATATTAGAGATCCAATTGGAGCTGACGGGAGAAGGAGACCCACTGCCATTGTTGCCACTGTGGGAAAATGACGACGGTCGTGAAGAGCGCTGCTTCACCCTGCCAAGAGTGGCGGGATTCTTATTTAGGCAAGTTTCTTCAAGGGTAAGCATCGATCTAGCCTTGTAGAAGGGGGGTAGTGGATTTCTTTGTTGAATAATCATGGCCACACCCTCATATCTATTGGAAAGATCGGTGACCAATTGAAGAATAAGTCGACTGTTGCTGACCGGTGCATCGACATTGCTCAGGTTATCAGCAACCATCTTTAGAGCCTAGCAGTAAGCAGAGACGTTTAGGAAGTCATCCATCTTAATTTGAGAAAATTGTTGTTCCAGTAGCACTGCTCGAGCATTCTTGTTGTATTTAAATATATCCTTCAACTGATCTCAGGCTTGTTAAGCGATTAATCCGAGTTGGAGGATGATGTGGAGGATGTCCAGAGAAATTGTGATGTAAATCCACTATTTCACGAAGGTGTATAGACGGTTCCAGAGGGCAGGATCACTGATTTTGGTTGTGCTCGTTGTGGCATTATCTTGTGAAGATTTTTCAAGTTTAATGATGTGGTTAGAAACCTCGTAGGCTTAGGCAGTGTTGATAAATAGCATTGCCTAAGATGAGTAATGCACATTCTCCATTTTGAGGGTGATGGGAATATGGTTTTTTATGTTTCAGACTGCAGGGGCTGGGTGAAAAGATGAAGTTTTTGGTGTTTCAGACATGATTAAGGTGATGGGGCAGAAGAAAAAGTATAGAGGATAGAGGGATGTGTGGTATTAGGCTTTGATACCATGAAAGTTAGGTAATTTACCCTGTCCTGGTGTATCTTTCATACATGTTTTATGTTAAAATAAATGAGGCTCCTGATTAGATTATGATTTATTATGATTAGAGTTCTTTCCTTATTACACCTCTATTGTACTCTCTATATATTCATATATCAATAATACAATTCATTGCGGCAAATCATTGTGTTATGGTATCAGAGCAAATTCTGATCCTAAGCACTAAATTTTAATTTATTGTTCAGCGCCTCCCTCCTTCTCTTTGTTTTGGTCTTGATCCCGGCAAAGTTCCGGTCAAATTCCGGCAACCTCTGACGGCTCTTTTCTGGCCCCAATTGCAATCGTCACCGGCGAGCTCAAGTCCTTCATCTCCAGCGTTCTCTCAAGTCTCGATTTTTTGGTAAATTTTCCATCTTATTCCAGCGGCACCTTCTTCTAGTGGCGAAGTTTCCAGCTATTCCTTCATCAGCAACATCCGCTCATTGTCTTCCAGCGCCCGTCTTCCAGCTCCCGCGGCAAGATCTACGCACCCATTTTCCAGTGCGTGAAAGTCACGCGCCAGCTCGGTCGAAGAAGAAACCTCCAGTGCGTGAAGGTCACACGCGAGTTGACTCGCGCAACTTCAGCTTCAACTGTTTCTCGCGAGTTGAACCTGTTTCTCGCGAGTTGAACCTGTTTCTTACGAGTTGAACCTGTTTCTCGTTAGTTGAACCCGTTTCTCGTGAGTTGAACCCGTTTCTCACTAATTGAACCTGTTTCTCGCGAGTTGAACCCATTTATCGCGAATTGCTCAAATTCTCGTCAGCACCCAGTCAATTTTTGTGCAATTTTGGTCCTTTGCTATGGTTTATTTGGGCCCTATATCTTGGGAAGATTTCTCCACTAATTGGATTGCGGATAAGGTGTTGTTTCAGGCCAGTTTGAATGGTCCCAACCGTCATTCTTCGTCGAATCACTGGATCGTTGATTCAGGTGCTACATCTCATATCACTGCTCGCACTAGTCATCTTGATAAGGTACAACGTTATCGTGGTTCTGATTCTATTCTTGTTGGAAATGGTGAATCATTATCTATTTCTCACATCGGCCAATGTCATTTATCTGGTTTCTCTGTTAATGATGTCCTTGTGGTGCCTAAGATTACTATAACTTTATTATCCATTAGTAAGCTTACTCGTGATTTACCTGTCCATGTTATATTTGATGCCAATGCATTTTCCATTGAGCACAAGCATACAGGGAAGATAATTGGTAAAGGCAGTCATAGTTCAGGTCTTTATTTTTTTGAGACTGGTGATTCCAGCTTTTTAGGCGAATTATGCTCTGGAAAGCTCCAGGCTTCTTTTGAGCAGTGGCACTCTCTCCTCGGTCATGTGTATCATGATACTGTTCAATTGTTAAGTCGACGTGGCCATATTACTGTCACTTCCACTATGCCGGCATCTGTTAGTTACTCTCCTTGTCAGATGGCCAAGAGTAGTTGTTTACCTTTTTCCACCAGTGACAGGTGTGCTACTGGGTTGTTGGACAAGGTGCACTGTGATTTGTAGGGACCAGTTCATGTCTTATCGGCAGGTGGTTTTTCTTACTATGCCATTTTCATCGATGACTTTTCGCGATTCACATCATTTTTCCCGATGCGGTATAAGTCGGACTTCTATGACGCATTTATTCAGTTTCAGAAATTCGTTGAGACCCAGTTTTCTAATAGGGTTAAAAATTTTCAGACCGATGGTGGCACATAGTTTACTAATCATCGACTTCAGGCTCACTTCATATCATGTGGCATTCATCATCAAATGCCATCGCCCTATACACCTGCTTCGAATGGCCGAGCTGAGCGGAAGCATCGTCACATCACAGAGACTGGTCTTGCCACGCTTTTTCACTCTTCCGTGCCACATTGTTATTGGGTGGAACCTTTCTCCTCTGCGGTGTACATCATTAACCGTCTGCCAAGTTCAGTTCTTGGTGGAAAATCACCTTTTGAGGTTGTTTTTGGTCTTGTGCCTGACTATACCCTCTTTCACCCATTTGGCTGTCGTGCTTTTCCATGTCTGCGTGTCATTTCTACTGATAAGTTTGCCCCGCGATCCATTTCATGTGTTTTTATTGGCTATAGCCCTCTTTACAAGGGCTTTCAGTGTCTCGACCCCACTTCTAGGCATATCTATGTTTCTTACCACGTTCGCTTTGATGAAACCTTATTCCCTTATGTCTCATCTTCCACGGACAATCGCTCTATTTCAGATCTGGAGATTTCATCATTTTTTTATGGAGCTGTTACTTCATCGATTGGGGCCACCAAGCCTGTGCCTGTTCCAGCCGCCCCTCCTTCACCACCATCTTCCATCTGGATGGCCGACTCGGATCCAGCTCCTCGGCCAATGACCACCACATCTCAGCCACCGGCCATCACTTCTCAGCCACCATCTCAACCACCGACCACCACTTCTCAGCCAGTATCGGTCATTCTTTCTCCGGTGACTTCCAACGGCCACTCTCCGGTCAACGTAGCTCAATCTTCCTCGGCGTCGTCAGCTGGTTCAACTCTTCAAGCTTCGCTGCCCCAGCTTCGTACCCATCGGATGGCCACTCGGTCTTCTACTAGTGCCATTCAGCGCTAGGATTATTTGGATATTATTGCTCATGGTCTCACTGCTGCACTCCTCTCTCAGACAGAGCCCACTGATTATCGCTCTGCCCTTCATGATCCAGCCTGGGTTTCAGCCATGGATGATGAGATGGCCACTCTTCGTGGTCAGCACACTTGGGATTTGGTGCCTCGACCTTCGAATGTCAACATTGTTGGCTCCAAATGGGTCTATAGGCTCAAGTATCGACCAGATGGCACTATTGAGCATCACAAAGCTAGGCTTATGGCGCAGGGTTTCTCGCAGATTCTGGGTTTTTATTTTGACCACACTTTTAGTCCTGTGGTCAAAGCCTCCACTGTTAGGACGGTTCTTGCCATAGCCACCATGCGTTCCTGGACACTTTTTCAGTTGGATGTCAAGAACGCTTTCCTTAATGGTGTTCTTGATGTTCCAGTCTACATGAAGCAGCCCGTTGGTTATCAGGATTCTGTCCATCCCGACTATGTTTGTCGCTTGCGAAAGGCCATTTATGGTCTTAAGCAGGCTCTCCGGGCTCGGTTCCAGCGTTTCAGCAGTTATTTGACACAGCTTGGTTTTCGGTGCAGCTCAGCTGATACTTCTTTATTTGTCCTTTCAAGAGGGTCGTCGTTACTGTACCTACTTGTGTTTGTGGACGATATCATTCTTACAGGCAATGACTCGACTCTTCTTCGCCTGTTCATTTATCGGACACACAGAGAGTTTACGATCAAGGATCTTGGTGCTCTTCATTACTTTCTTGGTCTTGATGTTTCGCCTACCTTCTCAGGGTTACTGCTTGGCCAAGCAAAGTATGCTCGTGATATTTTGAATCGGGCTGGTATGTCTGACGCGGCACCTGTTTCTACTCCATTCATCGCTGGTTCTCAGCTTCACGGCTCTACTAGTCCTCCATTCCGGTATCCTATACTTTATCGTTCTCTTGTTAGTGCTCTTCAGTATCTCACCATCTTTCGCCTGGATTTGGCATTCTCGGTCAACACGGTGAGTCAGTATCTTCAGGATCCCAGAGATGACCATTTTGCTGTTGTGACTTGGATTTTGCGGTATGCTCGTGGCACTCTTCATTTTGGTCTCAGGTTTTGTTCTGCTAGTACTCCTGATGTGTTAGGGTACTCTGATGGTGATTGGGCTCGCTGTCTGGAGACTCGTCGGTCCACTTATGGTTATGCAGTTTTTCTTGGTAGGAATCTAGTTTCTTGGAGTGCCAAGAAATAGCCCACTGTTTCTCGCTCTAGCACTGAGTCTGAATACCGTGCTCTCACCAACACTGTCTCATAAGTGGTATGGCTCACTCATTTGCTTCGTGATCTTCGGGTTCCGCTTTCTGGTTCTCCACTGTTGTTATGCAAGAATAGTAGTGCTATTTTCTTGGCTCAGAATCCGGTGGCGCACAAGCGGGCGAAACACATCGACATCGACTACCATTTTGTTTGTGAATTGGTGACATCCGGAAAGCTGCGCATTGCTCGTGTTCCGACTTCTCTTCAGATTGCAGACATTTTCACCAAGGAGCTTTCTCATCCGCTGTTCGAGTTCTTTAGGTCCAAGCTATGCATCGGCGAGCATCCGACGCTTCGCTTGAGGGGGGTGTTAGAATAAATTAGGCTCCTGATTAGATTATGATTTATTATGATTAGAGTTCTTTCCTTATTACACTTCTATTGTACTCTCCATATATTCAGATAGCAATAATACAATTCATTACGGCAAATCATTATGTCATTATATATAGAGTTTTCATAGGTACAGATTCGATGAACCTAAAACTATACATGTACAATACTAATCAAGATCAATCAAGGTATCTAATTAAATCACACGATTGATTCAATCACATATTCTAAGATCACTTCTATATTCTATCAGAAGAGTTTGTTGTTACTTACTGTTTGCCTTCTCCTACAATTTCAGCAAATGTTTATCCTGCCCCTTTTGTCGTTCCGGTGATCCAGTCTGTGAGCATTTCAATGCCTACCATGATGGAGACTATTGAGCCATCCTCCAGTCATAGTGATCGGCTTGGTCCGCGTGATCCTCCTGAGCTGCAATCTGGTCTTCTCGAGATGTCGTTGCCTGAATCTTTGGCTGGAGGTTTCTCCCACTTCCCTAACTATGATTCATGTTATGTTTTGTAGTAGTTTTAGGTGTAGATAATTTCATTGTTAGGAGTCACTGCTCTTTCTTTTTATGTCTTTTGAGATCACAATGTTTGACTGTAGATGAAGTCATAGTTTGGTGATATCTAATTCGTTGGAGAGGGTATTAATAGTTAATGTGTTGGAGTACTGATGATAGTTTTGTGCTGTTTAATTTTTCTGCATGTGTTATGCATATGATGTTGTGATGGTACTGGAATATGACTAAATTCTGGTTTATGTACTAGGATCTTGTGTAGTATGTCCTTTCTAATTCTTTTGACTATTTGATGAACTATTTGTCTGTTAAAAATGTGTTGAACCAAGGACAAATACGTTCAAAATTAATTTTCCGCTCAGCACAATTTTTCTATGAACCAAATTTTCCTTCACGTGATCTTCCGAACACACCTATAGATGAATTAGGTGAATAAAATGGTACCAAGCACCACATTTTCAACATTGTTTTTTTTTCTTGAAGTAAGATTAAATTTTTTAACAAGTTAACCTCTCACCGTTGAGTCCATCTCTTGAAAGACTGTCTTTCCATAAGTTATGGAAAGACCAAGGTTTAAAGTGTAAATTACAAGAAATGAAGATAAAATTTTTGGGTTGCATGAACCGGGTTATAAATTTTATAACTACTACATGTTGCATACTAAAACTTTAATATTGCAACTAAAACCTTTTACTTTTTATTATTATAATCAAACATCGTCTTTCCATAAGCCTATGGAAAGACCATTTTTCCCAAGACTTTGCCCTCACCGTTATGTGGTAAATATGGCCTAAATTTAAGAGAAAGTCTTAGGAAAGACGGGCTATCCATAAGTTTATGGACAGCCCACTATACTGTTTACCTTAAATATTTTATTTTTTATAATAGTTAAATATTATATTTTAAAAGTTTAAAACCAATAATAATATGTATTTAAATAAAAAAATAAAAATATATAGTCCAACTTTTGTGGGTAGGGATATAATCCTATTTATATACAAAAATATATACTCCAGTGGATTGGGGGTAGGGAGCTACAAGATAATCCTATTACAATGGAGTAATATATACACACTTACAGTGGAGTAATCACACTTATATATAGGCATGTCAAAATATTCATTTACTATTTTCACTTATTGAATAAAATTTATTGGATAATAATTCATTGGGTTAATGAATACATTTGGGTTGTAGTTATTGGGTTTAGTTGGGTTGGATAATGGGTTACCCATTGAATAATTTTGATTGGGTCGAGTTGGATTGGGTAATGGGTAACCCGTGGATAATTTCATATCATAACATAACTAATTTTTCACAAGTTTGATTACGAATTATTTAATTTTCCCCTAATATATAATTATTTATTATATTATGTACATCATATTATATTATATTTAATAAAAAATATATATAATATATAATATGTTGGCTTTGTAAACTCGACGAAATTAACCAACAGTATTAGTTGGGTTCGAGCTCGAGCTCAAGCTCATATAATGTACGAGCTCGAATATTGTACAAACTCGAATATTGTACGAGTTCGAATATTGTACAAACTCGAATATTGTACGAGCTTGAATACTGTGCGAGATTGAACTCGAATGCTGTACGAGATTGAGCTCGAATACTGTACGAACTCTAATATTGTACGAACCTAAATACTGTACGAGATTGAGCTCGAATATTGTACGAGATTGAGTGTGAATACTATACGAACTCGAATACTGTACAAGATTGAGTTCGAATACTGTACGAGCTCGAATGTTGTACGAACTCGAAGAATGCACGAGATAGATCTCGAATAATTTGTGAATTATAATTTGTAGAATTGTGAATTATAGTGAATTTTATGTTAAATATTACACATGCATTTAATTGAGTAAATTTGGATATTTATGGGGGTATTTGTTAGGTTCCCATTGAGTTAACATAATATGGGACACATTGAGATCAAAATTTAATTATTCTTATCACGCTCAATCCCAAAAACTAATGAGTATTTAATACTCGATCATTGGATAATGACAACTTGTAACCCAAATCAGAATAAAATATTGAATGATAACTTATTGGGTTAATTACATAATGACTTATTGGATAATGACTTATTGGATAATATATTTTTACACATTGGTTCATATGAGTTATCTCATGAGTTACTCAATGAGTTATCCATTTAATAGCTCGACTCATTTATGATCCAACCTATTATGACCCATTAATAAATGAATTAATCGGATAAAGACCCATTGGATAATAGGTTGATTAGATTTGAATAATGGGTTGATCCAATTAACCTATTTAACTGGCCTACTTATATACACGCACTTATATATAGGTCTCTACCCCAAACCACTAGAATATATATTTTCACAAAATATTTCCACAAAAATATATGCTCAAGTGGATTAGAGGTAGGGAGCTAAAAGATTATCCACTTACAGTGGAGTAATATATGCCCACTTACAGTGGAGTAATCACACTTGTACACACACTTATATATATCTCCCTACCCCCAATCCACTAGTGTATATATTTCCACAAGCCCACTACTCCACAAAAATAATCACGTACAAAAATATATACTCCAAACAGTGTGAAAATCCCACTGTAAGTGAGTAGGAATATAATATATATAGGATTCCCCAACTCTTTGAAGACCTAAATATGACATTGTTTGTTGTTACAAATGATTGAGTGGTATTATTTTAGCTTTGGTGAATATTTTTGTCAGTGATTATGGATAGGAACCTCCACCCCCATGTGAGCTCTTTCCAGTTAGCCATACAACTATATTTACCAACCAAATAAATGAATAGATTGCTCAGATAGCAACTATATCAAAATGAAGCTTTGGTTTGAAACTAATCTGATTTATGGCACGGAGTTGTAATCCATGAAGAGTATAGCTTGTAATTGTTTTAGTAGCTTTGAGTACGTGTGGTGTGTCCTGCTTCACTACTAGAAAGCCCCCTGCGGTATCTAGTAACTACAAATTTTTGTAGCGGCTATTATTTTTTTAGGAGCTGTTACTTCAAAAATTGTTGCAATTACAATTACTATAACAGCTATTTATTGAATAACTGCTTCTAAAGTAAGTTTTTTAGTATGACAAAAAATCATAGCAGCTATTTTCTATATAACTGCTACTGTATTATTTTGGCGAGAAAGAAAAGCATATATTATTAGAAAATAGCTGTTTCATTTTCTAGCATAAGCACATCTTATTAGAAAATAGCTGCTTCGTTCTTTAGCATTAAATGTTAATGTGTTAGATAACTACATTTTGTAGTGGGTTTCATAATAATAGTTGCTATGTAACTCATATAAAAACCTTTAATATTGACAAACAATTAAAGAGGGTTTGCACTCATGAGACCTTCCTACCATTTTCATTTCTATAGAGATGTAGAATACAATATTCAATGCCATTTGTAAGGATTATTAGAGGTAAAATACATTGCTTTGATTATAAAAAATGGCACCGGTAATTATACGGGTGCTCGATACATAGAAATTGTTTCAACATTTACAAGCTAGAATAGGAAAAAAAAAGTTTTGAAAAATGGGTTTATGATATGAGTTACTATAGAACATGTACTAACGCTTTATAACATTTTACCAAAATATTCATTTATTTAATATTTCTATATTTATGCAAGAATAACAAAAATCATGTATTTTAAAGCAATGAATAACAAGGTAAAACAACTTTGGGCCACCGTGTAATTTTTCAAGACTGTGTATAAATAATTATTGTTGACTTTTGAGACCTTTTTTGTTCACCATACATGCCCAAATTGCAAAGTCATAAATGTATATCAGTGAATTTCATTTTGGTGTTGCTAATTTCGTAATTCAACAACTCCAACTTTCTTGGAGAGACCTAAGTGCAAAAAGTAAAAAACTTTACTCGTAACTCCAAATTGAAATCTGCTCGAACGTGATGTAACCATATACACCTTCATTGTATTTTTCAAGTCCATAACATAATTTTTATCAACAATCATGCATAAGAACATATATGTAATCTATCTGATTTCCCTTTCTTACTTCTAAGTAACAAACTCTAAGTTACTCTCGAACATGTACAAGCGTTTTTCAACGTTTTACAAAAAATTTCATCTATTTAATATTTCTATATTTAGGTAAGAATAAATAAAATCATGTATTTTGGAGCAATGGATTATAGGGTAACACAATTTTGGGCCATAAAGTAATTTTCCAAAACTGTGTAGAAGTAATCGATGTTAACTTTTGAAACTCCTTCATTAATCCATACATGCCCAAATTGCAAAGTCTCAATCATATATTATTGAATTTCATTTTGGTGTCGCCAATTTCGTAATTTAACAACTCCAACTTTCTTGGAGAGACCTAAAGCAAAAAGTAAAAACTTTACTCGTAATTCCAAATTGAAATCCGTTCAAATGTGATGCTACCCTATACACCCTTATTGTATTTTCCAAGTCCGTATCATAGTTTTTATCAACAATCATGCACAAGAACATATATGTAATCTTTTCCGATTTCTCTTTCTTACTTCTAAGTAACCAACTTTAAGTTAATCTAGAACATGTCCTAGCGCTTTCCAATATTTCCCCAAGAAGTTCATATATTTAATATTTCTATAATTAAACAATAATAACAAAAATTATGTATTTTAGAGCAATGGATTATAGGGTAACACAATTTGGGTTATAGTGTAATTTTTCAAGATTGTGTAGAAGTAATTGATGTTGACTTTCGAGACCTTTTCGTTAACCCATACATGCCCAAATTGTATATTATTGAATTTCATTTTGATGTCGTCAATTTTAGGATCTGACAACTCCAACTTTCTTAGAAGGGACCTAAGTGCAAAAAGTAAAAAAACTTTACTTGTAGCTCCAAAAAATAATAAATTTTCCCCATTTAAAGCATCCCTAAGCAGTTGCTAAAATATAATAAATGTATCAGTGATTGTTGTGTAATGTTTATATGTTATATTATTTTGTTATATGTGTATACATATATTCACCCATGTTTATATGTTAGATGATTTTGTTATTTAAAAAATTGAATTTAGGCAGTAACATGTTGCAACCTTTGAGACATTGTAGCAGCTATTTTTTAGATGAATAAATAGCTTCTACAATGTTAGAAAATCTCAAATCTGATTTACTCTCGAGCATGTATTCGAATAAAAAAAAAGAATTTAGGTAGTAATATGTCACAACCTTATGAACATTGTAGCAGCTCTTTTGTGCAACAAATAATAGCTGCTACTGCGTTGAATCTCCACCATTAAAATCTTATATTAATAGTCATTAAGTCGGAGATATTTTACATTATTTTATTAAAATTTATACCTATACATAGTTAAGTTATCTCTACCTAATTAATTTTTAGTTAACTTTTCATATATTTATCAATGTAAATTTGTTTGGAGATATTTTCACATACTCGATATTTTTAACAAATTAACAAATTATCTATTTTCACATACTCTTTCTTAATGTAAACACTAATTAACTATTAAATTAATTTTTACGAACACTAAAAACTAAGCTAAATTTAACTAATCAACGGTCAACCTTACTTGACTTCATATATATAAACACAAATGAAAATATTTGACTTTAACTAATCAACGGTCATCACTTACTTAACATTCCATATGCAAACACTTATAACTAAGTATTGCCTTTAAACAATCAACGATCTACCCTAACTTGAATTTTTATATATAAACACTAATAACGACTCTATTTAACAATGGTCAAACTCTACTTGACTTTCTATAAGTAAACACCAATAATTAAGGATGGACTTTAACTAAACAATGGTTAACCCCTACTTAACTTTCTATATGTAAACAATAATAATAAGTTGACTTCAACTAATCAACGGTTAGCCTTTACTTGACTTTCTGTATATAAACACTAATAACTAAGAACACTAATAACTTGGAATCAAACTCCGCTCCTCCATCGTGAAGCGCCCGTGGTGGGAAGCTACGCCACCGCGCTCGACGACATGGTAAAATCGAACAGGTCTTTGGATGAGACGATCGCAGACATGGAGTTTCTGGAGAAGTTCTTCTCCAATCCAAAAATCTCGAAGTTCTTCACCAACCCTACGATCAATGAGGAAAAGAAGATCGAGGTGATCGAGGAGATTATGAAGTCGGCGGGAGTGCAGCCGCACGTGGTGAACTTCAAGACACGTGGAAGAGCAAGACAGTGGAGGACAATTTTCAGGACACGAGATTATCCAATAATTACCTGTCGAAGGTTTTACTTTTAATTTCTGATCATGTTCTTTGATTGTTATTTGTTTAATTCTTGGGGATTTTTAATTTTGGGAAAAGTGGTTAAATTTACAAATGCGTGGACTTGTAGCTTTTACGTTGATTCTTTATGCAATCTATGTAATGTTGGAAACTTGGAATGGTTTAGTCAGTGTGCGGAGTTTTATATGTTGTTAAGGGGTTCAATTGGTGTTGTTTTAATGATGCCATACTACAATGAAGGGGTGGAGGACTTGTGATATCGAGTACCAGCCTTACTTTGTGCTTAGTGATCTGAGGGAGGGTTTTAGGGAGTGGAGCGCTTATGGTGTGGGGGTGCCTCTCGTGTTGGATAGTGAGGATGACATGGTTCAGTACTACGTGCCTTCCTTGTCTGGGATCCAGCTCTATGGTGGAGCTCCAATGAAGTCTGGGTATGCTTTTTCTTTGTAGCTTTATTTTGGCATTTGTATGTTGGTTTTGTGCTTAGTGATCCAGCTTTTCAAATTTTTGTGGAAATGTAGTTGTTAATGTGATGCTGTTTATGTGGTTTTATGATCATCCATTTTTCAATTTTTATTTATAATTCGTTACGTGGGATTATGTATCTATCACATTATCAACTAAGTCATATATAAATTGTGTGCCCTGATGGTTAATAGCCCTTTTAGACTTGTCCTTAAAAGTCTCCATGCTCTAGTTAATGTGTATCATGATCTGCAGCATGTTTTGTCAAGCATTGAAGTCGTCTTTGAAATCTTTGGATTAGAGTTGTGAATCTGACCAACTTTAGCCTTTTGTTGCACTTGAACTTGCCAACTTAGTTCCCCCCCTACCCAAGTGTTCCTGTTGCTTCCACAACAACTACCAAGAATCCAATTGTTTGAAATCCAATTGTTTGAATGTTTTACAAATAATTAAGAGAGAGTAACAATTTTTTTCAACTTGGGTAATTTAAAAGGTCATTTCCATTTCCAATAACTCACACCACCTCAGCAGTTATACTAGGGCAAGTTAGGGTTTCCGAATTCCTCAAAAATCCTAGCTGCCTTCAGTCTACATTTTCCCCCTTTCCTATAATTATTACCACAATCATTATTCTGATGGAAATTTTTTTATGGTTGCAATTGGTCATGATTCCCACTATTTAGCCTCATGTACTGAAGATACAAATTATTAAAAGGGTCTTCTTTTTTTCTTAAATGTTTTATTGTGGAAAGTTGCGACACCAATTGAGGTCTTGGTTCCAAGAACAAGGTGTGTTCAGTAGTTCTGGTTTCTGAGATCATAATTCTGTGTCCTGAAAATCTTGATCTTTTTAACTTACATTGAAATAAGTAACAAGTTTGTTCGAAGTGAAATTGCCTTACGGAAAAGGAGAGTTTGAACTTTTTAACTTACTAAAGACGATTTTTAACTTATCATTCAACAAATTTATTTGTAGTTTTCATAAAATATTGAGGCAACATGCATGTTTTCCCAACTACCTAATGTGGTTAAG
The DNA here is from genome assembly GCA_037428765.1 of Rubia yunnanensis. Lineage (NCBI taxonomy): Eukaryota > Viridiplantae > Streptophyta > Magnoliopsida > Gentianales > Rubiaceae > Rubia > Rubia yunnanensis. Next base: position 109,657,956 of record CM075064.1, read on the forward strand.
AAGGCGTTCTCTACTCAATTGTTCCTATTACATATTAGGCTTTTGATTGTTTCAATTACCTATGAGGAAATGAATTAGTCTTGTATGCTGATCTGTTTATGTGTATATATTTAAGAAGATCGGAGACGTACTAAGATCACGAAGTGTAGAGCTGCATTCTGCTAAAGAGAGTAAAAGGAAACTTCTTACTGAAAAATGTTTTTGTAGCATGTTGTTAAGTTATTTTAGGTGCTAGTGTTAGGTCTTAAGTCATATTTTTGTAGCAAATGTAGGTTTTGTTGGGATTTTGTGAGTTGTGATTTGCTCGTGTAAATACAATTGATTATGTTATAGTTGTTTATGTTAAGTATTCAATCAATGAAGTAATTTTATTTATTTTAGTCATTTTTATAGAGGAACACAAAGTGGAGCACTGATTATTGAACAATTATTTTGAATTACAAATTTTGTGTAGTGCCTTTTAAAAAATAACTGCAACATGTAGCAATTATTATTTTTTAAATAGTTGCAATAGCGGCTATTTTTTTAAACAATTGCAATATGTATCAGCTATTTTTTTAAATAAATGCAATATGTAGCAGCTATTTCTTTTTAAATAGCTACAATATTTAGCAACTATTTTTTAAAAATAACTTTCACATTATGTGTAGAAGTTGTTAATACAACAGCTACTAGGTTAGATTTATATTGCACCGCCCACTTAGGAACATCTTTTGACAAATAAAAAAGTAGCTGCTACATGGGGAAAAAATATATGCTACACAAAACAGCGGTTAAATATACCGTTGCAAATAAAAATAGCTGCAACGTGTAGAAACTGTTACTCAATAGTTATTACGTTAAAATAATGTTTCACCGGACACTTAGACACCTATCTTGAAAAATCGAAAAATAATTGTTATGGGGCCAAAAAAATAGTTGCTAAATGGGAATTCTAGTAGTGCTTCCCTGAGTTAGACCTATCTTTGCTTGATAGTCCGCCGCTCGGTTGCATTCCCTGTATGCGTGATATATCTTGATTTTTGCCGAGGTTCCCTCCTGCCCAATTGCCTCAATTTTCGTAGCCAACTTCCAGTCTTGTTGGATAAGACCTTGAACACGCCCACTGAATACCCCAAATGGTTAGGTGTTGTGGTTCCATTTCCCATTGGGAGAGGTTCGAATCTCGGCAGGCACAGTGTGGAAGTATCCTCTTGCGGAGGTGCTCCTTGTGGCCACCGAGTACATTCAAGGACCACGTGTCGAAGCCTTGGGAGCAGTGATTTACCTCCTCGCTTATGGGCATGGTGTCGTTGCGGCCGGGGCCCTGAGGGCGTGGGTATCGCCTTTCGATAAGACCTTGAATCATCCGACTCCAACTTGACAGTCTGATTCCATGATGACATTTTCCATTCCATTTGCAAGATTCACCGATTCTAGCTTCTAGCTCCGCCTGTAAAGGACCTTCAGCTTTGATTTTCTGCTTCCGAGCTCCAGCAAAAAGACCTGTATGATTTCTGAGTATTAGACCTATTCCAGCAAAATTATTGCTTTAGGCATATGCATCATCACAATTTATTCTTACTCCCTTGTAATTCCTTCCCACTTAAATACTGATAGAATGTAAAACTCACAAATTATTGTAAATGTGTGTACTGATATATTTAGTGAGTACAAATGGTATACAAGACCTAAATACATATGGAACATGATATACACAAAATCAATCAGAAATGGTATTCCTTTCTTATCATGATTCTAATTGATTTACATCTCTATTACCCCCCTCAAGCGAAGCGCAGGACTGGTCGTAATGCAAAGCTTGGAACGTAGAAACTCAAACTGAGGATGGGGTAGACCCTTCGTAAAGATGTCAGCAAGCTGCAAGTCCGTAGAAATATGAGCAATCCTGAGCTTGCCAGAAGAGACAATCTCATGCACGAAATAATAGTCAATATCAATGTGCTTAGCTATCTTATGAGAAACGGGATTCTGAGCCAGGAAGAGAGCACTATTATTATCACACAGTAGGATGGGGGGTGACGTCACACGTAAGTCCCAAAGAAGATTCATCAACCAAGCGAACTCTGCAGCAGTATTTTCCAAAACACGGTACTCTAATTCTGAACTAGAACGAGAAACTGTAGGATGCTTTTTAGCACTCCAGCAAACCAGGTTACCACCAAGGAAAATGACATAACCATATGTAGACCTACGAGACTCTATACAACGAGCCCAATCAGATTTGTGTACCAGTCAACAAGCCCAACCCAAAACTGGTAAAGCAGAAGAGTTTGTGCGAAACTGAAGACCATAGTGGAGTGTACCACAAACATAGCGCAAAATCTGAGTGACAGCTTAGTAATGATCATCACTAGGAGCCTGCATATACCAACTGGACGTATTCACAGCATAGGACAAGTTGGGACGTGTGACCGATAGATACTGTAGCACGCCAACCAAAGAACGATAAAGTGTGGGGTTTTCGAACGACTTACCGAAAGAGCTGGAAAGTTGCAAAAATGCCGCAAATGGAATTGTAACAGGCGCAGAGTCTTTCATGCCAGCTCGCAGTAAAATGTCCCTAGCATATCCGGCTTGACCAAGGAATAAGCCTTTGGAAGTACAAACAACCTCCAATCCCAAAAATACTGTAGAGTGCCAAGATTGGTAAATCTTAAACTCCCGATTAACCCGATCAATAAACTTTCAAATAAGACAACCATTATTCCCGGTAAGAATAATGTCATCAACATAAACCAATAAATAGAGTAAAGAGGCACATTGTGAGAAAACAAATAACGAGGTATCTGAAGAACTACATACAAAACCCAGGCCAATAAAAAAGGAACTGAAACGGTGAAACCAAGCGCATGGAGCTTGCTTCAAACCATAAATGGTCTTGCGTGGACGACAAACATAATCAGAACACATAGGGTCTTTGTATCCGGTAGGCTGCTCCATGTAAACTAGAGACTCCAAAATGCCATTTAAAAAAACATTCTTCACATCAAGTTGTCGCAATGGCCAATTGCGATGAACAACAATGAATAAAACAGTACAAAAAGTAGAAGCATTCACCACTGGACTAAAAGTATGATCATAATCAAAATCATGCAATTGCGAAAAACCCTGTGCAACTAACCTCGCTTTGTGTCAGTCAAGGGAGCCATCAGATTTATACTTCAACCGGTAAACCCATTTTGAACCAACAATATTTGCATGGGAAGGACGAGGAACCAGCTCTAATGTTTGTTGAGTGCGCAAAGCATCCATCTCTGAGTCCATAGTAACAACCCATTCAGGATCCTTGACAGTTGAGCGATGACTCTGAGGCTCAGTCTTAGAAAATAAAGCACTCAGTAAACCAGAAATATCATATTCAGAAAATTCCCTGTACCACAGAGAGCCAGTGCACATGCGAGTAGTCATTGGATGTCAAGAAGAGGGACCCACAACCGGTGAAGGTACCGATCCAGATGATGGCATGGAGGTCGAGGTGGCAGGCATGGATCCCAAGGTAGTCAGCAGCATCCCAACAGGCGACGGTGATGACGGCACTGGAGAAGCATGGGTGGCCAGTGAATTTGGTGAAAACGTCGGCTGCTGTAGAGTATGTGCATGGTGTACACACACGGTCGGGGTGGCCGGCGCGTGAGTTGGCATCGATGGCTGTGCTGGCAGCGCTGGCTGGTGTCAGACACGTTGCTGGTCACCTTGTGGTAAACAATTGCAATTTTCTGAAGAACCCCGAGCTATTGGTATAGTTGGAAATTTTGACTTTTTCAAAATAATAGGTGGTTATGCTATAGAATATGGCCCAAACACTTGTGATGGAACCGACGAAGGCTCAATAAAAGCAGAAACATCCAATGATTTAGATCTGTAACAGTGCCACTACGGGTAGGAGTGTTCATGATTCGGTTCGGACCGATTAAATGGACCAGACCGGACCGGAATTGTATAAATGAAATTCCAGTCTGGTCTTCGGTCCATGTTTTTTTAGATTTCGGGTTCTGGTCCGGTTCAGTCCAAAATTAGATTTTTTCCGGTCCAGACTGGATGGACCGATATTTTACTTCTATATATATTTTTAAAAATGATAATGAATTAGTTTAACATACTAGTTTAGATTTATTTGTGACAACTAGTATTCTTCTATTATTTCGAGGTGAATTTTTCTAATAACTTCTATTTTACTATGTTTTAAAGGGAAAAAAATATTGATTTGGCATTTTTTATAGCAAAATGTAAAGTAATAATATAAAGTATAATGGAATCCAGTCCAAACAGTCCTGACCGTCTAAGACCGGGATTATTCCGGCCCGGTCCTAGTCTAAAATACCCACTAACCGGTCCAGTCTTCGGTCCAAGATTTTTGGTGATTCCGGTTCCGGTCCTAACCGGTTCCGATCTGGTCTTGGACCGATAAACACCCTTAAGTACGGGTAGCTGGAAAAAATAACTCATCAAACCAAGCATGGCGAGTGATGTACTCCTTTTTTTGTAAGAGGATAAAGACATCGATAATCCCTGTACTGAGAACTGTATCCCAAAAATATACAAAACATACTCTGAGGGGCCAGTTTATGCGCATCATATAGCCTCAAATAAGGAAACACTCGACAACCAAATGGATGAAAATTGGAGGTGTAGTGCTAGAAATAACAGATAGTGGAGACTGATCTGATAAAATCAGAGTAGGCAGTCTGTTGATGATGTAAACCGCCATAGAGAAAGCATCATACCAAAATGAATAATGAAGGACAGAATGAAAGAGCATCGACAAACTTGTCTCCGTAATATGACGATGCTTCCTCTCTGCATGACCATTTTTCTCAGGTGTGTTAGGACATGAAAGCTGATGATGAATTCCCTTAGATGCAAAATGAGTCCGCATGCAATGATTTACAAACTCGGTTCCACCATCACTCTGAAATACCTTGATGTTGGTAGAGAACTGGTTCTCAAAAAGAGCTTCAAATTGCATGTATGCCTCCTTAAAATTAGACTTTCATCGTAGAGGAAATACCAAGTAAATTGAGAGAAATCATCAATGAAAATGACATAATAAAAATACCCGGCGCGAGAGACAATGGGTGAGGGTCCCCAAAGGTCACAATGAACTAAATCAAGTATGTGTGGTGTGCGTTCTAAATTATCATTAAAAGAAAGATGCTTGCCTTTAGCCATCTCACAGGAAGAACACAAATAAGGCTTAGGCAACAAACTAGTGACTGACAAACTAACAGTCTTACTTAAAGCAGAAATTACATTAAAAGGAACATGTCCTAAATGACTATGCTAGAGCTCAAATGAGGCTTTGGCTTTATTTGCATTAACAAAAGACACTAAAGTAGCACCACCATAATGTAAAATGTAGAGACCTCCCTCATTGTGTCCTCGGCCCATGAGCTCCTTGGTAACCTTGTTCTGAATAGTGAAAACATTGTCATCAAAACAAACAATAGCATTTAGATCCCTGGTCAACTTGGCAATAGATAATAAATTCTTGGTGATGTGGGGAACAACCAAGATATCAGATAAGTAAGGGAATCAGAAATCTGGGAATTGCCAATATGGGAAATATGCAAAGAGGCACCATTGCCAAAATAAACACGACGATTGCCATTATAAGGAGCGATGCTATCCAGGTTGGATACAGAAGCAGTCATGTGATTGGTAGCACCATAATCCATGTACCAATCCGGAGTTGCATTATTTTCATAATAGTACTGTGGTTGAGCTGTGTCCGCAGTATTTGCAATTTCATCGGGACCAACATGAGAAAGCTTGTAGTATAATTTAGCAAGATGACCGGGACGATGACACCACTAGCAGACGTAGGTGCCACGACCATGGCCACCCATCGCGAATGAAGGACCACCGGCCAGCGATGGATTCTGGCCACCACCATGACCGCAACCTCTCCCCCTTCCTCATCTGTTACCGTGGCCTCCCCTGCCACGGTTAACCTGTCCGGATGCCTGTTGACTAGTAGAAAAGGCAGTAGGTGCAGGTCCAGAAGTTGATGAATGAGCTTTGAGATGAAACTCCAAAGCCTCAGTATCAGCAACAATAGAATATAAAGGTGGTAATGGATCTCTCAACATGACAGAATTGAAAAACTCGGTGAATTTTTTGTTTAAAGCACAGCAAAAAATAACATTAACATCCTTATCATTGAGAGGATGTTTGAGCACACGCAATTCATTAATAATGTCCGTAAAGCGAAAATAATAATCCTGAACAGAATGGTCATCTTGACGAACTTCGTACAGACGATCACAAAGAAAAAGGCGACGAGAACGAGAATTGTTATGTTACTTTGTAGCTAAAGCATCCCATACCTGAGCAGTAGTGATTATACAATCAACTACTGACATTGCAGCTGGTGACAGGGATGAGAAAAGAGCATCCTGGACCAGTTGATCCTACTGGATCCAAGCATCACGAGCCTTGTCCTCCTCAAAAGCCTTGTCATCGGTTTCTTTGAAAGTCAAGCTCACAGGGTAATCGGGGCACTTGGCAGATCCATCAACAAAACCAATCAAATCGACAGTATGAAGAACAAAAGTAACCTGAGTACGCCAATGAGCATAGTTGGAACCATCAAGCTTGAAGGTGATGCAGCTGATCAATGATGGAAGTGTAATTGACATCATCAGGAAAGCAGGAACATGTCCAAACATAAGAGAGAAATCAACTCGCACCAAACACACAGCAAGCTTGTGAATGGCAGTGGACGACTGATTTAACTTGTAAAGTTTAGATTTATCTAGTTGGCAATTTGTGGAAATTATGCAAATATGAAATTTTTGTGTTGAAATATCAAAGAAGGAATGATCGAGATTTATGGAAGTTTGCAAAGAAATCTGATAAAGAAATATTTTGTCCATGGAGTTTAAATTCAGAATATGTCAATTCCTATGGGATTAGATTTATGAAAATTGGAATTGATTTGATAAATATCTTTTGTGGAAGGATTTGGACGGAATATATTAATTCCTTTATTTAAGGGACTATATTTGATAATTCCAATCTCCAAGGAATTTGATTGAAATCCAAATATTATGTGGAGAAGGAATTATGTTTGCACATGACTTTATACGTATCATAACTTGAGATGGAATAAACTTCATGTGTGCAAAGACTTTTCATGTTGGAACATACGAAAAACTGAAGCGTAAAAGGTTTTTGCAGTTGGCTGAATATTGCATGGATATTTATTTATGGAAGAAAGGAGATTTCGCAATATGGTATTTTAGCCGTGTGGTAGAAGCATACTGTGTTTATGAAAAATTCCTATAGTTATGGAAAAGAATTTATGGGATATTTGAGATAAGGAAAATCCTTTTATTTATTAGATTTGGATATGCTTCAGAAGCAGATAAGGAATAGGAATATTATGGAGAATTCCGATCTGCTCATGGACTATATATAGAGGACATTACGGCTGCATTAAACTCACAGACTTAATAGAAAAAAATTTGCATGTAGATTTGATATCTTTCAAGAGAATTACGAGAGCCAGAATTCTATGTTCCAACATACGTAACCTATTGTTCAAAGTTCTTAATCGTATACCTTAATTCTTCAGAAGGAAGAGATCCAGTGCCAACGAGTTTCAAGGTCAGAGGGAGTCTAATCAAGGCGGATTGGTAGCAATGGGAGCTTGCAGGATTCACATTATAGTTAGATAAGATAAGTATAATTGTATGGTGTACTTTGTACTGTATCTTTCTGATTAGTGAATTCATTCTGAGCTGGGCCAGGCCCCACAGATGTAGGTGGATTTCACTGAACTTCGTAACCAAATCTTGTACCTTTATGCTTTACTTTATTGCATATTTGGTTAGATAGGTTATGTTGGAACACAGTAGTGATAATTGAATTAATTAGGTAAAACCAAATTTCAATTGGTATCAGAGCGAGGTCACTTATTTGTGCCTTGGTTGTTTCAAGGAAAGTGTGGTCTGGTTTTACCAATGGCGACCAGAGAATGAGCTTCTATATCTCGGTCACCACTGCTGGAAGGAACGAATTACAACTACTGGAAGGCTCGCATGCGAGTGTTCATAAATTCACTGGATGAATTGACTCGGCAATTTGTTGAAACTGATTGGAATCATCCGATTGAAGATGCCGAAACTAGCTCAAAGGAGAAAGAGTGAGAATCGAGTTCGAAGAAGCAGAAATTCAAAGAGAAGTCTACTTGGTCTCCAGATGAACTGAAGGCATCATTGGAAAATTCAAAGGCATTAAATTCTATTTTCATGGCGATGGATGAAGAACAGTTCAAACTCATCTCAACTTGTCATCAAGCAAAGAAAGCTTAGGATATCCTGCAAACTTTTCATGAAGGAACAAGTCATGTACGTGAATCCAAACTACAGATGTTAGGTACAAAGTTTGAGGAACTAAAGATGGAGGAGGATGACACTATTACTACATTCAATGGGAAACTTAGAGACAACTCCAATATGGCATATCAACTTGGGAAGTTTACAAGGAAGCAAAATTGGTGAAAAGGACTTTGAGATCTCTTCATAAAAGATTTTCTATGAAAGTAGCAGCAATTGAAGAAACAAGAGATGTAGCCACCATGACCTTAGATGAACTAATGGGATCACTACAAACCTATGAGATGACAATGTAACAGCCTGCAAAGAAAGTCCAAAAGGATTTGGCCTTCAAATCCTCTTCATCAAGGGCCATACATGAATCTGATAGTGATGATGGAATTGAAGAATTTGCTTTTATCACCAAGAATTTCTCAAGAATTCTGAAGAAGGTGGTAAGCAAGAAATCACAAGAAATATCTTGTGGAAATAAACCTTTTCCTCGAGATTTTGGTAATTGTGGAACTCGGATGGACCAAGGAAGTCAGCAATTCTCTAGAAACCAAAGTGGTGTAGGAAGGCATCCTGAAAGAATTCAATGGCGAGAATGTGAAGGATATGGTCAGATCCAGACTGAATGTGCAAATACTCATAAGAATCAGGGAAAATTATATGTTACCTCATGGAGTGAATAAGAAGAAGATGAGAAAGACGAAGATGAACTCATAAGCAATTATGTGGCATTAGGAGCAAAAGTCCTCAATAGATCAGATGGTGATGCATGTTCCAACATGTCAGAGAAGAACGTTGTTATATGTTCCAACACAGGTTCTGATAACTCTTCCAGTGATGATGAAGAACAAGTCGTGAGTGATGAGGAGATATACAAGTCGTGAGTGATGAGGAGATATACTCATCATACGAAAAAGTGAATGGCATGTGGCTGAAAGTTGTTGATACAAATACATCGTTGAAGGAAGAGAAAATTCTACTTGCCGCACAGGAGAAGGTCTTGCTGGATTTAATAGTTGTACACAGAGGAGATATTAAAGAACTAGAGTCAAGTCTAGTCTCAATAACTAAGAGAGCTGAGATGGCCAAAACAGCCATTAACAAGTTAAATACTGGTACAAAAAAACTTGAGGACATTTTGACCATGGGAAAAGACTTTGGAGATAGACAAGGAATCAGGTATGACAAATCGACACGAATCACCATCTCCCTCAAGACAAAGATACAAGAGATACAAGAAAAGTTTCAGACTCTCCAGAGGAAACCTCTCTTCTATAGCTACTGCATGTATCAAGGTCATACAGAGGAACCATGCTAGAAACTGCTCAACGATATCATGAAAGGACGACAACTCTCGGTATATTCCAACATAGACGATGAGCGAGTAAGGATGGTCAGAAAGGTATGGGTTACTAAACACACTAGTACTTGTCTTGTTGCTCATACGTCTCTCATAGCACATTCTAGAGACTCGTGGTACTTTGATAGTGGATGTTCTCGACACATGAATGAAAATCAGGAATTTCTGACAAACATCAAACCATATGATGGTGTTTTTGTGACTTTTGGCGATGGAAAGAAGAGTCGGGTTGTTGGAAAGGGTGAACTGCATATTGAAGGATTCCCAGTATTTACAAGTGTTTTGTTTGTTGAAAACCTAAAAGCAAATTTATTGAGCATCAGTCAATTTTGTGATGACAATATGACAGTAGAGTTTTAGAAAGACAAATGCATAGTGAAACATAGCGAAGATAAAGTCCTTTCAGGCAGTCGATCATCAGACAACTGTTATTTGGTAGAACAGGAAGTGAAGTATTTGAGCTCTAAACTGGATGAAGGAATCTTGTGGCACAGAAAGCTCGGGCATATCAACTACAAAACCTTGGTGAAAATTGCAAATGTGAAGGTTGTGCGAGGTATACCCACTCTTATAAGAAAAAATGGATTTGTTTGTGGACCATGCCAAGAAGGTAAACAAATTTGATCTCCCCGCTCTTCAGTTCAGTATATAACTACCTCAAGAAATCTTGAACTACTGCATATGAATTTAATGGGTCCAGTCAATACACCCAGTGTGAGTGGCAAGAAGTATATATTTGTATGTGTTGATGATTTCTCTGGATATACTTGGGTAGCTTTTCTAAAAGAAAAATCTGATACGGTGGACGTGTTTACAAGTTTGGTGATAAAACTATAGACAAAAGGGAAGTTCAGTAGGAAAGATTGTTAGAATTTGTAGTGATCATAGTAGAGAATTTGAAAACTCCCTGTTTAGTGACTTCTGTGATGAACTTGGGATTCAGCAAGAGTTCTCTGCTCCAATCACTCCTCAATAGAACGGAATTTTTGAAAGGAAGAACAAGACTGTTCAGGAGATGGCTCGAGTCATGCTAGCCAAGAAAGGAATCTACAAAAAGTGGTGCGTTGAAGCTATTAATACAGCTTGTTATACGATCAATCGTGTATATCTCCGTCCATTCACAAGCAAAACTTCATATGAGATCTGGAAGGGTAGGAATCCAAATGTATCTAATTTTCATGTATTTGGAAGCAAGTGCTACATTCTCAGAGATAGATAAAAATTGACGAAGTTCGACAATCGTAGTGATGGATTTTTCTTGGGTATTCCATGAACAGTCAAGCTTATCGTGTCTTTAATCTTTGGAAAAATGCACTAATGGAATCCATAATGTCATTGTGGATTATTCTATTGACCCACAAGTATTATTGATGAAGCAAATGTTGAGAGATTATAGAATTAAATAATGGCTTCTAACAGTGTTATGTGACAGCAAAAGTGCTAATGACATCTCAAAGAATCCAATACAAAATTCTCGGACAAAGCTCATTGATATATGCCTTCATTTTATTCGAAAACTGGTTGAGAGGAAAGAAGTGGTAGTTGACTATGTTCCAACATCGGAAACTTTTAAGCCTTCATTAAACTGGTTGGACTCTGCAACTTTTGATCTCCTCAGACAACACTTATGTGTTTTTTTGGATTTGAGGTATTTATTATTTTCTCAAGCTTTTTGTGATTTTTTTGTACATATATAAGAAAAATACAAAAAAAATTGAAAAGGAGAAAAAAAAATGGAGGCGTAGTTGGACAGGTTGGAAGTTGGTGTTGAAGACGTGGTGATTGATGAGATGCATAGATCAGAGAGATGGCTCTTCCTGGTATTCTAGTTTAGAATGATGAGGAGTTTGGAAGGCAGTGATGTTGGTCATGTTCCAACACAAAGTATGGAGACAGGTAGAGAAAATGTGGACATGGAAATAAATGAGCTTGGTGTCATTAGAGATTCAGATGCTCAAGCATCGGTAAATGTGGCTGGAGAAGATCATGATCTGGGTGGTGATCAAGTCTATGTTCCAACACCGGACATGGAGATAGGGGGGAGAAAGTACCGATGGAGTGAAGGAGCTGAGCATGTGATTTTCCAACATCGATATAGACTGGAGGTGATGATTCAGGAGCAATGAAAGGATCTGATGTTCCAACATCAGAGAAAGCGGGTGAAGTTGAGAGCTGCTATGTTCCAACATCGGTGACTGATGTTCCAACACTAGGTGAGCAGATTATTGAAGGCACTACTGATTAGACTGCAGAATCAGTGAAAGAAGAAGCACAGTCACCAAGAAGAAGATTAAATCAGAAGGAGGACATCGTTCAAGGGCAGCTCCCTCAATCAAGGATGTACTCAATTATGTATTCTTTGATGCGGAAAGCCATGAGAGATATTTTATTGTGTGTCAGAGGAGGATTTTAGCCGAAAGGACAACTAATTTGGCTCGATACAAGGAATATGGATTTACAGCCTACCTGGACTATTTGGGTCTCACGACTGCTGCCTCAATCTACAAGGAGTAAAATCGAGAGATTGTAGAAGAATTCTATGGGAGGAAACATTGATCCAAATTTTGAGTGGTACACAAAGTTTACATGAGAAGCAAGAAATTACTGAAGGATTTCAGTCTCAGTGGCCACTCAAGGGAATGCTACTGCATCTAGCTTGACTACTAGGTATTTCTGTCTATTCCAGGTTGTAAATTGTTGGATTCTCTCTTGAATTACTACAACTCTTACTCAAGAAATAGTCAGACAAGAGTACATTTGATTTAAGACAGGTTCATGATCTTCCCTGGAATTCTTAGGCTACAACTTCTGATGTTGATGAGAAGAAGGTCAAGTTTATGGCCATTAATGTGAAGTTGAGAGCTCTAGCCATTTAGATGGTAGCTTTGGAGGTAGAAAATGCCAGATTAGATGAGGCACAGATAGCTGCTCCTGAAAAGGTTTAAATGTTCTGTTATGGCTATGTTCCAACATAGGCTAGATATTTGCTTCAGGCAGAGCTGCATTTATTGGATATTTTGGTTTTATGTGTCTATTGCATATGGCATGTTTATTGTCCCAAGGGGGAGATGTTTTGAATTTCTTGGATGACTTTATTGGCTCCGTTGGGTTGATGTTCCAACATGATAATTATTCCTGGATGTTGAGGTAATCTGGAATTTAGGGGAAGATGTTATGTTTCTATGTTCCAACATCCATAGTGGTTTTCAAGGTTGATGTCTTTATTTTCATAAGCTCTTGTGATGAAACGCCAAAAGGTGATTGGTCCAAAAAATGCCAAAGGGAGAGATTGTAAAGTCTAGATTTATCTAGTTGGCAATTTGTGGAAATTATGCAAATATGGAATTGTTGTGTTTGAACATCAAAGAATGAATGATCGAGACTTATGGAAGTCTGCGAAGAAATCTTAGAAGGAAATATTTCATCCATGGATTTTAAATTCAGAATATGTCAATTCCCATGGGATTAGATTGGATTTATGAAAATTGGAATTGATTTGATAAATATCTTTTGTGGAAGGATTTGGATGGAATATATTTCTTTCTTTCTTTAAGGATATATATTTGATGATTCCAATCTCCAAGGGATTTGATTGTAATCTAAATATTATGTTGAGAAGGAATTATGTTTGCACATGACTTCATACGTATTAGAATTGAAGATGGAATAAACTTCATGTGTACAAAGACTTTTCATGTTGGAACATACGGAAAGCTGAAGCCTAAAATGTTTTTACTGTTGGCTGAATATTGCATGGATATTTATTTATGGAAGAAATGAGATTTTGCAATATGGTATTTTAGGCGTGTGGTAGAAGCATACAGGGCTTATGGAAAACCTATAATTATGGAAACGAATTTATGGGATATTTGAGATAAGGAAATTTTATTCATGAGATTTGGATATGCTTCAGAAGCAGATAAGGAATAGGAATATCATGGAGATAATTATGGAGAGTTCCGATATGCTCATGGACAATATATAGAGGACATTACGGCTGCATTAAACTTACAGACTTAATAGAAAAAAAATCTGCATACAGATTTGATATCTTTCAAGAGTATTGCGAGAGCTAGAATTTTATTTTCCAACATACGTAACATGTTGTTCAAAGTTCAGAATCGTATACCTTAATTCCTTTGGAGGAGGAGATCTAGCGTCGACGAGTTTTGAGGTCAGAGAGAGTCTGATCAAGGTGGATCGGTAGCAATGAGAGTTTGCAGGTTCACATTTTAGTTAGATAAGATAGGTATAATTGTATGATGTACTTTGTACTGTATCTTTCTGATTAGTGGATTCATTTTGAACTGGGCCAGGACCCGCAGATATAGGTGAATTTCACCGAACTGCGTAACTAAGTCTTGTGTCTTTATGCTTTACTTTATTGCATACTTTGTTAGATAGGTTATGTTGGAACACAGTAGTGATACTTGAATTAAGAAAAAAAAATGCTTTTATAACCGTACCTAATTGATATAAGTGCCAATATAACCTTTCAATATTCGAAAGTTCCAATATAGCATTATCTAGTTAGTGAAAGTGCCAATATAACCCTCTCCGGCAACTTTTACCCGGAATTTTATAAAAATACATGTTTACCCTTTTGAAAAAAATTAAATACAAAAAAAGGAAATGACATTATTACCCTTAGACCACCGCCGGATTAGGTAGTGTTATATCAGCACATGAAAACTGGTATGGTTAAATCAGCACATTCCTAAAATTTATAGGCTAGACAAGCGGAGCATGAGACTCTGTCACCGGTTGCACGTGGGGTGCATGAGGCGGCGGCGTCCTTGGCGACGCAACGTCTGGCTGGGCCGAAAGTGGAGTCTGGTGGTCTTGGTTAGGATCTGGTGATGGAACCATGTCCACCGAGGATAGGTCGGTGAGCGTCAGAGAGTTGGTATCTGTGGCGGCTGGCGTAGATGAGTTGGCAGCGATCGTCGGCAGGGGATCGATGATAGGCGGTGATGGAAGACCGATGGCACAAAAAATGACAGCATTTGGCGATGGGTGACCGACGGCAACCAGAGTTGTCCAGTAGCGGCTAGTGGAAATAGGTTGTGCGACTCCAGAAGCAGCAATAAAGAGGCCAGCGGGTGAGGTGGTGGCACCGCCGGAGTCTTCTGATGAGGTCAATGTTGGAGTTGCAGAATACAGGAACTAGTCTTCAAAAACATCTGCATCCCGACTTGTAAAGATTATGCAGGATTCCAGGTCAAAAAGGCGATAGCCTTTCTTTCTGGCAGGGTAACCAAGAAAAAAACAATGTCGAATTCTTGGTGCGAACTTGTCACGATATCTGGGAACATAAGTAGCAAAACACAAGTGTCCAAAAACCCTTAAGGATGAGTAATTTGGAGCTTTCCCATAAAGAAACTCAAAGGGAGTACAACCATTGAGATGCTTCTTCGGTGTCCGGTTAATCTGATAAGCAGCAGTAAAAACACTATCCCTAAAAATCAACTGGAAGGTTGGCTTAAAACTGTAAGGCACGCGCCACATTGAGTAAACGACATGCTTTCTTTCAACTTGACCATTCTGATGTGGTGTACCAACCATAGATGTCTAAAAAATGATCCCAGATGCAGCAAAAATGAGATCTCAAAGGCAAAAATTCAGTCTCGTTATCACTCCGAACATGCAGTGTGGTTCAGCTCCATTGGTTCTTCACCAAGGCACCAAATTTCAAAAATCTAGAAGCAACTTCTGACTTAGCCACTAATAAATAAACACAAACAACTCGGAAATAATCATCAACTATAGTTAGACAATCAAATGCACCACTAGAAGAAGGTGTTCTATAAGGACGCCAAACATCACAATGTATGAATTGAAATAGTGCAGTAGAATTTGTAGAACTCAGTGGAAAACTATGTCTAGTTTTTTTCTCTATAACATATAGAGTAAGGAACATAAGTCTTATTAATGCTAAAATCAATAGAAGAAACAGATTATAACACCGCAGAGGAAGGATGCCCCAGATGCTGATGCCATAAATCAGAAGAAAACACAAAAGCAACTGTCGGAAAAGACTGTGGGATAGGAGAATGATCACGAGTATCCAGCGGACGAAGCCAAAACACCCCCCTTCTGTTCACCCACACCAATCACTTTCCTCGTACTCATTTTCAGTAAAATTCAATAATTTTCAGTAAACAAAGCTAGAAATTTTAAGGCAGATAACAATCTAGAGCATGATAATTAGTTGCACCGCAAAGTAGGTATATATAGCACATGAGTAAGAGTGACAACACCTAGCAAATAGAACCATATTGGGTAGTAGATGACACAGATCCATCAGGCAGAATAACATTCACAGTGTCAATAGCAGTAGTAATATCAGTAAGAGAACCACCCTTATCACCGGTCATGTGATATGAGGCTCCCGAATCAAGTATCCAAGGAAAAGTAGACTTACCTGACCCATTGTCAGTAAGAGAATTAAACTGATTAAATAAATGCATGGTCATGCTCTATTGGTCATCAGATAGAGCAGGGCCAAAATCAGACCGAGTGTGACGCGGGCAGAGAAAGCCACCGCTGCTAGTCCAAGTGGCGACATGGCGGTGCCGGCGAATGGCGGCTGGAGTGGAAGAGCCATGGAATATCCTTTGTTCACGATGGCGGTGATCAGCCGAGAGGCTGGCACCGTTCTCCTAGCAGCGTTGGCTTTCTCCTTCAAGTCCTTGAACCATTCTGGTACACCAATAATCTGGAAACATGAATCTTTGTCGTGACCCTTGTGATGACAATGTGTACAAACAAGATTCTTGCGGTCAGATGCAGAAAGAACAACTGGCGAAGAACTTGTAGGTGGTGGGCATCATGCAGCATACGCCATGGATGATAGCTCGATGATTCTCCTCCTGGGCAACAAGGGCATACACTTTCATGGCAGGTGGCATCAGATCAATGCTCATGATATATGATCACAAGGTATGAAAGCATTTATCGAGACCAAAGATGAATTGATAGACCAAATCCCTCTCTCTCTCTCTTTCTCTCTCTCGGAAGACTCTCATAGAAATATTTCAATGGCACAGTGTATTGCTATCTTCACAGTCACAAACTATGGGAGGCTGCATGCAGTGGTAGTCTGCAAACAGTTCTTCAGTTTACCAAAGTAAATGTCGATGGGCTGACCGTTCTGCCTGCAACTCTGAATAGCCTCTTGAATTTGCAAAATTTTCATACCATCACCAAGAATAAATCGTGCCTTCAGGTCATTCCACAGTTCCTTAATTGTGGCAAACGAGCTTGTAGAAAATCTCAACATCGGATCCAGTGTTTGCAAGATCCAGCAGACAAGAGTAGCATTAACCGGGGGGGAGGGGGGGGGGGGGTAGATTGATGCGTGGCTTGACGGGGGTAGCGGTGGCTCGGGAAGGCAACATAATATTTTTTTAGGATTTTAGCATTTTAGATTCTGATACCGTAAAGAAAATAAGGGTAATACTGTGTGTTTGTATTTATAATCTCATAGTACATTATATAGTGGTACAGAATACCTATAGAAGCTAAAAAAGTAATAGAATATAATTATAATTACGAGTAATATTTTAATTCCGTAATACCTTTTCTTTTTTCCGTCCTCATCTATGCCCTAGAAAAAATCAGCAAAGAGTGCTTCCATTTTCGAGCCTAGTAATTTAGTTGGAGAGATGGATGCCCATGTATGTTGTGGAATCATCAAGAGAACATGTTTAATTAGGACTAGTTTTCCTGCTGGTGAAAGACATTTGTTTTCCAACTTCCTAGCCTCCTATTGATTTTGTCCAAAATATGGTTAAAATGTGAGTTGATTTTAATTCCTTTATATAAAAACACAATAAATTAATGAAATGGGAGTACTGCCTATGCCATTTCAGTTTTGTTTTTTATTTCATGAATCTTCCTTCTTTCCATATATTTTCCATTTATGAATCTGACTTTCATTTGAAAGAGCTTTTTGAGAAGTTTATATTCTGACATGTGGCTCTCTGGAATCTTATACGAAAATGCTTAGAGTTTTTAGGAATTTTTTGGTAGCTTTTATAAATATGACAGTATCATCCATAATGGAAAGATGTGTTAAGACTCATCATTCCTTATGGTACCCTAAGTCTGTCTATTCTCCCTAGTTCAAACTATTCCTTTAATCTCCTAGTCAGAAATTTGGTTAACAGATTAAATAGAAAGGATGATAATGGATCGCCTTCTTTCAATCCACTCGTGGATTTTAAAAACCCATTTGGTGATCCATTAACCAAAACTGAGAACCACGAACTATTGAGGTTTCCCAACAATATGTCCATGAAACCCCAGTCTGAGTAGAATTGTGTTCAATATTGACCATGACACCCTATCCAAAACTTTCATCATATCTTGTTTTTATGATTAGATTCAAGCTTTCATTCTTTGTTCCCGTTAACCTGATTGCTTCGTTCATTAGGAGGATATCATTCATTATGTCCCTATCTGACAAAAACGTCGACTGCTCAGGTGATATAATCCTTGACACGAGAGGTTTTAGCCTTTATGTGAGTATTTTTGTCATGATTTTGTCAAAAAATTGCTTAGGCTAATCGACCTAAAGTCTGCAAAGGAGGCTGGAACGTTTTTCTTTGGAATAAGAGCTACTCCCTCCGCCCCACTTTAGTTTGCTTAATTGCTTTTTGGGAGTCAAACTTTGTAAACTTAGACTATAAATATAAATGATCCGTGTATAATAAAATTATCACGTGAGATATTTTTAGATTAGTATTAACATCTATTTTATAAATATCAATTTTTGATGTGGCATTATTATAAGTAACTAGAGATATTTATGGTCAAACATGTTCATTGAAGACCGTAAAAAAATAAATAAGCAAAGTGAAGTGGGACACATGGAGTATAAGAGTACTTCCTATAGCCTTTGGGATTTTAACTCCATAGTAGAATTCACAGACAAATTGAAGTAGATCCTTGTTTATTGTGTCCCATGAATTCTTATAAAATAGTCCCGAAAAATCGACCGGTCCTGAAGCACTGGCCGTCCCCTGCTACATATGAGTTTCCATCATATAGTAGTTTGGTGAAGAAATCTACGGCTTCCTCTCCTATGAGTTTTGGATCCTCTAACCATCTATTATGTTCATTTTTAAGTTTAAGAATTTGTAACCTAGCTCTCTTCCACTTAACACAGTTAAGGAAATAACTAGTGTCTCCATATCTTTGCCAATTTGCCTTGACTTTTGTTTCCAGAACATTTGTTGTTCTATAAGCCTCTTTGTTAACTTAGCTTTAGCCTGATTTTGTTCAGATCTATGGGCTAGATTATGTGTCTGATCATACCTAATTTCTAGGTTCCTTTTTTTTTGAGGTATAATTTCTAGGTTCCTTAATGTGATTTCAACATTTTTTATGTTGTTATCTATGTTTCCAAACTTACTTAAGTCTATTTTTAATGTCGTTTTTAGCCTTTTTAAAAAGGCGAAACCCTATCCCTCAAGGCCCCGTCCATCCGATACCACAAGCATCGACGAGGAGGAAACTCCCACACTGCGGCTGCCAAGAATCGAACCCCTGACCAACGGGGATTGAGACCAAACACACAACTACTTGACCGATCGTGTGGGTGTTTTTTTTTGTTAGACAAGTGCAAATATAACCCTATCTACTTGATTAAGTGCCAATATAACCATGTGATAATTTTTAGTGCAAATATAACCCTAACTAGTTAATGAAAGTGCCAATATAACCCTCAAACCCCATTTTCGGTATTGACCTCAATTTTTCAGCGTTGACTCTATGTAAATTGACCAAAATACCCTTTGGGCTAACTCTGAAATTGGGTGGACAATTTTACCCTCATAGTTAGCCGGAACGCCATAGTTCGTTGAAATTAGGTAGGATTATATCAACACATTAGGCAATCTTGTTGGGTTATATCAACACATTAGGCAATCTTGTTGGGTTATATCAGCACATTCCTAATGTTTGTAGGGTTATATCATTACATTTCTAATGTTTGTTGGGTTATATCAGCACATCCTTAAAACTTATAGGGTTATATTGACACTTTCACTAACTATATCGGGTTATATGGGCACTTTCAAATATTGAAATGTTATATTGGCACTTATGTCAATTAGGTAGGATTATAAAAGTAAAATTTTTTTTTACACCAGTTAGATTCTGCCACGTGTCCCTCCTAAATTAGCTAAAATTAGATAAAAATCATTAACCTAATTTTAGCTAATTTAGGAGAGACACATGGCAGAATCCTATTGGTGTAACACACAGTGATACACAAAAGTGTAACAGAAGATCTTGAGCCTTTTTAAGTTTGATGCTCAGCGACCATATACAAGAGAAGGTGTGAAAATTAATCTCTGAACTTTTTCTCTCCCGACGACAATAAACACTGTATAACGTTTTTCTTCGCCGGAACTACGCCGACCATGGCCTAACTCTTCAAATTGTTCTTTCGCCAACACTCTAAAACAAAAAGCAACCGCCACACAGTGGCGGAACCAGGAAAAAATGTGAGGGTAGGCTGAAATTGCACCGTGGCGGATTGGCGGTGGCGGGTGGTGGACGACCGGCGGCGCCGCGGCGGTGTGACAGAGGAGCCGAGAGCGAGAGGGAGTCAGGGGACGGACGGGAGAGGCTGAAGATGAAGAAGAGAGCCAGGGGCGGGAGAGGCTTCTTCCTCAGTTCCTCCGGCGAACGGGCGGCGCGCCTACGCCGCCGTAGGCGGAGACCCTCGATCCGTCGGCCGGGAACAGTAACTTCCGCCTGGCCGACGGATCTCGGGGCAGGCGCGCGCCTGCCCCCGCCTTCAAGTAGTTCCGCCAATGCCGCCACAGATTCAATCAATCTCCATCCACACTTCAACTACAAGGGCGAGGTGGCGGTTCTCTATCCTGGAGATGAAATCGATCGAATCGCAGCTCCGTACGCCAAAGCTCTCATAGGCAAGTTTGGCAGGGGACGGCCCACCATGGATTTCATCAGGAAGCAATTCTGCACCATTGGATTCAAAGGAGAAGCACAAATTGCAGCTATGGACGGACGCCATGTTCGTATCACTTTCGATCTGGAAGAAGAATACCATAGGTACTGGCTGAAGAGGACATGGTCGCTAAGGGGGAATATAATGCGAATCATTAATTGGACGAAGCATTTTGACTACGACGCTGAATCATCCCTAGCTCCAGTGTGAATCACAGTCGAGTTTCCTCCGTACACTTCTTTCACCCTGAAGTACTTCCTCGCATTGGTTTAGCTCTTGGTGAGTTGTTGTTTACTGATACACCTTCCAAGAATTTAACTAGACCTTCCACTATTAGGCTTTGTGTGGAAATGGATGTGTGCAAACCTAGGCATTCTAAAATTAGACTTGGCTCAATCGGTAATGTTAGAGTTAGTCCCACATTGGTGGTTGACGTTCATATAACTCAGTATATAAGATCATGGGTCACCTCCACATAGTACCAATTGATTTTATGATAGAAGCCCATGATTCTAATAAATCATAATAACACTGTGTATGAAGATTTCCCATCATACTGTAAGAAGTGTAATAAACTAGGCCATTCTGAGGATAGTGGTAAAATGGATGAAGAATCAAGCCAAAAAAGAAGTGAAAATCAACAAAAAAGAAATAGGGCTAATAACCTTGGCAAGGCTTCTTCACGTAATGAAAATAAGGCGTATAATACTCAGTGGAAACCTGTGAGCAATGAAAATGCTAAGCCTAAAGAATCTGATGCAATGGTTAATGTAGCTCATATGAATGATAATAAATCAGTACATGGAAACATGGAAGAAAGCACTCATCATGAGGCACTGATGCAGAGTAATGCCCCTGATGCGCTGATGCAGAGTAATGCCCCTGATGCGCTGATGCAGAGTAATGCCCCTAATGCACTGATGCAAAATGAAAATAATGGCAAGAAATCATCTGATCTAATAATTATATCACAGCTCAGGAAGGAAGCTCATCAAAACCGACGAGTGAAGCTAATACAGATCTTAATAAGGAGGATATAGTGCCAGAAACAATTTCCTCCCCTGCTTCCCCTACCCATGTCTCTAACAGGTTCCAAGTATTACAAGAAGAAGAAGAAGAAGATTCACTGATGTATGAGCTGGAGAACGAAGAACAGACTAACCACCTCAACTGCTTACAGCAGCAGCACCAACTTCAGAATCAGGAGGAAGGGTCAATGATTGAGGAAATACCAGAGGAAGCAAAGGGCTACCAGACAGCTCCTTCATCCCCACAAAGAAAGCTCATTGCAGCAGCGTTCAATGATGACACCCTCTGCACAAAACTAGACACACCAAACTCTCTAAATTTGAACCTTTCTCATTTAAACTGGAATAACAAAAGATCAACACCTAATGATCGAACTCCTCTGCTGCATGCTGATTTAACCCAATTCCACGAAGAGATCAGCACACCAAAAAACTTTCTTGATGATGCAGAAGCTCTCTGATCAGGACGAGGATCAGGTTGACAACACGTGGACCAAAAATCGTAAGAGGAGCACTAGGTTAGCACTAAAACAAACTGTTAAATGTGTGTAATGTGCATATAAATGTTGTGTTCTGGAATGTGAGAGGCTTAGGCACTTCTGAAAAAACGGCTCAAAAGGTTAGTAGCTAAACACAAGATTGATCTGTTGGCTATAATTGAACCCAAAGCTCAGATTCAGGCAAGAAAGATGTATCAAAAGAAATTTTGTTTTCGGAACTGTCCGGACACTAGCCATAGTAAAATCTGGATCTTTTACTCACATATGGTTACAGTCACATTAATTTCTGAACACTAGGGATTTATTAACCTGAAACTAGTAGATAAATTAACCGATATGGTCTTCAAGGTGAATGTCATCTACTCCCTTCAATCTAATGCTGACAGGATTAAGATGTATAACGAGGTTTAGGGACTCATAGATACTGATTATACAATTCTTGGTTGAGATTTCAATGCTATAAGGAATTTAGAAGAGTACTCAGGCTTTAGCAATCCTGAGATGAACACCATTAGAGGCTTTAATGCCTTCATAACCACTAATAACCTTAATGAAATTAACACAGTGGGGAACCCTTTCACATGGAGTAATCAGAGAAGCAATAAACCCACATCTAAGAGGTTAGACAGGTTCTTAGCTAACCAATCCTTTAAAGATTTCTTTAATAACTCATCGGTCCAGGTTCCAAATTGAACATCTTCGGACCATGCCCCCTTATTTCTAGAGATTAAGAATGACCAAACTACGTTCCCCAGACCTTTTCATTTTCAGGAGATGTGGTTCCTTAGGAAAGATTTCATAGAAATGGTGAGAGATAACTGGATAGCCCCTGTAGAAGCCTAGGGAAAACTAAAAATTGCCTTAAAACTCCAAATACTGAAATCTGAAATTAAAATCTGGAATAAAAAAGTTTTTGGCAATGTAAAAGATAACATAAAAAATGCTGAACTACAAGTCTCCTCCCTTGAGGAAAAATATGATAAGTATCACCTCTTATATGATAAGATTAAGTTGAATAAGGCTAGAGCTCTTTTAAACCAGGTACATGTTAGAAGAAAATACATTTCTCGAACAGAATTCAAGAGAAAAATGGTTAAAAGATGGTGAATCTAATCCCGAATACTTCCAAAAAGCAATTGTAGAAAATAAATCTAGGCTTCCAATTTTAAAAATAAAAGACACTAATAATGCTTGGATTCAGGGACAAAAGCAAATTGGGGATGAGGTTTTTATCTTTTTTAGAAACCTTCTCTCGGATGAAAACTCTGATAGAACAGGCTCCAATCTGTCTTTCCTCTTAAAGGAGGTTAACCCAGTAATTAAGCAGGAGCATTATCTAGAGCTGTTGAAACCAATTTCAATGGAAGAGCTTAAACACTCAGTATTTAATTTGAACCCCACAACATATCCGGGTCCAGATGGATACATAGGTCTTTTTTACAGGAAATACTGGGATATAATAGATATAGATGTACATGCAGTTGTACTATAATTCCAGCCAGGGATCCCTATTCTAAGAGCCATAGGTAGCTCCTTCATAGCCTTAATTCCTAAGACTAAAACTCGAGCCTCTTTTTCAGAGTTTAGGCCGATAAGTTTGTCAAATTTCTCAAATAAGCTTATGGCTAAGATCATAGTTAAAAGACTTAAACCATTGATGTCTGATAATTTAAGAGGAACAATCAGCCTTCTTGGCTGGCAGGGACATATCTGATAACATATTGTTGATGAAAAAGGCAGTCCGATTATTGGATAGGAAGAATGAATCTTTAAATTTAATCTTAAAAATGGACATGATGAAGGCTTTTGATAGAGTATCATGGGCAACTCTAAATTCTCTGTTGCTAAAACTCGGATTCCATGGAAACTTTGTCAAAATAATCACGAATAATCTTAATGATGTGTGGTTTTCGGTGCTCATTAATGGTGTCCCTCAAGGATTTTTCAAACCTTCTAGAGGGATTAAACAGGGAGACCCCTTATCCCCATTTCTCTTTAACATAATAACTGAAATGCTAACCCTTAATCTTAAAAAACAATTTCAATTAGGGAACTTAAAACACTTTAAAACACCAGTAGGCACTAACCCCATCACCCAATTATCTTTTGCGGATGATACTGCTCTTTTATCACAGGGACCTCAAAAACCCTAAAAAAGTTAATGAAATTCCTGGACATTTTTCAAAAGGCCACTGGCCAGTGATTGAACTTCATAAAAAGTTCTTACTTCTGAGGGAAGTTGAGTAGAATTAAAAAGGAAGAAATTCATCGCATAATGGGCATGACTCAGAGAACAATTCCAATGTCTTATCAGGGGGTTACCATCTTCAAGGGAAGGAAACTTAATAGTAATTTCTCACACATAGTTGATAGGATATCAGGAAAGCTTGAAAATTGGAAGAATAATTGGCTATCACAGGGAGGGAAACTGATCCTTGTCAAACACGTGCTTTCAATTATTCTCCAACATACTAGGGCTGTTACAGCTCCCATTGCACACAAACTTAAGAGATTGGAAAGTGTTATGAGCAAGGGCGGATCTAGGGGGGCGAGGGGGTGCTGGCGCCCCCCCTAAGATTTAGTAGCACAGAAATTAGGTCTAGCCTCCACCGGAAAAATGGTTTCCGCCCAGTGGTGGAACCAGCCTAGTATTTTAGGGGGGGCTTACTTATACTGACAAAAAATTTTTTCGGACGCTATATTATATTGGTAATTTTTTTCTGGGTGCTGAATTACACTGGATTTTTTTTTCTGAACACAAGTCGACATATTCAAACAAAATCCGCTTCAATAATAAAGTGTTTGTAAAATAATCCAATTTCTACAAATACAATAAATCACACTTACAATTATTCGATCTTGTTAATTAATATGTTAAAAATAACTTAAATAAGATTATAAAAATAAAATTAGTGAGCAAATCACATGTATAATCAGTTTATACCTAAATGAAATCAGTTTATACCTAAATGAAATCAATTTATGTCTAAAATTAATTAAATAATTTAATAACTTGGTAAAATTACAACTGAAAATATATAGCTTTATTGTGATTTTCTTAATTTTTTTAAAAATAACCATATTCATCAGCATTAATTTAAAAATGAGATAAAGAATCTCTTATGATCTTCTCATCTTAATTAATTATAGTAACAAAATCATATTTAATGCAAAATACCAAATATCACAAATGACAAACAATTATACTACCGAATATAAAGTTACAGTAAACTATTGTTAGCAATACTATTTTGACTTCCATAAAAGCAGTGGGCTTCAAAGGCTTGGTTAAGAAACTTGACAGCGAGCCCATGGCTTCGTTTGAACGGCCCAATTGGTTTTTAACCCATATTTTGCCTTCAGACTTTTAATCAAAACGATGTCGTTTTGATGTCTGAAGGGAAAGAAAAAAAAAGCAGGCCAGTCATCTTCTTCGGCAAGAAGACGAACAGGGGGTAGAGCTGGCCATCCAAGGGGGGGGGGGCGGAAACCATTTTCCCGGTGGAGGCTAGACCTAATTTCCGCGCTACTAAATCTTAGGAGGGGGGCGCCAGCACCCCTCGCCCCCTAGATCCGCCCATGTTTCTGCCCCCCTTGGATGTCCAGCTCTGCCCCCTGTTCGTCTTCTCACCGAAGAAGACGACTGGCCTGCTTTTTTTTTTCTTTCCCTTCATACA
The DNA here is from genome assembly GCA_037428765.1 of Rubia yunnanensis. Classification (NCBI taxonomy): domain Eukaryota; kingdom Viridiplantae; phylum Streptophyta; class Magnoliopsida; order Gentianales; family Rubiaceae; genus Rubia; species Rubia yunnanensis. The sequence goes on from CM075064.1 coordinate 109,683,838, forward strand.
TCAAAACGACGTCGTTTTGATTAAAAGTCTGAAGGCAAAATATGGGTTAAAAACCAATTGGGCCGTTCAAACAAATCCATGGCCCCGATGTCAAGTTTCTTAACCAAGTTTTTTAAGCCCACTGCTTTTATGGAAGTCAAAATAGTACTGCTAACAATAGTTTACTGTAACTTTATATTCGGTAGTATAATTGTTTGTCATTTGTGATATTTGGTATTTTGCATTAAGAGTGGGTCTCCTGATAGGCGGCCTGTCCATAAGCTTATGGACATGCCACTTATTTCTTACCTTATACACTGCATTTCTTAAATCACATACAAAATTTTAAAATTTTGAAAATATTTTTTTATATCATATATTTTTAAATTTTCACCTTCAAATACATATTATTACTTGTTTTAACTTATAAAATGCAATTTTAAATTTTATAAAAAATTACAACATTTAAGTCAAATGCCCCTGAGGACTGTCCATGAGCTTATGGAAAGGCCGCCTTTCCTGAGACTTTCCCTTGCATTAAATATGATTTTGTTACTATAATTAATTAAGATGAGAGGATCATAAGAGATTCTTTATCTCATTTTTAAATTAATGCTGATGAATATGGTAATTTTTTAAAAAATTAAGAAAATCACAATAAAGCTATATATTTTCAGTTGTAATTTTACCAAGTTATTAAATTATTTAATTAATTTTAGACATAAATTGATTTCATTTTGGTATAAACTGATTTCATTTAGGTATAAACTGATTATACATGTGATTTGCTCACAAATTTTATTTTTATAATCTTATTTAAGTTATTTTTAACATATTAATTAACAAGATCGAATAATTGTAAGTGTGATTTATCGTATTTGTAGAAATTGGATTATTTTATAAACACTTTATTATTGAAGCGGATTTTGTTTGAATATGTCGACTTGTGTTCAGAAAAAAAATTCAGTGTAATTCAGCACCCAGAAAAAAATTTCCAATATAATATAGCGTCCGAATTTTTTTTTTGTCAGTATAAGTAAGCCCCCCCTAAAATACTAGGCTGGTTCCGCCACTGATTATGAGTAATTTCTTCTGAGGAGAAGGGGAAGAAGGGAACAAAAGACACTAGATATTATGGTAAAGATTGTTTTTTCCTACACAAGAAAATGAGATTGGGATTAGAGACTTGGAAACCATAGTTAACTCTTTATCCACAAAAATCCAGTGGAAAATGCAGTTGGGAAATCCCCCTTGGGCAAAATTTATGTGGTCTCTACCACAAAGCAATGGAATTCTGACTCATGGAATAGATATAGAAATGTTGATAGTTTTCTAAGCTTAATTCGCAGGTAATAATCAGAAATGGAGATGCTAACATATGGACAACAAACTGGCTTGGAGAAGGTTCCCTTTTGAGACTCTGGCCAACTCACGTAGAGATCCCATATCCTTTTATGCAGGAAAAAGATCTACGGGTTAGTAAAAGCTATTTTATTCCTTTGTTATCCGATCATATCAGTCCGAATCTAATGGAAAAATGAATAATGAAATATTTTTAAATGAGGATAAAGGTTATCTTGTATGGAAACCTGAAGAAACTGGACTCTTTTTAGTAAAATTTGCTTATATGTCATTAAGGGAAAAGAAACCTACCATAACTATATTATCTATGATATGAAATTCAATAATTCCAAACAAAATCTCAATTTTTCTTTGGAAATTATTGAATAATGCCATTCCAATAGACAATATTCTTGTGCGTATGGGTTTTAGTCTAGCTTCCAAGTGTCCTAAGTTAAAAAATGTGGACTCGATCAATCACTTTTTCAACACATGTTCGAAAATGGATAAAACTTGGAGGAAATTCCTCGATTAGATGAACATTGAGCATAGATCATTCCATTTCATCTCTGATAGGCTAGAGTTTTACATGAATAAGTCCAGCCCCTCTACATTGAGACTTTCCATATTTAGGACTTACCAATGAGAGCTTGAGTGTTCGAGGTATCCAGTGCTCGAGGTATCCAGTGCTCGAGGGCTCCATAGCTCGATGGTTCGAAGGCTCGAGTGCTTGAGTGCTCGAGGGCTCCGAGGGCGGTAGGGCTCGAGAACTTGAGTGCTCGAGGGATCCAGGGCTCGAGGCCCCTAGGCTCGAGGGCTCGAGAGCTTGAGTGCTCGAGGGATCCAGGGCTCGAGGCCTCATAGGCTCGAGGGCTCGAGAGCTTGAGTGTTCGAGGGATCCAGGGCTTGAGGCCTCCTAGGCTCGAGGGCTCGAAGCTTGAGTGTTCGAGGTATCCAGTGCTCGAGGGCTCCAAGGCTCGAGGGCTCCAAGGCTTGAGTGCTCGAGGACTCCAGGGCTCGAGGGCTCCAGGCTCGAGTGCTCGGTAGCCATCGCAAAAGAGCAGAACCACAGCCCTTGAAACCGGTTAGATGCCAAAATACTAGCTTGGAAGCCTTTCAATGAACAAGGTCAACTTGAAACGATTCCAAAGATCAGTAGCCAAAACTGGACTTATGCTTCCATAGGTAGAAATTGGGAATCCGCCATGTGAAAGTGCAAATGGGACTGTCATAACCCCCATCTTATTTCTTGTCAACAATTCAGTTCAATGTCCATGCTATATCCCTGCAAAAGAAATAAAAAACTCCAGCAGTATCTATCCTCTAGTAGCATGCTTATATGTTCGGATGTAAGGGAAATTATTATTGTCCAGGTGAATAAGGCCTTTGATGATTGGTGGGATGTTAGAGATGCTAATGCTTGGTTGTTAGAGATATTAGCTGGATTTGTGAATCCTCTCTTCTCTCTCATCCTCTCATCCTTTCTGAATGTTGCTTTCTATTGTAGCGACCAGAAACTGTCACATTACCGCTGCTAACGGCTCTCTCTCGCCTGCCGAGAGAGTTGCTCCGTTTATCAGAATCCATGGCGGATAAAACAACAACCTCTAATACCAAATCATTCATCGCAGCTCTTCAATCAAAAGCTCCTCCACTCCTATCAGCCCTACCAAACAATCCAGAGATCACCCCAAAATTCGAACACCTCGGTAAACCCGCATGTCTATACTCTGACGATGATATATCCACACTTTCGGCTCACTATAGGAACGCCCTTGTAGGTAAATTCACCAAGGGAAGATTAACTATGGACCAGCTGGAAGGTGCCTTCAAGACAGTAGGTTTCTCTGGGAAATACCAATTGGGGTCGCTTGACTACAAGCATATACTGATCCGCTTCGAACTCCCAAATGACTACCAACGCTGCTGGATCAAAGGAATGTGGAGCTTCAATGGAGTTCACATGAAGATACTCAAATGATCGCCAGACTTCTCCACACAAAAGGAATTGCCGATTGTCCCAATATGGTGCACAATCAGGGAAGTTCCTCTTTACTATTACAATATTTCATCTATAGAGGCTATTGGAAATAGTATAGGCAATTTCATTAAAAAAGATTTAGCTACTGAGATGTTAACTAGGCCATTAGCCATCAAGCTCTGTGTGGAGACAGACCTCCAGAAACCCCTAAATCAGTTCATTAGGTTAGGTTCTGTCTCTAACAATAGGAAATATACCATTGAGTATGAGAACATACCTTTGTATTGTGAAAACTGTGCTAAATTGGGACACTCACTGAACCAGTGCAGAGCTCTAGGCCAAAATAATACAGCTCCACAATGGCAACCCACAGGGAATAGATTTGATAAGATACCTAACATGGCCAATGAACTACAACCTACAAACAACTACCAATTCAAAGATCAGATAGTGCATAAAAAAGACACTACAAACCCTACACTGCAACCATCCTCTTACAAACCCAAGTCCTTGGAAATTAGCCCTGCTAGAAACATAACACAACAAGAAATTAGTCCTGTAGGGAATATAACACCTTCACCCCATCCCTCTCCAGTCCTTGACCTCACAGACTCTCCCCATGCTATTCCAGAATCACCTACCACAGAATTGATTAATACAACAGCACAACCAAGCCAAAAAAAGACTCCAAAAATTTATGCTAAAGATGATATACAGATAGGGTCCCAAAAGCTTAATTTTCACAAATTCTCTCACACTAATCCCCCACTTTCTCAACAAAGAAAGGTGGCAAATAGATTTTCTGTTCTGCAGGTCACAGAGGAACCCCCAGAAGCAGAGGAAGAACTGGAACACCCTCCACACCGAACATTGCTAGAAGAGATGGAGGAAGAGGAACCTCTCCTGGATGACACAATTCCAAAGCCTGTGCCGATATTTGTTCAATCTCAATCAACAGGTAATGTGAACTCTACAGGTAAGTCTAAATCTAGAAAAAACACTTACCTGAATTAGTTAAACAAGATGATGCTGAGATCAAATACTAAAAGCCATAAATCAGGTGAACAATGACATACACCACTACCATTAATTTTCTAGTCTGGAACCTTAGGGGTTTAGAGACTTCAATGCTTAGGTTGAAACACCTCATTAAACAAAAAAAGATTGAGCTACTGTGTGTAATAGAGCCTATGCATGATAATATTAAATGTCACTCCTATATGGAGAAACTCAGATACTCTCATTTCCTGCCCCTTGAAAATGGAAAAATATGGCTTTTTTGGAATGCTTTTTTAAATGTTGCCTTACTTTCATAGCATGAGAAATTCTTACATGTAAAAGTTACCATGTAACAACAAAAATTGAAATTGATGTTGTTTTTGTTTATGGCCTTAGGAATAGGGAAGGAAGGAAGGTTCTATAGCATGATCTGAGTCACCTTCCTATTTCTGAAACTATCTTTATAGGGGACTTTAACACAATTTCTTCACTTACAGAATATAGAGGACCTTCCACCCCTCAATCTAGGCAGTATAAGAGATTTCAATAGCTGGATAACCTCTAAGGGAATCCAGGAAATCAACACTGTAGGGAATCTATACACATGGACTAATTCTAGGCTGAGAAATACCACTTTCAAAAGATTAGATAGAGGTCTGAGTACTATGCAATGGAATGCCAAATTCCCAGCCTCTTCCATTCAAATACTAAATAGACAATCCTCAGACCACTCCCCCCTTCTTCTACAAATCTCATCCACAGTTCCCTCCCACCCTAAACCCTTTAGATTCCTAAATACATGGTTCAACAGACCAGAATTTACAGAATTGGTTAAAAATAATTGGGCCAACCCGATCCCTCATCAAGGAATGCTCAGACTCTATCTTAAACTAATTACACTTAAGAAGGTAATTAAAATCTGGAACAAGGAATCCTTTGGAAACATTGATTTTAATGTACTAATTGCTGAAGAAAATCTAAGACTGCAGGAGATAAACTATGATTTCACCCATTCAGAAACAGATCTAATTAAGCTAAATAAGAAAAAGGCACTGCTAATAAGAGCTTTAAAAGAAAAAGAAAAATACTGGAAGCAGAAATCAAGAATTAACTGGACCAAACTTGGAGATAATAACACTCAATTTTTCCATAAATCAGCTCAGGAAAAAAACTGCAAGCTACACATTTCAAAAATTAAAAATAGACAAGGACTTTGGTTAGATAATCATACTGACATACAGTAAGAGGCTATATCTTTTTATTCTGATATGCTCTCTGAGCCAAACCAGCCCAACCCTTCCACATATTACTCCCACTTTCTCAGCCAAATCCCAACAGTAATATCTCCCCAGGACAACCAGTCCTTGTCTAAACCAGTTTCAGAAGAGGAATAAAAAATAGTGGTAATGAGTCTGAACAGAAATAGTAGTCTAGGTCCTGATGGCTTCACTACAAAATTCTATGCTAAATGCTGGGATATAATTAAACAGGACCTAATAGATGCAGTAAATGACTTCTTGTTAGGCTCAGAAATACCAAGAGGAATAAGTAGTACATGGATAGCATTAATCCCAAAAAAGCAGACAACCTCCTCTTTTGATGATTATAGGCCTATTAGTCTCTCAAATGTAGCAAATAAAATCTGCTCTAAGGTACTAATGGAAAGATTGAAACCCTATATGGAAAACTTAATCTCCCCAAATCAAACAGCTTTTATGAAAAATAGAGACATTTCAGATAATGTACTATACCTACAGGAAATGATTAAGTTTTTAGACAAGAAAAATAGGGTTCCAAACTGTATTTTAAAGCTAGACCTTAGAAAGGCATTTGATAGAGTAAATTGGCTTTTCTTGGAAAAGGTTCTTAGTAAGTTTGGTTTCACAGGGAGTTTTTTAAATGCTGTAATGAACAACCTCTCTCAGGATTATTTTTTAGTTCTCATTAATGGGAACCCTGTTGGATTTTTCAGAGCTACAAGGGGCATCAAACAAGGTGATCCTCTATCCCCTTTTCTTTTCAATATTTTCTCTGAAGCTTTCTCCAGAAGCTTATCTTTTATTTTCATGAATAAAAGACTCAGTTACTATCAGCTTCCCTCAGGCATTACACCTGCATCCCACTTGAGCTATACTGATGACACTATTATCTTCTTGCAAGCCTCTAAATCTAATCTAATCAGAATTAAAGCTTTCTTAGAAACTTTTGAACTAACCTCTGGATAAAAGATAAACTTTGATAAATCTGGCTTCTATGCTAGTTCAAGAGCAACAACTGTTAAACTAAATCAGATAAAATTGATTCTAGGGATGAAGAAAGGAGTCTTTCCATTTAAGTACCTGGGATGTCCAATATTCAAAGGTAGGCCCTTAAAACTCTATTTTGAACCTTTGTTGGAAGCTGTAGATAGAAAGCTCCTGAACTGGAAAAACAGATGGTTAAGCCTGGGAGGCACAATGGTGCTTATTCAATCTTGTCTATACTCCCTCCCACAGTATGTCTGGTCTGTCCTAAAGCCCCCCAAACAGATAATAAAGGCATTAGAAAAGAAAATGACAAGATTTTTCTGGGGAGAAGCAGAGGGTAAATCAAACAAAATATGGAGAAAATGGGCTGATCTGAGTACACATAGATACCAGAATGGTTTAGAATTTAGATCTGTAAGAGCAATAATAGATGCATGCTCTGCCAAACTGTGGTGGAAAAGCCAATTGGAAACAACTATGTGGTCTAAACTGTTATGGGCTTTACCACAGTCCCATAAGAAGTCCCATACTTGGAAAAGGATATGTGGTATTAACTCCTTTGCAGAAGAAAATTATCTCATTATACATGGCAAAGGAATGAGTAATTGTTGGAATGCAAATTGGTGTCCAAATGGTCCCCTTTCAAAATGTGTTCCACCTTTAGTCCTCTCACCTTTTTACTACTACACTATTGCTGACTTCATCAGAGAAAAAAGTCAGATAATGCAACATATCTCCCCCTATCTGGAACATGATACTTTGAGTTTTTTGCAGGTTGCACAGGTTAACAATGAAAGGGAGGATAGACTTATATGGAAACTGGAAGACACAGGCATCTTCTCTTTCAGATCAACCTATAGGGCCCTTACTCAGCAACTAGGTAACTTCCCAACCACTAGACACATCTGGAAACCTAGACTGCCAAAAAAAAAAAATCTATTTTCACATGGAAATTGCTGAATTGTCTCCTACCTTTTGATGATGTCTTAGTCCAATGTGGTTTTATTTTAGCTTCGAAATGTCCTGTGTGCAATCAACCGGACTCAATAGAGCATTTTTTCACCTCATGCCATTTGGCTCAGAATGTTTAGGACAATATTTCAGATATTCTGGGGATTAAACTACATGCCTTAGACAGCCTGGCACTAAGGTTTTTTGCATTTTGGAATAATACTGAACTGTCCAAGGTTCATAGGGATATATGTAGGATGTTGCCATCTCTGATATGTTGGTCATTATGGAAAGCTAGGAATGCCTTTTATTATGACAACAAAAAGTTTTCACAAGCTCTAATCAGTAAGGAAGTGAGAGATCTTATTTTCCTCTCTTTCTCAGCCAAGCCTAGTCACTCCAATATGTATCTAAATAGAAGCTATCCTATTTCCTCTCTAATCCCACCCCTGAGACCCCCCTCGAAGCCTTCTATATCCACTGTCTTCTGGAAGAAGCCACCACAGAACACCATAACTGTGAATGTAGATGCATCCTGATCCTCCAACACGTCGACAATAGCTAGAGATTGGACTGGTAAACCTTGCCTAATTCAATCTTTAACTATCACTGCTAGTACACCATTAGAGGCTGAAATGAAAGCTATCCAAGCTGCAGCTAGGAGCTTCACTAGTTTGGACCCCGGCTGTTCTTACATAGTGGAATCAGATGCCATGCTTGCGGTGAACATGATAAACAATCCCAGAAATGCCAAATGGTCTCTATATGTCTTAGCTTTCGAAATCCACTCTGAACTTAAGCAGGCTACACTCAGGCATGTCTTAGGGAATGTAATGTAGTTGCTGATGCAATCTCAAAGCATAAACCTACTCACCCTTCACAACCAAGAAAATTGTGAGACCTATAAAACCATTTCCTTTCTGGTTTTAGGTGATTTGTTTCCTATGTTAGGCTTCTTAATCTGTGGTGGTTGTTCTGCATTTTCCCATTTTTCTAGCATGGGTTTTGTAGAGCTAGGAATTGTGGCCAATAGTTTTACAATAGGAGCAGTACTTAGGTAGGTTTTCATATTCTAGCTCCATGGACCTATCGCTAATAATTTTACAGGGATCTATCTCTAATAATTTTACAGGGACCTATCTCTAATATATTTTTAGGGGAATTTTTGCCCAATCTTTTTTCATCATTTTTCAGTCAGTTACAATCTGCAAAAAAAAATTTAAAATATTTTTTAAAATAAAAAAAATCAATATGATCATCGAGCTAAAAATCATAAACATCAACTATAACTAACAAAACATCAATGGAAAATCATAAAACATCAACTAAAATATTGCAGCAAGAATTATATGAAAACCAAATAAATATATAAAAAAGTTAAAAAACGTCGACTACAACTAACTAAAACATCAACTGAAAATCATAAGCATCATAAATTTAAAATCATAAAAACATAAAAAAAGCTTAAATTATCAATTTAAAAAAAAACTACAAACGTCAACCTATACCAGCCAAAAGTTAAAAACATCAATTCTTATCACCTAAACTTCACCCTGGAAAATAAAAAAAGTGTCAACATAAGAAAAAAGTCACTATAAAAAATCAACCTATATACCCCCAAAAAGCTACAAACATCTACTCTTATTACCTAAAACTCACATAGAAAATGAAAACATCAATAGGAGAGAAAAAGAACTAAAAATATCAACCCATATAACCAAAAAAAAACTGATAAACTCATATCAACTAAAACTCACCCGAAAAATGAAAAAACATCAATACGAGAGAGAAAAAAACTAAAAACATCAATAAAAAAGTTATGCTACCTCAAGAGTATACATTCTTTACTCAAAAAATCACAAAACATCAACAATTTCTTTTTTTTAAATACTACAAATATCAACCTATATCGCCCAAAAGCTACAAACATCGACTCCTAACACCTAAAACTCATCTGGAAACTGAAAAACATTAACGTGAGAAAAAGAACACTACTAACATCAACTCCTATCATCTAAACCTCAGCCGAAAAATGAAAAACATCAACATTAGAAAATTAAAAGATCACAAATATCAATCCATATCACCAAAATAAACTACAAAACATCAACTTATATCAAATAGACCTCACCTAAAAAACATCAAGATGAGGGAAAAAAGATACTACAATCATCAATTCCTAACACCAAAACCTCATCCTGAAAATGAAAAACATCAACATGAGAAAAAACACACTACAAGATCAACTCCTATCACCTAAACCTTAGCCAGAAAATAAAAAGCATCAACAAAAGAAAATAATACTACAAATATAAATCCATATCACCCAAATAAACTACGAAAAAAATCAACTCATATCAACTAAACCTCACTCGAATAATGAAAAACATCAACATGAGAGGAAAACAAAAACCCAAGCATCAACCAAAAAGCTACAATACCTCAAGAATAAAATTCTTCAAAAAAAAAAGACCTGGTGTGTTTTGAACTCAGGTCACTAACCTCAAAGTCTAGAGTTATAACTACTACACTAGATACTCATTATTGAACATATATTCAGTCAAACAGTATTAAACCTCATCATGTATCCCAAGAACATAAATTCCTCAAATGAAAATCATGGTGGGATTTGAACCCCGGTTAATAACCTCAATGTCTAGGGTGCCAACCATTACACCAAAGAACTTTTAATGGTCATACATTTAGTCAAATAATATTATACCTTAATGTATGTCTTTGTAAACCTCATCTTTCACGCTCAAAGCTCAGTCTGCCACCGCCGAAGTCGCCACCTCCATCATCCGCTGGTTTCCATCATCGGCTACCGACCGATGTCGTCACCTTCACCGTCCGGAATTGCCTCCTCAATCTGCCATCTGTCTCTATCGTGTCTACCACGTCACCTTAGCCAAGTCTATCACCACATAACCGTCACCGTGCGCTTGCATCTCATGCCAGGCCCTTCTTCTTCTTCAGCGCTCTGGTTCTTTGACACCGGCGACGGAGAAGACTGCTTGCACATTCTTCTTATTCAGTCATCTCGAATGCCGCACCTCACGGAGAAGAATTGGTGCTCCATGGAAGCGTCGTCGAAAGTGTCGAAAGCATCGGCATCGGAAGCTTAACATCTCGCTGGCAAAAAATGAAGATAAAGAAGGTGCACCACCGGTGTCATAGCTCTGCCATGATGCCGGTGAGGTGAGCTGTAATCGTGACGTCGGTGATGTGCCCTAGCTCCGACATGACGGTAGAGCGGTGGTGCAGGGTGGTAAAATGGTGGCGATTGGTGGTGGTTATAGATCCAGAATTGAGTGGGGGGGGAAGGAAATGAAAAAAATGAAAAAATCTAATATATAATAGTTTGATAATTGCACAATAGGTCCCTAAATTTATTAGTATATTTTAAAAAAAATACGTCAATTAAAACTTACAATAATTGTAAAATGAACCCGGCATAAAGTTTAGCTACCTTAAACAAGCCTTGGTGTAAATTCTAATAAATTTATGTTAAGCAATAAATTATATTTACTCTTCTTTTAATTAATTAATTCCACCGACGTAACGCGTCTTGTTTGGCGCCTTCAATGTCGTTCCAATAAGCCAGCACTTTTTTAGCAATGACATAGAACCCGGTCCAGAAACTGTTTAAACCAATCACAGTGAAGACAATTTTATTCAGTTATTTGAAGAGGCAATTTGTATATGCTATCCTGGGGATACAATACTTTAATGTATCCCCAGTAATAAATCACAGTATCTGATAGAGGTTAAGCCCAAGATAGCCATTGGGCCGAAGGTATGACAGCCCAGTTAGGGGAATCTTTAATACTCTAACTTAATTACCGCAATCGTGGGTAATTAAGGGCAATAATTAAGATGAACGTTATTTAGGACATGGAGTATAAATACAAGGTACACATTTACTTATGATTCATTCTATCTTAATCATATTTGGACGTTTAGACTAACTTAAGCATCAGAGTGTTAACCTGTGGAACCCCAGGGACAGTTTAATTGCAGGTTAGTTTGAGAAGAACTCAAGCCCATAAATTGGTCGGTATTCGAAGACGCATCAAGTGGCACCATGTGTGAGGATGACTAAGACGGATCAAGAGTTTTGGGCATTTATGTCCACGGTAGTTTGAAGGAATGAAAGGTTGAGGTCAATAAGTACGGGGGCTGGATCTCCACCAAGGTTAACATCAGAGAATCCACAAAGAGAAAATGACACCTACATCGAGGATAGAGAGATGGCTAACATTCAAACTACAGGAACAGAATTGCGAGCGGAGCCTAATATAGGCATATCCCACAAGGGGGGCAAACCTCAGTGGAGGTTGGCGCAAATCCCCTGGCGCAAGTCCAGAATGATATGCTGGGGACCTCGAGGACGCTGGAAGCGATGGGAGAGAAAAGACAAGGAAACACCAATTCCTTGCTCGAAAGGGGTGGCTGATTCAAGGGATGGAAGGTTTATGAAGGTTTCGGGAGACTCGTATATGGAAGCTTATGGTCAACCCGAGTAAGGAAATCAAAACGTGGGGAGGGTGACCTCAAATCAAGATGTGGAATGAGCAGCTCAGGTCTTGGCTGCAGCCAGGTATCGAATCACCCCTCCTTCGAGGGATGATAGGGTCACGTTGGGGGTACTACCACCCTCACCTTTGGGAATGACTATGAGGTGGGCTTCCCAACCCCCGATAGCCTACTCTTATCAAGGATATACTGGAGAAACACTACAGGCTAGACCCCAACCTTCTATTCCTAGTTACCTCCACCATCTGCTCTCATCCTTAATCTGGCCGATCCAGGAATAACATATGGAATAATGGTCTCTTATGGCATGCAAGGATACGGGAATATGGGAATCAGCTAGGGGTTATAAAATCCTTATATCCAACCACTCCTACCTCCAGCATACCCGAGTCTCGGACAGCATTGGATGAACCCGGGATACGGAAGAACCCAACCTCTACATATGCCACAGTTGGGTTGTCACGATAGGGGGCTGAACCTACCTGGGGGGCATCACGAATACCCCTCGGATTTAAGTGAATCGTTAAGAAAAAAGTTGGATAGGTTAATCGGTCCCTTAGGCTAGGCTGCAGGGACTCCTTTCAGCTTGGTAATCACGGGGGTTTGATGGCTAATAAAAGTGAAGCCGTCAGAAGGAATTCTCATGTACAATGGTGAAACTGACCCTCGAGAGTTTATACGGACGTTCCTTGGCTAGATGAGTTCGAGGGACTTTGATGAGAAGTTAACATGCAAGCCGGTAGGTAGCTTCTTGCGGGGAAAGGCGCAATAGTGGTTTAATAAGTTTCTAAGGGGCTCGCTTCGATTGTATTGGGACTTTGGTGGAGCATTGTTAAGCCATTACGAATAGAAGAAGAAGTTTACCAAAACCTTGTTAGAACTCTACCAGACGAAGCAAAAGGCAGGAAAAAGTATGGAAACCTTCTATCACCGATATGTAGATGAGAGTTTGGGGTTGATAGAAATGACGAAGAATGAAGTAATCCAGGGATACCTTCTGGGGATGCAAAACCTGGAATTATACAAGAAGCTAAGCACCAATACCCCTAAGACTTTGCAAAAACTTCGGGAGGTTATAGAACAATATTCGAGGGTAGAGGAGACAACGAGAAAGAAAAGAGATAGCCTTGAAGGGAAAGTAAGAAGAAATGTAGAGCACAGAGGGAAAAGGGCGGTCGAACCCGTAAGAACACCATTCGAGAGGTATAATCCATTGCCTCCAACGCTTCCACCCTTGTAAAGTTTGTACAATTTGGTTGTGGTCCGGAGAGCTACAAATCGGTACTTTGATCATCATAGGGACTATGGCCATGACACAAACGATTGCATGTAGTTAAGGATAGAGATTGAAATGTGTGAACGGGAAGGACAGTTTTGAGGATAGGGACATAGGAGCCAGGTTACCCCTTTGAGGCCCCGGATGAACAAGTGGCAGCCTTAAAGAAGAAACAATCAAAATAATGGGGGGGAGATAGAAAGCTTTGAGAGCAGGTTATTCGAGACAGGGGGCTGAGAGGAAGCCATGATACCCTAAGAGCAACATGGGGGAAATCAAAACGAAGAAAACCCACCCATCTGAAGGGTAGTTAATGTCATCAATGGCATGGTGGGAGAGAGATCTTCGAATGCTATTATAAGAGCTGAGGCTCAGAGGGTTCCCGCAGAAGAGCCCAGTCATAAGAGGTTTCGACCGGATGAAACAGTCACTTTCTCAAAAGCGGATGCTGTGCTGGACCAAACACCCCATGTGATTCCTATGGTTATTTCAGCCATTTTTGGAACGTCCTTGATCAGAAGGGTGTTCGTTGATGATGGAAGCGGGGTATAGTGTTTTGACCAGTTAGATATAGGGCATGAAAACTTGAAAAAATCTGCTTCTCCTTTATTAGGATTCACGGGAAACCTGATATTCCCTATAGGATAGATAACATTGCCCGTTCAAGTAGTGGATGGCGATAATGGAGTGACCATCAGGTGCAATTTTGTTGTCGTGGATTCACCTTCCCTTATAATGTGATTCTAGGATGGCCATGGATGGGCCAGGCTCGAGCGGTCTGGTCACCCTATCACCTGATGATGAAGTTCCCAACTGAAAAGGGGTGGCATCCATTCGAGGGAATCAGACTGTGGCCCAAACATGTAACCTCACGGTAGTGCGGGAAGCATGGAAATGAAGGGATGTAGCGGAAGTACACACAGAGGCAGGATTAGCTGGTACAATACAGATGCCTATTCGGGATATATGGTCAGTAGTTGTTGGGAAACTAATCCCTGAAGCTGATACAATACAGGGTCTCTAGCGGTCTCTAGCAGCATTAAGCAAGTTCTTATCGAAGGGGGCGGAGAAGCACTTACCCATCTTTGATGTGCTTTGAAGGGCAAAGAAGTTTGAGTGGAATGGTAACTGTAAAAAGGCATTCAAGCAGTTGAAAGAACATCTGGGGGTATTGCCTACCTTGATGAAACCAGACAAGGATGAGAAGTATATTTCCGTGTCGCAGCTAGCAATCAGTGCGACTCTGGTAAAGGAAAAAAGAAAAAGTTCAACATCTGATTGACTTTGTTAGTTGTGCCTTGCAAGGGCCGGAGACAAGGTATACGGTTATCAAAAGGTTAATTCTAGCCCTCACACATACAACTCGAGACCTTACTTCCAGGGACATAAGATAGTTTGATAGATCCTGTTAAGGCCAGCGATTTCAGGAAGAATGATGAAGTGGGCAGTAGAATTGGGAGGGCATGATAGCCAGTATCAACCTCGAGTTGTGATCAAGCGGCAGGAGCTGACAGACTTTATAGTGGAAACTACAGAGCCCGTGTGTTTGGATTCCATTAAGAATGAGGAAACAAGGCAAAGACAGATATGGAAGTTGTATGTGGATGGTTCCTCACATTCAGGAGGAAGTGGAGTCGGGGTCCTACTAACTAGCCCCAATGGCAAACATTATCCTTATGAATTGAACTTTGCATTTAAAGTAACTAACAATGAAGCTAAGTATGAGGCATGGATCACTGGATTGCGCCTTGCAAAGGAGCTGCATGTGGAGGTACTGGAGGTTTTCAGTGACTCTCAAATTGTGGTTCAAAAGGTGAATGGAGAGTACGAGGCCAGAGAGCGTAACCTACAGTGGTACACCGAGGTAGTGAAGAACGTGTTAGAAATTTTCAAATCTTATACTTTGACGTAGGTTCTAAGGGAAAGCAATTATTAACAAGATGCTCTAAATAAGCTTGCTTCTTCGAAGTTGGGGACCCAATCTCAGCAGCAACTCCTCATGGAAACATAGAGCAGGTAAAGTTTTGAAGAACTGGTAGTGATGGCGATTGAAGCGGAAGACTCCTGGATGACACCGTTCATAACATATCTTCAATAGGGTGTCCTGCTTGAAAATGAAGTGGAAGCCTGGAAAATAAGGTTGAAGGATCCAGTGTTTGTGTTGGAAGAATGAGGGTTGTATAGAAGGGGTCATTTCCAGCCATTACTTTGATGCGTTAACCCTCACGAGGGTGACTACCTCATAAGGGAGGTTCACAAAGGGGTTGCGGTAGCCACCAGGGAGCTAGATCCGTGGCGAGGAGGCTCATTCGAGCGGGGTTTAACTGGCTGACAATGTTCGAGGATGCGAACTGATATATTCAAGCTTTCCATCAATGCCAGAGACATGCACCTATAACACATGTTCCATAGGAAGAAATGAGAAGCTTCTATAGCTCGTGGCCATTTGACAAATGGGGGATTGATTTGGTGGGCCCTTTCATAAAAGCACCAGGGAAATTTAGATACCTAATAGTAGTTGTAGATTATTTCACAAAGCGAGTAGAGGCTGGGCACTGGAAAAACATAAGAGGAAAGACAGTCATCTCCTTTTGTTGGAACAACATTGTGTGCCATTTTGGAATCCTAAGAACGATCACTACGGACAAAAAAACATAATTTTCTCAGGATCCCTTCAAGAAGTGGTGCAAGGAATATCAAATTAAGCAAACGATAACATCTGTTTACCACCCCCAAGCTAACAGACAAGTGGAAGTGACCAACATGACAATAGTGAATAGGAGACGAGCACGCCTCGAGGGGGAAGAAGGTAATTGGATATGGGAATTACCTAATGTATTATGAGCATATCGGATAGCTGAGTCTTCCAATACTGGGAAATCCTTATAGTCTCGTATATGGCTTAGAAGCAGTAATGTTTGTGGAAATAGGAGTTCCTAGCCCAAGGATGATGGCTGTTGTAGATGAGACAATCAATCAACAAAATCGATGTCTAGATTTGGATATAGTTGAGGAAAAGAGAGAGTTAGCTTCTCTACACAAGGCTAAGTCAAGGAACGAGTTAGAAGATACCATGACAGAAGGGTAAAGAAGGTGTTGTTTAGCCTGGGAGACTTGGTAATGAGAAAAGAAGAAAGGAACCCGAGGGGAAGTTAGTTTCAAATTGGTAAAGACCTTATAAAGTGATCGAATCGTACCCGGTATGAAGTTATGTTCTCGAGCAGATGAACGGGGTTCGTGATGTGTCCATTTTATATGCATAATTTAGTACTATTTTGGGTCACTTTTGTGCTCTTTTATTATCGAGAGCTTTTGTTTTACCTTGAAATTCTCTTAGGAGGAGTAAGAGCAACTTTACGCTCTTTTACCTCCTCTAAGTGGATTTTGTGTGACAAGGGAAGAACACGCAGGCAATGAAGACCGGAGGCCATTGAAGATCACACTTTCAAAGACTTTTGAAGACTTGCTTCGAAGACATGAAGACCGGAGGCCATTGAAGACCATTTTTGTAGCCATTGAAGACTTGAAAATTGAGAGGAATTGCTATGAAGATGATTATATACCACAAGAAGAAGAAAAAGACACAATGCAAAATTCTGGCACCTGTCGCGAGTCGCGATGGCCTTGTCTCGAGACCGTCACGAGTTGTGACAAGCCGTCGCGAGTCGCGACCAACGAGTGGCCAGAATTTCATCTTATCTTCTTTTTACTATAAATATCACTCTCTTTCCTTTCATTCTCATTCTTCTGCATCTGTGATTACAGTACTGTTCCAAACCCTTTTTCTTTCCATTTTCATCTTTGAATTCTCTTGTTTTATGATTAGTTGTTTAGCATTGATTAGCATGACCTCTTATAGCTAATCTATCTGTTAGGAGCAATTGACTAAGGCTTCCAAGCCCATGTCTTAAGAACAATTTGTAGCCTATTTAGTACTCTTACTATTATGAATTTATGGAGCATTGAATGTGTTTGTTGATATCATTAATGTTATTGAAAAATTGAGTATATGAAATACTTGTATGAATTGCTTGTTAGGGTTTGGGGGAAATGGGTTGATTTCCCCCCTTTCTTGATAGGAATCCAAGAGTATGATTTAGAGCTTTTGATTGTGTTGATGGATTGATAATTGCCAGGTGAATATGATAATGTTGAACTCTTTGTCATGTTTGTTGCTTGTAGCAAATGAGAGAAGTCTATGAATGTTGATCGTTCTTGACTAATCTTGTGTAAATGCATAAATCGGTTAAATGCTTAGACACAGTGTAGTGTTTATAAGTGTTGCCGAGCTTGTTGATTCTCCGTGCTAAATGCCATCAATGGGATACCTCGAGTCGTGTTTGGATTACGGGAGTCATTGGTGAGGTTTGACAAGAGATGTCGAATTCACTCTTGCAAACTACTATCTAAGAAGGATAGAAGTTTAGCCTTCACAACAAGTAGTGAAAGTAGTAAATAGGTTGCATGTTCAATGATGGATAAGAGGTTTGGAAGTGGAAGTCAATCGCGCCCAAGGTTCCGTAAATTGTTATTTTCATCTTATCTTTAGTTGTATTGCATGATTAGCATTGTTCTCTTGCTTTGATAGTTGTTGTACTTTAATTTGATAACTTAGGATCAAACCAACCAAACCCCCCCCCTTGTTACATGCTTTTATATGTATCTATGTATGTAAATGCTTAGTATGTTTTCTCCTATATATGTTTAAAACACTTGAAAAGATCCCTCTTCTCGTGGACTACCATGACTTGCCATTATCTACTTAATTGTAGGAAGCATTTAGGGCTTAAAAGTATTAACTTTGAGAGGTACAACGACGACCTCCCAAATTTTGGTGTCGCTGTACCTCTCAAATTTTGGCACTGCTGTACCTCCCTAATTATGGCTAAACTAGTTGAGCATAACTGTGATTTTGAAATATAGCATACTGATTTCAACTATGTGAGAAATTCATGGATTTGAGAATATGGGCTTGTTGGACATAATGTGGATTGTATATGCAGTTGAGATTAGGACTTGAACTAGTTGACTTGATTTTGATTTGGCTCGTGATAATGAACTAGTTTAAGGTTGAGCATGGATTTGCAATACTGTATATACATATATTCCTTTGCGTTTGAATTGTTTGTTGTGATTGATAGATATGGCCCCACAAAGAGAATTAGGGCTCCCCCACGAGACGAGCGCACCACCGCTCCACCTTCACCTCCTCCACCAGCTTCAGAATCGAGCCCTGTACCTCCCCCTATGGATAGGTACATGGGTTTGACCCGGATCACTGGGTCCTATGCGGAGAGGTGGGAGGCCTTGGAGAAGCGCCAACTCAAGGAGACTATCTTTGTCGATGTGCCCACCTTAGATGCCCTCAGCCTCACTCAGCCTGTAAGATGCCTCCTCGCAAAAGGGGGAATGGAAGGGTTCTTGAGTAGGAGCGCGCCCTCCTACCAGAGGTACACATTGGAATTCTTGTCCAAGGTCCGTATAAGCAGCATGACAGGTGACCAACTGAGTGAGAGGTACATTGCTTTTAACTTGGATGATATATCTAGGCAAATGACCGTCTCAAAGATTGAGGAGGCCTTTGGATTTGATACTACGGAGATATGGGCCAGGCTGGACCCACACGGCCAGGAGCGATCAGTTGAGGATGACATGCACTTTTGGAATGGCATCAACTTGAGGACGAAGAACTCCCATGATAAGAGTAGCTCCATTATCCACCCTGCACTTTGTTATGTGCACCGGCTATTGGCTGGCACAGTACAATGCTACGCGGAGCCGATGAATGTGCCAGACAACGACATTCACTTCTTATGCCACTTGACAAGTGAGGGACTGGGATACGGGATGTAGACAGAGTTATGGATGAAGAAAGTCATGGAGGTGGCAGGAAAGCCCAAGGGAAAGATCATGGTCGGAGGCATGAAAGGCCTTTTAGCAGAGCACTTAGGATTGGTTCCCCCGTCTGACTTTCTGCACTTAGGGAGGCGGACATCCTATCTTATCACCATTGAGAGGCTAGTTAGATTTGGGATGCTCAGTGTCATGCAGACCATGGGGCTCTTCCATTGGTTGTACGGTGCAAGGAAGGTCACATTCATGGCACTTCCTCAGCAGAGCAAGACGAAGTTGGAGTTCGACACACCTCTGGGAGATTTAGTGATTTCACCAGACTCCTCATGCATAGATGATTTCCAGCGCGAGCTCCACGACCTCAGCCCAGCTCCTGTCCAACGTGATGATAGCACTCTACCTCCCTCTGAGCGACAGCAGCAGCACTACTCCGCACAACCTCCACTAGAGACAGAGCCCATGCAGGAGGACGATGCTCCACCTCACTATTCCCAGCCTCCACCCTACTATTCCCAGCGTAAACATAAGGAAAAAAACACTACAAAAAATCAACCATATCATCAAAAAAGCTACAAACATCAATTCCTAACAAGCAACGTTTGAAGCACTTACGAGCAACGATTGAAGCACTTACAATTTGTACTCTAAGCACCAATTTGTTTTCATAACACACGCAAGTTATAAAATAAGCACCTACAAGCTACATTTGAAGCACTAACAAGAAATGAAAAACGTCAACATAAGGGAAAAAACACTACAAAAAATCAACCATATCATCAAAAAAGCTACAAACATCAACTCCTAACAAGCAACGTTTGAAGCACTTACGAGCAACGATTGAAGCACTTACAAGTTGTACTCTAAGCACCAATTTGTTTTCATAACACACGCAAGTTATAAAATAAGCACCTACAACCTACATTTGAAGCACTAACAAGAAATGAAAAACGTCAACATAAGGGAAAAAACACTACAAAAAATCAACCATATCATCAAAAAAGCTACAAACATCAACTCCTAACAAGCAACGTTTGAAGCACTTACTTGCAACGATTGAAGCACTTACAAGTTGTACTGTAAGCACCAATTTGTTTTCATAACACACATAGGTTATATAATAAGCTCCTACAACCTACATTTGAAGCATTAACAAGAAGTGAAAAGCATCAACATAAGGAAAAAACACTACAAAAAATCAACCATATCATCAAAAAAGCTACAAACATCAACTCCTAACAAGCAACGTTTGAAGCTCTTACGAGCAACGATTGAAGCACTTGCAAGTTGTACTATAAGCACCAATTTGTTTTCATAGCACACACAAGTTATAAAATAAGCACCTACGACCTACATTTGAAGCACTAACAAGAAATGAAAAACGTCAACATAAGGAAAAAAACACTACAAAAAATCAACCATATCATCCAAAAGGCTACAAACATCAAACTCCTAACAAGCAACGTTTGAAGCACTTACGAGCAACGATTGAAGCACTTACAAGTTGTACTTAGGGAGGCGGACATCCTATCTTATCACCATTGAGAGGCTAGTTAGATTTGGGATGCTCAGTGTCATACAGACCGTGGGGCTCTTCCATTGGTTGTACGGTGCAAGGAAGGTCACATTCATGGCACTTCCTCAGCAGAGCATGACGAAGTTGGAGTTCGACACACCTCTGGGAGATTTAGCGATTTCACCAGACTCCTCATGCACTGATAATTTCCAGCGCGAGCTCCGCGACCTCAGCACAGCTCCTGTCCAGCGTGACGATAGCACTCTACCTCCCTCTGAGCGACAGCAGCAGCACTACTCCGCACAACATCCACTAGAGACAGAGCCCATGCAGGAGGACGATGCTCCACCTCACTATTCCCAGCCTCCAACTCACTATTCCCAGCGTCAACATAAGGAAAAAAACACAACAAAAAATCAACCATATCATCAAAAAAGCTACAAACATCAATTCCTAACAAGCAACATTTGAAGCACTTACGAGCAACGATTGAAGCACTTACAATTTGTACTCTAAGCACCAATTTGTTTTCATAACACATGCAAGTTATAAAATAAGCACCTACAAGCTACATTTGAAGCACTAACAAGAAATGAAAAACATCAACATAAGGGAAAAAACACTACAAAAAATCAACCATATCATCAAAAAAGCTACAAACATCAACTCCTAACAAGCAACGTTTGAAGCACTTACGAGCAACGATTGAAGCACTTACAAGTTGTACTCTAAGCACCAATTTGTTTTCATAAAACACGCAAGTTATAAAATAAGCACCTAAAAACTACATTTGAAGCACAAACAAGAAATGAAAAACGTCAACATAAGGAAAAAAACACTACAAAAAATCAACCATATCATAAAAAAAGCTACAAACATCAATTCCTAACAAGCAACGTTTGAAGCACTTACGAGCAATGATTGAAGCACTTACAATTTGTACTCTAAGCACCAATTTGTTTTCATAACACAGGCAAGTTATAAAATAAGCACCTACAAGCTACATTTGAAGCACTAACAAGAAATGAAAAGCATCAACATAAGGAAAAAACACTACAAAAAATCAACCATATCATCAAAAAAGCTACAAACATCAACTCCTAACAATCAACATTTGAAGAACTTACGAGCAACGATTGAAGCACTTACATGTTGTACTCTAAGCACCAATTTGTTTTCATAACATACGCAAGTTATAAAATAAGCTCCTACAACATACATTTGAAGCACTAACAGAAATGAAAAACGTCAACATAAGGAAAAAAAACTACAAAAAATCAACCATATCATCAAAAAAGCTACAAACATTAACTCCTAACAAGCAACGTTTGAAGCTCTTACGAGCAACGTTCGAAGCACTTACAAGTTGCACTGTAAGCACCAATTTGTTTTCATAACACACACAAGTTATAAAATAAGCACCTACGACCTACATTTGAAGCACTAACAAGAAATGAAAAACGTAAAGATAAGGAAAAAAACACTGGAAAAAATCAAACATCAATTCCTAACAAGCAACATTTGAAGCACTTACGAGCAACGATTGAAGCACTTACAATTTGTACTCTAAGCACCAATTTGTTTTCATAACACATGCAAGTTATAAAATAAGCACCTACATGCTACATTTGAAGCACTAACAAGAAATGAAAAACGTCAACATAAGGGAAAAAACACTACAAAAAATCAGCCATATCATCAAAAAAGCTACAAACATCAACTCCTAACAAGCAACGTTTGAAGCACTTACGAGCAACGATTGAAGCACTTACAAGTTGTACTCTAAGCACCAATTTGTTTTCATAAAACACGCAAGTTATAAAATAAGCACCTAAAAACTACATTTGAAGCACTAACAAGAAATGAAAAACGTCAACATAAGGAAAAAAAACTACAAAAAATCAACCATATCATAAAAAAAGCTACAAACATCAATTCCTAACAAGCAACGTTTGAAGCACTTACGAGCAATGATTGAAGCACTTACAATTTGTACTCTAAGCACCAATTTGTTTTCATAACACATGCAAGTTATAAAATAAGCACCTACAAGCTACATTTGAAGCACTAACAAGAAATGAAAAGCATCAACATAAGGAAAAAACACTACAAAAAATCAACCATATCATCAAAAAAGCTACAAACATCAACTCCTAACAATCAACATTTGAAGAACTTACGAGCAACGATGGAAGCACTTACATGTTGTACTCTAAGCACCAATTTGTTTTCATAACATACGCAAGTTATAAAATAAGCTCCTACAACATACATTTGAAGCACTAACAGAAATGAAAAACGTCAACATAAGGAAAAAAAACTACAAAAAATCAACCATATCATCAAAAAAGCTACAAACATCAACTCCTAACAAGCAACTTTTGAAGCTCTTACGAGCAACGATCGAAGCACTTACAAGTTGCACTGTAAGCACCAATTTGTTTTCATAACACACACAAGTTATAAAATAAGCACCTACGACCTACATTTGAAGCACTAAGAAGAAATCAAAAACGTCAACATAAGGAAAAAAACACTACAAAAAATCAACCATATCATCAAAAAGGCTACAAACATCAAACTCCTAACAAGCAACGTTTGAAGCACTTACGAGCAACGATTGAAGCACTTACAAGTTGTACTTAGGGAGGTGGACATCCTATCTTATCACCATTAAGAGGCTCGTTAGATTTGGGATGCTCAGTGTCATGCAGACCATGGGGCTCTTCCATTGGTTGTACGGTGCAAGGAAGGTCACATTCATGGCACTTCCTCAGCAGAGCAAGACGAAGTTGGAGTTCGACACACCTCTGGGAGATATAGCGATTTCACCAGACTCCTCATGCACAGATGATTTCAAGTGCGAGCTCCATGACCTCAGCCCAGCTCCTGTCCAACATGACAATAGCACTCTACCTCCCTCTGAGCGACAGCAGCAGCACTACTCCGCACAACATCCACTAGAGACAGAGCCCATGCAGGAGGACGATGCTCCACCTCACTATTCCCAGCCTCCAACTCACTATTCCCAGCGTCAACATAAGGAAAAAAACACTACAAAAAATCAACCATATCATCAAAAAAGCAACAAACATCAACTCTTAACAAGCAATGTTTGAAGCACTTACGAGCAACGATTGAAGCACTTACAAGTTGTACTCGAAGCACCAATTTGTTTTCATAACACACACAAGTTATAAAATAAGCTCCTACAACCTACATTTGAAGCACCAACAAGAAATGAAAAGCATCAACATAAGGAAAAACACTATAAAAAATCAACCATATCATCAAAAAAGCTACAAACATCAACTCCTAACAAGCAACATTTGAAGCACTTACGAGCAACGATTGAGCACTTACAAGTTGTACTCTAAGCACCAATTTGTTTTCATTACATACGCAAGTTATAAAATAAGCACCTACGACCTACATTTGAAGCACTAACAAGAAACGAAAAACATCAACATAAGGAAAAAAACACTACAAAAAATCAACCATGTCATCAAAAAAGCTACAAACATCAACTGCTAACAAGCAATGTTTGAAGCACTTACGAGCAACGATTGAGCACTTACAATTTGTACTCTAAGCACCAATTTGTTTTCATTACATACGCAAGATATAAAATAAGCACCTACGACCAACATTTGAAGCACTAACAAGAAATGAAAAACATCAACATAAGGAAAAAAACACTACAAAAAATCAACCATGTCATCAAAAAAGCTACAAACATCAACTCCTAACAAGCAACGTTTGAAGCACTTACGAGCAACGATTGAAGCACTTACAAGTTGCACTCTAAGCACCAATTTGTTTTCATAACACACGCAAGTTATAAAATAAGCACCTATAACCGTTGAAGCACTAACAAGAAATGAAAAACGTCAACATAAGGGAAAACACTACAAAAAATCAACCATATCATCAATAGAGCTACAAACATCAACTTCTAAGAAGCAACGTTTGAAGCACTTACGAGCAACGATTGAAGCACTTACGAGTTGTACTGTAAGCACCAATTTGTTTTCATAACACACACAAGTTATAAAATAAGCACCTACGACCTACATTTGAAGCACTAACAAGAAATGAAAAACGTCAACATAAGGAAAAAAACATTACAAAAAATCAACCATATCATCAAAAAAGCTACAAACATCAACTCCTAACAAGCAACGTTTAAAGCACTTACGAGCAACGATTGAAGCACTTACAAGTTGTACTGTAAGCACCAAAAAAGCTACAAACATCAACTCCTAACAAGCAACGTTTGAAGCACTTATGAGCAACGATTGAAGCACTTACAAGTTGTATTCTAAGCACCAATTTGTTTTCATAACACACGCAAGTTATAAAATAAGCACCCACAACCATTGAAGCACTAAGAAGTAATGAAAAATGTCAACATAAGGGAAAAACACTACAAAAAATCAACCATGTCATCAATAGAGCTACAAACATCAACTCCTAACAAGCAACGTTTGAAGCATTTACGAGCAACGATTGAAGCACTTACAAGTTGTACTGTAAGCACCAATTTGTTTTCATGACACACAAGTTATAAAATAAGCTCCTACAACCTACATTGGAAGCACTAACAAAAAATGAAAAGCGTCAACATAAGGAAAAAACACTACAAAAAATCAACCATATCATCAAAAAAGCTACAAACATCAACTCCTAACAAGCAACGTTTGAAGCATTTACGAGCAACGATTGAAGCACTTACAAGTTGTACTCTAAGCACCAATTTGTTTTCATAACACACGCAAGTTATAAAATAAGCACCCACAAGCTACATTTGAAGCACTAACAAGAAATGAAAAACGTCAACATAAGGGAAAAAACACTACAAAAAATCAACCATATCATCAAAAAAGCTACAAACATCAACTCCTAACAAGCAACGTTTGAAGCACTTACTTGCAACGATTGAAGCACTTACAAGTTGTACTGTAAGCACCAATTTGTTTTCATAACACACATAAGTTATATAATAAGCTCCTACAACCTACATTTGAAGCATTAACAAGAAGTGAAAAGCATCAACATAAGGAAAAAACACTACAAAAAATCAACCATATCATCAAAAAAGCTACAAACATCAACTCCTAATAAGCAACGTTTGAAGCTCTTACGAGCAACGATCGAAGCACTTACAAGTTGTACTGTAAGCACCAATTTGTTTTCATAACACACACAAGTTATAAAATAAGCACCTACGACCTACATTTGAAGCACTAACAAGAAATGAAAAACGTCAACATAAGGAAAAAAACACTACAAAAAATCAAACATATCATCAAAAAAGGTACAAACATCAACTCCTAAAAAGCAACGTTTGAAGCACTTACGAGCAACGATTGAAGCATTTACAAGTTGTACTGTAAGCACCAATTTGTTTTCATAACACACACCAGTTATAAAATAAGCACCTACGACCTACATTTGAAGCACTAACAAGAAATGAAAAACGTCAACATAAGGAAAAAACACTACAAAAAATCAACCATGTCATCAAAAAAGCTACAAACATCAACTCCTAACATGCAACGTTTAAAGCTCTTACGAGCAACGATTTAAGCACTTACAAGTTGTACTGTAAGCACCAATTTGTTTTCATAAAAAACACAAGTTATAAAATAAGCACCTACGACCTACATTTGAAGCACTAACAAGAAATGAAAAACGTCAACATAAGGAAAAAAACACTACAAAAAATCAACCATATCATCAAAAAAGCTATAAACATCAATTCCTAACAAGGAACGTTTGAAGCACTTACGAGCAACAATTGAGCACTTACAAGTGTACTCTAAGCACCAATTTGTTTTCATAACACACGCAAGTTATAAAATAAGCACCTACAACCTACATTTGAAGCACTAACAAGAAATGAAAAACGTCAACATAAGGGAAAAAACACTACAAAAAATCAACCATATCATCAAAAAAGCTACAAACATCAACTCCTAACAAGCAACGTTTGAAGCACTTACGAGCAACGATTGAAGCACTTACAAGTTGTACTCTAAGCACCAATTTGTTTTCATAACACACACAAGTTATAAAATAAGCTCCTACAACCTACATTTGAAGCACTAACAAGAAATGAAAAGCATCAACATAAGGAAAAAACACTACAAAAAATCAACCATATCATCAAAAAAGCTACAAACATCAACTCCTAACAAGCAACGTTTGAAGCTCTTACGAGCAACGATTGAAGCCCTTACAAGTTGTACTCTAAGCACCAATTGTTTTTCATAACACACACAAGTTATAAAGTAAGCACCTACGACATACATTTGAAGCACTAACAAGAAATGAAAAACGTCAACATAAGGAAAAAAAACACTACAAAAAATCAACCATATCATCAAAAAAGCTACAAACATCAACTCCTAACAAGCAACATTTGAAGCACTTACGAGCAACGATTGAAGCACTTACAAGTTGTACTCTAAGCACCAATTTGTTTTCAACACACAGAGGTTATAAAATAAGCTCCTACAACCTACATTTGAAGCACTAACAAGAAATGAAAAGCATCAACATAAGGAAAAAACACTACAAAAAATCAACCATATCATCAAAAAAGGTACAAACATCAACTCCTAACAAGCAACGTTTGAAGCACTTACGAGCAACGATTGAGCACTTACAAGTTGTACTCTAAGCACCAATTTGTTTTCATTACATACGCAAGTTATAAAATAAGCACCTACGACCTACATTTGAAGCACTAACAAGAAATGAAAAACATTAACATAAGGAAAAAACACTACAAAAAATCAACCATATCATCAAAAAAGCTACAAACATCAACTCCTAACAAGCAACATTTGAAGCTCTTACGAGCAACGATTGAAGCCCTTACAAGTTGTACTCTAAGCACCAATTGTTTTTCATAACACACACAAGTTATAAAGTAAGCACCTACGACCTACATTTGAAGCACTAACAAGAAATGAAAAACGTCAACATAAGGAAAAAAACACTACAAAAAATCAACCATATCATCAAAAAAGCTACAAACATCAACTCCTAACAAGCAACGTTTGAAGCACTTACGAGCAACGATTGAAGCACTTACAAGTTGTACTGTAAGCACCAATTTGTTTTCAACACACACAAGTTATAAAATAAGCTCCTACAACCTACATTTGAAGCACTAACAAGAAAAGAAAAGCATCAACATAAGTAAAAAACACTACAAAAAATCAACCATATCATCAAAAAAGCTACAAACATCAACTCCTAACAAGCAACGTTTGAAGCACTTACGAGCAACGATTGAGCACTTACAAGTTGTAATCTAAGCACCAATTTGTTTTCATTACATACGCAAGTTATAAAATAAGCACCTACGACCTACATATGAAGCACTAACAAGAAATGAAAAACATCAACATAAGGAAAAAACACTACAAAAAATCAACCATATCATCAAAAAAGCTACAAACATCAACTCCTAACAAGCAACGTTTGAAGCTCTTACGAGCAACGATTGAAGCCCTTACAAGTTGTACTCTAAGCACCAATTGTTTTTCATAACACACACAAGTTATAAAGTAAGCACCTACGACCTACATTTGAAGCACTAACAAGAAATGAAAAACGTCAACATAAGGAAAAAAACACTACAAAAAATCAACCATATCATCAAAAAAGCTACAAACATCAACTCCTAACAAGCAACGTTTGAAGCACTTACGAGCAACGATCGAAGCACTTACAAGTTGTACTGTAAGCACCAATTTGTTTTCAACACACACAAGTTATAAAATAAGCTCCTACAACCGACATTTGAAGCACTAACAAGAAAAGAAAAGCATCAACATAAGTAAAAAACACTACAAAAAATCAACCATATCATCAAAAAAGCTACAAACATCAACTCCTAACAAGCAACGTTTGAAGCACTTACGAGCAACGATTGAGCACTTACAAGTTGTACTCTAAGCACCAATTTGTTTTCATTACATACGCAAGTTATAAAATAAGCACCTACGACCTACATATGAAGCACTAACAAGAAATGAAAAACATCAACATAAGGAAAAAACACTACAAAAAATCAACCATATCATCAAAAAAATCTACAAACATCAACTCCTAACAAGCAACGTTTGAAGCACTTACGAGCAACGATTGAAGCACTTACAAGTTGCACTCTAAGCAACAATTTGTTTTCATAACACACGCAAGTTATAAAATAAGCACCTACAACCGTTGAAGCACTAACAAGAAATGAAAAATGTCAACATAAGGGAAAAACACTACAAAAAATCAACCATATCATCAATAGAGCTACAAACATCAACTCCTAACAAGCAACGTTTGAAGCACTTACGAGCAACGATTGAAGCACTTACAAGTTGTACTGTAAGCACCAATTTGTTTTCATAACACACACAAGTTATAAAATAAGCACCTACGACCTACATTTGAAGCACTAACAAGAAATGAAAAACGTCAACATAAGGAAAAAAACACTACAAAAAATCAAACATATCAACAAAAAAGCTACAAACATCAACTCCTAAAAAGCAACGTTTGAAGCACTTACGAGCAACGATTGAAGCATTTACAAGTTGTACTGTAAGCACCAATTTGTTTTCATAACACACACCAGTTATAAAATAAGCACCTACGACCTACATTTGAAGCACTAATAAGAAATGAAAAACGTCAACATAAGGAAAAAACACTACAAAAAATCAACCATGTCATCAAAAAAGCTACAAACATCAACTCCTAACAAGCAACGTTTGAAGCTCTTACGATCAACGATTTAAGCCCTTACAAGTTGTACTGTAAGCACCAATTTGTTTTCATAAAAAACACAAGTTATAAAATAAGCACCTACGACCTACATTTGAAGCACTAACAAGAAATGAAAAACGTCAACATAAGGAAAAAAACACTACAAAAAATCAACCATATCATCAAAAAAGCTACAAACATCAACTCCTAACAAGCAACGTTTGAAGCACTTACGAGCAACGATTGAAGCACTTACAAGTTGTACTCTAAGCACCAATTTTTTTTCCTAACACACACAAGTTATAAAATAAGCTCCTACAACCTACATTTGAAGCACTAACAAGAAATGAAAAGCATCAACATAAGGAAAAAACACTACAAAAAATCAACCATATCATCAAAAAAGCTACAAACATCAACTCCTAACAAGCAACGTTTGAAGCACTTACGAGCAACGATTGAGCACTTACGAGTTGTACTCTATGCACCAATTTGTTTTCATTACATACGCAACGATTGAAGCACTTACAAGTTGTACTGTAAGCACCAATTTGTTTCCATGACAAGCACAAGTTATAAAATAAGCTCTTACAACCTAAATTTGATGCACTAACAAGAAATGAAAAACATCAACATAAGGAAAAAAACACTACAAAAAATCAACCATATCATAAAAAAAGCTACAAACATCAACTCCTAACAAGCAACGTTTGAAGCACTTACGAGCAACGATTGAAGCACTTACAAGTTGTATTCTAAGCACCAACTTGTTTTCATAACACACGCAAGTTATAAAATAAGCACCCACAACCGTTGAAGCACTAACAAGAAATGAAAAATGTCAACATAAGTGAAAAACACTACAAAAAATCAACCATGTCATCAATAGAGCTACAAACATTAACTCCTAAGAAGCAACGTTTGAAGCACTTACGAGCAACGATAGAAGCACTTACAAGTTGTACTGTAAGCAGCAATTTGTTTTCATGACACACAAGTTATAAAATAAGCTCCTACAACCTACATGGAAAGCACTAACAAAAAATGAAAAGCGTCAACATAAGGGAAACAAATCTACAAAAAATCAACCATATCATCAAAAAAACTACAAACATCAACTCCTAACAAGCAACGTTTGAAGAACTTACGAGCAACGATTGAAGCACTTACAAGTTGTACTCTAAGCACAAATTTATTTTCATAACAGACACAACTTATAAAATAAGCACCCACAAGCTACATTTGAAGCACTAACAAGAAATGAAAAACGTCAACATAAGGAAAAAAACACTACAAAAAATCAACCATATCATCAAAAAAGCTAAAAACTACAACTCCTAACAAGCAACGTTTGAAGCACTTACGAGCAACGATTGAAGCACTTACAAGTTGTACTCTAAGCACCAATTTGTTTTCATAACACACGCAAGTTATAAAATAAGCACCTACAAGCTACATTTGAAGCATTAACAAGAAATGAAAAACGTCAACATAAGGAAAAAAACACTACAAAAAATCAACCATATCATCAAAAAAGCTACAAACATCAACTCCTAACAAGCAACGTTTGAAGCACTTACGAGCAACGATTGAAGCACTTACAAGTTGCAATCTAAGCACCAATTTGTTTTCATAACACACGCAAGTTATAAAATAAGCACCTACAACCGTTGAAGCACTAACAAGAAATGAAAAACGTCAACATAAGGGAAAAACACTACAAAAAATCAACCATATCATCAATAGATCTACAAACATCAACTCCTAAGATGCAACGTTTGAAGCACTTACGAGCAACGATTGAAGCACTAACGAGTTGTACTGTAAGCACCAATTTGTTTTCATAACACACACAAGTTATAAAATAAGCACCTACGACCTACATTTGAAGCACTAACAAGAAATGAAAAACGTCAACATAAGGAAAAAACACTACAAAAAATCAAACATATCATCAAAAAAGCTACAAACATCAACTCCTAAAAAGCAACGTTTGAAGCACTTACGAGCAACGATTGAAGCATTTACAAGTTGTACTGTAAGCACCAATTTGTTTTCATAACACACACCAGTTATAAAATAAGCACCTACGACCTACATTTGAAGCACTAACAAGAAATGAAAAACGTCAACATAAGGAAAAAACACTACAAAAAATCAACCATGTCATCAAAAAAGCTACAAATATCAACTCCTAACAAGCAACGTTTGAAGCTATTACGAGCAACGATTTAAGCACTTACAAGTTGTACTGTAAGCACCAATTTGTTTTCATAAAAAACACAAGTTATAAAATAAGCACCTACGACCTACATTTGAAGCACTAACAAGAAATGAAAAACGTCAACATAAGGAAAAAAACACTACAAAAAATCAACCATATCATCAAAAAAGCTACAAACATCAACTCCTAACAAGCAACGTTTGAAGCACTTACGAGCAACGATTGAAGCACTTACAAGTTGTACTCTAAGCACCAATTTTTTTTCCTAACACACACAAGTTATAAAATAAGCTCCTACAACCTACATTTGAAGCACTAACAAGAAATGAAAAGCATCAACATAAGGAAAAAACACTACAAAAAATCAACCATATCATCAAAAAAGCTACAAACATCAACTCCTAACAAGCAACGTTTTGAAGCACTTACGAGCAACGATTGAGCACTTACAAGTTGTACTCTAAGCACCAATTTGTTTTCATTACATACGCAAGTTATAAAATAAGCACCTACGACCTACATTTGAAGCACTAACAGGAAATGAAAAACATCATCATAAGGAAAAAAAACACTACAAAAAATCAACCATATCATCAAAAAAGCTACAAACATCAACTCCTAACAAGCAATGTTTGAAGCACTTACGAGCAACGATTGAAGCACTTACAAGTTGCACTCTAAGCAACAATTTGTTTTCATAACACACGCAAGTTATAAAATAAGCACCTACAACCGTTGAAGCACTAATAAGAAATGAAATATGTCAACATAAGGGAAAAACACTACAAAAAATCAACCATATCATCAATAGAGCTACAAACATCAACTCCTAACAAGCAACGTTTGAAGCATTTACGAGCAACGATTGAAGCACTTACGAGTTGTACTGTAAGCACCAATTTGTTTTCGGAACACACACAAGTTATAAAATAAGCACCTACGATCTACATTTGAAGCACTAACAAGAAATGAAAAACGTCAAGATTAGGAAAAAAACACTACAAAAAATCAAACATATCATCAAAAAAGCTACAAACATCAACTCCTAACAAGCAACGACGATTGAAGTACTTCCAAGTTGTACTGTAAGCACCAATTTGTTTTCATATCACACACAAGTTATAAAATAAGCACCTACGACCTACATTTGAAGCACTATCAAGAAATGAAAAACGTCAACATAAGGAAAAAAACACTACAAAAAATCAACCATATCATCAAAAAAGCTACAAACATCAACTCCTAACAAGCAACGTTTGAAGCACTTACGAGCAACGATTGAAGCACTTACAAGTTGTTACCTAAGCACCAATTTGTTTTCATAACACACGCAAGTTATAAAATAAGCACCTACAACCGTTGAAGCACTAACAAGAAATGAAAAACGTCAACATAAGGG
This sequence comes from Rubia yunnanensis, assembly GCA_037428765.1. Lineage (NCBI taxonomy): Eukaryota > Viridiplantae > Streptophyta > Magnoliopsida > Gentianales > Rubiaceae > Rubia > Rubia yunnanensis. Next base: position 109,716,911 of record CM075064.1, read on the forward strand.
AAAAACACTACAAAAAATCAACCATATCATCAATAGATCTACAAACATCAACTCCTAAGAAGCAACGTTTGAAGCACTTACGAGCAACGATTGAAGCACTAACGAGTTGTACTGTAAGCACCAATTTGTTTTCATAACACACACAAGTTATAAAATAAGCACCTACGACCTACATTTGAAGCACTAACAAGAAATGAAAAACGTCAACATAAGGAAAAAACACTACAAAAAATCAAACATATCATCAAAAAAGCTACAAACATCAACTCCTAAAAAGCAACGTTTGAAGCACTTACGAGCAACGATTGAAGCATTTACAAGTTGTACTGTAAGCACCAATTTGTTTTCATAACACACACCAGTTATAAAATAAGCACCTACGACCTACATTTGAAGCACTAACAAGAAATGAAAAACGTCAACATAAGGAAAAAACACTACAAAAAATCAACCATGTCATCAAAAAAGCTACAAATATCAACTCCTAACAAGCAACGTTTGAAGCTATTACGAGCAACGATTTAAGCACTTACAAGTTGTACTGTAAGCACCAATTTGTTTTCATAAAAAACACAAGTTATAAAATAAGCACCTACGACCTACATTTGAAGCACTAACAAGAAATGAAAAACGTCAACATAAGGAAAAAAACACTACAAAAAATCAACCATATCATCAAAAAAGCTACAAACATCAACTCCTAACAAGCAACGTTTGAAGCACTTACGAGCAACGATTGAAGCACTTACAAGTTGTACTCTAAGCACCAATTTTTTTTCCTAACACACACAAGTTATAAAATAAGCTCCTACAACCTACATTTGAAGCACTAACAAGAAATGAAAAGCATCAACATAAGGAAAAAACACTACAAAAAATCAACCATATCATCAAAAAAGCTACAAACATCAACTCCTAACAAGCAACGTTTTGAAGCACTTACGAGCAACGATTGAGCACTTACAAGTTGTACTCTAAGCACCAATTTGTTTTCATTACATACGCAAGTTATAAAATAAGCACCTACGACCTACATTTGAAGCACTAACAGGAAATGAAAAACATCATCATAAGGAAAAAAAACACTACAAAAAATCAACCATATCATCAAAAAAGCTACAAACATCAACTCCTAACAAGCAATGTTTGAAGCACTTACGAGCAACGATTGAAGCACTTACAAGTTGCACTCTAAGCAACAATTTGTTTTCATAACACACGCAAGTTATAAAATAAGCACCTACAACCGTTGAAGCACTAATAAGAAATGAAATATGTCAACATAAGGGAAAAACACTACAAAAAATCAACCATATCATCAATAGAGCTACAAACATCAACTCCTAACAAGCAACGTTTGAAGCATTTACGAGCAACGATTGAAGCACTTACGAGTTGTACTGTAAGCACCAATTTGTTTTCGGAACACACACAAGTTATAAAATAAGCACCTACGATCTACATTTGAAGCACTAACAAGAAATGAAAAACGTCAAGATTAGGAAAAAAACACTACAAAAAATCAAACATATCATCAAAAAAGCTACAAACATCAACTCCTAACAAGCAACGACGATTGAAGTACTTCCAAGTTGTACTGTAAGCACCAATTTGTTTTCATATCACACACAAGTTATAAAATAAGCACCTACGACCTACATTTGAAGCACTATCAAGAAATGAAAAACGTCAACATAAGGAAAAAAACACTACAAAAAATCAACCATATCATCAGAAAGGCTACAAACATCAACTCCTAACAAGCAACGTTTGAAGCACTTAAGAGCAACGATTGAAGCACTTACAAGTTGTACTGTAAGCACCAATTTGTTTCCATAACAAGAACAAGTTATAAAATAAGCTCTTACAACCTAAATTTGATGCACTAACAAGAAATGAAAAACATCAACATAAGGAAAAAAACACTACAAAAAATCAACCATATCATAAAAAAAGCTACAAACATCAACTCCTAACAAGCAACGTTTGAAGCACTTACGAGCAACGATTGAAGCACTTACAAGTTGTATTCTAAGCACCAACTTGTTTTCATAACACACGCAAGTTATAAAATAAGCACCCACAACCGTTGAAGCACTAACAAGAAATGAATAATGTCAACATAAGTGAAAAACACTACAAAAAATCAACCATGTCATCAATAGAGCTACAAACATTAACTCCTAAGAAGCAAAGTTTGAAGCACTTACGAGCAATGATAGAAGCACTTACAAGTTGTACTGTAAGCACCAATTTGTTTTCATGACACACAAGTTATAAAATAAGCTCCTACAACCTACATTGGAAGCACTAACAAAAAATGAAAAGCGTCAACATAAGGGAAAAAAATCTACAAAAAATCAACCATATCATCAAAAAAACTACAAACATCAACTCCTAACAAGCAACGTTTGAAGAACTTACGAGCAACGATTGAAGCACTTACAAGTTGTACTCTAAGCACGAATTTATTTTCATAACAGACACAACTTATAAAATAAGCACCTACAAGCTACATTTGAAGCACTAACAAGAAACGAAAAACGTCAACATAATGAAAAAAACACTACAAAAAATCAACCATATCATCAAAAAAGCTAAAAACTACAACTCCTAACAAGCAACGTTTGAAGCACTTACAAGCAACGATTGAAGCACTTACAAGTTGCACTCTAAGCACCAATTTGTTTTCATAACACACGCAAGTTATAAAATAAGCACCTACAACCGTTGAAGCACTAACAAGAAATGAAAAACGTCAACATAAGGAAAAAAACACTACAAAAAATAAACCATATCATCAAAAAAGCTACAAACATCAACTCCTAACAAGCAACGTTTGAAGCACTTACGAGCAACGATTGAAGCACTTACAAGTTGCACTCTAAGCACCAATTTGTTTTCATAACACACGCAAGTTATAAAATAAGCACCTACAACCGTTGAAGCACTAACAAGAAATGAAAAACGTCAACATAAGGGAAAAACACTACAAAAAATCAACCATATCATCAATAGATCTACAAACATCAACTCCTAAGAAGCAACGTTTGAAGCACTTACGAGCAACGATTGAAGCACTAACGAGTTGTACTGTAAGCACAAATTTGTTTTCATAACACACACAAGTTATAAAATAAGCACCTACGACCTACATTTGAAGCACTAACAAGAAATGAAAAACGTCAACATAAGGAAAAAAACACTACAAAAAATCAAACATATCATCAAAAAAGCTACAAACATCAACTCCTAAAAAGCAACGTTCGAAGCACTTACGAGCAACGATTGAAGCATTTAAAAGTTGTACTGTAAGCACCAATTTGTTTTCATAACACACACCAGTTATAAAATAAGCACCTACGACCTACATTTGAAGCACTAACAAGAAATGAAAAACGTCAACATAAGGAAAAAACACTACAAAAAATCAACCATGTCATCAAAAAAGCTACAAACATCAACTCCTAACAAGCAACGTTTGAAGCTCTTACGAGCAACGATTTAAGCACTTACAAGTTGTACTGTAAGCACCAATTTGTTTTCATAAAAAACACAAGTTATAAAATAAGCACCTACGACCTACATTTGAAGCACTATCAAGAAATGAAAAACGTCAACATAAGGAAAAAAACACTACAAAAAATCAACCATATCATCAAAAAGGCTACAAACATCAACTCCTAACAAGCAACGTTTGAAGCACTTAAGAGCAACGATTGAAGCACTTACAAGTTGTACTGTAAGCACCAATTTGTTTCCATAACAAGAACAAGTTATAAAATAAGCTCTTACAACCTAAATTTGATGCACTAACAAGAAATGAAAAACATCAACATAAGGAAAAAAACACTACAAAAAATCAACCATATCATAAAAAAAGCTACAAACATCAACTCCTAACAAGCAACGTTTGAAGCACTTACGAGCAACGATTGAAGCACTTACAAGTTGTATTCTAAGCACCAACTTGTTTTCATAACACACGCAAGTTATAAAATAAGCACCCACAACCGTTGAAGCACTAACAAGAAATGATAAATGTCAACATAAGGGAAAAACACTACAAAAAATCAACCATATCATCAATAGATCTACAAACATCAACTCCTAAGAAGCAACGTTTGAAGCACTTACGAGCAACGATTGAAGCACTAACGAGTTGTACTGTAAGCACAAATTTGTTTTCATAACACACACAAGTTATAAAATAAGCACCTACGATCTACATTTGAAGCACTAACAAGAAATGAAAAACGTCAAGATTAGGAAAAAAACACTACAAAAAATCAAACATATCATCAAAAAAGCTACAAACATCAACTCCTAACAAGCAACGACGATTGAAGTACTTCCAAGTTGTACTGTAAGAACCAATTTGTTTCCATAACAAGAACAAGTTATAAAATAAGCTCTTACAACCTAAATTTGATGCACTAACAAGAAATGAAAAACATCAACATAAGGAAAAAAACACTACAAAAAATCAACCATATCATAAAAAAAGCTACAAACATCAACTCCTAACAAGCAACGTTTGAAGCACTTACGAGCAACGATTGAAGCACTTACAAGTTGTATTCTAAGCACCAACTTGTTTTCATAACACACGCAAGTTATAAAATAAGCACCCACAACCGTTGAAGCACTAACAAGAAATGAAAAATGTCAACATAAGTGAAAAACACTACAAAAAATCAACCATATCATCAATAGAGCTACAAACATCAACTCCTAACAAGCAACGTTTGAAGCATTTACGAGCAACGATTGAAGCACTTACGAGTTGTACTGTAAGCACCAATTTGTTTTCGGAACACACACAAGTTATAAAATAAGCACCTACGATCTACATTTGAAGCACTAACAAGAAATGAAAAACGTCAAGATTAGGAAAAAAACACTACAAAAAATCAAACATATCATCAAAAAAGCTACAAACATCAACTCCTAACAAGCAACGACGATTGAAGTACTTCCAAGTTGTACTGTAAGCACCAATTTGTTTTCATATCACACACAAGTTATAAAATAAGCACCTACGACCTACATTTGAAGCACTATCAAGAAATGAAAAACGTCAACATAAGGAAAAAAACACTACAAAAAATCAACCATATCATCAAAAAGGCTACAAACATCAACTCCTAACAAGCAACGTTTGAAGCACATAAGAGCAACGATTGAAGCACTTACAAGTTGTACTGTAAGCACCAATTTGTTTCCATAACAAGAACAAGTTATAAAATAAGCTCTTACAACCTAAATTTGATGCACTAACAAGAAATGAAAAACATCAACATAAGGAAAAAAAACACTACAAAAAATCAACCATATCATAAAAAAAGCTACAAACATCAACTCCTAACAAGCAACGTTTGAAGCACTTACGAGCAACGATTTGAAGCACTTACAAGTTGTATTCTAAGCACCAACTTGTTTTCATAACACACGCAAGTTATAAAATAAGCACCCACAACCGTTGAAGCACTAACAAGAAATGAAAAATGTCAACATAAGGGAAAAACACTACAAAAAATCAACCATATCATCAATAGAGCTACAAACATCAACTCCTAACAAGCAACGTTTGAAGCATTTACGAGCAACGATTGAAGCACTTACGAGTTGTACTGTAAGCACCAATTTGTTTTCGGAACACACACAAGTTATAAAATAAGCACCTACGATCTACATTTGAAGCACTAACAAGAAATGAAAAACGTCAAGATTAGGAAAAAAACACTACAAAAAATCAAACATATCATCAAAAAAGCTACAAACATCAACTCCTAACAAGCAACGACGATTGAAGTACTTCCAAGTTGTACTGTAAGCACCAATTTGTTTTCATATCACACACAAGTTATAAAATAAGCACCTACGACCTACATTTGAAGCACTATCAAGAAATGAAAAACGTCAACATAAGGAAAAAAACACTACAAAAAATCAACCATATCATCAAAAAGGCTACAAACATCAACTCCTAACAAGCAACGTTTGAAGCACTTAAGAGCAACGATTGAAGCACTTACAAGTTGTACTGTAAGCACCAATTTGTTTCCATAACAAGAACAAGTTATAAAATAAGCTCTTACAACCTAAATTTGATGCACTAACAAGAAATGAAAAACATCAACATAAGGAAAAAAACACTACAAAAAATCAACCATATCATAAAAAAAGCTACAAACATCAACTCCTAACAAGCAACGTTTGAAGCACTTACGAGCAACGATTGAAGCACTTACAAGTTGTATTCTAAGCACCAACTTGTTTTCATAACACACGCAAGTTATAAAATAAGCACCCACAACCGTTGAAGCACTAACAAGAAATGAAAAATGTCAACATAAGGGAAAAACACTACAAAAAATCAACCATATCATCAATAGAGCTACAAACATCAACTCCTAACAAGCAACGTTTGAAGCATTTACGAGCAACGATTGAAGCACTTACGAGTTGTACTGTAAGCACCAATTTGTTTTCGGAACACACACAAGTTATAAAATAAGCACCTACGATCTACATTTGAAGCACTAACAAGAAATGAAAAACGTCAAGATTAGGAAAGAAACACTACAAAAAATCAAACATATCATCAAAAAAGCTACAAACTTCAACTCCTAACAAGCAACGACGATTGAAGTACTTCCAAGTTGTACTGTAAGCACCAATTTGTTTTCATATCACACACAAGTTATAAAATAAGCACCTACGACCTACATTTGAAGCACTATCAAGAAATGAAAAACGTCAACATAAGGAAAAAAACACTACAAAAAATCAACCATATCATCAAAAAGGCTACAAACATCAACTCCTAACAAGCAACGTTTGAAGCACTTAAGAGCAACGATTGAAGCACTTACAAGTTGTACTGTAAGCACCAATTTGTTTCCATAACAAGAACAAGTTATAAAATAAGCTCTTACAACCTAAATTTGATGCACTAACAAGAAATGAAAAACATCAACATAAGGAAAAAAACACTACAAAAAATCAACCATATCATAAAAAAAGCTACAAACATCAACTCCTAACAAGCAACGTTTGAAGCACTTACGAGCAACGATTGAAGCACTTACAAGTTGTATTCTAAGCACCAACTTGTTTTCATAACACACGCAAGTTATAAAATAAGCACCCACAACCGTTGAAGCACTAACAAGAAATGATAAATGTCAACATAAGGGAAAAACACTACAAAAAATCAACCATATCATCAATAGATCTACAAACATCAACTCCTAAGAAGCAACGTTTGAAGCACTTACGAGCAACGATTGAAGCACTAACGAGTTGTACTGTAAGCACAAATTTGTTTTCATAACACACACAAGTTATAAAATAAGCACCTACGATCTACATTTGAAGCACTAACAAGAAATGAAAAACGTCAAGATTAGGAAAAAAACACTACAAAAAATCAAACATATCATCAAAAAAGCTACAAACATCAACTCCTAACAAGCAACGACGATTGAAGTACTTCCAAGTTGTACTGTAAGAACCAATTTGTTTCCATAACAAGAACAAGTTATAAAATAAGCTCTTACAACCTAAATTTGATGCACTAACAAGAAATGAAAAACATCAACATAAGGAAAAAAACACTACAAAAAATCAACCATATCATAAAAAAAGCTACAAACATCAACTCCTAACAAGCAACGTTTGAAGCACTTACGAGCAACGATTGAAGCACTTACAAGTTGTATTCTAAGCACCAACTTGTTTTCATAACACACGCAAGTTATAAAATAAGCACCCACAACCGTTGAAGCACTAACAAGAAATGAAAAATGTCAACATAAGTGAAAAACACTACAAAAAATCAACCATATCATCAATAGAGCTACAAACATCAACTCCTAACAAGCAACGTTTGAAGCATTTACGAGCAACGATTGAAGCACTTACGAGTTGTACTGTAAGCACCAATTTGTTTTCGGAACACACACAAGTTATAAAATAAGCACCTACGATCTACATTTGAAGCACTAACAAGAAATGAAAAACGTCAAGATTAGGAAAAAAACACTACAAAAAATCAAACATATCATCAAAAAAGCTACAAACATCAACTCCTAACAAGCAACGACGATTGAAGTACTTCCAAGTTGTACTGTAAGCACCAATTTGTTTTCATATCACACACAAGTTATAAAATAAGCACCTACGACCTACATTTGAAGCACTATCAAGAAATGAAAAACGTCAACATAAGGAAAAAAACACTACAAAAAATCAACCATATCATCAAAAAGGCTACAAACATCAACTCCTAACAAGCAACGTTTGAAGCACATAAGAGCAACGATTGAAGCACTTACAAGTTGTACTGTAAGCACCAATTTGTTTCCATAACAAGAACAAGTTATAAAATAAGCTCTTACAACCTAAATTTGATGCACTAACAAGAAATGAAAAACATCAACATAAGGAAAAAAAACACTACAAAAAATCAACCATATCATAAAAAAAGCTACAAACATCAACTCCTAACAAGCAACGTTTGAAGCACTTACGAGCAACGATTGAAGCACTTACAAGTTGTATTCTAAGCACCAACTTGTTTTCATAACACACGCAAGTTATAAAATAAGCACCCACAACCGTTGAAGCACTAACAAGAAATGAAAAATGTCAACATAAGGGAAAAACACTACAAAAAATCAACCATATCATCAATAGAGCTACAAACATCAACTCCTAACAAGCAACGTTTGAAGCATTTACGAGCAACGATTGAAGCACTTACGAGTTGTACTGTAAGCACCAATTTGTTTTCGGAACACACACAAGTTATAAAATAAGCACCTACGATCTACATTTGAAGCACTAACAAGAAATGAAAAACGTCAAGATTAGGAAAAAAACACTACAAAAAATCAAACATATCATCAAAAAAGCTACAAACATCAACTCCTAACAAGCAACGACGATTGAAGTACTTCCAAGTTGTACTGTAAGCACCAATTTGTTTTCATATCACACACAAGTTATAAAATAAGCACCTACGACCTACATTTGAAGCACTATCAAGAAATGAAAAACGTCAACATAAGGAAAAAAACACTACAAAAAATCAACCATATCATCAAAAAGGCTACAAACATCAACTCCTAACAAGCAACGTTTGAAGCACTTAAGAGCAACGATTGAAGCACTTACAAGTTGTACTGTAAGCACCAATTTGTTTCCATAACAAGAACAAGTTATAAAATAAGCTCTTACAACCTAAATTTGATGCACTAACAAGAAATGAAAAACATCAACATAAGGAAAAAAACACTACAAAAAATCAACCATATCATAAAAAAAGCTACAAACATCAACTCCTAACAAGCAACGTTTGAAGCACTTACGAGCAACGATTGAAGCACTTACAAGTTGTATTCTAAGCACCAACTTGTTTTCATAACACACGCAAGTTATAAAATAAGCACCCACAACCGTTGAAGCACTAACAAGAAATGAAAAATGTCAACATAAGGGAAAAACACTACAAAAAATCAACCATATCATCAATAGAGCTACAAACATCAACTCCTAACAAGCAACGTTTGAAGCATTTACGAGCAACGATTGAAGCACTTACGAGTTGTACTGTAAGCACCAATTTGTTTTCGGAACACACACAAGTTATAAAATAAGCACCTACGATCTACATTTGAAGCACTAACAAGAAATGAAAAACGTCAAGATTAGGAAAGAAACACTACAAAAAATCAAACATATCATCAAAAAAGCTACAAACTTCAACTCCTAACAAGCAACGACGATTGAAGTACTTCCAAGTTGTACTGTAAGCACCAATTTGTTTTCATATCACACACAAGTTATAAAATAAGCACCTACGACCTACATTTGAAGCACTATCAAGAAATGAAAAACGTCAACATAAGGAAAAAAACACTACAAAAAATCAACCATATCATCAAAAAGGCTACAAACATCAACTCCTAACAAGCAACGTTTGAAGCACTTAAGAGCAACGATTGAAGCACTTACAAGTTGTACTGTAAGCACCAATTTGTTTCCATAACAAGAACAAGTTATAAAATAAGCTCTTACAACCTAAATTTGATGCACTAACAAGAAATGAAAAACATCAACATAAGGAAAAAAACACTACAAAAAATCAACCATATCATAAAAAAAGCTACAAACATCAACTCCTAACAAGCAACGTTTGAAGCACTTACGAGCAACGATTGAAGCACTTACAAGTTGTATTCTAAGCACCAACTTGTTTTCATAACACACGCAAGTTATAAAATAAGCACCCACAACCGTTGAAGCACTAACAAGAAATGAAAAATGTCAACATAAGTGAAAAACACTACAAAAAATCAACCATGTCATCAATAGAGCTACAAACATTAACTCCTAAGAAGCAACGTTTGAAGCACTTACGAGCAACGATAGAAGCACTTACAAGTTGTACTGTAAGCACCAATTTGTTTTCATGACACACAAGTTATAAAATAAGCTCCTACAACCTACATTGGAAGCACTAACAAAAAATGAAAAGCGTCAACATAAGGGAAAAAAATCTACAAAAAATCAACCATATCATCAAAAAAACTACAAACATCAACTCCTAACAAGCAACGTTTGAAGAACTTACGAGCAACGATTGAAGCACTTACAAGTTGTACTCTAAGCACGAATTTATTTTCATAACAGACACAACTTATAAAATAAGCACCTACGAGCTACATTTGAAGCACTAACAAGAAACGAAAAACGTCAACATAATGAAAAAAACACTACAAAAAATCAACCATATCATCAAAAAAGCTAAAAACTACAACTCCTAACAAGCAACGTTTGAAGCACTTACGAGCAACGATTGAAGCACTTACAAGTTGCACTCTAAGCACCAATTTGTTTTCATAACACACGCAAGTTATAAAATAAGCACCTACAACCGTTGAAGCACTAACAAGAAATGAAAAAAGTCAACATAAGGAAAAAAACACTACAAAAAATAAACCATATCATCAAAAAAGCTACAAACATCAACTCCTAACAAGCAACGTTTGAAGCACTTACGAGCAACGATTGAAGCACTTACAAGTTGCACTCTAAGCACCAATTTGTTTTCATAACACACGCAAGTTATAAAATAAGCACCTACAACCGTTGAAGCACTAACAAGAAATGAAAAACGTCAACATAAGGGAAAAACACTACAAAAAATCAACCATATCATCAATAGATCTACAAACATCAACTCCTAAGAAGCAACGTTTGAAGCACTTACGAGCAACGATTGAAGCACTAACGAGTTGTACTGTAAGCACAAATTTGTTTTCATAACACACACAAGTTATAAAATAAGCACCTACGACCTACATTTGAAGCACTAACAAGAAATGAAAAACGTCAACATAAGGAAAAAAACACTACAAAAAATCAAACATATCATCAAAAAAGCTACAAACATCAACTCCTAAAAAGCAACGTTCGAAGCACTTACGAGCAACGATTGAAGCATTTACAAGTTGTACTGTAAGCACCAATTTGTTTTCATAACACACACCAGTTATAAAATAAGCACCTACGACCTACATTTGAAGCACTAACAAGAAATGAAAAACGTCAACATAAGGAAAAAACGCTACAAAAAATCAACCATGTCATCAAAAAAGCTACAAACATCAACTCCTAACAAGCAACGTTTGAAGCTCTTACGAGCAACGATTTAAGCACTTACAAGTTGTACTGTAAGCACCAATTTGTTTTCATAAAAAACACAAGTTATAAAATAAGTACCTATGACCTACATTTGAAGCACTATCAAGAAATGAAAAACGTCAACATAAGGAAAAAAACACTACAAAAAATCAACCATATCATCAAAAAGGCTACAAACATCAACTCCTAACAAGCAACGTTTGAAGCACTTAAGAGCAACGATTGAAGCACTTACAAGTTGTACTGTAAGCACCAATTTGTTTCCATAACAAGAACAAGTTATAAAATAAGCTCTTACAACCTAAATTTGATGCACTAACAAGAAATGAAAAACATCAACATAAGGAAAAAAACACTACAAAAAATCAACCATATCATAAAAAAAGCTACAAACATCAACTCCTAACAAGCAACGTTTGAAGCACTTACGAGCAACGATTGAAGCACTTACAAGTTGTATTCTAAGCACCAACTTGTTTTCATAACACACGCAAGTTATAAAATAAGCACCCACAACCGTTGAAGCACTAACAAGAAATGAAAAATGTCAACATAAGTGAAAAACACTACAAAAAATCAACCATGTCATCAATAGAGCTACAAACATTAACTCCTAAGAAGCAACGTTTGAAGCACTTACGAGCAACGATAGAAGCACTTACAAGTTGTACTGTACGCACCAATTTGTTTTCATGACACACAAGTTATAAAATAAGCTCCTACAACCTACATTGGAAGCACTAACAAAAAATGAAAAGCGTCAACATAAGGGAAAAAAATCTACAAAAAATCAACCATATCATCAAAAAAACTACAAACATCAACTCCTAACAAGCAACGTTTGAAGAACTTACGAGCAACGATTGAAGCACTTTCAAGTTGTACTCTAAGCACGAATTTATTTTCATAACAGACACAACTTATAAAATAAGCACCTACAAGCTACATTTGAAGCACTAACAAGAAACGAAAAACGTCAACATAAGGAAAAAAACACTACAAAAAATCAACCATATCATCAAAAAAGCTAAAAACTACAACTCCTAACAAGCAACGTTTGAAGCACTTACGAGCAACGATTGAAGCACTTACAAGTTGTACTCTAAGCACCAATTTGTTTTCATAACACACGCAAGTTATAAAATAAGCACCTACAAGCTACATTTGAAGCATTTACAAGAAATGAAAAACGTCAACATAAGGAAAAAAACACTACAAAAAATAAACCATATCATCAAAAAAGCTACAAACATCAACTCCTAACAAGCAACGTTTGAAGCACTTACGAGCAACGATTGAAGCACTTACAAGTTGCACTCTAAGCACCAATTTGTTTTCATAACACACGCAAGTTATAAAATAAGCACCTACAACCGTTGAAGCACTAACATGAAATGAAAAACGTCAACATAAGGGAAAAACACTACATAAAATCAACCCTATCATCAATAGATCTACAAACATCAACTCCTAAGAAGCAACGTTTGAAGCACTTACGAGCAACGATTGAAGCACTAACGAGTTGTACTGTAAGCACAAATTTGTTTTCATAACACACACAAGTTATAAAATAAGCACCTACGACCTACATTTGAAGCACTAACAAGAAATGAAAAACGTCAACATAAGGAAAAAAACACTACAAAAAATCAAACATATCATCAAAAAAGCTACAAACATCAACTCCTAAAAAGCAACGTTTGAAGCACTTACGAGCAACGATTGAAGCATTTACAAGTTGTACTGTAAGCACCAATTTGTTTTCATAACACACACCAGTTATAAAATAAGCACCTACGACCTACATTTGAAGCACTAACAAGAAATGAAAAACGTCAACATAAGGAAAAAAACACTACAAAAAATCAACCATATCATCAAAAAAGCTACAAACATCAACTCCTAACAAGCAACGTTTGAAGCACTTACGAGCAACGATTGAAGCACTTACAAGTTGTACTCTAAGCACCAATTTTTTTTCCTAACACACACAAGTTATAAAATAAGCTGCTACAACCTACATTTGAAGCATTAACAAGAAATGAAAAGCATCAACATAAGGAAAAAACACTACAAAAAATCAACCATATCATCAAAAAAGCTACAAACATCAACTCCTAACAAGCAACGTTTGAAGCACTTACGAGCAACGATTGAGCACTTACAAGTTGTACTCTAAGCACCAATTTGTTTTCATTACATACGCAAGTTATAAAATAAGCACCTACGACCTACATTTGAAGCACTAACAAGAAATGAAAAACATCATCATAAGGAAAAAAACTCTACAAAAAATCAACCATATCATCAAAAAAGCTACAAACATCAACTCCTAACAAGCAATGTTTGAAGCACTTACGAGCAACGATTGAAGCACTTACAAGTTGCACTCTAAGCAACAATTTGTTTTCATAACACACGCAAGTTATAAAATAAGCACCTACAACCGTTCAAGCACTAACAAGAAATGAAAAATGTCAACATAAGGGAAAAACACTACAAAAAATCAACCATATCATCAATAGAGCTACAAACATCAACTCCGAACAAGCAACGTTTGAAGCATTTACGAGCAACGATTGAAGCACTTACGAGTTGTACTGTAAGCACCAATTTGTTTTCGGAACACACACAAGTTATAAAATAAGCACCTACGATCTACATTTGAAGCACTAAGAAGAAATGAAAAACGTCAAGATAAGGAAAAAAACACTGCAAAAAATCAAACATATCATCAAAAAAGCTACAAACATCAACTCCTAACAAGCAACGACGATTGAAGCACTTCCAAGTTGTACTGTAAGCACCAATTTGTTTTCATAACACACACAAGTTATAAAATAAGCACCTACGACCTACATTTGAAGCACAAACAAGAAATGAAAAACGTCAACATAAGGAAAAAAACACTACAAAAAATCAACCATATCATCAAAAAGGCTACAAACATCAACTCCTAACAAGCAACATTTGAAGCTCTTAAGAGCAACGATTGAAGCACTTACAAGTTGTACTGTAAGCACCAATTTGTTTCCATAACAAGCACAAGTTATAAAATAAGCTCTTACAACCTAAATTTGATGCACTAACAAGAAATGAAAAACATCAACATAAGGAAAAAAACACTACAAAAAAACAACCATATCATCAAAAAAGCTACAAACATCAACTCCTAACAAGCAACGTTTGAAGCACTTACGAGCAACGATTGAAGCACTTACAAGTTGTACTGTAAGCACCAATTTTTTTTCCTAACACACACAAGTTATAAAATAAGCTCCTACAACCTACATTTGAAGCATTAACAAGAAATGAAAAGCATCAACATAAGGAAAAAACACTACAAAAAATCAACCATATCATCAAAAAAGCTACAAACATCAACTCCTAACAAGCAACGTTTGAAGCACTTACGAGCAACGATTGAGCACTTACAAGTTGTACTCTAAGCACCAATTTGTTTTCATTACATACGCAAGTTATAAAATAAGCACCTACGACCTACATTTGAAGCACTAACAAGAAATGAAAAACATCATCATAAGGAAAAAAACTCTACAAAAAATCAACCATATCATCAAAAAAGCTACAAACATCAACTCCTAACAAGCAATGTTTGAAGCACTTACGAGCAACGATTGAAGCACTTACAAGTTGCACTCTAAGCAACAATTTGTTTTCATAACACACGCAAGTTATAAAATAAGCACCTACAACCGTTGAAGCACTAACAAGAAATGAAAAATGTCAACATAAGGGAAAAACACTACAAAAAATCAACCATATCATCAATAGAGCTACAAACATCAACTCCTAACAAGCAACGTTTGAAGCATTTACGAGCAACGATTGAAGCACTTACGAGTTGTACTGTAAGCACCAATTTGTTTTCGGAACACACACAAGTTATAAAATAAGCACCTACGATCTACATTTGAAGCACTGACAAGAAATGAAAAACGTCAAGATAAGGAAAAAAACACTGCAAAAAATCAAACATATCATCAAAAAAGCTACAAACATCAACTCCTAACAAGCAACGACGATTGAAGCACTTCCAAGTTGTACTGTAAGCACCAATTTGTTTTCATAACACACACAAGTTATAAAATAAGCACCTACGACCTACATTTGAAGCACTAACAAGAAATGAAAAACGTCAACATAAGGAAAAAACACTACAAAAAATCAACCATATCATCAAAAAAGCTACAAACATCAACTCCTAACAAGCAACGTTTGAAGCACTTACGAGCAACGATTGAGCACTTACAAGTTGTACTCTAAGCACCAATTTGTTTTCATTACATACGCAAGTTATAAAATAAGCACCTACGACCTACATTTGAAGCACTAACAAGAAATGAAAAACATCATCATAAGGAAAAAAACTCTACAAAAAATCAACCATATCATCAAAAAAGCTACAAACATCAACTCCTAACAAGCAATGTTTGAAGCACTTACGAGTAACGATTGAAGCACTTACAAGTTGCACTCTAAGCAACAATTTGTTTTCATAACACACGCAAGTTATAAAATAAGCACCTACAACCGTTGAAGCACTAACAAGAAATGAAAAATGTCAACATAAGGGAAAAACACTACAAAAAATCAACCATATCATCAATAGAGCTACAAACATCAACTCCTAACAAGCAACGTTTGAAGCATTTACGAGCAACGATTGAAGCACTTACGAGTTGTACTGTAAGCACCAATTTGTTTTCGGAACACACACAAGTTATAAAATAAGCACCTACGATCTACATTTGAAGCACTAAAAAGAAATGAAAAACGTCAAGATAAGGAAAAAAACACTGCAAAAAATCAAACATATTATCAAAAAAGCTACAAACATCAACTCCTAACAAGCAACGACGATTGAAGCACTTCCAAGTTGTACTGTAAGCACCAATTTGTTTTCATAACACACACAAGTTATAAAATAAGCACCTACGACCTACATTTGAAGCACTAACAAGAAATGAAAAACGTCAACATAAGGAAAAAAACACTACAAAAAATCAACCATATCATCAAAAAGGCTACAAACATCAACTCCTAACAAGCAACATTTGAAGCTCTTAAGAGCAACGATTGAAGCACTTACAAGTTGTACTGTAAGCACCAATTTGTTTCCATAACAAGCACAAGTTATAAAATAAGCTCTTACAACCTAAATTTGATGCACTAACAAGAAATGAAAAACATCAACATAAGGAAAAAAACACTACAAAAAACCAACCATATCATAAAAAAAGCTACAAACATCAACTCCTAACAAGCAACGTTTGAAGCACTTACGAGCAACGATTGAAGCACTTACAAGTTGTATTCTAAGCACCAACTTGTTTTCATAACACACGCAAGTTATAAAATAAGCACCCATAACCGTTGAAGCACTAACAAGAAATGAAAAATGTCAACATAAGTGAAAAACACTAAAAAAAATCAACCATGTCATCAATAGAGCTACAACCATTAACTCCTAAGAAGCAACGTTTGAAGCACTTACGAGCAACGATAGAAGCACTTACAAGTTGCACTGTAAGCACCAATTTGTTTTCATGCCACACAAGTTATAAAATAAGCTCCTACAACCTACATTGGAAGCACTAACAAAAAATGAAAAGCGTCAACGTAAGGGAAAAAAATCTACAAAAAATCAACCATATCATCAAAAAAACTACAAACATCAACTCCTAACAAGCAACGTTTGAAGAACTTACGAGCAACGATTGAAGCACTTACAAGTTGTACTCTAAGCACGAATTTATTTTCATAACAGACACAACTCATAAAATAAGCACCTACAAGCTACATTTGAAGCACTAACAAGAAATGAAAAACGTCAACATAAGGAAAAAAACACTACAAAAAATCAACCATATCATCAAAAAAGCTACAAACATCAACTCCTAACAAGCAACGTTTGAAGCACTTACGAGCAACGATTGAAGCACTTACAAGTTGTACTCTAAGCACCAATTTGTTTTCATAACACACACAAGTTATAAAATAAGCTCCTACAAGCTACATTTGAAGCATTAACAAGAAATGAAAAACGTCAACATAAGGAAAAAAATAGTACAAAAAATCAACCATATCATCAAAAAAGCTACAAACATCAACTCCTAACAAACAACGTTTGAAGCACTTACGAGTAACGATTGAAGCACTTACAAGTTGCACTCTAAGCACCAATTTGTTTTCATAACACACGCAAGTTATAAAATAAGCACCTACAACCGTTGAAGCACTAACAAGAAATGAAAAACGTCAACATAAGGGAAAAACACTACAAAAAATCAACCATATCATCAATAGAGCTACAAACATCAACTCCTAACAAGCAACGTTTGAAGCTATTACTAGCAACGATTGAAGAACTTACGAGTTGTACTGTAAGCACCAATTTGTTTTCATAACACACACAAGTTATAAAATAAGCACCTACGACCTACATTTGAAGCACTAACAAGAAATGAAAAACGTAAACATAAGGAAAAAAACACTACAAAAAATCAATCATATCATCAAAAAGGCTACAAACATCAACTCCTAACAAGCAACGTTTGAAGCACTTACGAGCAACGATTGAAGCACTTACAAGTTGTACTGTAAGCACCAATTTGTTTCCATAACAAGCACAAGTTATAAAATAAGCTCTTACAACCTACATTTGAAGCACTAACAAGAAACGAAAAGCGTCAACATAAGGAAAAAAACACTACAAAAAATCAACCATATCATCAAAAAAGCTACAAACATCAACTCCTAACAAGCAACGTTTGAAGCACTTACGAGCAACGATTGAAGCACTTACAAGTTGTATTCAAAGCACCAATTTGTTTTCATAACACACGCAAGTTATAAAATGAGCACCTACAAGCTACATTTGAAGCACTAACAAGAAATGAAAAACGTCAACATAAGGAAAAAAACACTATAAAAAATCAACCATATCATCAAAAAAGCTACAAACATCAACTCCTAACAAGCAACGTTTGAAGCACTTACGAGCAACGATTGAAGCACTTACGAGTTGTACTGTAAGCACCAATTTGTTTTCGTAACACACACAAGTTATAAAATAAGCACCTACGACCTACATTCGAAGCACTAACAAGAAATGAAAAACGACAAGATAAGGAAAAAAACACTGCAAAAAATCAAACATATCATCAAAAAAGCTACAAACATCAACTCCTAACAAGCAAAGACGATTGAAGCACTTACAAGTTGCACTGTAAGCACCAATTTGTTTCCATAACAAGCACAAGTTATAAAATAAGCTCCTACAACCTACATTTGAAGCACTAACAAGAAATGAAAAGCGTCAACATAAGGAAAAAAACACTACAAAAAATCAACCATATCATCAAAAAAGCTACAAACATCAACTCCTAACAAGCAACGTTTGAAGCACTTACGAGCAACGATTGAAGCACTTACAAGTTATATTCTAAGCACCAATTTGTTTTCATAACACACGCAAGTTATAAAATAAGCACCCACAACCATTGAAGCAATAACAAGAAATGAAAAATGTCAACATAAGTGAAAAACACTACAAAAAATCAACCATGTCATCAATAGAGCTACAAACATCAACTCCTAACAAGCAATGTTTGAAGCACTTACGAGCAACGATAGAAGCACTTACAAGTTGTACTGTAAGCACCAATTTGTTTTCATGACACACAAGTTATAAAATAAGCTCCTACAACCTACATTGGAAGCACTAACAAAAAATGAAAAGCGTTAACATAGGGGAAAAAAATCTACAAAAAATCAACCATATCATCAAAAAAAACTACAAACATCAACTCCTAACAAGCAACGTTTGAAGAACTTACGAGCAACGATTGAAGCACTTACAAGTTGTACTGTAAGCACCAATTTGTTTTCATAACAGACGCAAGTTATAAAATAAGCACCTACAAGCTACATTTGAAGCACTAACAAGAAATGAAAAATGTCAACATAAGGAAAAAAAAACTACAAAAAATAACCATATCATCAGAAAAGCTACAAACATCAACTACTAACAAGCAACGTTTGAAGGACTTACGAGCAACGATTGAAGCATTTACAAGTTGTACTGTAAGCACCAATTTGTTTTCATAACACACACCAGTTATAAAATAAGCACCTACGACCTACATTTGAAGCACTAACAAGAAATGAAAAACGTCAACATAAGGAAAAAAACACTACAAAAAATCAACCATATCATCAAAAAAGCTACAAACATCAACTCCTAACAAGCAACGTTTGAAGCACTTACGAGCAACGATTGAAGCACTTACAAGTTGTACTCTAAGCACCAATTTTTTTTCATAACAGACGCAAGTTATAAAATAAGCACCTACAAGCTACATTTGAAGCACTAACAAGAAATGAAAAATGTCAACATAAGGAAAAAAACTACAAAAAATCAACCATATCATCAAAAAAGCTACAAACATCAACTCCTAACAAGAAACGTTTGAAGGACTTACGAGCAACGATTGAAGCACTTACAAGTTGTACTCTAAGCACCAATTTGTTTTCATGACACACAAGTTATAAAATAAGCTCTTACAACCTACATTTGAAGCACTAACAAGAAATGAAAAGCGTCAACATAAGGAAAAAAACACTACAAAAAATCAACCATGTCATCAAAAAAGCTACAAACATCAACTCCTAACAAGCAACGTTTGAAGCATTTACGAGCAACGATTGAAGCACTTACAAGTTGTACTCTAAGCACCAATTTGTTTTCATAACACACGCAAGTTATAAAATAAGCACCCACAAGCTACATTTGAAGCACTAACAAGAAATGAAAAACGTCAACATAAGGGAAAAAACACTACAAAAAATCAACCATATCATCAAAAAAGCTACAAACATCAACTCCTAACAAGCAACGTTTGAAGAACTTACGAGCAACGATTGAAGCACTTACAAGTTGTACTGTAAGCACCAATTTGTTTTCATAACAGACGCAAGTTATAAAATAAGCACCTACAACCTACATTTGAAGCACTAACAAGAAATGAAAAATGTCAACATAAGGAAAAAAAAACTACAAAAAATCAACCATATCATCAGAAAAGCTACAAACATCAACTACTAACAAGCAACGTTTGAAGGACTTACGAGCAACGATTGAAGCACTTACAAGTTGTACTCTAAGCACCAATTTGTTTTCATAACACACGCAAGTTATAAAATAAGCACCTACAAGCTACATTTGAAGCACTAACAGGAAATGAAAAACGTCAACATAAGGAAAAAACACTACAAAAAATCAACCATATCATCCAAAAAGCTACAAACATCAACTCCTAACAAGCAACGTTTGAAGAACTTACGAGCAACGATTGAAGCACTTACAAGTTGTACTGTAAGCACCAATTTGTTTTCATAACAGACGCAAGTTATAAAATAAGCACCTACAAGCTACATTTGATGCACTAACAAGAAATGAAAAATGTCAACATAAGGAAAAAACTACAAAAAATCAACCATATCATCAAAAAAGCTACAAACATCAACTCCTAACAAGAAACGTTTGAAGGACTTACGAGCAACGATTGAAGCACTTACAAGTTGTACTCTAAGCACCAATTTGTTTTCATGACACACAAGTTATAAAATAAGCTCTTACAACCTACATTTGAAGCACTAACAAGAAATGAAAAGCGTCAACATAAGGAAAAAAACACTACAAAAAATCAACCATATCATCAAAAAAGCTATAAACATCAACTCCTAACAAGCAACGTTTGAAGCACTTACGAGCAACGATTGAGCACTTACAAGTTGTACTCTAAGCACCAATTTGTTTTCATTACATACGCAGGTTATAAAATAAGCACCTACGACCTACATTTGAAGCACTAACAAGAAATGAAAAACATCAACATAAGGAAAAAAACACTACAAAAAATCAACCATATCATCAAAAAAGCTACAAACATCAACTCCTAACAAGAAACGTTTGAAGGACTTACGAGCAATGATTGAAGCACTTACAAGTTGTACTCTAAGCACCAATTTGTTTTCATGACACACAAGTTATAAAATAAGCTCTTACAACCTACATTTGAAGCACTAACAAGAAATGAAAAGCGTCAACATAAGGAAAAAAACACTACAAAAAATCAACCATATCATCAAAAAAGCTATAAACATCAACTCCTAACAAGCAACGTTTGAAGCACTTACGAGCAACGATTGAGCACTTACAAGTTGTACTCTAAGCACCAATTTGTTTTCATTACATACGCAAGTTATAAAATAAGCACCTACGACCTACATTTGAAGCACTAACAAGAAATGAAAAACATCATCATAAGGAAAAAAACACTACAAAAAATCAATCATATCATCAAAAAAGCTAGAAACATCAACTCCTAACAAGCTACGTTTGAAGCACTTTCGAGCAACGATTGAAGCACTTACAAGTTGTACTCTAAGCACCAATTTTTTTTCCTAACACACACAAGTTATAAAATAAGCTCCTACAACCTACATTTGAAGCACTAACAATAAATGAAAAGCATCAACATAAGGAAAAAACACTACAAAAAATCAACCATATTGTCAAAAAAGCTACAAACATCAACTCCTAACAAGCAACGTTTGAAGCACTTAAGAGCAACGATTGAGCACTTACAAGTTGTACTCTAAGCTCCAATTTGTTTTCATTACATACGCAAGTTATAAAATAAGCACCTACGACCTACATTTGAAGCACTAACAAGAAATGAAAAACATCAACATAAGGAAAAAACACTACAAAAAATCAACCATAAAATCAAAAAAGCTACAAACATAAACTCCTAACAAGCAACGTTTGAAGCACTTACGAGCAACGATTGAAGCACTTACAAGTTGCACTCTAAGCACCAATTTGTTTTCATTACATACGCAAGTTATAAAATAAGCACCTACGACCTACATTTGAAGCACTAACAAGAAATGAAAAACGTCAACATCAGCAAAAAAACACTACAAAAAATCAACCATATCATCAAAAAAGCTACAAACATCAACTCCTAACAAGCAACGTTTGAAGCACTTACGAGCAACGATTGAAGCACTTACACGGTGTACTCTAAGCACCAATTTGTTTTCATAACACACGCAAATTATAAAATAAGCACCTACAAGCTACATTTGAAGCACTAACAAGAAATGATAAACGTCAACATAAGGAAAAAACACTACAAAAAATCAACCATATCATCAAAAAAGCTACAAACATCAACTCCTAACAAGCAACGTTTGTAGCACTTACGAGCAACGATTGAGCACTTACAAGTTGTACTCTAAGCACCAATTTGTTTTCATTACATACACAAGTTAAAAAATAAGCACCTACGACCTACATTTGAAGCACTAACAAGAAATGAAAAACATCAACATAAGGAAAAAAACACTACAAAAAATCAACCATATAATCAAAAAAGCTACAAACATCAAACGTTTGAAGCCCTTACGAGCAACGATTGAAGCACTTACAAGTTGCACTCTAAGCACCAATTTGTTTTCATTACATACGCAAGTTATAAAATAAGCACCTACGACCTACATTTGAAGCACTAACAAGAAATGAAAAACATCAACATAAGGAAAAAAACACAACAAAAAATCAACCATATCATCAAAAAAGCTACAAACTTCAACTCCTAACTAGCAACGTTTGAAGCACTTACGAGCAACGATTGAAGCACTTACAAGTTGCACTCTAAGCACCAATTTGTTTTCATAACACACGCAAGTTATAAAATAAGCACCTACAACCGTTGAAGCACTAACAAGAAATGAAAAACGTTAACATAAGGGAAAAACACTACAAAAAGGCAACGTTTGAAGCACTTACGAGCAACGATTGAAGCACTTACAAGTTGTACTCTAAGCACCAATTTGTTTTCATTACATACGCAAGTTATAAAATAAGCACCTACGACCTACATTTGAAGCACTAACAAGAAATGAAAAACATCAACATAAGGAAAAAAACACTACAAAAAATCAACCATATCATCAAAAAAGCTACAAACATCAACTCCTAACAAGAAACGTTTGAAGGACTTACGAGCAACGATTGAAGCACTTACAAGTTGTACTCTAAGCACCAATTTGTTTTCATGACACACAAGTTATAAAATAAGCTCTTACAACCTACATTTGAAGCACTAACAAGAAATGAAAAGCGTCAACATAAGGAAAAAAACACTACAAAAAATCAACCATATCATCAAAAAAGCTATAAACATCAACTCCTAACAAGCAACGTTTGAAGCACTTACGAGCAACGATTGAGCACTTACAAGTTGTACTCTAAGCACCAATTTGTTTTCATTACATACGCAAGTTATAAAATAAGCACCTACGACCTACATTTGAAGCACTAACAAGAAATGAAAAACATCATCATAAGGAAAAAAACACTACAAAAAATCAATCATATCATCAAAAAAGCTACAAACATCAACTCCTAACAAGCTACGTTTGAAGCACTTTCGAGCAACGATTGAAGCACTTACAAGTTGTACTCTAAGCACCAATTTTTTTTCCTAACACACACAAGTTATAAAATAAGCTCCTACAACCTACATTTGAAGCACTAACAATAAATGAAAAGCATCAACATAAGGAAAAAACACTACAAAAAATCAACCATATCGTCAAAAAAGCTACAAACATCAACTCCTAACAAGCAACGTTTGAAGCACTTAAGAGCAACGATTGAGCACTTACAAGTTGTACTCTAAGCTCCAATTTGTTTTCATTACATATGCAAGTTATAAAATAAGCACCTACGACCTACATTTGAAGCACTAACAAGAAATGAAAAACATCAACATAAGGAAAAAAACACTACAAAAAATCAACCATAAAATCAAAAAAGCTACAAACATAAACTCCTAACAAGCAACGTTTGAAGCACTTACGAGCAACGATTGAAGCACTTACAAGTTGCACTCTAAGCACCAATTTGTTTTCATTACATACGCAAGTTATAAAATAAGCACCTACGACCTACATTTGAAGCACTAACAAGAAATGAAAAACGTCAACATAAGCAAAAAAACACTACAAAAAATCAACCATATCATCAAAAAAGCTACAAACATCAACTCCTAACAAGAAACGTTTGAAGCACTTACGAGCAACGATTGAAGCACTTACAAGTTGCACTCTAAGCACCAATTTGTTTTCATAACACACGCAAGTTATAAAATAAGCACCTACAACCGTTGAAGCACTAACAAGAAATGAAAAACGTCAACATAAGGGAAAAAAACTACAAAAAATCAACCATATCATCAATAGAGCTACAAACATCAACTCCTAACAAGCAACGTTTGAAGCACTTACGAGCAACGATTGAAGCACTTACGAGTTGTACTGTAAGCACCAATTTGTTTTCGTAACACACACAAGTTATAAAATAAGCACCTACGACCTACATTCGAAGCACTAACAAGAAATGAAAAACGTTAACATAAGGGAAAAACACTACAAAAAAGCAACGTTTGAAGCACTTACGAGCAACGATTGAAGCACTTACAAGTTGTACTCTAAGCACCAATTTGTTTTCATTACATACGCAAGTTATAAAATAAGCACCTACGACCTACATTTGAAGCACTAACAAGAAATGAAAAACATCAACATAAGGAAAAAAACACTACAAAAAATCAACCATATCATCAAAAAAGCTACAAACATCAACTCCTAACAAGAAACGTTTGAAGGACTTACGAGCAACGATTGAAGCACTTACAAGTTGTACTCTAAGCACCAATTTGTTTTCATGACACACAAGTTATAAAATAAGCTCTTACAACCAACATTTGAAGCACTAACAAGAAATGAAAAGCGTCAACATAAAGAAAAAAACACTACAAAAAATCAACCATATCATCAAAAAAGCTATAAACATCAACTCCTAACAAGCAATGTTTGAAGCACTTACGAGCAACGATTGAGCACTTACAAGTTGTACTCTAAGCACCAATTTGTTTTCATTACATACGCAAGTTATAAAATAAGCACCTACGACCTACATTTGAAGCACTAACAAGAAATGAAAAACATCATCATAAGGAAAAAAACACTACAAAAAATCAATCATATCATCAAAAAAGCTACAAACATCAACTCCTAACAAGCTACGTTTGAAGCACTTCCGAGCAACGATTGAAGCACTTACAAGTTGTACTCTAAGCACCAATTTTTTTTCCTAACACACACAAGTTATAAAATAAGCTCCTACAACCTACATTTGAAGCACTAACAATAAATGAAAAGCATCAACATAAGGAAAAAACACTACAAAAAATCAACCATATCGTCAAAAAAGCTACAAACATCAACTCCTAACAAGCAACGTTTGAAGCACTTAAGAGCAACGATTGAGCACTTACAAGTTGTACTCTAAGCTCCAATTTGTTTTCATTACATACGCAAGTTATAAAATAAGCACCTACGACCTACATTTGAAGCACTAACAAGAAATGAAAAACATCAACATAAGGAAAAAAACACTACAAAAAATCAACCATAAAATAAAAAAAGCTACAAACATAAACTCCTAACAAGCAACGTTTGAAGCACTTACGAGCAACGATTGAAGCACTTACAAGTTGCACTCTAAGCACCAATTTGTTTTCATTACATACGCAAGTTATAAAATAAGCACCTACGACCTACATTTGAAGCACTAACAAGAAATGAAAAACATCATCATAAGGAAAAAAACACTACAAAAAATCAATCATATCATCAAAAAAGCTACAAACATCAACTCCTAACAAGCAACGTTTGAAGCACTTACGAGCAACGATTGAGCACTTACAAGTTGTACTCTAAGCACCAATTTGTTTTCATTACATACACAAGTTAAAAAATAAGCACCTACGACCTACATTTGAAGCACTAACAAGAAATGAAAAACATCAACATAAGGAAAAAAACACTACAAAAAATCAACCATATAATCAAAAAAGCTACAAACATCAAACGTTTGAAGCCCTTACGAGCAACGATTGAAGCACTTACAAGTTGCACTCTAAGCACCAATTTGTTTTCATTACATACGCAAGTTATAAAATAAGCACCTACGACCTACATTTGAAGCACTAACAAGAAATGAAAAACATCAACATAAGGAAAAAAACACAACAAAAAATCAACCATATCATCAAAAAAGCTACAAACTTCAACTCCTAACTAGCAACGTTTGAAGCACTTACGAGCAACGATTGAAGCACTTACAAGTTGCACTCTAAGCACCAATTTGTTTTCATAACACACGCAAGTTATAAAATAAGCACCTACAACCGTTGAAGCACTAACAAGAAATGAAAAACGTTAACATAAGGGAAAAACACTACAAAAAAGCAACGTTTGAAGCACTTACGAGTTGTACTGTAAGCACCAATTTGTTTTCGTAACACACACAAGTTATAAAATAAGCACCTACGACCTACATTTGAAGCACTAACAAGAAATGAAAAACGTAAAGATAAGGAAAAAAACACTGGAAAAAATCAAACATATCATCAAAAAAGCTACAAACATCAACTCCTAACAAGCAACGACGATTGAAGCACTTACAAGTTGTACTGTAAGCACCAATTTGTTTCCATAACAAGCACAAGTTATAAAATAAGCTCCTACAACCTACATTTGAAGCACTAACAAGAAATGAAAAGCGTCAACATAAGGAAAAAAACACTACAAAAAATCAACCATATCTTCAAAAAAGCTACAAACATAAACTACTAACAAGCAACGTTTGAAGCACTTACGAGCAACGATTGAAGCACTTACAAGTTGTATTCTAAGCACCAATTTGTTTTCATAACACACGCAAGTTATAAAATGAGCACCCACAACCGTTGAAGCACTAACAAGAAATGAAAAATGTCAACATAAGTGAAAAACACTACAAAAAATCAACCATGTCATCAATAGAGCTACAAACATCAACTCCTAACAAGCAATGTTTGAAGCACTTACGAGCAACGATAGAAGCACTTACAAGTTGTACTGTAAGCACCAATTTTTTTTCATGACTCACAAGTTATAAAATAAGCTCCTACAACCTACATTGGAAGCACTAACAAAAAATAAAAAGCGTCAACATAAGGGAAAAAAATCTACAAAAAATCAACCATATCATCAAAAAAACTACAAACATCAACTCCTAACAAGCAACGTTTGAAAAACTTACGAGCAACGATTGAAGCACTTACAAGTTGTACTCTAAGCACCAATTTGTTTTCATAACACACGCAAGTTATAAAATAAGCACCTACAAGCTACATTTGAAGCACTAACAAGAAATGAAAAACGTCAACATAAGGAAAAAAACACTACAAAAAATCAATCATATCATCAAAAAAGCTACAAACATCAACTCCTAACAAGCAACGTTTGAAGCACTTACGAGCAACGATTGAAGCACTTACAAGGTGTACTCTAAGCACCAATTTGTTTTCATAACACACGCAAATTATAAAATAAGCACCTACAAGCTACATTTGAAGCACTAACAAGAAATGATAAACGTCAACATAAGGAAAAAACACTACAAAAAATCAACCATATCATCAAAAAAGCTACAAACATCAACTCCTAACAAGCAACGTTTGAAGCACTTACGAGCAACGATTGAGCACTTACAAGTTGTACTCTAAGCACCAATTTGTTTTCATTACATACACAAGTTAAAAAATAAGCACCTACGACCTACATTTGAAGCACTAACAAGAAATGAAAAACATCAACATAAGGAAAAAAACACTACAAAAAATCAACCATATAATCAAAAAAGCTACAAACATCAAACGTTTGAAGCACTTACGAGCAACGATTGAAGCACTTACAAGTTGCACTCTAAGCACCAATTTGTTTTCATTACATACGCAAGTTATAAAATAAGCACCTACGACCTACATTTGAATCACTAACAAGAAATGAAAAACATCAACATAAGGAAAAAAACACAACAAAAAATCAACCATATCATCAAAAAAGCTACAAACATCAACTCCTAACAAGCAACGCTTGAAGCACTTACGAGCAACGAATGAAGCACTTACAAGTTGCATTCTAAGCACCAATTTGTTTTCATAACACACGCAAGTTATAAAATAAGCACCTACAACCGTTGAAGCACTAACAAGAAATGAAAAACGTCAACATAAGGGAAAAACACTACAAAAAATCAACCACATCATCAATAGAGCTACAAACATCAACTCCTAACAAGCAACGTTTGAAGCACTTACGAGCAACGATTGAAGCACTTACGAGTTGTACTGTAAGCACCAATTTGTTTTGGTAACACACACAAGTTATAAAATAAGCACCTACGACCTACATTTGAAGCACTAACAAGAAATGAAAAACGTAAAGATAAGGAAAAAAACACTGGAAAAAATCAAACATATCATCAAAAAAGCTACAAACATCAACTCCTAACAAGCAACGACGATTGAAGCACTTACAAGTTGTACTGTAAGCACCAATTTGTTTCCATAACAAGCACACGTTATAAAATAAGCTCCTACAACCTACATTTGAAGCACTAACAAGAAATGAAAAGCGTCAACATAAGGAAAAAAACCCTACAAAAAATCAACCATATCATCAAAAAAGCTGCAAACATAAACTACTAACAAGCAACGTTTGAAGCACTTACGAGCTACGATTGAAGCACTTACAAGTTGTATTCTAAGCACCAATTTGTTTTCATAACACACGCAAGTTATAAAATGAGCACCCACAACCGTTGAAGCACTAACAAGAAATGAAAAATGTCAACATAAGTGAAAAACACTACAAAAAATCAACCATGTCATCAATAGAGCTACAAACATCAACTCCTAACAAGCAATGTTTGAAGCACTTACGAGCAACGATAGAAGCACTTACAAGTTGTACTGTAAGCACCAATTTTTTTTCATGACACACAAGTTATAAAATAAGCTCCTACAACCTACATTGGAAGCACTAACAAAAAATAAAAAGCGTCAACATAAGGGAAAAAAATCTACAAAAAATCAACCATATCATCAAAAAAACTACAAACATCAACTCCTAACAAGCAACGTTTGAAGAACTTACGAGCAACGATTGAAGCACTTACAAGTTTTACTCTAAGCACCAATTTGTTTTCATAACACACGCAAGTTATAAAATAAGCACCTACAAGCTACATTTGAAGCACTAACAAGAAATGAAAAACGTCAACATAAGGAAAAAAACACTACAAAAAATCAACCATATCATCAAAAAAGCTACAAACATCAACTCCTAACAAGCAACGTTTGAAGCACTTACGAGCAACGATTGAAGCACTTACAAGGTGTACTCTAAGCACCAATTTGTTTTCATAACACACGCAAATTATAAAATAAGCACCTACAAGCTACATTTGAAGCACTAACAAGAAATGATAAACGTCAACATAAGGAAAAAACACTATAAAAAATCAACATAATCATCAAAAAAGCTACAAAGATCAACTCCTAACAAGCAACGTTTGAAGCACTTACGAGCAACGATTGAAGCACTTACAAGTTGTATTCTAAGCACCAATTTGTTTTCATAACATACGCAAGTCATAAAATAAGCACCCACAACCGTTGAAGCAATAACAAGAAATGAAAAATGTCAACATAAGTGAAAAACACTAAAAAAATCAACCATGTCATCAATAGAGCTACAAACATCAACTCCTAACAAGCAATGTTTGAAGCACTTACGAGCAACGATAGAAGCACTTACAAGTTGTACTGTAAGCACCAATTTGTTTTCATGACACACAAGTTATAAAATAAGCTCCTACAACCTACATTGGAAGCACTAACAAAAAATGAAAAGCGTTAACATAGGGGAAAAAAATCTACAAAAAATCGACCATATCATAAAAAAAAACTACAAACATCAACTCCTAACAAGCAACGTTTGAAGAACTTACGAGCAACGATTGAAGCACTTACAAGTTGTACTGTAAGCACCAATTTGATTTCATAACAGACGCAAGTTATAAAATAAGCACCCACAAGCTACATTTGAAGCACTAACAAGAAATGAAAAATGTCAACATAAGGAAAAAAAAACTACAAAAAATCAACCATATCATCAAAAAAGCTACAAACATCAACTCCTAAGAAGCAACGTTTGAAGGACTTACGAGCAACGATTGAAGCACTTACAAGTTGTACTCTAAGCACCAATTTGTTTTCATAACACACGCAAGTTATAAAATAAGCACCTACAAGCTACATTTGAAGCACTAACAAGAAATGAAAAACGTCAACATAAGGAAACAAACACTACAAAAAATCAACCATATCATCAAAAAAGCTGCGAACATCAACTCCTAACAAGCAACGTTTGAAGCACTTACGGGCAACGATTGAAGCACTTACAAGTTGTACTCTAAGCACCAATTTTTTTTCCTAACACACACAAGTTATAAAATAAGCTCCTACAACCTACATTTGAAGCACTAACAAGAAATGAAAAGCATCAACATAAGGAAAAAACACTACAAAAAATCAACCATATCATCAAAAAAGCTACAAACATCAACTCCTAACAAGCAACGTTTGAAGCACTTACGAGCAAAGATTGAGCACTTACAAGTTGTACTCTAAGCACCAATTTGTGTTCATTACATACGCAAGTTATAAAATAAGCACCTACGACCTACATTTGAAGCACTAACAAGAAATGAAAAACATCATCATAAGGAAAAAAACACTGCAAAAAATCAACCGTATTATCAAAAAAGCTACAAACATCAACTCCTAACAAGCATCGTTTGAAGCACTTATGAGCAACGATTGAAGCACTTACAAGTTGTACTCTAAGCACCAATTGTTTTTCCTAACACACACAAGTTATAAAATAAGCTCCTACAACCTATATTTGAAGAACTAACAAGAAATAAAAAGCATCAACATAAGGTAAAAACACTACAAAAAATCAACCATATCATCAAAAAAGCTACAAATATCAACTCCTAACAAGCAACGTTTGAAGCACTTACGAGCAACGATTGAGCACTTACAAGTTGTACTCTAAGCACCAATTTGTGTTCATTGCATACGCAAGTTATAAAATAAGCACCTACGACCTACATTTGAAGCACTAACAAGAAATGAAAAACATCAACATAAGGAAAAAAAAACTACAAAAAATCAAACATAAAATCGAAAAAGCTACAAACATCAACTCCTAACAAGCAACGTTTGAAGCACTTACGAGCAACGATTGAAGCACTTACAAGTTGCACTCTAAGCACCAATTTGTTTTTATTACATACGCAAGTTATAAAATAAGCACCTACGACCTACATTTGAAGCACTAACAAGAAATGAAAAACATCATCATAAGCAAAAAAACACTACAAAAAATCAACCATATCATCAAAAAAGCTGCAAACATCAACTCCTAACAAGCAACGTTTGAAGCACTTACGAGCAACGATTGAAGCACTTACAAGTTGTACTCTAAGCACCAATTTTTTTTCCTAACACACACAAGTTATAAAATAAGCTCCTACAACCTACATTTGAAGCACTAACAAGAAATGAAAAGCATCAACATAAGGAAAAAACACTACAAAAAATCAACCATATCATCAAAAAAGCTACAAACATCAACTCCTAACAAGCAACGTTTGAAGCACTTACGAGCAATGATTGAGCACTTACAAGTTGTACTCTAAGCACCAATTCGTTTTCATTACATACACAAGTTATAAAATAAGCACCTACGACCTACATTTGAAGCACTAACAAGAAATGAAAAACATCAACATAAGGAAAAAAACACTACAAAAAATCAACCATATAATCAAAAAAGCTACAAACATCAAACGTTTGAAGCACTTACGAGCAACGATTGAAGCACTTACAAGTTGCACTCTAAGCACCAACTTGTTTTCATTACATACGCAAGTTATAAAATAAGCACCTACGACCTACATTTGAAGCACTAACAAGAAATGA
This sequence comes from Rubia yunnanensis, assembly GCA_037428765.1. Taxonomy (NCBI): domain Eukaryota; kingdom Viridiplantae; phylum Streptophyta; class Magnoliopsida; order Gentianales; family Rubiaceae; genus Rubia; species Rubia yunnanensis. The sequence continues at coordinate 109,749,670 of CM075064.1, forward strand.
AAAACATCAACATAAGGAAAAAAACACTACAAAAAATCAACCATATCATCAAAAAAGCTACAAACATCAACTCCTAACAAGAAACGTTTGAAGCACTTACGAGCAACGATTGAAGCACTTACAAGTTGCACTCTAAGCACCAATTTGTTTTCATAACACACGCAAGTTATAAAATAAGCACCTACAACCGTTGAAGCACTAACAAGAAATGAAAAACGTCAACATAAGGGAGAAAAACTACAAAAAATCAACCATATCATCAATAGAGCTACAAACATCAACTCCTAACAAGCAACGTTTGAAGCACTTACGAGCAACGATTGAAGCACTTACGAGTTGTACTGTAAGCACTAATTTGTTTTCGTAACACACACAAGTTATAAAATAAGCACCTACGACCTACATTCGAAGCACTAACAAGAAACGAAAAACGACAAGATAAGGAAAAAAACACTGCAAAAAATCAAACATATCATCAAAAAAGCTACAAACATCAACTCCTAACAAGCAACGACGATTGAAGCACTTACAAGTTGTACTGTAAGCACCAATTTGTTTCCATAACAAGCACAAGTTATAAAATGAGCTCCTACAACCTACATTTGAAGCACTAACAAGAAATGAAAAGCGTCAACATAAGGAAAAAAACACTACAAAAAGTCAACCATATCATCAAAAAAGCTACAAACATCAACTCCTAACAAGCAACGTTTGAAGCACTTACGAGCAACGATTGAAGCACTTACAAGTTGTATTCTAAGCACCAATTTGTTTTCATAACACACGCAAATTATAAAATGAGCACCTACAAGCTACATTTGAAGCACTAACAAGAAATGAAAAACGTCAACATAAGGAAAAAAACACTACAAAAAATCAACCATATCATCAAAAAAGCTACAAACATCAACTCCTAACAAGCAACGTTTGAAACACTTACGAGCAACGATTGATGTACTTACAAGTTGTACTCTAAGCACCAATTTGTTTTCATAACACACGCAAGTTATAAAATAAGCACCTACAAGCTACATTTGAAGCACTAACAAGAAATGAAAAACGTCAACATAAGGAAAAAAACACTATAAAAAATCAACCATATCATCAAAAAAGCTACAAACATGAACTCCTAACAAGCAACGTTTGAAGCACTTACGAGCAATGATTGAGCACTTACAAGTTGTACTCTAAGCACCAATTCGTTTTCATTACATACACAAGTTATAAAATAAGCACCTACGACCTACATTTGAAGCACTAACAAGAAATGAAAAACATCAACATAAGGAAAAAAACACTACAAAAAATCAACCATATAATCAAAAAAGCTACAAACATCAAACGTTTGAAGCACTTACGAGCAACGATTGAAGCACTTACAAGTTGCACTCTAAGCACCAACTTGTTTTCATTACATACGCAAGTTATAAAATAAGCACCTACGACCTACATTTGAAGCACTAACAAGAAATGAAAAACATCAACATAAGGAAAAAAACACTACAAAAAATCAACCATATCATCAAAAAAGCTACAAACATCAACTCCTAACAAGAAACGTTTGAAGCACTTACGAGCAACGATTGAAGCACTTACAAGTTGCACTCTAAGCACCAATTTGTTTTCATAACACACGCAAGTTATAAAATAAGCACCTACAACCGTTGAAGCACTAACAAGAAATGAAAAACGTCAACATAAGGGAAAAAAACTACAAAAAATCAACCATATCATCAATAGAGCTACAAACATCAACTCCTAACAAGCAACGTTTGAAGCACTTACGAGCAACGATTGAAGCACTTACGAGTTGTACTGTAAGCACCAATTTGTTTTCGTAACACACACAAGTTATAAAATAAGCACCTACGACCTACATTCGAAGCACTAACAAGAAATGAAAAACGACAAGATAAGGAAAAAAACACTGCAAAAAATCAAACATATCATCAAAAAAGCTACAAACATCAACTCCTAACAAGCAACGACGATTGAAGCACTTACAAGTTGTACTGTAAGCACCAATTTGTTTCCATAACAAGCACAAGTTATAAAATAAGCTCCTACAACCTACATTTGAAGCACTAACAAGAAATGAAAAGCGTCAACATAAGGAAAAAAACACTACAAAAAGTCAACCATATCATCAAAAAAGGTACAAACATCAACTCCTAACAAGCAACGTTTGAAGCACTTACGAGCAACGATTGAAGCACTTACAAGTTGTATTCTAAGCACCAATTTGTTTTCATAACACACGCAAATTATAAAATGAACACCTACAAGCTACATTTGAAGCACTAACAAGAAATGAAAAACGTCAACATAAGGAAAAAAACACTACAAAAAATCAACCATATCATCAAAAAAGCTACAAACATCAACTCCTAACAAGCAACGTTTGAAACACTTACGAGCAACGATTGATGTACTTACAAGTTGTACTCTAAGCACCAATTTGTTTTCATAACACATGCAAGTTATAAAATAAGCACCTACAAGCTACATTTGAAGCACTAACAAGAAATGAAAAACGTCAACATAAGGAAAAAAACACTATAAAAAATCAACCATATCATCAAAAGAGCTACAAACATCAACTCCTAACAAGCAACGTTTGAAGCACTTACGAGCAACGATTGAAGCACTTACAAGTTTTACTGTAAGCACCAATTTGTTTTTACACACAAAAGTTATAAACTAAGCTCCTACAACCTACATTTGAAGCACTAACAAGAAATGAAAAGCGTCAACATAAGGAAAAAAACACTACAAAAAATCAACCATATCATCAAAAAAGCTACAAACATCAACTCCTAACAAGCAACGTTTGAAACACTTACGAGCAACGATTGATGTACTTACAAGTTGTACTCTAAGCACCAATTTGTTTTCATAACACACGCAAGTTATAAAATAAGCACCTATAAGCTACATTTGAAGCACTAACAAGAAATGAAAAACGTCAACATAAGGAAAAAAACACTATAAAAAATCAACCATATCATCAAAAAAGCTACAAACGTCAACTCCTAACAAGCAACGTTTGAAGCACTTACGAGCAACGATTGAAGCACTTACAAGTTTTACTGTAAGCACCAATTTGTTTTTACACACAAAAGTTATAAACTAAGCTCCTACAACCTACATTTGAAGCAATAACAAGAAATGAAAAGTGTCAACATAAGGAAAAAAACACTACAAAAAATTTAACCATATCATTAAAAAAGCTACAAACATCAATTCCTAACAAGCAACGTTTGAAGCACTTACGAGCAATGATTGAAGCACTTACAATTTGTACTCTAAGCACCAATTTGTTTTCATAAGACATGCAAGTTATAAAATAAGCACCTACAAGCTACATTTGAAGCACTAACAAGAACGAAAATCGTCAACATAAGGGAAAAACACTGCAAAAAATCAAATATATCATCAAAAAAGCTACAAACATCAACTCCTAACAAGCAACGACGATTGAAGCACTTACAAGTTGTACTGTAAGCACCAATTTGTTTCCATAACAAGCACAAGTTATAAAATAAGCTCCTACAACCTACATTTGAAGCACTAACAAGAAATGAAAAGCGTCAACATAAGGAAAAAAACACTACAAAAAATCAACCATATCATCAAAAAAGCTACAAACATCAACTCCTAACAAGCAACATTTGAAGCACTTACGAGCAACGATTGAAGCACTTACAAGTTGTATTCTAAGCACCAATTTGTTTTCATAACACACGCAAGTTATAAAATAAGCACCCACAACCGTTGAAGCACTAACAAGAAATGAAAAATGTCAACATAAGTGAAAAACACTACAAAAAATCAACCATGTCATCAATAGAGCTACAAACATCAACTCCTAAGAAGCAATGTTTGAAGCACTTACGAGCAACGATAGAAGCACTTACCAGTTGTACTGTAAGCACCCATTTTTTTTCATGACACACAAGTTATAAAATAAGCTCCTACAACCTACATTGGAAGCACCAATTTGTTTTTACACACAAAAGTTATAAACTAAGCTCCTACAACCTACATTTGAAGCACTAACAAGAAATGAAAAGCGTCAACATAAGGAAAAAAACACTACAAAAAATCAACCATATCATCAAAAAAGCTACAAACATCAACTCCTAACAAGCAACGTTTGAAGCACTTACGAGCAACGATTGAAGCACTTACAAGTTATATTCTAAGCACCAATTTGTTTTCATAACACACGCAAGTTATAAAATGAGCACCTACAAGCTACATTTGAAGCACTAACAAGAAATGAAAAACGTCAACATAAGGAAAAAAACACTACAAAAAATCAACCATATCATCAAAAAAGCTACAAACATCAACTCCTAACAAGCAACGTTTGAAACACTTACGAGCAACGATTGATGTACTTACAAGTTGTACTCTAAGCACCAATTTGTTTTCATAACACACGCAAGTTATAAAATAAGCACCTACAAGCTACATTTGAAGCACTAATAAGAAATGAAAAACGTCAACATAAGGAAAAAAACACTATAAAAAATCAACCATATCATCAAAAAAGCTACAAACGTCAACTCCTAACAAGCAACGTTTGAAGCACTTACGAGCAACGATTGAAGCACTTACAAGTTTTACTGTAAGCACCAATTTGTTTTTACACACAAAAGTAATAAACTAAGCTCCTACAACCTACATTTGAAGCACTAACAAGAAATGAAAAGTGTCAACATAAGGAAAAAAACACTACAAAAAATTTAACCATATCATAAAAAAAGCTACAAACATCAATTCCTAACAAGCAACGTTTGAAGCACTTACGAGCAATGATTGAAGCACTTACAATTTGTACTCTAAGCACCAATTTGTTTTCATAAGACACGCAAGTTATAAAATAAGCACCTACAAGCTACATTTGAAGCACTAACAAGAATGAAAAACGTCAACATAAGGGAAAAACACTGCAAAAAATCAAATACGTCATCAAAAAAGCTACAAACATCAACTCCTAACAAGCAACGACGATTGAAGCACTTACAAGTTGTACTGTAAGCACTAATTTGTTTCCATAACAAGCACAAGTTATAAAATAAGCTCCTACAACCTACATTTGAAGCACTAACAAGAAATGAAAAGCGTCAACATAAGAAAAAAACACTACAAAAAATCAACCATATCATCAAAAAAGCTACAAACATCAACTCCTAACAAGCAACATTTGAAGCACTTACGAGCAACGATTGAAGCACTTACAAGTTGTATTCTAAGCACCAATTTGTTTTCATAACACACGCAAGTTATAAAATAAGCACCTACAAGCTACATTTGAAGCACTAACAAGAAATGAAAAACGTCAACATAAGGAAAAAAACACTACAAAAAATCAACCTTATCATCAAAAAAGCTACAAACATCAACTCCTAACTAGCAACGTTTGAAACACTTACGAGCAACGATTGAAGTACTTACAAGTTGTACTCTAAGCACCAATTTGTTTTCATAACACACGCAAGTTATAAAATAAGCACCTACAAGCTACATTTGAAGCACTAACAAGAAATGAAAAACGTCAACATAAGGAAAAAAACACTATAAAAAATCAACCATATCATCAAAAAAGCTACAAACATCAACTCCTAACAAGCAACGTTTGAAACACTTACGAGCAACGATTGATGTACTTACAAGTTGTACTCTAAGCACCAATTTGTTTTCATAACACACGCAAGTTATAAAATAAGCACCTGCAATCTACATTTGAAGCACTAACAAGAAATGAAAAACGTCAACATAAGGAAAAAAACACTACAAAAAATCAACCTTATCATCAAAAAAGCTACAAACATCAACTCCTAACAAGCAACGTTTGAAACACTTACGAGCAACGATTGATGTACTTACAAGTTGTACTCTAAGCACCAATTTGTTTTCATAACACACGCAAGTTATAAAATAAGCACCTACAAGCTACATTTGAAGCACTAACAAGAAATGAAAAACGTCAACATAAGGAAAAAAACACTATAAAAAATCAACCATATCATCAAAAAAGCTACAAACGTCAACTCCTAACAAGCAACGTTTGAAACACTTACGAGCAACGATTGAAGCACTTACAAGTTTTACTGTAAGCACCAATTTGTTTTTACACACAAAAGTTATAAACTAAGCTCCTACAACCTACATTTGAAGCACTAACAAGAAATGAAAAGTGTCAACATAAGGAAAAAAACACTACGAAAAATTTAACCATATCATAAAAAAAGCTACAAACATCAATTCCTAACAAGCAACGTTTGAAGCACTTACGAGCAATGATTGAAGCACTTACAATTTGTACTCTAAGCACCAATTTGTTTTCATAAGACACGCAAGTTATAAAATAAGCACCTACAAGCTACATTTGAAGCACTAACAAGAATGAAAAACGTCAACATAAGGGAAAAACACTGAAAAAAATCAAATATATCATCAAAAAAGCTACAAACATCAACTCCTAACAAGCAACGACGATTGAAGCACTTACAAGTTGTACTGTAAGCACCAATTTGTTTCCATAACAAGCACAAGTTATAAAATAAGCTCCTACAACCTACATTTGAAGCACTAACAAGAAATGAAAAGCGTCAACATAAGGAAAAAAACACTACAAAAAATCAACCATATCATCAAAAAAGCTACAAACATCAACTCCTAACAAGCAACATTTGAAGCACTTACGAGCAACGATTGAAGCACTTACAAGTTGTATTCTAAGCACCAATTTGTTTTCATAACACACGCAAGTTATAAAATAAGCACCCACAACCGTTGAAGCACTAACAAGAAATGAAAAATGTCAACATAAGTGAAAAACACTACAAAAAATCAACCATGTCATCAATAGAGCTACAAACATCAACTCCTAAGAAGCAATGTTTGAAGCACTTACGAGCAACGATAGAAGCACTTACCAGTTGTACTGTAAGCACCCATTTTTTTTCATGACACACAAGTTATAAAATAAGCTCCTACAACCTACATTGGAAGCACCAATTTGTTTTTACACACAAAAGTTATAAACTAAGCTCCTACAACCTACATTTGAAGCACTGACAAGAAATGAAAAGCGTCAACATAAGGAAAAAAACACTACAAAAAATCAACCATATCATCAAAAAAGCTACAAACATCAACTCCTAACAAGCAACGTTTGAAGCACTTACGAGCAACGATTGAAGCACTTACAAGTTATATTCTAAGCACCAATTTGTTTTCATAACACACGCAAGTTATAAAATGAGCACCTACAAGCTACATTTGAAGCACTAACAAGAAATGAAAAACGTCAACATAAGGAAAAAAACACTACAAAAAATCAACCATATCATCAAAAAAGCTACAAACATCAACTCCTAACAAGCAACGTTTGAAACACTTACGAGCAACGATTGATGTACTTACAAGTTGTACTCTAAGCACCAATTTGTTTTCATAACACACGCAAGTTATAAAATAAGCACCTACAAGCTACATTTGAAGCACTAATAAGAAATGAAAAACGTCAACATAAGGAAAAAAACACTATAAAAAATCAACCATATCATCAAAAAAGCTACAAACGTCAACTCCTAACAAGCAACGTTTGAAGCACTTACGAGCAACGATTGAAGCACTTACAAGTTTTACTGTAAGCACCAATTTGTTTTTACACACAAAAGTAATAAACTAAGCTCCTACAACCTACATTTGAAGCACTAACAAGAAATGAAAAGTGTCAACATAAGGAAAAAAACACTACAAAAAATTTAACCATATCATAAAAAAAGCTACAAACATCAATTCCTAACAAGCAACGTTTGAAGCACTTACGAGCAATGATTGAAGCACTTACAATTTGTACTCTAAGCACCAATTTGTTTTCATAAGACACGCAAGTTATAAAATAAGCACCTACAAGCTACATTTGAAGCACTAACAAGAATGAAAAACGTCAACATAAGGGAAAAACACTGCAAAAAATCAAATACGTCATCAAAAAAGCTACAAACATCAACTCCTAACAAGCAACGACGATTGAAGCACTTACAAGTTGTACTGTAAGCACTAATTTGTTTCCATAACAAGCACAAGTTATAAATTAAGCTCCTACAACCTACATTTGAAGCACTAACAAGAAATGAAAAGCGTCAACATAAGAAAAAAACACTACAAAAAATCAACCATATCATCAAAAAAGCTACAAACATCAACTCCTAACAAGCAACATTTGAAGCACTTACGAGCAACGATTGAAGCACTTACAAGTTGTATTCTAAGCACCAATTTGTTTTCATAACACACACAAGTTATAAAATAAGCACCTACAAGCTACATTTGAAGCACTAACAAGAAATGAAAAACGTCAACATAAGGAAAAAAACACTACAAAAAATCAACCTTATCATCAAAAAAGCTACAAACATCAACTCCTAACTAGCAACGTTTGAAACACTTACGAGCAACGATTGAAGTACTTACAAGTTGTACTCTAAGCACCAATTTGTTTTCATAACACACGCAAGTTATAAAATAAGCACCTACAAGCTACATTTGAAGCACTAACAAGAAATGAAAAACGTCAACATAAGGAAAAAAACACTATAAAAAATCAACCATATCATCAAAAAAGCTACAAACATCAACTCCTAACAAGCAACGTTTGAAACACTTACGAGCAACGAATGATGTACTTACAAGTTGTACTCTAAGCACCAATTTGTTTTCATAACACACGCAAGTTATAAAATAAGCACCTGCAATCTACATTTGAAGCACTAACAAGAAATGAAAAACGTCAACATAAGGAAAAAAACACTACAAAAAATCAACCTTATCATCAAAAAAGCTACAAACATCAACTCCTAACAAGCAACGTTTGAAACACTTACGAGCAACGATTGATGTACTTACAAGTTGTACTCTAAGCACCAATTTGTTTTCATAACACACGCAAGTTATAAAATAAGCACCTACAAGCTACATTTGAAGCACTAACAAGAAATGAAAAACGTCAACATAAGGAAAAAAACACTATAAAAAATCAACCATATCATCAAAAAAGCTACAAACGTCAACTCCTAACAAGCAACGTTTGAAACACTTACGAGCAACGATTGAAGCACTTACAAGTTTTACTGTAAGCACCAATTTGTTTTTACACACAAAAGTTATAAACTAAGCTCCTACAACCTACATTTGAAGCACTAACAAGAAATGAAAAGTGTCAACATAAGGAAAAAAACACTACGAAAAATTTAACCATATCATAAAAAAAGCTACAAACATCAATTCCTAACAAGCAACGTTTGAAGCACTTACGAGCAATGATTGAAGCACTTACAATTTGTACTCTAAGCACCAATTTGTTTTCATAAGACACGCAAGTTATAAAATAAGCACCTACAAGCTACATTTGAAGCACTAACAAGAATGAAAAACGTCAACATAAGGGAAAAACACTGAAAAAAATCAAATATATCATCAAAAAAGCTACAAACATCAACTCCTAACAAGCAACGACGATTGAAGCACTTACAAGTTGTACTGTAAGCACCAATTTGTTTCCATAACAAGCACAAGTTATAAAATAAGCTCCTACAACCTACATTTGAAGCACTAACAAGAAATGAAAAGCGTCAACATAAGGAAAAAAACACTACAAAAAATCAACCATATCATCAAAAAAGCTACAAACATCAACTCCTAACAAGCAACATTTGAAGCACTTACGAGCAACGATTGAAGCACTTACAAGTTGTATTCTAAGCACCAATTTGTTTTCATAACACACGCAAGTTATAAAATAAGCACCCACAACCGTTGAAGCACTAACAAGAAATGAAAAATGTCAACATAAGTGAAAAACACTACAAAAAATCAACCATGTCATCAATAGAGCTACAAACATCAACTCCTAAGAAGCAATGTTTGAAGCACTTACGAGCAACGATAGAAGCACTTACCAGTTGTACTGTAAGCACCCATTTTTTTTCATGACACACAAGTTATAAAATAAGCTCCTACAACCTACATTGGAAGCACCAATTTGTTTTTACACACAAAAGTTATAAACTAAGCTCCTACAACCTACATTTGAAGCACTGACAAGAAATGAAAAGCGTCAACATAAGGAAAAAAACACTACAAAAAATCAACCATATCATCAAAAAAGCTACAAACATCAACTCCTAACAAGCAACGTTTGAAGCACTTACGAGCAACGATTGAAGCACTTACAAGTTATATTCTAAGCACCAATTTGTTTTCATAACACACGCAAGTTATAAAATGAGCACCTACAAGCTACATTTGAAGCACTAACAAGAAATGAAAAACGTCAACATAAGGAAAAAAACACTACAAAAAATCAACCATATCATCAAAAAAGCTACAAACATCAACTCCTAACAAGCAACGTTTGAAACACTTACGAGCAACGATTGATGTACTTACAAGTGTACTCTAAGCACCAATTTGTTTTCATAACACACGCAAGTTATAAAATAAGCACCTACAAGCTACATTTGAAGCACTAATAAGAAATGAAAAACGTCAACATAAGGAAAAAAACACTATAAAAAATCAACCATATCATCAAAAAAGCTACAAACGTCAACTCCTAACAAGCAACGTTTGAAGCACTTACGAGCAACGATTGAAGCACTTACAAGTTTTACTGTAAGCACCAATTTGTTTTTACACACAAAAGTAATAAACTAAGCTCCTACAACCTACATTTGAAGCACTAACAAGAAATGAAAAGTGTCAACATAAGGAAAAAAACACTACAAAAAATTTAACCATATCATAAAAAAAGCTACAAACATCAATTCCTAACAAGCAACGTTTGAAGCACTTACGAGCAATGATTGAAGCACTTACAATTTGTACTCTAAGCACCAATTTGTTTTCATAAGACACGCAAGTTATAAAATAAGCACCTACAAGCTACATTTGAAGCACTAACAAGAATGAAAAACGTCAACATAAGGGAAAAACACTGCAAAAAATCAAATACGTCATCAAAAAAGCTACAAACATCAACTCCTAACAAGCAACGACGATTGAAGCACTTACAAGTTGTACTGTAAGCACTAATTTGTTTCCATAACAAGCACAAGTTATAAAATAAGCTCCTACAACCTACATTTGAAGCACTAACAAGAAATGAAAAGCGTCAACATAAGAAAAAAACACTACAAAAAATCAACCATATCATCAAAAAAGCTACAAACATCAACTCCTAACAAGCAACATTTGAAGCACTTACGAGCAACGATTGAAGCACTTACAAGTTGTATTCTAAGCACCAATTTGTTTTCATAACACACGCAAGTTATAAAATAAGCACCTACAAGCTACATTTGAAGCACTAACAAGAAATGAAAAACGTCAACATAAGGAAAAAAACACTACAAAAAATCAACCTTATCATCAAAAAAGCTACAAACATCAACTCCTAACTAGCAACGTTTGAAACACTTACGAGCAACGATTGAAGTACTTACAAGTTGTACTCTAAGCACCAATTTGTTTTCATAACACACGCAAGTTATAAAATAAGCACCTACAAGCTACATTTGAAGCACTAACAAGAAATGAAAAACGTCAACATAAGGAAAAAAACACTATAAAAAATCAACCATATCATCAAAAAAGCTACAAACATCAACTCCTAACAAGCAACGTTTGAAACACTTACGAGCAACGATTGATGTACTTACAAGTTGTACTCTAAGCACCAATTTGTTTTCATAACACACGCAAGTTATAAAATAAGCACCTGCAATCTACATTTGAAGCACTAACAAGAAATGAAAAACGTCAACATAAGGAAAAAAACACTACAAAAAATCAACCTTATCATCAAAAAAGCTACAAACATCAACTCCTAACAAGCAACGTTTGAAACACTTACGAGCAACGATTGATGTACTTACAAGTTGTACTCTAAGCACCAATTTGTTTTCATAACACACGCAAGTTATAAAATAAGCACCTACAAGCTACATTTGAAGCACTAACAAGAAATGAAAAACGTCAACATAAGGAAAAAAACACTATAAAAAATCAACCATATCATCAAAAAAGCTACAAACGTCAACTCCTAACAAGCAACGTTTGAAACACTTACGAGCAACGATTGAAGCACTTACAAGTTTTACTGTAAGCACCAATTTGTTTTTACACACAAAAGTTATAAACTAAGCTCCTACAACCTACATTTGAAGCACTAACAAGAAATGAAAAGTGTCAACATAAGGAAAAAAACACTACGAAAAATTTAACCATATCATAAAAAAAGCTACAAACATCAATTCCTAACAAGCAACGTTTGAAGCACTTACGAGCAATGATTGAAGCACTTACAATTTGTACTCTAAGCACCAATTTGTTTTCATAAGACACGCAAGTTATAAAATAAGCACCTACAAGCTACATTTGAAGCACTAACAAGAATGAAAAACGTCAACATAAGGGAAAAACACTGAAAAAAATCAAATATATCATCAAAAAAGCTACAAACATCAACTCCTAACAAGCAACGACGATTGAAGCACTTACAAGTTGTACTGTAAGCACCAATTTGTTTCCATAACAAGCACAAGTTATAAAATAAGCTCCTACAACCTACATTTGAAGCACTAACAAGAAATGAAAAGCGTCAACATAAGGAAAAAAACACTACAAAAAATCAACCATATCATCAAAAAAGCTACAAACATCAACTCCTAACAAGCAACATTTGAAGCACTTACGAGCAACGATTGAAGCACTTACAAGTTGTATTCTAAGCACCAATTTGTTTTCATAACACACGCAAGTTATAAAATAAGCACCCACAACCGTTGAAGCACTAACAAGAAATGAAAAATGTCAACATAAGTGAAAAACACTACAAAAAATCAACCATGTCATCAATAGAGCTACAAACATCAACTCCTAAGAAGCAATGTTTGAAGCACTTACGAGCAACGATAGAAGAACTTACCAGTTGTACTGTAAGCACCCATTTTTTTTCATGACACACAAGTTATAAAATAAGCTCCTACAACCTACATTGGAAGCACCAATTTGTTTTTACACACAAAAGTTATAAACTAAGCTCCTACAACCTACATTTGAAGCACTGACAAGAAATGAAAAGCGTCAACATAAGGAAAAAAACACTACAAAAAATCAACCATATCATCAAAAAAGCTACAAACATCAACTCCTAACAAGCAACGTTTGAAGCACTTACGAGCAACGATTGAAGCACTTACAAGTTATATTCTAAGCACCAATTTGTTTTCATAACACACGCAAGTTATAAAATGAGCACCTACAAGCTACATTTGAAGCACTAACAAGAAATGAAAAACGTCAACATAAGGAAAAAAACACTACAAAAAATCAACCATATCATCAAAAAAGCTACAAACATCAACTCCTAACAAGCAACGTTTGAAACACTTACGAGCAACGATTGATGTACTTACAAGTTGTACTCTAAGCACCAATTTGTTTTCATAACACACGCAAGTTATAAAATAAGCACCTACAAGCTACATTTGAAGCACTAATAAGAAATGAAAAACGTCAACATAAGGAAAAAAACACTATAAAAAATCAACCATATCATCAAAAAAGCTACAAACGTCAACTCCTAACAAGCAACGTTTGAAGCACTTACGAGCAACGATTGAAGCACTTACAAGTTTTACTGTAAGCACCAATTTGTTTTTACACACAAAAGTAATAAACTAAGCTCCTACAACCTACATTTGAAGCACTAACAAGAAATGAAAAGTGTCAACATAAGGAAAAAAACACTACAAAAAATTTAACCATATCATAAAAAAAGCTACAAACATCAATTCCTAACAAGCAACGTTTGAAGCACTTACGAGCAATGATTGAAGCACTTACAATTTGTACTCTAAGCACCAATTTGTTTTCATAAGACACGCAAGTTATAAAATAAGCACCTACAAGCTACATTTGAAGCACTAACAAGAATGAAAAACGTCAACATAAGGGAAAAACACTGCAAAAAATCAAATACGTCATCAAAAAAGCTACAAACATCAACTCCTAACAAGCAACGACGATTGAAGCACTTACAAGTTGTACTGTAAGCACTAATTTGTTTCCATAACAAGCACAAGTTATAAAATAAGCTCCTACAACCTACATTTGAAGCACTAACAAGAAATGAAAAGCGTCAACATAAGAAAAAAACACTACAAAAAATCAACCATATCATCAAAAAAGCTACAAACATCAACTCCTAACAAGCAACATTTGAAGCACTTACGAGCAACGATTGAAGCACTTACAAGTTGTATTCTAAGCACCAATTTGTTTTCATAACACACGCAAGTTATAAAATAAGCACCTACAAGCTACATTTGAAGCACTAACAAGAAATGAAAAACGTCAACATAAGGAAAAAAACACTACAAAAAATCAACCTTATCATCAAAAAAGCTACAAACATCAACTCCTAACTAGCAACGTTTGAAACACTTACGAGCAACGATTGAAGTACTTACAAGTTGTACTCTAAGCACCAATTTGTTTTCATAACACACGCAAGTTATAAAATAAGCACCTACAAGCTACATTTGAAGCACTAACAAGAAATGAAAAACGTCAACATAAGGAAAAAAACACTATAAAAAATCAACCATATCATCAAAAAAGCTACAAACATCAACTCCTAACAAGCAACGTTTGAAACACTTACGAGCAACGATTGATGTACTTACAAGTTGTACTCTAAGCACCAATTTGTTTTCATAACACACGCAAGTTATAAAATAAGCACCTGCAATCTACATTTGAAGCACTAACAAGAAATGAAAAACGTCAACATAAGGAAAAAAACACTACAAAAAATCAACCTTATCATCAAAAAAGCTACAAACATCAACTCCTAACAAGCAACGTTTGAAACACTTACGAGCAACGATTGATGTACTTACAAGTTGTACTCTAAGCACCAATTTGTTTTCATAACACACGCAAGTTATAAAATAAGCACCTACAAGCTACATTTGAAGCACTAACAAGAAATGAAAAACGTCAACATAAGGAAAAAAACACTATAAAAAATCAACCATATCATCAAAAAAGCTACAAACGTCAACTCCTAACAAGCAACGTTTGAAACACTTACGAGCAACGATTGAAGCACTTACAAGTTTTACTGTAAGCACCAATTTGTTTTTACACACAAAAGTTATAAACTAAGCTCCTACAACCTACATTTGAAGCACTAACAAGAAATGAAAAGTGTCAACATAAGGAAAAAAACACTACGAAAAATTTAACCATATCATAAAAAAAGCTACAAACATCAATTCCTAACAAGCAACGTTTGAAGCACTTACGAGCAATGATTGAAGCACTTACAATTTGTACTCTAAGCACCAATTTGTTTTCATAAGACACGCAAGTTATAAAATAAGCACCTACAAGCTACATTTGAAGCACTAACAAGAATGAAAAACGTCAACATAAGGGAAAAACACTGAAAAAAATCAAATATATCATCAAAAAAGCTACAAACATCAACTCCTAACAAGCAACGACGATTGAAGCACTTACAAGTTGTACTGTAAGCACCAATTTGTTTCCATAACAAGCACAAGTTATAAAATTAACTCCTACAACCTACATTTGAAGCACTAACAAGAAATGAAAAGCGTCAACATAAGGAAAAAAACACTACAAAAAATCAACCATATCATCAAAAAAGCTACAAACATCAACTCCTAGCAAGCAACGTTTGAAGCACTTACGAGCAACGATTGAAGCACTTACAAGTTGTATTCTAAGCACCAATTTGTTTTCATAACACACGCAAGTTATAAAATGAGCACCTACAAGCTACATTTGAAGCACTAACAAGAAATGAAAAACTTCAACATAAGGAAAAAAACACTACAAAAAATCAACCATATCATCAAAAAAGCTACAAACATCAACTCCTAACAAGCAACGTTTGAAACACTTACGAGCAACGATTGATGTACTTACAAGTTGTACTCTAAGCACCAATTTGTTTCCATAACACACGCAAGTTATAAAATAAGCACCTACAAGCTACATTTGAAGCACTAATAAGAAATGAAAAACGTCAACATAAGGAAAAAAACACTATAAAAAATCAACCATATCATCAAAAAAGCTACAAACGTCAACTCCTAACAAGCAACGTTTGAAGCACTTACGAGCAACGATTGAAGCACTTACAAGTTTTACTGTAAGCACCAATTTGTTTTTACACACAAAAGTTATAAACTAAGCTCCTACAACCTACATTTGAAGCACTAACAAGAAATGAAAAGTGTCAACATAAGGAAAAAAACACTACAAAAAATTTAACCATATCATAAAAAAAGCTACAAACATCAATTCCTAACAAGCAACGTTTGAAGCACTTACGAGCAATGATTGAAGCACTTACAATTTGTACTCTAAGCACCAATTTGTTTTCATAAGACACGCAAGTTATAAAATAAGCACCTACAAGCTACATTTGAAGCACTAACAAGAATGAAAAACGTCAACATAAGGGAAAAACACTGCAAAAAATCAAATACGTCATCAAAAAAGCTACAAACATCAACTCCTAACAAGCAACGACGATTGAAGCACTTACAAGTTGTACTGTAAGCACTAATTTGTTTCCATAACAAGCACAAGTTATAAAATAAGCTCCTACAACCTACATTTGAAGCACTAACAAGAAATGAAAAGCGTCAACATAAGAAAAAAACACTACAAAAAATCAACCATATCATCAAAAAAGCTACAAACATCAACTCCTAACAAGCAACATTTGAAGCACTTACGAGCAACGATTGAAGCACTTACAAGTTGTATTCTAAGCACCAATTTGTTTTCATAACACACGCAAGTTATAAAATAAGCACCTACAAGCTACATTTGAAGCACTAACAAGAAATGAAAAACGTCAACATAAGGAAAAAAACACTACAAAAAATCAACCTTATCATCAAAAAAGCTACAAACATCAACTCCTAACTAGCAACGTTTGAAACACTTACGAGCAACGATTGAAGTACTTACAAGTTGTACTCTAAGCACCAATTTGTTTTCATAACACACGCAAGTTATAAAATAAGCACCTACAAGCTACATTTGAAGCACTAACAAGAAATGAAAAACGTCAACATAAGGAAAAAAACACTATAAAAAATCAACCATATCATCAAAAAAGCTACAAACATCAACTCCTAACAAGCAACGTTTGAAACACTTACGAGCAACGATTGATGTACTTACAAGTTGTACTCTAAGCACCAATTTGTTTTCATAACACACGCAAGTTATAAAATAAGCACCTGCAATCTACATTTGAAGCACTAACAAGAAATGAAAAACGTCAACATAAGGAAAAAAACACTACAAAAAATCAACCTTATCATCAAAAAAGCTACAAACATCAACTCCTAACAAGCAACGTTTGAAACACTTACGAGCAACGATTGATGTACTTACAAGTTGTACTCTAAGCACCAATTTGTTTTCATAACACACGCAAGTTATAAAATAAGCACCTACAAGCTACATTTGAAGCACTAACAAGAAATGAAAAACGTCAACATAAGGAAAAAAACACTATAAAAAATCAACCATATCATCAAAAAAGCTACAAACGTCAACTCCTAACAAGCAACGTTTGAAACACTTACGAGCAACGATTGAAGCACTTACAAGTTTTACTGTAAGCACCAATTTGTTTTTACACACAAAAGTTATAAACTAAGCTCCTACAACCTACATTTGAAGCACTAACAAGAAATGAAAAGTGTCAACATAAGGAAAAAAACACTACGAAAAATTTAACCATATCATAAAAAAAGCTACAAACATCAATTCCTAACAAGCAACGTTTGAAGCACTTACGAGCAATGATTGAAGCACTTACAATTTGTACTCTAAGCACCAATTTGTTTTCATAAGACACGCAAGTTATAAAATAAGCACCTACAAGCTACATTTGAAGCACTAACAAGAATGAAAAACGTCAACATAAGGGAAAAACACTGCAAAAAATCAAATATATCATCAAAAAAGCTACAAACATCAACTCCTAACAAGCAACGACGATTGAAGCACTTACAAGTTGTACTGTAAGCACCAATTTGTTTCCATAACAAGCACAAGTTATAAAATAAGCTCCTACAACCTACATTTGAAGCACTAACAAGAAATGAAAAGCGTCAACATAAGGAAAAAAACACTACAAAAAATCAACCATATCATCAAAAAAGCTACAAACATCAACTCCTAGCAAGCAACGTTTGAAGCACTTACGAGCAACGATTGAAGCACTTACAAGTTGTATTCTAAGCACCAATTTGTTTTCATAACACACGCAAGTTATAAAATAAGCACCTACAAGCTACATTTGAAGCACTAACAAGAAATGAAAAATGTCAACATAAGTGAAAAACACTACAAAAAATCAACCATGTCATCAATAGAGCTACAAACATCAACTCCTAAGAAGCAATGTTTGAAGCACTTACGAGCAACGATAGAAGCACTTACAAGTTGTACTGTAAGCACCAATTTTTTTTCATGACACACAAGTTATAAAATAAGCTCCTACAACCTACATTGGAAGCACTAACAAAAAATGAAAAGCATCAACATAAGGGAAAAACATCTACAAAAAATCAACCATATCATCAAAAAAACTACAAACATCAACTCCTAACAAGCAACGTTTGAAGAACTTACGAGCAACGATTGAAGCACTTACAAGTTGTACTGTAAGCACCAATTTGTTTTCATAACAGACGCAAGTTATAAAATAAGCACCTACAAGCTACATTTGAAGCACTAACAAGAAATGAAAAACGTCAACATAAGGAAAAAAACACT
This sequence comes from Rubia yunnanensis, assembly GCA_037428765.1. Classification (NCBI taxonomy): domain Eukaryota; kingdom Viridiplantae; phylum Streptophyta; class Magnoliopsida; order Gentianales; family Rubiaceae; genus Rubia; species Rubia yunnanensis. The sequence continues at coordinate 109,768,591 of CM075064.1, forward strand.
ACAAAAAATCAACCTTATCATCAAAAAAGCTACAAACATCAACTCCTAACTAGCAACGTTTGAAACACTTACGAGCAACGATTGAAGTACTTACAAGTTGTACTCTAAGCACCAATTTGTTTTCATAACACACGCAAGTTATAAAATAAGCACCTACAAGCTACATTTGAAGCACTAACAAGAAATGAAAAAACGTCAACAAAAGGAAAAACACTATAACAAATCAACCATATCATCAAAAAAGCTACAAAGATCAACTCCTAACAAGCAACGTTTGAAGCACTTACGAGCAACGATTGAAGCACTTACAAGTTGTACAGTAAGCACCAATTTGTTTTAACACACAAAAGTTATAAAATAAGCTCCTACAACCTACATTTGAAGCACTGACAAGAAATGAAAAGCGTCAACATAAGGAAAAAAACACTACAAAAAAAATCAACCATATCATCAAAAAAGCTACAAACATCAATTCCTAACAAGCAACGTTTGAAGCACTTACGAGCAACGATTGAAGCACTTACAATTTGTACTCTAAGCACCAATTTGTTTTTAGAAGACACGCAAGTTATAAAATAAGCACCTACAAGCTACATTTGAAGCACTAACAAGAAATGAAAAACGTCAACATAAGGGAAAAAACACTACAAAAAATCAACCATATCATTAAAAAAGCTACAAACATCAACTCCTATCAAGCAACGTTTGAAGCACTTACGAGCAACGATTGAAGCACTTACAAGGTGTACTCTAAGCACCAATTTGTTTTCATAACACACGCAAGTTATAAAATAAGCACCTACAACCTACATTTGAAGCACTAACAAGAAATGAAAAACGTCAACATAAAGAAAAAAACACTACAAAAAATCAACCATATCATCAAAAAAGCTACAAACATCAACTCCTAACAAGCAACGTTTGAAGCACTTACGAGCAACGATGGAAGCACTTCCAAGTTGTACTGTAAGCACCAATTTGTTTTCATAACAGACGCAAGTTATAAAATAAGCACCTACAAGCTACATTTGAAGCACTAACAAGAAATGAAAAGTGTCAACATAAGGAAAAAAACACTACAAAAAGTCAACCATATCATCAAAAAAGCTACAAACATCAACTCCTAACAAGCAACGTTTGAAGCACTTACGAGCAACGATTGAAGCACTTACAAGTTGTATTCTAAGCACCAATTTGTTTTCATAACACACGCAAATTATAAAATGAGCACCTACAAGCTACATTTGAAGCACTAACAAGAATTGAAAAACGTCAACATAAGGAAAAAAACACTACAAAAAATCAACTATATCATCAAAAAAGCTACAAACATCAACTCCTAACAAGCAACGTTTGAAACACTTACGAGCAACGATTGATGTACTTACAAGTTGTACTCTAAGCACCAATTTGTTTTCATAACACACGCAAGTTATAAAATAAGCACCTACAAGCTACATTTGAAGCACTAACAAGAAATGAAAAACGTCAACATAAGGAAAAAAACACTATAAAAAATCAACCATATCATCAAAAAAGCTACAAACATCAACTCCTAACAAGCAACGTTTGAAGCACTTACGAGCAACGATTGAAGCACTTACAAGTTTTACTGTAAGCACCGATTTGTTTTTACACACAAAAGTTATAAACTAAGCTCCTACAACCTACATTTGAAGCACTAACAAGAAATGAAAAGTGTCAACATAAGGAAAAAAACACTACAAAAAATCAACCATATCATCAAAAAAGCTACAAACATCAACTCCTAACAAGCAACGTTTGAAGCACTTACGAGCAACGATTGAAGCACTTACAAGTTATATTCTAAGCACCAATTTGTTTTCATAACACACGCAAGTTATAAAATGAGCACCTACAAGCTACATTTGAAGCACTAACAAGAAATGAAAAACGTCAACATAAGGAAAAAAACACTACAAAAAATCAACCATATCATCAAAAAAGCTACAAACATCAACTCCTAACAAGCAACGTTTGAAACACTTACGAGCAACGATTGATGTACTTACAAGTTGTACTCTAAGCACCAATTTGTTTTCATAACACACGCAAGTTATAAAATAAGCACCTACAAGCTACATTTGAAGCACTAACAAGAAATGAAAAACGTCAACATAAGGAAAAAACACTATAAAAAATCAACCATATCATCAAAAAAGCTACAAACGTCAACTCCTAACAAGCAACGTTTGAAGCACTTTCGAGCAACGATTAAAGCACTTACAAGTTTTACTGTAAGCACCAATTTGTTTTTACACACAAAAGTTATAAACTAAGCTCCTACAACCTACATTTGAAGCACTAACAAGAAATGAAAAGTGTCAACATAAGGAAAAAAACACTACAAAAAATTTAACCATATCATAAAAAAAGCTACAAACATCAATTCCTAACAAGCAACGTTTGAAGCACTTACGAGCAATGATTGAAGCACTTACAATTTGTACTCTAAGCACCAATTTGTTTTCATAAGACACGCAAGTTATAAAATAAGCACCTACAAGCTACATTTGAAGCACTAACAAGAATGAAAAACGTCAACATAAGGGAAAAACACTGCAAAAAATCAAATATATCATCAAAAAAGCTACAAACATCAACTCCTAACAAGCAATGACGATTGAAGCACTTACAAGTTGTACTGTAAGCACCAATTTGTTTCCATAACAAGCACAAGTTATAAAATAAGCTCCTACAACCTACATTTGAAGCACTAACAAGAAATGAAAAGCGTCAACATAAGAAAAAAACACTACAAAAAATCAACCATATCATCAAAAAAGCTACAAACATCAACTCCTAACAAGCAACATTTGAAGCACTTACGAGCAACGATTGAAGCACTTACAAGTTGTATTCTAAGCACCAATTTGTTTTCATAACACACGCAAGTTATAAAATAAGCACCTACAAGCTACATTTGAAGCACTAACAAGAAATGAAAAACGTCAACATAAGGAAAAAAACACTACAAAAAATCAACCTTATCATCAAAAAAGCTACAAACATCAACTCCTAACTAGCAACGTTTGAAACACTTACGAGCAACGATTGAAGTACTTACAAGTTGTACTCTAAGCACCAATTTGTTTTCATAACACACGCAAGTTATAAAATAAGCACCTACAAGCTACATTTGAAGCACTAACAAGAAATGAAAAACGTCAACATAAGGAAAAAAACACTATAAAAAATCAACCATATCATCAAAAAAGCTACAAACATCAACTCCTAACAAGCAACGTTTGAAACACTTACGAGCAACGATTGATGTACTTACAAGTTGTACTCTAAGCACCAATTTGTTTTCATAACACACGCAAGTTATAAAATAAGCACCTGCAAGCTACATTTGAAGCACTAACAAGAAATGAAAAACGTCAACATAAGGAAAAAAACACTACAAAAAATCAACCTTATCATCAAAAAAGCTACAAACATCAACTCCTAACAAGCAACGTTTGAAACACTTACGAGCAACGATTGATGTACTTACAAGTTGTACTCTAAGCACCAATTTGTTTTCATAACACGCGCAAGTTATAAAATAAGCACCTACAAGCTACATTTGAAGCACTAACAAGAAATGAAAAACGTCAACATAAGGAAAAAAACACTATAAAAAATCAACCATATCATCAAAAAAGCTACAAACGTCAACTCCTAACAAGCAACGTTTGAAACACTTACGAGCAACGATTGAAGCACTTACAAGTTTTACTGTAAGCACCAATTTGTTTTTACACACAAAAGTTATAAACTAAGCTCCTACAACCTACATTTGAAGCACTAACAAGAAATGAAAAGTGTCAACATAAGGAAAAAAACACTACGAAAAATTTAACCATATCATAAAAAAAGCTACAAACATCAATTCCTAACAAGCAACGTTTGAAGCACTTACGAGCAATGATTGAAGCACTTACAATTTGTACTCTAAGCACCAATTTGTTTTCATAAGACACGCAAGTTATAAAATAAGCACCTACAAGCTAAATTTGAAGCACTAACAAGAATGAAAAACGTCAACATAAGGGAAAAACACTGCAAAAAATCAAATATATCATCAAAAAAGCTACAAACATCAACTCCTAACAAGCAACGACGATTGAAGCACTTACAAGTTGTACTGTAAGCACCAATTTGTTTCCATAACAAGCACAAGTTATAAAATAAGCTCCTACAACCTACATTTGAAGCACTAACAAGAAATGAAAAGCGTCAACATAAGGAAAAAAACACTACAAAAAATCAACCATATCATCAAAAAAGCTACAAACATCAACTCCTAACAAGCAACGTTTGAAGCACTTACGAGCAACGATTGAAGCACTTACAAGTTGTATTCTAAGCACCAATTTGTTTTCATAACACACGCAAGTTATAAAATAAGCACCCACAACCGTTGAAGCACTAACAAGAAATGAAAAATGTCAACATAAGTGAAAAACACTACAAAAAATCAACCATGTCATCAATAGAGCTACAAACATCAACTCCTAAGAAGCAATATTTGAAGCACTTACGAGCAACGATAGAAGCACTTACAAGTTGTACTGTAAGCACCAATTTTTTTTCATGACACACAAGTTATAAAATAAGCTCCTACAACCTACATTGGAAGCACTAACAAAAAATGAAAAGAATCAACATAAGGGAAAAACATCTACAAAAAATCAACCATATCATCAAAAAAACTACAAACATCAACTCCTAACAAGCAACGTTTGAAGAACTTACGAGCAACGATTGAAGCACTTACAAGTTGTACTGTAAGCACCAATTTGTTTTCATAACAGACGCAAGTTATAAAATAAGCACCTACAAGCTACATTTGAAGCACTAACAAGAAATTAAAAACGTCAACATAAGGAAAAAAACACTACAAAAAATCAACCTTATCATCAAAAAAGCTACAAACATCAACTCCTAACTAGCAACGTTTGAAACACTTACGAGCAACGATTGAAGTACTTACAAGTTGTACTCTAAGCACCAATTTGTTTTCATAACACACGCAAGTTATAAAATAAGCACCTACAAGCTACATTTGAAGCACTAACAAGAAATGAAAAACATCAACATAAGGAAAAAAACACTACAAAAAATCAACCATATCATCAAAAAAGCTACAAACATCAACTCCTAACAAGCAACGTTTGAAGCACTTACGAGCAACGATTGAAGCACTTACAAGTTGCACTCTAAGCACCAATTTGTTTTCATAACACACGCAAGTTATAAAATAAGCACCTACAACCGTTGAAGCACTAACAAGAAATGAAAAACTTCAACATAAGGGAAAAACACTACAAAAAATCAACCATATCATCAATAGAGCTACAAACATCAACTCCTAACAAGCAACGATTGAAGCACTTACGAGCAACGATTGAAGCACTTACGAGTTGTACTGTAAGCACCAATTTGTTTTCGTAACACACACAAGTTATAAAATAAGCACCTACGACCTACATTCGAAGCACTAACAAGAAATGAAAAACGTCAAGATAAGGAAAAAAACACTGCAAAAAATCAAACATATCATCAAAAAAGCTACAAACATCAACTCCTAACAAGCAACGACGATTGAAGCACTTACAAGTTGTACTGTAAGCACCAATTTGTTTCCATAACAAGCACAAGTTATAAAATAAGCACCTACAACCTACATTTGAAGCACTAACAAGAAATGAAAAGCGTCAACATAAGGAAAAAAACACTACAAAAAATCAACCATATCATCAAAAAAGCTACAAACATCAACTCCTAACAAGCAACGTTTGAAGCACTTACGAGCAACGATTGAAGCACTTACAAGTTGTATTCTAAGCACCAATTTGTTTTCATAACACACGCAAGTTATAAAATGAGCACCTACAAGCTACATTTGAAGCACTAACAAGAAATGAAAAACGTCAACATAAGGAAAAAAACACTACAAAAAATCAACCATATAATCAAAAAAGCTACAAACATCAACTCCTAACAAGCAACGTTTGAAACACTTACGAGCAACGATTGATGTACTTACAAGTTGTACTCTAAGCACCAATTTGTTTTCATAACACGCGCAAGTTATAAAATAAGCACCTACAAGCTACATTTGAAGCACTAACAAGAAATGAAAAACGTCAACATAAGGAAAAAAACACTATAAAAAATCAACCATATCATCAAAAAAGCTACAAACATCAACTCCTAACAAGCAACGTTTGAAGCACTTACGAGCAACGATTGAAGCACTTACAAGTTTTACTGTAAGCACCAATTTGTTTTCACACACAAAAGTTATAAACTAAGCTCCTACAACCTACATTTGAAGCACTAACAAGGAATGAAAAGCGTCAACATAAGGAAAAAAACACTACAAAAAAATTAACCATATCATCAAAAAGGTTACAAACATCAATTCCTAACAAGCAACGTTTGAAGCACTTACGAGCAATGATTGAAGCACTTACAATTTGTACTCTAAGCACCAATTTGTTTTCATAAGACATGCAAGTTATAAAATAAGCACCTACAACCTACAATTGAAGCACTAACAAGAAATGAAAAACGTCAACATAGGGAAAAACACTACAAAAATTCAACCATATCATCAAAAAAGCTACAAACATCAACTCCTAACAAGCAACGTTTGAAGCACTTACGATTAACGATTGAAGCACTTACAAGTTGTTACCCAAGCACCAATTTGTTTTCATAACACACGCAAGTTATAAAATAAGCACCTACAACCTAAAATTGAAGCACTAACAAGAAATGAAAAACGTCAACATAGGGAAAAACACTACAAAAATTAAACCATATCATCAAAAAAGCTACAAACATCAACTCCTAACAAGCAACGTTTGAAGCACTTACGAGCAACGATTGAAGCACTTACAAGTTGTATTCTAAGCACCAATTTGTTTTCATAACACACGCAAGTTATAAAATAAGCACCTACAACCTACAATTGAAGCACTAACAAGAAATGAAAAACGTCAACATAGGGAAAAACACTACAAAAATTCAACCATATCATCAAAAAAGCTACAAACATCAACTCCTAACAAGCAACGTTTGAAGCACTTACGATTAACAATTGAAGCACTTACAAGTTGTTACCTAAGCACCAATTTGTTTTCATAACACACGCAAGTTATAAAATAAGCACCTACAACCTACAATTGAAGCACTAACAAGAAATGAAAAATGTCAACGTAGGGAAAAACACTACAAAAATTCAACCATATCATCAAAAAAGCTACAAACATCAACTCCTAACAAGCAACGTTTGAAGCACTTACGAGCAACGATTGAAGCACTTACAAGTTGTACTCTAAGCATCAATTTGTTTTCATAACACATGCAAGTTATAAACTAAGCACCTACAACCTACATTTGAAACACTAACAAGAAATGAAAAACGTCAACATAAGGGAAAAAACACTACAAAAAATCAACCATGTCGTCAAAAAAGCTACAAACATCAACTCCTAACAAGCAACGTTTGAAGCACTCACGAGCAACGATTGAAGCACTTACAAGTTGTATTCTAAGCACCAATTTGTTTTCATAACACACGCAAGTTATAATATAAGCACCTACAACCTACAATTGAAGCACTAACAAGAAATGAAAAACGTTAACATAGGGAAAAACACTACAAAAATTCAACCATATCATCAAAAAAGCTACAAACATCAACTCCTAACAAGCAACGTTTGAAGCACTTACGATTAACGATTGAAGCACTTACAAGTTGTTACCTAAGCACCGATTTGTTTTCATAACACACGCAAGTTATAAAATAAGCACCTACAACCTACAATTGAAGCACTAACAAGAAATGAAAAACGTCAACATAGGGAAAAACACTACAAAAATTCAACCATATCATCAAAAAAGCTACAAACATCAACTCCTAACAAGCAACGTTTGAAGCACTTACGATTAACGATTGAAGCACTTACAAGTTGTTACCTAAGCACCAATTTGTTTTCATAACACACGCAAGTTATAAAATAAGCACCTACAACCTACAATTGAAGCACTAACAAGAAATGAAAAACGTCAACATAGGGAAAAACACTACAAAAATTCAACCATATCATCAAAAAAGCTACAAACATCAACTCCTAACAAGCAACGTTTGAAGCACTTACGATTAACGATTGAAGCACTTACAAGTTGTTACCTAAGCACCGATTTGTTTTCATAACACACGCAAGTTATAAAATAAGCACCTACAACCTACAATTGAAGCACTAACAAGAAATGAAAAACGTCAACATAGGGAAAAACACTACAAAAATTCAACCATATCATCAAAAAAGCTACAAACATCAACTCCTAACAAGCAACGTTTGAAGCACTTACGATTAACGATTGAAGCACTTACAAGTTGTTACCTAAGCACCAATTTGTTTTCATAACACACGCAAGTTATAAAATAAGCACCTACAACCTACAATTGAAGCACTAACAAGAAATGAAAAACGTCAACGTAGGGAAAAACACTACAAAAATTCAACCATATCATCAAAAAAGCTACAAACATCAACTCCTAACAAGCAACGTTTGAAGCACTTACGAGCAACGATTGAAGCACTTACAAGTTGTACTCTAAGCACCAATTTGTTTTCATAACACATGCAAGTTATAAACTAAGCACCTACAACCTACATTTGAAACACTAACAAGAAATGAAAAACGTCAACATAAGGGAAAAAACACTACAAAAAATCAACCATGTCATCAAAAAAGCTACAAACATCAACTCCTAACAAGCAACGTTTGAAGAACTTACGATTAACGATTGAAACACTTACAAGTTGTTACCTAAGCACCAATTTGTTTTCATAACACACGCAAGTTATAAAATAAGCACCTACAACCTACAATTGAAGCACTAACAAGAAATGAAAAACGTCAACATAGGGAAAAACACTACAAAAATTCAACCATATCATCAAAAAAGCTACAAACATCAACTCCTAACAAGCAACGTTTGAAGCACTTACGATTAACGATTGAAGCACTTACAAGTTCTTACCTAAGCACCAATTTGTTTTCATAACACACGCAAGTTATAAAATAAGCACCTACAACCTACAATTGAAGCACTAACAAGAAATGAAAAATGTCAACGTAGGGAAAAACACTACAAAAATTCAACCATATCATCAAAAAAGCTACAAACATCAACTCCTAACAAGCAACGTTTGAAGCACTTACGAGCAACGATTGAAGCACTTACAAGTTGTACTCTAAGCACCAATTTGTTTTCATAACACATGCAAGTTATAAACTAAGCACCTACAACCTACATTTGAAACACTAACAAGAAATGAAAAACGTCAACATAAGGGAAAAAACACTACAAAAAATCAACCATGTCATCAAAAAAGCTACAAACATCAACTCCTAACAAGCAACGTTTGAAGCACTCACGAGCAACGATTGAAGCACTTACAAGTTGTATTCTAAGCACCAATTTGTTTTCATAACACACGCAAGTTATAAAATAAGCACCTACAACCTACAATTGAAGCACTAACAAGAAATGAAAAACGTCAACATAGGGAAAAACACTACAAAAATTCAACCATATCATCAAAAAAGCTACAAACATCAACTCCTTACAAGCAACGTTTGAAGAACTTACGATTAACGATTGAAGCACTTACAAGTTGTTACCTAAGCACCGATTTTTTTTCATAACACACGCAAGTTATAAAATAAGCACCTACAACCTACAATTGAAGCACTAACAAGAAATGAAAAACGTCAACGTAGGGAAAAACACTACAAAAATTCAACCATATCATCAAAAAAGCTACAAACATCAACTCCTAACAAGCAACGTTTGAAGCACTTACGAGCAACGATTGAAGCACTTACAAGTTGTACTCTAAGCACCAATTTGTTTTCATAACACATGCAAGTTATAAACTAAGCACCTACAACCTACATTTGAAACACTAACAAGAAATGAAAAACGTCAACATAAGGGAAAAAACACTACAAAAAATCAACCATGTCATCAAAAAAGCTACAAACATCAACTCCTAACAAGCAACGTTTGAAGAACTTACGATTAACGATTGAAACACTTACAAGTTGTTACCTAAGCACCAATTTGTTTTCATAACACACGCAAGTTATAAAATAAGCACCTACAACCTACAATTGAAGCACTAACAAGAAATGAAAAACGTCAACATAGGGAAAAACACTACAAAAATTCAACCATATCATCAAAAAAGCTACAAACATCAACTCCTAACAAGCAACGTTTGAAGAACTTACGATTAACGATTGAAGCACTTACAAGTTGTTACCTAAGCACCAATTTGTTTTCATAACACACGCAAGTTATAAAATAAGCACCTACAACCTACAATTGAAGCACTAACAAGAAATGAAAAACGTCAACATAGGGAAAAACACTACAAAAATTCAACCATATCATCAAAAAAGCTACAAACATCAACTCCTAACAAGCAACGTTTGAAGCACTTACGATTAACGATTGAAGCACTTACAAGTTGTTACCTAAGCACCAATTTGTTTTCATAACACACGCAAGTTATAAAATAAGCACCTACAACCTACAATTGAAGCACTAACAAGAAATGAAAAACGTCAACATAGGGAAAAACACTACAAAAATTCAACCATATCATCAAAAAAGCTACAAACATCAACTCCTAACAAGCAACGTTTGAAGCACTTACGATTAACGATTGAAGCACTTACAAGTTGTTACCTAAGAACCAATTTGTTTTCATAACACACGCAAGTTATAAAATAAGCACCTACAACCTACAATTGAAGCACTAACAAGAAATGAAAAACGTGAACGTAGGGAAAAACACTACAAAAATTCAACCATATCATCAAAAAAGCTACAAACATCAACTCCTAACAAGCAACGTTTGAAGCACTCACGAGCAACGATTGAAGCACTTACAAGTTGTATTCTAAGCACCAATTTGTTTTCATAACACACGCAAGTTATAAAATAAGCACCTACATCCTACAATTGAAGCACTAACAAGAAATGAAAAACGTCAACATAGGGAAAAACACTACAAAAATTCAACCATATCATCAAAAAAGCTACAAACATCAACTCCTAACAAGCAACGTTTGAAGAACTTACGATTAACGATTGAAGCACTTACAAGTTGTTACCTAAGCACCAATTTGTTTTCATAACACACGCAAGTTATAAAATAAGCACCTACAACCTACAATTGAAGCACTAACAAGAAATGAAAAACGTCAACATAGGGAAAAACACTACAAAAATTCAACCATATCATCAAAAAAGCTACAAACATCAACTCCTAACAAGCAACGTTTGAAGCACTTACGATTAACGATTGAAACACTTACAAGTTGTTACCTAAGCACCGATTTGTTTTCATAACACACGCAAGTTATAAAATAAGCACCTACAACCTACAATTGAAGCACTAACAAGAAATGAAAAACGTCAACATAGGGAAAAACACTACAAAAATTCAACCATATCATCAAAAAAGCTACAAACATCAACTCCTAACAAGCAACGTTTGAAGAACTTACGATTAACGATTGAAACACTTACAAGTTGTTACCTAAGCACCAATTTGTTTTCATAACACACGCAAGTTATAAAATAAGCACCTACAACCTACAATTGAAGCACTAACAAGAAATGAAAAACGTCAACATAGGGAAAAACACTACAAAAATTCAACCATATCATCAAAAAAGCTACAAACATCAACTCCTAACAAGCAACGTTTGAAGCACTTACGATTAACGATTGAAGCACTTGCAAGTTCTTACCTAAGCACCAATTTGTTTTCATAACACACGCAAGTTATAAAATAAGCACCTACAACCTACAATTGAAGCACTAACAAGAAATGAAAAACGTCAACATAGGGAAAAACACTACAAAAATTCAACCATATCATCAAAAAAGCTACAAACATCAACTCCTAACAAGCAACGTTTGAAGCACTTACGATTAACGATTGAAGCACTTACAAGTTGTTACCTAAGCACCAATTTGTTTTCATAACACACGCAAGTTATAAAATAAGCACCTACAACCTACAATTGAAGCACTAACAAGAAATGAAAAACGTCAACATAGGGAAAAACACTACAAAAATTCAACCATATCATCAAAAAAGCTACAAACATCAACTCCTAACAAGCAACGTTTGAAGCACTTACGATTAACGATTGAAGCACTTACAAGTTGTTACCCAAGCACCAATTTGTTTTCATAACACACGCAAGTTATAAAATAAGCACCTACAACCTAAAATTGAAGCACTAACAAGAAATGAAAAACGTCAAGGGAAAAACACTACAAAAATTAAACCATATCATCAAAAAAGCTACAAACATCAACTCCTAACAAGCAACGTTTGAAGCACTTACGAGCAACGATTGAAGCACTTACAAGTTGTATTCTAAGCACCAATTTGTTTTCATAACACACGCAAGTTATAAAATAAGCACCTACAACCTACAATTGAAGCACTAACAAGAAATGAAAAACGTCAACATAGGGAAAAACACTACAAAAATTCAACCATATCATCAAAAAAGCTACAAACATCAACTCCTAACAAGCAACGTTTGAAGCACTTACGATTAACGATTGAAGCACTTACAAGTTGTTACCTAAGAACCAATTTGTTTTCATAACACACGCAAGTTATAAAATAAGCACCTACAACCTACAATTGAAGCACTAACAAGAAATGAAAAACGTCAACATAGGGAAAAACACTACAAAATTCAACCATATCATCAAAAAAGCTACAAACATCAACTCCTAACAAGCAACGTTTGAAGCACTTACGATTAACGATTGAAGCACTTACAAGTTGTTACCTAAGCACCGATTTGTTTTCATAACACACGCAAGTTATAAAATAAGCACCTACAACCTACAATTGAAGCACTAACAAGAAATGAAAAACGTCAACATAGGGAAAAACACTACAAAAATTCAACCATATCATCAAAAAAGCTACAAACATCAACTCCTAACAAGCAACGTTTGAAGAACTTACGATTAACGATTGAAGCACTTACAAGTTGTTACCTAAGCACCAATTTGTTTTCATAACACACGCAAGTTATAAAATAAGCACCTACAACCTACAATTGAAGCACTAACAAGAAATGAAAAACGTCAACATAGGGAAAAACACTACAAAAATTCAACCATATCATCAAAAAAGCTACAAACATCAACTCCTAACAAGCAACGTTTGAAGCACTTACGATTAACGATTGAAGCACTTACAAGTTGTTACCTAAGCACCAATTTGTTTTCATAACACACGCAAGTTATAAAATAAGCACCTACAACCTACAATTGAAGCACTAACAAGAAATGAAAAACGTCAACATAGGGAAAAACACTACAAAAATTCAACCATATCATCAAAAAAGCTACAAACATCAACTCCTAACAAGCAACGTTTGAAGCACTTACGATTAACGATTGAAGCACTTACAAGTTGTTACCTAAGAACCAATTTGTTTTCATAACACACGCAAGTTATAAAATAAGCACCTACAACCTACAATTGAAGCACTAACAAGAAATGAAAAACGTGAACGTAGGGAAAAACACTACAAAAATTCAACCATATCATCAAAAAAGCTACAAACATCAACTCCTAACAAGCAACGTTTGAAGCACTCACGAGCAACGATTGAAGCACTTACAAGTTGTATTCTAAGCACCAATTTGTTTTCATAACACACGCAAGTTATAAAATAAGCACCTACAACCTACAATTGAAGCACTAACAAGAAATGAAAAACGTCAACATAGGGAAAAACACTACAAAAATTCAACCATATCATCAAAAAAGCTACAAACATCAACTCCTAACAAGCAACGTTTGAAAAACTTACGATTAACGATTGAAGCACTTACAAGTTGTTACCTAAGCACCAATTTGTTTTCATAACACACGCAAGTTATAAAATAAGCACCTACAACCTACAATTGAAGCACTAACAAGAAATGAAAAACGTCAACATAGGGAAAAACACTACAAAAATTCAACCATATCATCAAAAAAGCTACAAACATCAACTCCTAACAAGCAACGTTTGAAGCACTTACGATTAACGATTGAAACACTTACAAGTTGTTACCTAAGCACCGATTTGTTTTCATAACACACGCAAGTTATAAAATAAGCACCTACAACCTACAATTGAAGCACTAACAAGAAATGAAAAACGTCAACATAGGGAAAAACACTACAAAAATTCAACCATATCATCAAAAAAGCTACAAACATCAACTCCTAACAAGCAACGTTTGAAGAACTTACGATTAACGATTGAAGCACTTACAAGTTGTTACCTAAGCACCAATTTGTTTTCATAACACACGCAAGTTATAAAATAAGCACCTACAACCTACAATTGAAGCACTAACAAGAAATGAAAAACGTCAACATAGGGAAAAACACTACAAAAATTCAACCATATCATCAAAAAAGCTACAAACATCAACTCCTAACAAGCAACGTGTGAAGCACTTACGATTAACGATTGAAGCACTTGCAAGTTCTTACCTAAGCACCAATTTGTTTTCATAACACACGCAAGTTATAAAATAAGCACCTACAACCTACAATTGAAGCACTAACAAGAAATGAAAAACGTCAACATAGGGAAAAACACTACAAAAATTCAACCATATCATCAAAAAAGCTACAAACATCAACTCCTAACAAGCAACGTTTGAAGCACTTACGATTAACGATTGAAGCACTTACAAGTTGTTACCTAAGCACCAATTTGTTTTCATAACACACGCAAGTTATAAAATAAGCACCTACAACCTACAATTGAAGCACTAACAAGAAATGAAAAACGTCAACATAGGGAAAAACACTACAAAAATTCAACCATATCATCAAAAAAGCTACAAACATCAACTCCTAACAAGCAACGTTTGAAGCACTTACGATTAACGATTGAAGCACTTACAAGTTGTTACCCAAGCACCAATTTGTTTTCATAACACACGCAAGTTATAAAATAAGCACCTACAACCTAAAATTGAAGCACTAACAAGAAATGAAAAACGTCAAGGGAAAAACACTACAAAAATTAAACCATATCATCAAAAAAGCTACAAACATCAACTCCTAACAAGCAACGTTTGAAGCACTTACGAGCAACGATTGAAGCACTTACAAGTTGTATTCTAAGCACCAATTAGTTTTCATAACACACGCAAGTTATAAAATAAGCACCTACAACCTACAATTGAAGCACTAACAAGAAATGAAAAACGTCAACATAGGGAAAAACACTACAAAAATTCAACCATATCATCAAAAAAGCTACAAACATCAACTCCTAACAAGCAACGTTTGAAGCACTTACGATTAACGATTGAAGCACTTACAAGTTGTTACCTAAGAACCAATTTGTTTTCATAACACACGCAAGTTATAAAATAAGCACCTACAACCTACAATTGAAGCACTAACAAGAAATGAAAAACGTCAACATAGGGAAAAACACTACAAAAATTCAACCATATCATCAAAAAAGCTACAAACATCAACTCCTAACAAGCAACGTTTGAAGCACTTACGATTAACGATTGAAGCACTTACAAGTTGTTACCTAAGCACCGATTTGTTTTCATAACACACGCAAGTTATAAAATAAGCACCTACAACCTACAATTGAAGCACTAACAAGAAATGAAAAACGTCAACATAGGGAAAAACACTACAAAAATTCAACCATATCATCAAAAAAGCTACAAACATCAACTCCTAACAAGCAACGTTTGAAGCACTTACGATTAACGATTGAAGCACTTACAAGTTGTTACCTAAGCACCGATTTGTTTTCATAACACACGCAAGTTATAAAATAAGCACCTACAACCTACAATTGAAGCACTAACAAGAAATGAAAAACGTCAACGTAGGGAAAAACACTACAAAAATTCAACCATATCATCAAAAAAGCTACAAACATCAACTCCTAACAAGCAACGTTTGAAGCACTTACGAGCAACGATTGAAGCACTTACAAGTTGTACTCTAAGCACCAATTTGTTTTCATAACACATGCAAGTTATAAACTAAGCACCTACAACCTACAATTGAAACACTAACAAGAAATGAAAAACGTCAACATAAGGGAAAAAACACTACAAAAAATCAACCATGTCATCAAAAAAGCTACAAACATCAACTCCTAACAAGCAACGTTTGATGAACTTACGATTAACGATTGAAACACTTACAAGTTGTTACCTAAGCACCAATTTGTTTTCATAACACACGCAAGTTATAAAATAAGCACCTACAACCTACAATTGAAGCACTAACAAGAAATGAAAAACGTCAACATAGGGAAAAACACTACAAAAATTCAACCATATCATCAAAAAAGCTACAAACATCAACTCCTAACAAGCAACGTTTGAAGAACTTACGATTAACGATTGAAGCACTTACAAGTTGTTACCTAAGCACCAATTTGTTTTCATAACACACGCAAGTTATAAAATAAGCACCTACAACCTACAATTGAAGCACTAACAAGAAATGAAAAACGTCAACATAGGGAAAAACACTACAAAAATTCAACCATATCATCAAAAAAGCTACAAACATCAACTCCTAACAAGCAACGTTTGAAGCACTTACGATTAACGATTGAAGCACTTACAAGTTGTTACCTAAGCACCAATTTGTTTTCATAACACACGCAAGTTATAAAATAAGCACCTACAACCTACAATTGAAGCACTAACAAGAAATGAAAAACGTCAACATAGGGAAAAACACTACAAAAATTCAACCATATCATCAAAAAAGCTACAAACATCAACTCCTAACAAGCAACGTTTGAAGCACTTACGATTAACGATTGAAGCACTTACAAGTTGTTACCTAAGAACCAATTTGTTTACATAACACACGCAAGTTATAAAATAAGCACCTACAACCTACAATTGAAGCACTAACAAGAAATGAAAAACGTGAACGTAGGGAAAAACACTACAAAAATTCAACCATATCATCAAAAAAGCTACAAACATCAACTCCTAACAAGCAACGTTTGAAGCACTCACGAGCAACGATTGAAGCACTTACAAGTTGTATTCTAAGCACCAATTTGTTTTCATAACACACGCAAGTTATAAAATAAGCACCTACAACCTACAATTGAAGCACTAACAAGAAATAAAAAACGTCAACATAGGGAAAAACACTACAAAAATTCAACCATATCATCAAAAAAGCTACAAACATCAACTCCTAACAAGCAACGTTTGAAGAACTTACGATTAACGATTGAAGCACTTACAAGTTGTTACCTAAGCACCAATTTGTTTTCATAACACACGCAAGTTATAAAATAAGCACCTACAAACTACAATTGAAGCACTAACAAGAAATGAAAAACGTCAACATAGGGAAAAACACTACAAAAATTCAACCATATCATCAAAAAAGCTACAAACATCAACTCCTAACAAGCAACGTTTGAAGCACTTACGATTAACGATTGAAACACTTACAAGTTGTTACCTAAGCACCGATTTGTTTTCATAACACACGCAAGTTATAAAATAAGCACCTACAACCTACAATTGAAGCACTAACAAGAAATGAAAAACGTCAACATAGGGAAAAACACTACAAAAATTCAACCATATCATCAAAAAAGCTACAAACATCAACTCCTAACAAGCAACGTTTGAAGCACTTACGATTAACGATTGAAGCACTTACAAGTTCTTACCTAAGCACCAATTTGTTTTCATAACACACGCAAGTTATAAAATAAGCACCTACAACCTACAATTGAAGCACTAACAAGAAATGAAAAACGTCAACATAGGGAAAAACACTACAAAAATTCAACCATATCATCAAAAAAGCTACAAACATCAACTCCTAACAAGCAACGTTTGAAGCACTTACGATTAACGATTGAAGCACTTACAAGTTGTTACCTAAGCACCAATTTGTTTTCATAACACACGCAAGTTATAAAATAAGCACCTACAACCTACAATTGAAGCACTAACAAGAAATGAAAAACGTCAACATAGGGAAAAACACTACAAAAATTCAACCATATCATCAAAAAAGCTACAAACATCAACTCCTAACAAGCAACGTTTGAAGCACTTACGATTAACGATTGAAGCACTTACAAGTTGTTACCCAAGCACCAATTTGTTTTCATAACACACGCAAGTTATAAAATAAGCACCTACAACCTAAAATTGAAGCACTAACAAGAAATGAAAAACGTCAACATAGGGAAAAACACTACAAAAATTAAACCATATCATCAAAAAAGCTACAAACATCAACTCCTAACAAGCAACGTTTGAAGCACTTACGAGCAACGATTGAAGCACTTACAAGTTGTATTCTAAGCACCAATTTGTTTTCATAACACACGCAAGTTATAAAATAAGCACCTACAACCTACAATTGAAGCACTAACAAGAAATGAAAAACGTGAACGTAGGGAAAAACACTACCAAAATTCAACCATATCACCAAAAAAGCTACAAACATCAACTCCTAACAAGCAACGTTTGAAGCACTTACGATTAACGATTGAAGCACTTACAAGTTGTTACCTAAGCACCAATTTTTTTCATAACACACGCAAGTTATAAAATAAGCACCTACAACCTACAATTGAAGCACTAACAAGAAATGAAAAACGTCAACGTAGGGAAAAACACTACAAAAATTCAACCATATCATCAAAAAAGCTACAAACATCAACTCCTAACAAGCAACGTTTGAAGCACTTACGAGCAACGATTGAAGCACTTACAAGTTGTACTCTAAGCACCAATTTGTTTTCATAACACATGCAAGTTATAAACTAAGCACCTACAACCTACATTTGAAACACTAACAAGAAATGAAAAACGTCAACATAAGGGAAAAAACACTACAAAAAATCAACCATGTCATCAAAAAAGCTACAAACATCAACTCCTAACAAGCAACGTTTGAAGCACTCACGAGCAACGATTGAAGCACTTACAAGTTGTATTCTAAGCACCAATTTGTTTTCATAACACACGCAAGTTATAAAATAAGCACCTACAACCTACAATTGAAGCACTAACAAGAAATGAAAAACGTCAACATAGGGAAAAACACTACAAAAATTCAACCATATCATCAAAAAAGCTACAAACATCAACTCCTAACAAGCAACGTTTGAAGCACTTACGATTAACGATTGAAGCACTTACAAGTTGTTACCTAAGAACCAATTTGTTTTCATAACACACGCAAGTTATAAAATAAGCACCTACAACCTACAATTGAAGCACTAACAAGAAAAGAAAAACGTCAACATAGGGAAAAACACTACAAAAATTCAACCATATCATCAAAAAAGCTACAAACATCAACTCCTAACAAGCAACGTTTGAAGCACTTACGATTAACGATTGAAGCACTTACAAGTTGTTACCTAAGCACCGATTTGTTTTCATAACACACGCAAGTTATAAAATAAGCACCTACAACCTACAATTGAAGCACTAACAAGAAATGAAAAACGTCAACATAGGGAAAAACACTACAAAAATTCAACCATATCATCAAAAAAGCTACAAACATCAACTCCTAACAAGCAACGTTTGAAGCACTTACGATTAACGATTGAAGCACTTACAAGTTGTTACCTAAGCACCGATTTGTTTTCATAACACACGCAAGTTATAAAATAAGCACCTACAACCTACAATTGAAGCACTAACAAGAAATGAAAAACGTCAACGTAGGGAAAAACACTACAAAAATTCAACCATATCATCAAAAAAGCTACAAACATCAACTCCTAACAAGCAACGTTTGAAGCACTTACGAGCAACGATTGAAGCACTTACAAGTTGTACTCTAAGCACCAATTTGTTTTCATAACACATGCAAGTTATAAGCTAAGCACCTACAACCTACATTTGAAACACTAACAAGAAATGAAAAACGTCAACATAAGGGAAAAAACACTACAAAAAATCAACCATGTCATCAAAAAAGCTACAAACATCAACTCCTAACAAGCAACGTTTGAAGAACTTACGATTAACGATTGAAACACTTACAAGTTGTTACCTAAGCACCAATTTGTTTTCATAACACACGCAAGTTATAAAATAAGCACCTACAACCTACAATTGAAGCACTAACAAGAAATGAAAAACGTCAACATAGGGAAAAACACTACAAAAATTCAACCATATCATCAAAAAAGCTACAAACATCAACTCCTTACAAGCAACGTTTGAAGAACTTACGATTAACGATTGAAGCACTTACAAGTTGTTACCTAAGCACCAATTTGTTTTCATAACACACGCAAGTTATAAAATAAGCACCTACAACCTACAATTGAAGCACTAACAAGAAATGAAAAACGTCAACATAGGGAAAAACACTACAAAAATTCAACCATATCATCAAAAAAGCTACAAACATCAACTCCTAACAAGCAACGTTTGAAGCACTTACGAGCAACGATTGAAGCACTTACAAGTTGTACTCTAAGCACCAATTTGTTTTCATAACACACGCAAGTTATAAAATAAGCACCTACAACCTACAATTGAAGCACTAACAAGAAATGAAAAACGTCAACATAGGGAAAAACACTACAAAAATTCAACCATATCATCAAAAAAGCTACAAACATCAACTCCTAACAAGCAACGTTTGAAGCACTTACGATTAACGATTGAAGCACTTACAAGTTGTTACCCAAGCACCAATTTGTTTTCATAACACACGCAAGTTATAAAATAAGCACCTACAACCTAAAATTGAAGCACTAACAAGAAATGAAAAACGTCAACATAGGGAAAAACACTACAAAAATTAAACCATATCATCAAAAAAGCTACAAACATCAACTCCTAACAAGCAACGTTTGAAGCACTTACGAGCAACGATTGAAGCACTTACAAGTTGTATTCTAAGCACCAATTTGTTTTCATAACACACGCAAGTTATAAAATAAGCACCTACAACCTACAATTGAAGCACTAACAAGAAATGAAAAACGTGAACGTAGGGAAAAACACTACAAAAATTCAACCATATCACCAAAAAAGCTACAAACATCAACTCCTAACAAGCAACGTTTGAAGCACTTACGATTAACGATTGAAGCACTTACAAGTTGTTACCTAAGCACCAATTTTTTTCATAACACACGCAAGTTATAAAATAAGCACCTACAACCTACAATTGAAGCACTAACAAGAAATGAAAAACGTCAACGTAGGGAAAAACACTACAAAAATTCAACCATATCATCAAAAAAGCTACAAACATCAACTCCTAACAAGCAACGTTTGAAGCACTTACGAGCAACGATTGAAGCACTTACAAGTTGTACTCTAAGCACCAATTTGTTTTCATAACACATGCAAGTTATAAACTAAGCACCTACAACCTACATTTGAAACACTAACAAGAAATGAAAAACGTCAACATAAGGGAAAAAACACTACAAAAAATCAACCATGTCATCAAAAAAGCTACAAACATCAACTCCTAACAAGCAACGTTTGAAGCACTCACGAGCAACGATTGAAGCACTTACAAGTTGTATTCTAAGCACCAATTTGTTTTCATAACACACGCAAGTTATAAAATAAGCACCTACAACCTACAATTGAAGCACTAACAAGAAATGAAAAACGTCAACATAGGGAAAAACACTACAAAAATTCAACCATATCATCAAAAAAGCTACAAACATCAACTCCTAACAAGCAACGTTTGAAGCACTTACGATTAACGATTGAAGCACTTACAAGTTGTTACCTAAGAACCAATTTGTTTTCATAACACACGCAAGTTATAAAATAAGCACCTACAACCTACAATTGAAGCACTAACAAGAAATGAAAAACGTCAACATAGGGAAAAACACTACAAAAATTCAACCATATCATCAAAAAAGCTACAAACATCAACTCCTAACAAGCAACGTTTGAAGCACTTACGATTAACGATTGAAGCACTTACAAGTTGTTACCTAAGCACCGATTTGTTTTCATAACACACGCAAGTTATAAAATAAGCACCTACAACCTACAATTGAAGCACTAACAAGAAATGAAAAACGTCAACATAGGGAAAAACACTACAAAAATTCAACCATATCATCAAAAAAGCTACAAACATCAACTCCTAACAAGCAACGTTTGAAGCACTTACGATTAACGATTGAAGCACTTACAAGTTGTTACCTAAGCACCGATTTGTTTTCATAACACACGCAAGTTATAAAATAAGCACCTACAACCTACAATTGAAGCACTAACAAGAAATGAAAAACGTCAACGTAGGGAAAAACACTACAAAAATTCAACCATATCATCAAAAAAGCTACAAACATCAACTCCTAACAAGCAACGTTTGAAGCACTTACGAGCAACGATTGAAGCACTTACAAGTTGTACTCTAAGCACCAATTTGTTTTCATAACACATGCAAGTTATAAGCTAAGCACCTACAACCTACATTTGAAACACTAACAAGAAATGAAAAACGTCAACATAAGGGAAAAAACACTACAAAAAATCAACCATGTCATCAAAAAAGCTACAAACATCAACTCCTAACAAGCAACGTTTGAAGAACTTACGATTAACGATTGAAACACTTACAAGTTGTTACCTAAGCACCAATTTGTTTTCATAACACACGCAAGTTATAAAATAAGCACCTACAACCTACAATTGAAGCACTAACAAGAAATGAAAAACGTCAACATAGGGAAAAACACTACAAAAATTCAACCATATCATCAAAAAAGCTACAAACATCAACTCCTTACAAGCAACGTTTGAAGAACTTACGATTAACGATTGAAGCACTTACAAGTTGTTACCTAAGCACCAATTTGTTTTCATAACACACGCAAGTTATAAAATAAGCACCTACAACCTACAATTGAAGCACTAACAAGAAATGAAAAACGTCAACATAGGGAAAAACACTACAAAAATTCAACCATATCATCAAAAAAGCTACAAACATCAACTCCTAACAAGCAACGTTTGAAGCACTTACGAGCAACGATTGAAGCACTTACAAGTTGTACTCTAAGCACCAATTTGTTTTCATAACACACGCAAGTTATAAAATAAGCACCTACAACCTACAATTGAAGCACTAACAAGAAATGAAAAACGTCAACATAGGGAAAAACACTACAAAAATTCAACCATATCATCAAAAAAGCTACAAACATCAACTCCTAAAAAGCAACGTTTGAAGCACTCACGAGCAACGATTGAAGCACTTACAAGTTGTATTCTAAGCACCAATTTGTTTTCATAACACACGCAAGTTATAAAATAAGCACCTACAACCTATAATTGAAGCACTAACAAGAAATGAAAACGTCAACATAGGGAAAAACACTACAAAAATTCAACCATATCATCAAAAAAGCTACAAACATCAACTCCTAACAAGCAACGTTTGAAGCACTTACGATTAACGATTGAAGCACTTACAAGTTGTTACCTAAGAACCAATTTGTTTTCATAACACACGCAAGTTATAAAATAAGCACCTACAACCTACAATTGAAGCACTAACAAGAAATGAAAAACGTGAACGTAGGGAAAAACACTACAAAAATTCAACCATATCATCAAAAAAGCTACAAACATCAACTCCTAACAAGCAACGTTTGAAGAACTTACGATTAACGATTGAAACACTTACAAGTTGTTACCTAAGCACCAATTTGTTTTCATAACACACGCAAGTTATAAAATAAGCACCTACAACATACAATTGAAGCACTAACAAGAAATGAAAAACGTCAACGTAGGGAAAAACACTACAAAAATTCAACCATATCATCAAAAAAGCTACAAACATCAACTCCTAACAAGCAATGTTTGAAGCACTTACGAGCAACGATTGAAGCACTTACAAGTTGTTACCTAAGCACCAATTTGTTTTCATAACACACGCAAGTTATAAAATAAGCACCTACAACCTACAATTGAAGCACTAACAAGAAATGAAAAATGTCAACATAGGGAAAAACACTACAAAAATTAAACCATATCATCAAAAAAGCTACAAACATCAACTCCTAACAAGCAACGTTTGAAGCACTTACGAGCAACGATTGAAGCACTTACAAGTTGTATTCTAAGCACCAATTTGTTTTCATAACACACGCAAGTTATAAAATAAGCACCTACAACCTACAATTGAAGCACTAACAAGAAATGAAAAACGTCAGCATAGGGAAAAACACTACAAAAATTCAACCATATCATCAAAAAAGCTACAAACATCAACTCCTAACAAGCAACGTTTGAAGCACTTACGATTAACGATTGAAGCACTTACAAGTTGTTACCTAAGAACCAATTTGTTTTCATAACACACGCAAGTTATAAAATAAGCACCTACAACCTACAATTGAAGCACTAACAAGAAATGAAAAACGTGAACGTAGGGAAAAACACTACAAAAATTCAACCATATCATCAAAAAAGCTACAAACATCAACTCCTAACAAGCAACGTTTGAAGAACTTACGATTAACGATTGAAGCACTTACAAGTTGTTACCTAAGCACCAATTTGTTTTCATAACACACGCAAGTTATAAAATAAGCACCTACAACCTACAATTGAAGCACTAACAAGAAATGAAAAACGTCAACATAGGGAAAAACACTACAAAAATTCAACCATATCATCAAAAAAGCTACAAACATCAACTCCTAACAAGCAACGTTTGAAGCACATACGAGCAACGATTGAAGCACTTACAAGTTGTTACCTAAGCACCAATTTGTTTTCATAACACACGCAAGTTATAAAATAAGCACCTACAACCTACAATTGAAGCACTAACAAGAAATGAAAACGCCAACATAGGGAAAAATACTACAAAAATTCAACCATATCATCAAAAAAGCTACAAACATCAACCCCTAACAAGCAACTTTTGAAGCACTTACGAGCAACGATTGAAGCACTTACAAGTTGTACTCTAAGCACCAATTTGTTTTCATAACACACGCAAGTTATAAAATAAGCACCTATAACCTACAATTGAAGCACTAACAAGAATTGAAAAACGTCAACATAGGGAAAAACACTACAAAAATTCAACCATATCATCAAAAAAGCTACAAACATCAACTCCTAACAAGCAACGTTTGAAGCACTTACGAGCAACGATTGAAGCACTTACAAGTTGTTACCTAAGCACCAATTTGTTTTCATAACACACGCAAGTTATAAAATAAGCACCTACAACCTACAATTGAAGCACTAACAAGAAATGAAAAACGTCAACATAGGGAAAAACACTACAAAAATTCAACCATATCATCAAAAAAGCTACAAACATCAACTCCTAACAAGCAACGTTTGAAGCACTTACGATTAACGATTGAAGCACTTACAAGTTGTTACCTAAGCACCGATTTGTTTTCATAACACACGCAAGTTATAAAATAAGCACCTACAACCTACAATTGAAGCACTAACAAGAAATGAAAAACGTCAACATAGGGAAAAACACTACAAAAATTCAACCATATCATCAAAAAAGCTACAAACATCAACTCCTAACAAGCAACGTTTGAAGCACTTACGATTAACGATTGAAGCACTTACAAGTTGTTACCTAAGCACCGATTTGTTTTCATAACACACGCAAGTTATAAAATAAGCACCTACAACCTACAATTGAAGCACTAACAAGAAATGAAAAACGTCAACGTAGGGAAAAACACTACAAAAATTCAACCATATCATCAAAAAAGCTACAAACATCAACTCCTAACAAGCAACGTTTGAAGCACTTACGAGCAACGATTGAAGCACTTACAAGTTGTACTCTAAGCACCAATTTGTTTTCATAACACATGCAAGTTATAAGCTAAGCACCTACAACCTACATTTGAAACACTAACAAGAAATGAAAAACGTCAACATAAGGGAAAAAA
Organism: Rubia yunnanensis; assembly: GCA_037428765.1. NCBI lineage: Eukaryota > Viridiplantae > Streptophyta > Magnoliopsida > Gentianales > Rubiaceae > Rubia > Rubia yunnanensis. The sequence goes on from CM075064.1 coordinate 109,794,676, forward strand.
CACTACAAAAAATCAACCATGTCATCAAAAAAGCTACAAACATCAACTCCTAACAAGCAACGTTTGAAGAACTTACGATTAACGATTGAAACACTTACAAGTTGTTACCTAAGCACCAATTTGTTTTCATAACACACGCAAGTTATAAAATAAGCACCTACAACCTACAATTGAAGCACTAACAAGAAATGAAAAACGTCAACATAGGGAAAAACACTACAAAAATTCAACCATATCATCAAAAAAGCTACAAACATCAACTCCTTACAAGCAACGTTTGAAGAACTTACGATTAACGATTGAAGCACTTACAAGTTGTTACCTAAGCACCAATTTGTTTTCATAACACACGCAAGTTATAAAATAAGCACCTACAACCTACAATTGAAGCACTAACAAGAAATGAAAAACGTCAACATAGGGAAAAACACTACAAAAATTCAACCATATCATCAAAAAAGCTACAAACATCAACTCCTAACAAGCAACGTTTGAAGCACTTACGAGCAACGATTGAAGCACTTACAAGTTGTACTCTAAGCACCAATTTGTTTTCATAACACACGCAAGTTATAAAATAAGCACCTACAACCTACAATTGAAGCACTAACAAGAAATGAAAAACGTCAACATAGGGAAAAACACTACAAAAATTCAACCATATCATCAAAAAAGCTACAAACATCAACTCCTAACAAGCAACGTTTGAAGCACTCACGAGCAACGATTGAAGCACTTACAAGTTGTATTCTAAGCACCAATTTGTTTTCATAACACACGCAAGTTATAAAATAAGCACCTACAACCTATAATTGAAGCACTAACAAGAAATGAAAAACGTCAACATAGGGAAAAACACTACAAAAATTCAACCATATCATCAAAAAAGCTACAAACATCAACTCCTAACAAGCAACGTTTGAAGCACTTACGATTAACGATTGAAGCACTTACAAGTTGTTACCTAAGAACCAATTTGTTTTCATAACACACGCAAGTTATAAAATAAGCACCTACAACCTACAATTGAAGCACTAACAAGAAATGAAAAACGTGAACGTAGGGAAAAACACTACAAAAATTCAACCATATCATCAAAAAAGCTACAAACATCAACTCCTAACAAGCAACGTTTGAAGAACTTACGATTAACGATTGAAACACTTACAAGTTGTTACCTAAGCACCAATTTGTTTTCATAACACACGCAAGTTATAAAATAAGCACCTACAACATACAATTGAAGCACTAACAAGAAATGAAAAACGTCAACGTAGGGAAAAACACTACAAAAATTCAACCATATCATCAAAAAAGCTACAAACATCAACTCCTAACAAGCAATGTTTGAAGCACTTACGAGCAACGATTGAAGCACTTACAAGTTGTTACCTAAGCACCAATTTGTTTTCATAACACACGCAAGTTATAAAATAAGCACCTACAACCTACAATTGAAGCACTAACAAGAAATGAAAAATGTCAACATAGGGAAAAACACTACAAAAATTAAACCATATCATCAAAAAAGCTACAAACATCAACTCCTAACAAGCAACGTTTGAAGCACTTACGAGCAACGATTGAAGCACTTACAAGTTGTATTCTAAGCACCAATTTGTTTTCATAACACACGCAAGTTATAAAATAAGCACCTACAACCTACAATTGAAGCACTAACAAGAAATGAAAAACGTCAACATAGGGAAAAACACTACAAAAATTCAACCATATCATCAAAAAAGCTACAAACATCAACTCCTAACAAGCAACGTTTGAAGCACTTACGATTAACGATTGAAGCACTTACAAGTTGTTACCTAAGAACCAATTTGTTTTCATAACACACGCAAGTTATAAAATAAGCACCTACAACCTACAATTGAAGCACTAACAAGAAATGAAAAACGTGAACGTAGGGAAAAACACTACAAAAATTCAACCATATCATCAAAAAAGCTACAAACATCAACTCCTAACAAGCAACGTTTGAAGAACTTACGATTAACGATTGAAGCACTTACAAGTTGTTACCTAAGCACCAATTTGTTTTCATAACACACGCAAGTTATAAAATAAGCACCTACAACCTACAATTGAAGCACTAACAAGAAATGAAAAACGTCAACATAGGGAAAAACACTACAAAAATTCAACCATATCATCAAAAAAGCTACAAACATCAACTCCTAACAAGCAACGTTTGAAGCACATACGAGCAACGATTGAAGCACTTACAAGTTGTTACCTAAGCACCAATTTGTTTTCATAACACACGCAAGTTATAAAATAAGCACCTACAACCTACAATTGAAGCACTAACAAGAAATGAAAAACGTCAACATAGGGAAAAACACTACAAAAATTCAACCATATCATCAAAAAAGCTACAAACATCAACTCCTAACAAGCAACGTTTGAAGCACTTACGATTAACGATTGAAGCACTTACAAGTTGTTACCTAAGCACCGATTTGTTTTCATAACACACGCAAGTTATAAAATAAGCACCTACAACCTACAATTGAAGCACTAACAAGAAATGAAAAACGTCAACGTAGGGAAAAACACTACAAAAATTCAACCATATCATCAAAAAAGCTACAAACATCAACTCCTAACAAGCAACGTTTGAAGCACTTACGAGCAACGATTGAAGCACTTACAAGTTGTACTCTAAGCACCAATTTGTTTTCATAACACATGCAAGTTATAAGCTAAGCACCTACAACCTACATTTGAAACACTAACAAGAAATGAAAAACGTCAACATAAGGGAAAAAACACTACAAAAAATCAACCATGTCATCAAAAAAGCTACAAACATCAACTCCTAACAAGCAACGTTTGAAGAACTTACGATTAACGATTGAAACACTTACAAGTTGTTACCTAAGCACCAATTTGTTTTCATAACACACGCAAGTTATAAAATAAGCACCTACAACCTACAATTGAAGCACTAACAAGAAATGAAAAACGTCAACATAGGGAAAAACACTACAAAAATTCAACCATATCATCAAAAAAGCTACAAACATCAACTCCTAACAAGCAACGTTTGAAGCACTTACGAGCAACGATTGAAGCACTTACAAGTTGTACTCTAAGCACCAATTTGTTTTCATAACACATGCAAGTTATAAGCTAAGCACCTACAACCTACATTTGAAACACTAACAAGAAATGAAAAACATCAACATAAGGGAAAAAACACTACAAAAAATCAACCATGTCATCAAAAAAGCTACAAACATCAACTCCTAACAAGCAACGTTTGAAGAACTTACGATTAACGATTGAAACACTTACAAGTTGTTACCTAAGCACCAATTTGTTTTCATAACACACGCAAGTTATAAAATAAGCACCTACAACCTACAATTGAAGCACTAACAAGAAATGAAAAACGTCAACATAGGGAAAAACACTACAAAAATTCAACCATATCATCAAAAAAGCTACAAACATCAACTCCTAACAAGCAACGTTTGAAGCACATACGAGCAACGATTGAAGCACTTACAAGTTGTTACCTAAGCACCAATTTGTTTTCATAACACACGCAAGTTATAAAATAAGCACCTACAACCTACAATTGAAGCACTAACAAGAAATGAAAAACGTCAACATAGGGAAAAACACTACAAAAATTCAACCATATCATCAAAAAAGCTACAAACATCAACTCCTAACAAGCAACGTTTGAAGCACTTACGATTAACGATTGAAGCACTTACAAGTTGTTACCTAAGCACCGATTTGTTTTCATAACACACGCAAGTTATAAAATAAGCACCTACAACCTACAATTGAAGCACTAACAAGAAATGAAAAACGTCAACGTAGGGAAAAACACTACAAAAATTCAACCATATCATCAAAAAAGCTACAAACATCAACTCCTAACAAGCAACGTTTGAAGCACTTACGAGCAACGATTGAAGCACTTACAAGTTGTACTCTAAGCACCAATTTGTTTTCATAACACATGCAAGTTATAAGCTAAGCACCTACAACCTACATTTGAAACACTAACAAGAAATGAAAAACGTCAACATAAGGGAAAAAACACTACAAAAAATCAACCATGTCATCAAAAAAGCTACAAACATCAACTCCTAACAAGCAACGTTTGAAGAACTTACGATTAACGATTGAAACACTTACAAGTTGTTACCTAAGCACCAATTTGTTTTCATAACACACGCAAGTTATAAAATAAGCACCTACAACCTACAATTGAAGCACTAACAAGAAATGAAAAACGTCAACATAGGGAAAAACACTACAAAAATTCAACCATATCATCAAAAAAGCTACAAACATCAACTCCTTACAAGCAACGTTTGAAGAACTTACGATTAACGATTGAAGCACTTACAAGTTGTTACCTAAGAACCAATTTGTTTTCATAACACACGCAAGTTATAAAATAAGCACCTACAACCTACAATTGAAGCACTAACAAGAAATGAAAAACGTGAACGTAGGGAAAAACACTACAAAAATTCAACCATATCATCAAAAAAGCTACAAACATCAACTCCTAACAAGCAACGTTTGAAGAACTTACGATTAACGATTGAAGCACTTACAAGTTGTTACCTAAGCACCAATTTGTTTTCATAACACACGCAAGTTATAAAATAAGCACCTACAACCTACAATTGAAGCACTAACAAGAAATGAAAAACGTCAACATAGGGAAAAACACTACAAAAATTCAACCATATCATCAAAAAAGCTACAAACATCAACTCCTAACAAGCAACGTTTGAAGCACATACGAGCAACGATTGAAGCACTTACAAGTTGTTACCTAAGCACCAATTTGTTTTCATAACACACGCAAGTTATAAAATAAGCACCTACAACCTACAATTGAAGCACTAACAAGAAATGAAAAACGTCAACATAGGGAAAAACACTACAAAAATTCAACCATATCATCAAAAAAGCTACAAACATCAACTCCTAACAAGCAACGTTTGAAGCACTTACGATTAACGATTGAAGCACTTACAAGTTGTTACCTAAGCACCGATTTGTTTTCATAACACACGCAAGTTATAAAATAAGCACCTACAACCTACAATTGAAGCACTAACAAGAAATGAAAAACGTCAACGTAGGGAAAAACACTACAAAAATTCAACCATATCATCAAAAAAGCTACAAACATCAACTCCTAACAAGCAACGTTTGAAGCACTTACGAGCAACGATTGAAGCACTTACAAGTTGTACTCTAAGCACCAATTTGTTTTCATAACACATGCAAGTTATAAGCTAAGCACCTACAACCTACATTTGAAACACTAACAAGAAATGAAAAACGTCAACATAAGGGAAAAAACACTACAAAAAATCAACCATGTCATCAAAAAAGCTACAAACATCAACTCCTAACAAGCAACGTTTGAAGAACTTACGATTAACGATTGAAACACTTACAAGTTGTTACCTAAGCACCAATTTGTTTTCATAACACACGCAAGTTATAAAATAAGCACCTACAACCTACAATTGAAGCACTAACAAGAAATGAAAAACGTCAACATAGGGAAAAACACTACAAAAATTCAACCATATCATCAAAAAAGCTACAAACATCAACTCCTTACAAGCAACGTTTGAAGAACTTACGATTAACGATTGAAGCACTTACAAGTTGTTACCTAAGAACCAATTTGTTTTCATAACACACGCAAGTTATAAAATAAGCACCTACAACCTACAATTGAAGCACTAACAAGAAATGAAAAACGTGAACGTAGGGAAAAACACTACAAAAATTCAACCATATCATCAAAAAAGCTACAAACATCAACTCCTAACAAGCAACGTTTGAAGAACTTACGATTAACGATTGAAGCACTTACAAGTTGTTACCTAAGCACCAATTTGTTTTCATAACACACGCAAGTTATAAAATAAGCACCTACAACCTACAATTGAAGCACTAACAAGAAATGAAAAACGTCAACATAGGGAAAAACACTACAAAAATTCAACCATATCATCAAAAAAGCTACAAACATCAACTCCTAACAAGCAACGTTTGAAGCACATACGAGCAACGATTGAAGCACTTACAAGTTGTTACCTAAGCACCAATTTGTTTTCATAACACACGCAAGTTATAAAATAAGCACCTACAACCTACAATTGAAGCACTAACAAGAAATGAAAAACGTCAACATAGGGAAAAACACTACAAAAATTCAACCATATCATCAAAAAAGCTACAAACATCAACTCCTAACAAGCAACGTTTGAAGCACTTACGATTAACGATTGAAGCACTTACAAGTTGTTACCTAAGCACCGATTTGTTTTCATAACACACGCAAGTTATAAAATAAGCACCTACAACCTACAATTGAAGCACTAACAAGAAATGAAAAACGTCAACGTAGGGAAAAACACTACAAAAATTCAACCATATCATCAAAAAAGCTACAAACATCAACTCCTAACAAGCAACGTTTGAAGCACTTACGAGCAACGATTGAAGCACTTACAAGTTGTACTCTAAGCACCAATTTGTTTTCATAACACATGCAAGTTATAAGCTAAGCACCTACAACCTACATTTGAAACACTAACAAGAAATGAAAAACGTCAACATAAGGGAAAAAACACTACAAAAAATCAACCATGTCATCAAAAAAGCTACAAACATCAACTCCTAACAAGCAACGTTTGAAGAACTTACGATTAACGATTGAAACACTTACAAGTTGTTACCTAAGCACCAATTTGTTTTCATAACACACGCAAGTTATAAAATAAGCACCTACAACCTACAATTGAAGCACTAACAAGAAATGAAAAACGTCAACATAGGGAAAAACACTACAAAAATTCAACCATATCATCAAAAAAGCTACAAACATCAACTCCTTACAAGCAACGTTTGAAGAACTTACGATTAACGATTGAAGCACTTACAAGTTGTTACCTAAGCACCAATTTGTTTTCATAACACACGCAAGTTATAAAATAAGCACCTACAACCTACAATTGAAGCACTAACAAGAAATGAAAAACGTCAACATAGGGAAAAACACTACAAAAATTCAACCATATCATCAAAAAAGCTACAAACATCAACTCCTAACAAGCAACGTTTGAAGCACTTACGAGCAACGATTGAAGCACTTACAAGTTGTACTCTAAGCACCAATTTGTTTTCATAACACACGCAAGTTATAAAATAAGCACCTACAACCTACAATTGAAGCACTAACAAGAAATGAAAAACGTCAACATAGGGAAAAACACTACAAAAATTCAACCATATCATCAAAAAAGCTACAAACATCAACTCCTAACAAGCAACGTTTGAAGCACTCACGAGCAACGATTGAAGCACTTACAAGTTGTATTCTAAGCACCAATTTGTTTTCATAACACACGCAAGTTATAAAATAAGCACCTACAACCTATAATTGAAGCACGAACAAGAAATGAAAAACGTCAACATAGGGAAAAACACTACAAAAATTCAACCATATCATCAAAAAAGCTACAAACATCAACTCCTAACAAGCAACGTTTGAAGCACTTACGAGCAACGATTGAAGCACTTACAAGTTGTACTCTAAGCACCAATTTGTTTTCATAACACATGCAAGTTATAAGCTAAGCACCTACAACCTACATTTGAAACACTAACAAGAAATGAAAAACGTCAACATAAGGGAAAAAACACTACAAAAAATCAACCATGTCATCAAAAAAGCTACAAACATCAACTCCTAACAAGCAACGTTTGAAGAACTTACGATTAACGATTGAAACACTTACAAGTTGTTACCTAAGCACCAATTTGTTTTCATAACACACGCAAGTTATAAAATAAGCACCTAAAACCACAATTGAAGCACTAACAAGAAATGAAAAACGTCAACATAGGGAAAAACACTACAAAAATTCAACCATATCATCAAAAAAGCTACAAACATCAACTCCTTACAAGCAACGTTTGAAGAACTTACGATTAACGATTGAAGCACTTACAAGTTGTTACCTAAGCACCAATTTGTTTTCATAACACACGCAAGTTATAAAATAAGCACCTACAACCTACAATTGAAGCACTAACAAGAAATGAAAAACGTCAACATAGGGAAAAACACTACAAAAATTCAACCATATCATCAAAAAAGCTACAAACATCAACTCCTAACAAGCAACGTTTGAAGCACTTACGAGCAACGATTGAAGCACTTACAAGTTGTACTCTAAGCACCAATTTGTTTTCATAACACACGCAAGTTATAAAATAAGCACCTACAACCTACAATTGAAGCACTAACAAGAAATGAAAAACGTCAACATAGGGAAAAACACTACAAAAATTCAACCATATCATCAAAAAAGCTACAAACATCAACTCCTAACAAGCAACGTTTGAAGCACTCACGAGCAACGATTGAAGCACTTACAAGTTGTATTCTAAGCACCAATTTGTTTTCATAACACACGCAAGTTATAAAATAAGCACCTACAACCTATAATTGAAGCACTAACAAGAAATGAAAAACGTCAACATAGGGAAAAACACTACAAAAATTCAACCATATCATCAAAAAAGCTACAAACATCAACTCCTAACAAGCAACGTTTGAAGCACTTACGATTAACGATTGAAGCACTTACAAGTTGTTACCTAAGAACCAATTTGTTTTCATAACACACGCAAGTTATAAAATAAGCACCTACAACCTACAATTGAAGCACTAACAAGAAATGAAAAACGTGAACGTAGGGAAAAACACTACAAAAATTCAACCATATCATCAAAAAAGCTACAAACATCAACTCCTAACAAGCAACGTTTGAAGAACTTACGATTAACGATTGAAACACTTACAAGTTGTTACCTAAGCACCAATTTGTTTTCATAACACACGCAAGTTATAAAATAAGCACCTACAACATACAATTGAAGCACTAACAAGAAATGAAAAACGTCAACGTAGGGAAAAACACTACAAAAATTCAACCATATCATCAAAAAAGCTACAAACATCAACTCCTAACAAGCAATGTTTGAAGCACTTACGAGCAACGATTGAAGCACTTACAAGTTGTTACCTAAGCACCAATTTGTTTTCATAACACACGCAAGTTATAAAATAAGCACCTACAACCTACAATTGAAGCACTAACAAGAAATGAAAAATGTCAACATAGGGAAAAACACTACAAAAATTAAACCATATCATCAAAAAAGCTACAAACATCAACTCCTAACAAGCAACGTTTGAAGCACTTACGAGCAACGATTGAAGCACTTACAAGTTGTATTCTAAGCACCAATTTGTTTTCATAACACACGCAAGTTATAAAATAAGCACCTACAACCTACAATTGAAGCACTAACAAGAAATGAAAAACGTCAACATAGGGAAAAACACTACAAAAATTCAACCATATCATCAAAAAAGCTACAAACATCAACTCCTAACAAGCAACGTTTGAAGCACTTACGATTAACGATTGAAGCACTTACAAGTTGTTACCAAAGAACCAATTTGTTTTCATAACACACGCAAGTTATAAAATAAGCACCTACAACCTACAATTGAAGCACTAACAAGAAATGAAAAACGTGAACGTAGGGAAAAACACTACAAAAATTCAACCATATCATCAAAAAAGCTACAAACATCAACTCCTAACAAGCAACGTTTGAAGAACTTACGATTAACGATTGAAGCACTTACAAGTTGTTACCTAAGCACCAATTTGTTTTCATAACACACGCAAGTTATAAAATAAGCACCTACAACCTACAATTGAAGCACTAACAAGAAATGAAAAACGTCAACATAGGGAAAAACACTACAAAAATTCAACCATATCATCAAAAAAGCTACAAACATCAACTCCTAACAAGCAACGTTTGAAGCACATACGAGCAACGATTGAAGCACTTACAAGTTGTTACCTAAGCACCAATTTGTTTTCATAACACACGCAAGTTATAAAATAAGCACCTACAACCTACAATTGAAGCACTAACAAGAAATGAAAACGCCAACATAGGGAAAAATACTACAAAAATTCAACCATATCATCAAAAAAGCTACAAACATCAACCCCTAACAAGCAACTTTTGAAGCACTTACGAGCAACGATTGAAGCACTTACAAGTTGTACTCTAAGCACCAATTTGTTTTCATAACACACGCAAGTTATAAAATAAGCACCTATAACCTACAATTGAAGCACTAACAAGAATTGAAAAACGTCAACATAGGGAAAAACACTACAAAAATTCAACCATATCATCAAAAAAGCTACAAACATCAACTCCTAACAAGCAACGTTTGAAGCACTTACGAGCAACGATTGAAGCACTTACAAGTTGTTACCTAAGCACCAATTTGTTTTCATAACACACGCAAGTTATAAAATAAGCACCTACAACCTACATTTGAAGCACTAACAAGAAATGAAAAACTTCAACATACGGAAAAAAACACAACAAAAAATAACCATATCATCAAAAAAGCTACAAACATCAACTCCTAACAAGCAACGTTTGAAGCACTTACGAGCAACGATTGAAGCACTTACAAGTTGTATTCTAAGCACCAATTTGTTTTCATAACACACGCAAGTTATAAAATAAGCACCTACAACCTACAATTGAAGCACTAACAAGAAATGAAAAACGTCAACATAGGGAAAAACACTACAAAAATTAAACCATATCATCAAAAAAGCTACAAACATCAACTCCTAACAAGCAACGTTTGAAGCACTTACGAGCAACGATTGAAGCACTTACAAGTTGTATTCTAAGCACCAATTTGTTTTCATAACACACGCAAGTTATAAAATAAGCACCTACAACCTACAATTGAAGCACTAACAAGAAATGAAAAACGTGAACGTAGGGAAAAACACTACAAAAATTCAACCATATCACCAAAAAAGCTACAAACATCAACTCCTAACAAGCAACGTTTAAAGCACTTACGATTAACGATTGAAGCACTTACAAGTTGTTACCTAAGCACCAATTTTTTTCATAACACACGCAAGTTATAAAATAAGCACCTACAACCTACAATTGAAGCACTAACAAGAAATGAAAAACGTCAACGTAGGGAAAAACACTACAAAAATTCAACCATATCATCAAAAAAGCTACAAACATCAACTCCTAACAAGCAACGTTTGAAGCACTTACGAGCAACGATTGAAGCACTTACAAGTTGTACTCTAAGCACCAATTTGTTTTCATAACACATGCAAGTTATAAACTAAGCACCTACAACCTACATTTGAAACACTAACAAGAAATGAAAAACGTCAACATAAGGGAAAAAACACTACAAAAAATCAACCATGTCATCAAAAAAGCTACAAACATCAACTCCTAACAAGCAACGTTTGAAGCACTCACGAGCAACGATTGAAGCACTTAGAAGTTGTATTCTAAGCACCAATTTGTTTTCATAACACACGCAAGTTATAAAATAAGCACCTACAACCTACAATTGAAGCACTAACAAGAAATGAAAAACGTCAACATAGGGAAAAACACTACAAAAATTCAACCATATCATCAAAAAAGCTACAAACATCAACTCCTAACAAGCAACGTTTGAAGCACTTACGATTAACGATTGAAGCACTTACAAGTTGTTACCTAAGAACCAATTTGTTTTCATAACACACGCAAGTTATAAAATAAGCACCTACAACCTACAATTGAAGCACTAACAAGAAATGAAAAACGTCAACATAGGGAAAAACACTACAAAAATTCAACCATATCATCAAAAAAGCTACAAACATCAACTCCTAACAAGCAACGTTTGAAGCACTTACGATTAACGATTGAAGCACTTACAAGTTGTTACCTAAGCACCGATTTGTTTTCATAACACACGCAAGTTATAAAATAAGCACCTACAACCTACAATTGAAGCACTAACAAGAAATGAAAAACGTCAACATAGGGAAAAACACTACAAAAATTCAACCATATCATCAAAAAAGCTACAAACATCAACTCCTAACAAGCAACGTTTGAAGCACTTACGATTAACGATTGAAGCACTTACAAGTTGTTACCAAAGAACCAATTTGTTTTCATAACACACGCAAGTTATAAAATAAGCACCTACAACCTACAATTGAAGCACTAACAAGAAATGAAAAAACGTGAACGTAGGGAAAACACTACAAAAATTCAACCATATCATCAAAAAAGCTACAAACATCAACTCCTAACAAGCAACGTTTGAAGAACTTACGATTAACGATTGAAGCACTTACAAGTTGTTACCTAAGCACCAATTTGTTTTCATAACACACGCAAGTTATAAAATAAGCACCTACAACCTACAATTGAAGCACTAACAAGAAATGAAAAACGTCAACATAGGGAAAAACACTACAAAAATTCAACCATATCATCAAAAAAGCTACAAACATCAACTCCTAACAAGCAACGTTTGAAGCACATACGAGCAACGATTGAAGCACTTACAAGTTGTTACCTAAGCACCAATTTGTTTTCATAACACACGCAAGTTATAAAATAAGCACCTACAACCTACAATTGAAGCACTAACAAGAAAATGAAAACGCCAACATAGGGAAAAATACTACAAAATTCAACCATATCATCAAAAAAGCTACAAACATCAACCCCTAACAAGCAACTTTTGAAGCACTTACGAGCAACGATTGAAGCACTTACAAGTTGTACTCTAAGCACCAATTTGTTTTCATAACACACGCAAGTTATAAAATAAGCACCTATAACCTACAATTGAAGCACTAACAAGAATTGAAAAACGTCAACATAGGGAAAAACACTACAAAAATTCAACCATATCATCAAAAAAGCTACAAACATCAACTCCTAACAAGCAACGTTTGAAGCACTTACGAGCAACGATTGAAGCACTTACAAGTTGTTACCTAAGCACCAATTTGTTTTCATAACACACGCAAGTTATAAAATAAGCACCTACAACCTACATTTGAAGCACTAACAAGAAATGAAAAACTTCAACATATGGAAAAAAACACAACAAAAAATAACCATATCATCAAAAAAGCTACAAACATCAACTCCTAACAAGCAACGTTTGAAGCACTTACGAGCAACGATTGAAGCACTTACAAGTTGTATTCTAAGCACCAATTTGTTTTCATAACACACGCAAGTTATAAAATAAGCACCTACAACCTACAATTGAAGCACTAACAAGAAATGAAAAACGTCAACATAGGGAAAAACACTACAAAAATTAAACCATATCATCAAAAAAGCTACAAACATCAACTCCTAACAAGCAACGTTTGAAGCACTTACGAGCAACGATTGAAGCACTTACAAGTTGTATTCTAAGCACCAATTTGTTTTCATAACACACGCAAGTTATAAAATAAGCACCTACAACCTACAATTGAAGCACTAACAAGAAATGAAAAACGTGAACGTAGGGAAAAACACTACAAAAATTCAACCATATCACCAAAAAAGCTACAAACATCAACTCCTAACAAGCAACGTTTAAAGCACTTACGATTAACGATTGAAGCACTTACAAGTTGTTACCTAAGCACCAATTTTTTTCATAACACACGCAAGTTATAAAATAAGCACCTACAACCTACAATTGAAGCACTAACAAGAAATGAAAAACGTCAACGTAGGGAAAAACACTACAAAAATTCAACCATATCATCAAAAAAGCTACAAACATCAACTCCTAACAAGCAACGTTTGAAGCACTTACGAGCAACGATTGAAGCATTTACAAGTTGTACTCTAAGCACCAATTTGTTTTCATAACACATGCAAGTTATAAACTAAGCACCTACAACCTACATTTGAAACACTAACAAGAAATGAAAAACGTCAACATAAGGGAAAAAACACTACAAAAAATCAACCATGTCATCAAAAAAGCTACAAACATCAACTCCTAACAAGCAACGTTTGAAGCACTCACGAGCAACGATTGAAGCACTTAGAAGTTGTATTCTAAGCACCAATTTGTTTTCATAACACACGCAAGTTATAAAATAAGCACCTACAACCTACAATTGAAGCACTAACAAGAAATGAAAAACGTCAACATAGGGAAAAACACTACAAAAATTCAACCATATCATCAAAAAAGCTACAAACATCAACTCCTAACAAGCAACGTTTGAAGCACTTACGATTAACGATTGAAGCACTTACAAGTTGTTACCTAAGAACCAATTTGTTTTCATAACACACGCAAGTTATAAAATAAGCACCTACAACCTACAATTGAAGCACTAACAAGAAATGAAAAACGTCAACATAGGGAAAAACACTACAAAAATTCAACCATATCATCAAAAAAGCTACAAACATCAACTCCTAACAAGCAACGTTTGAAGCACTTACGATTAACGATTGAAGCACTTACAAGTTGTTACCTAAGCACCGATTTGTTTTCATAACACACGCAAGTTATAAAATAAGCACCTACAACCTACAATTGAAGCACTAACAAGAAATGAAAAACGTCAACATAGGGAAAAACACTACAAAAATTCAACCATATCATCAAAAAAGCTACAAACATCAACTCCTAACAAGCAACGTTTGAAGCACTTACGATTAACGATTGAAGCACTTACAAGTTGTTACCTAAGCACCGATTTGTTTTCATAACACACGCAAGTTATAAAATAAGCACCTACAACCTACAATTGAAGCACTAACAAGAAATGAAAAACGTCAACGTAGGGAAAAACACTACAAAAATTCAACCATATCATCAAAAAAGCTACAAACATCAACTCCTAACAAGCAACGTTTGAAGCACTTACGAGCAACGATTGAAGCACTTACAAGTTGTACTCTAAGCACCAATTTGTTTTCATAACACATGCAAGTTATAAGCTAAGCACCTACAACCTACATTTGAAACACTAACAAGAAATGAAAAACGTCAACATAAGGGAAAAAACACTACAAAAAATCAACCATGTCATCAAAAAAGCTACAAACATCAACTCCTAACAAGCAACGTTTGAAGAACTTACGATTAACGATTGAAACACTTACAAGTTGTTACCTAAGCACCAATTTGTTTTCATAACACACGCAAGTTATAAAATAAGCACCTACAACCTACAATTGAAGCACTAACAAGAAATGAAAAACGTCAACATAGGGAAAAACACTACAAAAATTAAACCATATCATCAAAAAAGCTACAAACATCAACTCCTAACAAGCAACGTTTGAAGCACTTACGAGCAACGATTGAAGCACTTACAAGTTGTATTCTAAGCACCAATTTGTTTTCATAACACACGCAAGTTATAAAATAAGCACCTACAACCTACAATTGAAGCACTAACAAGAAATGAAAAACGTGAACGTAGGGAAAAACACTACAAAAATTCAACCATATCACCAAAAAAGCTACAAACATCAACTCCTAACAAGCAACGTTTAAAGCACTTACGATTAACGATTGAAGCACTTACAAGTTGTTACCTAAGCACCAATTTTTTTCATAACACACGCAAGTTATAAAATAAGCACCTACAACCTACAATTGAAGCACTAACAAGAAATGAAAAACGTCAACGTAGGGAAAAACACTACAAAAATTCAACCATATCATCAAAAAAGCTACAAACATCAACTCCTAACAAGCAACGTTTGAAGCACTTACGAGCAACGATTGAAGCACTTACAAGTTGTACTCTAAGCACCAATTTGTTTTCATAACACATGCAAGTTATAAACTAAGCACCTACAACCTACATTTGAAACACTAACAAGAAATGAAAAACGTCAACATAAGGGAAAAAACACTACAAAAAATCAACCATGTCATCAAAAAAGCTACAAACATCAACTCCTAACAAGCAACGTTTGAAGCACTCACGAGCAACGATTGAAGCACTTACAAGTTGTATTCTAAGCACCAATTTGTTTTCATAACACACGCAAGTTATAAAATAAGCACCTACAACCTACAATTGAAGCACTAACAAGAAATGAAAAACGTCAACATAGGGAAAAACACTACAAAAATTCAACCATATCATCAAAAAAGCTACAAACATCAACTCCTAACAAGTAACGTTTGAAGCACTTACGATTAACGATTGAAGCACTTACAAGTTGTTACCTAAGAACCAATTTGTTTTCATAACACACGCAAGTTATAAAATAAGCACCTACAACCTACAATTGAAGCACTAACAAGAAATGAAAAACGTCAACATAGGGAAAAACACTACAAAAATTCAACCATATCATCAAAAAAGCTACAAACATCAACTCCTAACAAGCAACGTTTGAAGCACTTACGATTAACGATTGAAGCACTTACAAGTTGTTACCTAAGCACCGATTTGTTTTCATAACACACGCAAGTTATAAAATAAGCACCTACAACCTACAATTGAAGCACTAACAAGAAATGAAAAACGTCAACATAGGGAAAAACACTACAAAAATTCAACCATATCATCAAAAAAGCTACAAACATCAACTCCTAACAAGCAACGTTTGAAGCACTTACGATTAACGATTGAAGCACTTACAAGTTGTTACCTAAGCACCGATTTGTTTTCATAACACACGCAAGTTATAAAATAAGCACCTACAACCTACAATTGAAGCACTAACAAGAAATGAAAAACGTCAACGTAGGGAAAAACACTACAAAAATTCAACCATATCATCAAAAAAGCTACAAACATCAACTCCTAACAAGCAACGTTTGAAGCACTTACGAGCAACGATTGAAGCACTTACAAGTTGTACTCTAAGCACCAATTTGTTTTCATAACACATGCAAGTTATAAGCTAAGCACCTACAACCTACATTTGAAACACTAACAAGAAATGAAAAACGTCAACATAAGGGAAAAAACACTACAAAAAATCAACCATGTCATCAAAAAAGCTACAAACATCAACTCCTAACAAGCAACGTTTGAAGAACTTACGATTAACGATTGAAACACTTACAAGTTGTTACCTAAGCACCAATTTGTTTTCATAACACACGCAAGTTATAAAATAAGCACCTACAACCTACAATTGAAGCACTAACAAGAAATGAAAAACGTCAACATAGGGAAAAACACTACAAAAATTCAACCATATCATCAAAAAAGCTACAAACATCAACTCCTTACAAGCAACGTTTGAAGAACTTACGATTAACGATTGAAGCACTTACAAGTTGTTACCTAAGCACCAATTTGTTTTCATAACACACGCAAGTTATAAAATAAGCACCTACAACCTACAATTGAAGCACTAACAAGAAATGAAAAACGTCAACATAGGGAAAAACACTACAAAAATTCAACCATATCATCAAAAAAGCTACAAACTTCAACTCCTAACAAGCAATGTTTGAAGCACTTACGATTAACGATTGAAGCACTTACAAGTTGTTACCTAAGAACTAATTTGTTTTCATAACACACGCAAGTTATAAAATAAGCACCTACAACCTACAATTGAAGCACTAACAAGAAATGAAAAACGTGAACGTAGGGAAAAACACTACAAAAATTCAACCATATCATCAAAAAAGCTACAAACATCAACTCCTAACAAGCAACGTTTGAAGAACTTACGATTAACGATTGAAACACTTACAAGTTGTTACCTAAGCACCAATTTGTTTTCATAACACACGCAAGTTATAAAATAAGCACCTACAACCTACAATTGAAGCACTAACAAGAAATGAAAAACGTCAACATAGGGAAAAACACTACAAAAATTCAACCATATCATCAAAAAAGCTACAAACATCAACTCCTAACAAGCAACGTTTGAAGAACTTACGATTAACGATTGAAGCACTTACAAGTTGTTACCTAAGCACCAATTAGTTTTCATAACACACGCAAGTTATAAAATAAGCACCTACAACCTACAATTGAAGCACTAACAAGAAATTAAAAATGTCAACGTAGGTAAAAAACTACAAAAATTCAACCATATCATCAAAAAAGCTACAAACATCAACTCCTAACAAGCAACGTTTGAAGCACTTACGAGCAACGATTGAAGCACTTACAAGTTGTTACCTAAGCACCAATTTGTTTTCATAACACACGCAAGTTATAAAATAAGCACCTATAACCCACAATTGAAGCACTAACAGGAAATGAAAAACGTCAACATAGGGAAAAACACTACAAAAATTCAACCATATAATCAAAAAAGCTACAAACATCAACTCCTAACAAGCAACATTTGAAGCACTCACGAGCAACGATTGAAGCACTTACAAGTTGTTACCTGAGCACCAATTTGTTTTCATAACACACGCAAGTTATAAAATAAGCACCTACAACCTACATTTGAAGCACTAACAAGAAATGAAAAACGTCAACATAAGGGAAAAAACACAACAAAAAATCAACCATATCATCAAAAAACCTACAAATATCTACTCCTAACAAGCAACGTTTGAAGCACTTACGAGCAACGATTGAAGCACTTATAAGGGGAAAAACACTACAAAAATTCAACCATATCATCAATAAAGCTACAAACATCAACTCCTAACAAGCAACGTTTGAAGCACTTACAAGTTGTTACCTAAGCACCAATTTGTTTTCATAACACACGCAAGTTATAAAATAAGCACCTACAACCTACAATTGAAGCACTAACAAGAAATGAAAAACGTCAACGTAGGGAAAAACACTAAAAAAATTCAACCATATCATCAAAAAAGCTACAAACATCAACTCCTAACAAGCAACGTTTGAAGCACTTACGATTAACGATTGAAGCACTTACAAGTTGTTACCTAAGCACCAATTTGTTTTCATAACACACGCAAGTTATAAAATAAGCACCTACAACCTACAATTGAAGCACTAACAAGAAATGAAAAACGTCAACATAGGGAAAAACACTACAAAAATTCAACCATATCATCAAAAAAGCTACGAACATCAATTCTTAACAAGCAACGTTTGAAGCACTTACGAGCAACGATTGAAGCACTTACAAGTTGTTACCTAAGCACCAATTTGTTTTCATAACACACGCAAGTTATAAAATAAGCACCTACAACCTACATTTCAAGCACTAACAAGAAATGAAAAACGTCAACATACGGAAAAAAACACAACAAAAAATCAACCATATCATCAAAAAAGCTACAAACATCAACTCCTAACAAGCAACGTTTGAAGCACTTACGGGCAACGATTGAAGCACTTACAAGTTGTACTCTAAGCACCAATTTGTTTTCATAACACACGCAAGTTATAAAGTAAGCACCTACAACCTACAATTGAAGCACTAACAAGAAATGAAAAACGTCAACATAGGGAAAAACACTACAAAAATTCAACCATATCATCAAAAAAGCTACAAACATCAACTCCTAACAAGCAACGTTTGAAGCACTTACGATTAACGATTGAAGCACTTACAAGTTGTTACCTAAGCACCAATTTGTTTTCATAACACACGCAAGTTATAAAATAAGCACCTACAACTACAATTGAAGCACTAACAAGAAATGAAAAACGTCAACGTAGGGAAAAACACTACAAAAATTCAACCATATCATAAAAAAAGCTACAAACATCAACTCCTAACAAGCAACGTTTGAAGCACTTACGATTAACGATTGAAGCACTTACAAGTTGTTACCTAAGCACCAATTTGTTTTCATAACACACGCAAGTTATAAAATAAGCACCTACAACCTACAATTGAAGCACTAACAAGAAATGAAAAACGTCAACATAGGGAAAAACACTACAAAAATTCAACCATATCATCAAAAAAGCTACGAACATCAACTCTTAACAAGCAACGTTTGAAGCACTTACGAGCAACGATTGAAGCACTTACAAGTTGTTACCTAAGCACCAATTTGTTTTCATAACACACGCAAGTTATAAAATAAGCACCTACAACCTACATTTCAAGCACTAACAAGAAATGAAAAACGTCAACATACGGAAAAAAACACAACAAAAAATCAACCATATCATCAAAAAAGCTACAAACATCAACTCCTAACAAGCAACGTTTGAAGCACTTACGGGCAACGATTGAAGCACTTACAAGTTGTACTCTAAGCACCAATTTGTTTTCATAACACACGCAAGTTATAAAATAAGCACCTACAACCTACAATTGAAGCACTAACAAGAAATGAAAAACGTCAACATAGGGAAAAACACTAAAAAAATTCAACCATATCATCAAAAAAGCTACAAACATCAACTCCTAACAAGCAACGTTTGAAGCACTTACGATTAACGATTGAAGCACTTACAAGTTGTTACCTAAGCACCAATTTGTTTTCATAACACACGCAAGTTATAAAATAAGCACCTACAACCTACAATTGAAGCACTAACAAGAAATCAAAAACGTCAACGTTGGGAAAAACACTACAAAAATTCAACCATATCATCAAAAAAGCTACAAACATCAACTCCTAACAAGCAACGTTTGAAGCACTTACGATTAACGATTGAAGCACTTACAAGTTGTTACCTAAGCACCAATTTGTTTTCATAACACACGCAAGTTATAAAATAAGCACCTACAACCTACAATTGAAGCACTAACAAGAAATGAAAAATGTCAACATAGGGAAAAACACTACAAAAATTCAACCATATCATCAAAAAAGCTACGAACATCAACTCTTAACAAGCAACGTTTGAAGCACTTACGAGCAACGATTGAAGCACTTACAAGTTGTTACCTAAGCACCAATTTGTTTTCATAACACACGCAAGT
This sequence comes from Rubia yunnanensis, assembly GCA_037428765.1. Lineage (NCBI taxonomy): Eukaryota > Viridiplantae > Streptophyta > Magnoliopsida > Gentianales > Rubiaceae > Rubia > Rubia yunnanensis. Next base: position 109,815,472 of record CM075064.1, read on the forward strand.
TATAAAATAAGCACCTACAACCTACATTTCAAGCACTAACAAGAAATGAAAAACGTCAACATACGGAAAAAAACACAACAAAAAATCAACCATATCATCAAAAAAGCTACAAACATCAACTCATAACAAGCAACGTTTGAAGCACTTACGAGCAACGATTGAAGCACTTACAAGTTGTACTCTAAGCACCAATTTGTTTTCATAACACACGCAAGTTATAAAATAAGCACCTACAACCTACAATTGAAGCACTAACAAGAAATGAAAAACGTCAACATAGGGAAAAACACTACAAAAATTCAACCATATCATCAAAAAAGCTACAAACATCAACTCCTAACAAGCAACGTTTGAAGCACTTACGATTAACGATTGAAGCACTTACAAGTTGTTACCTAAGCACCAATTTGTTTTCATAACACACGCAAGTTATAAAATAAGCACCTACAACGTACAATTGAAGCACTAACAAGAAATGAAAAACGTCGACATAGGGAAAAACAGTACAAAAATTCAACCATATCATCAAAAAAGCTACAAACACCAACTCCTAACTAGCAACGTTTGAAGCACTTACGAGCAACGATCGAAGCACTTACAAGTTGTACTCTAAGCACGAATTTGTTTTCATAACACACGCAAGTTATAAAATAAGAACCCACAAGCTACATTTGAAGCACTAACAAAAAATGAAAAATGTCAACATAAGGAAAAAACACTACAAAAAATCAACCATATCATCAAAAAGGCTACAAACATCAACTCCTAACAAGCAACGTTTTTAAGCAATTACGAGCAATGATTAAGCACTTACAAGTTGTACCCTAAGCGCCAATTTGTTTTCATAACACACGCAAGTTATTAAATAAGCACCTACAACCTACATTTGAAGCACTAACAGGAAATGAAAAACGTCAACATAAGGGGAAAAACACTACAAAAAATCAATCGTGTCATTAAGAAAGCTACAAACATCAACTCCTAACAAGCAACGTTTGAAGCACTTACGAGCAACGATTGAAGCACTTACAACCTACAATTGAAGCACTAACAAGAAATGAAAAACGTCGACACAGGGAAAAACACTACAAAAATTCAACCATATCATCAAAAAAGGTACGAACATCAACTCCTAACAAGCAACGTTTGAAGCACTTACGGTTAACGATTAAGCACTTACAAGTTGTTACCTAAGCACCAATTTGTTTTCACAACACACGCAAGTTATAAAATAAGCACCTACAACCCACATTTGAAGCACTAACAAGAAATGAAAAACGTCAACACAGGGAAAAACACTACAAAAATTCAACCATATCATCAAAAATGCTACAAACATCAACTCCTAACAAGCAACGTTTGAAGCACTTACGGTTAACGATTAAAGCACTTACAAGTTGTTACCTAAGCACCAATTTGTTTTCACAACACACGCAAGTTATAAAATAAGCACCTACAACCTACAATTGAAGCACTAACAAGAAATGAAAAACGTCCACACAGGGAAAAACACTACAAAAATTCAACCATATCATCAAAAAAGCTACAAACATCAACTCCTAACAAGCAACGTTTGAAGCACTTACGGTTAACGATTAAAGCACTTACAAGTTGTTACCTAAGCACCAATTTGTTTTCACAACACACGCAAGTTATAAAATAAGCACCTACAACCTACAATTGAAGCACTAACAAGAAATGAAAAACGTCAACATAGGGAAAAACACTACAAAAATTCAACCATATCATCAAAAAAGCTACAAACATCAACTCCTAACAAGCAACGTTTGAAGCACTTACGGTTAACGATTAAAGCACTTACAAGTTGTTACCTAAGCACCAATTTGTTTTCACAACACACGCAAGTTATAAAATAAGCACCTACAACCTACAATTGAAGCACTAACAAGAAATGAAAAACGTCAACATAGGGAAAAACACTACAAAAATTCAACCATATCATCAAAAAAGCTACAAACATCAACTCCTAACAAGCAACGTTTGAAGCACTTACGGTTAACGATTGAAGCACTTACAAGTTGTTACCTAAGCACCAATTTGTTTTCATAACACACGCAAGTTATAAAATAAGCACCTACAACCTACAATTAAAGCACTAACAAGAAATGAAAAACGTCAACATAGGGAAAAACACTACAAAAATTCAACCATATCATCAAAAAAGCTACAAACATCAACTCCTAACAAGCAACGTTTAAAGCACTTACAAGTTGTTACCTAAGCACCAATTTGTTTTCATAACACACGCAAGTTATAAAATAAGCACCTAGAACCTACAATTGAAGCACTAACAAGAAATGAAAAACGTCAACGTAGGGAAATACACTAAAAAAATTCAACCATATCATCAAAAAAGCTACAAACATCAACTCCTAACAAGCAACGTTTGAAGCACTTACGATTAACGATTGAAGCACTTACAAGTTGTTACCTAAGCACCAATTTGTTTTCATAACACACGCAAGTTATAAAATAAGCACCTACAAGCTACATTTCAAGCACTAACAAGAAATGTAAAACGTCAACATACGGAAAAAAACACAACAAAAAATCAACCATATCATCAAAAAAGCTACAAACATCAACTCCTAACAAGCAACGTTTGAAGCACTTACGAGCAACGATTGAAGCACTTACAAGTTGTACTCTAAGCACCAATTTGTTTTCATAACACACGCAAGTTATAAAATAAGCACCTACAACCTACAAATGAAGCACTAACAAGAAATGAAAAACGTCAACATGGGGAAAAACACTACAAAAATTCAACCATATCATCAAAAAAGCTACAAACATCAACTCCTAACAAGCAACGTTTGAAGCACTTACAAGTTGTTACCTAAGCACCAATTTGTTTTCATAACACACGCAAGTTATAAAATAAGCACCTACAACCTACAATTGAAGCACTAACAAGAAATGAAAAACGTCAACATAGGGAAAAACACTACAAAAATTCAACCATATCATAAAAAAAGCTACAAACATCAACTCCTAACAAGCAACGTTTGAAGCACTTACGATTAACGATTGAAGCACTTACAAGTTGTTACCTAAGCACCAATTTGTTTTCATAACACACGCAAGTTATAAAATAAGCACCTACAACCTACAATTGAAGCACTAACAAGAAATGAAAAACGTCAACATAGGGAAAAACACTACAAAAATTCAACCATATCATCAAAAAAGCTACGAACATCAATTCTTAACAAGCAACGTTTGAAGCACTTACGAGCAACGATTGAAGCACTTACAAGTTGTTACCTAAGCACCAATTTGTTTTCATAACACACGCAAGTTATAAAATAAGCACCTACAACCTACATTTCAAGCACTAACAAGAAATGAAAAACGTCAACATACGGAAAAAAACACAACAAAAAATCAACCATATCATCAAAAAAGCTACAAACATCAACTCCTAACAAGCAACGTTTGAAGCACTTACGGGCAACGATTGAAGCACTTACAAGTTGTACTCTAAGCACCAATTTGTTTTCATAACACACGCAAGTTATAAAGTAAGCACCTACAACCTACAATTGAAGCACTAACAAGAAATGAAAAACGTCAACATAGGGAAAAACACTACAAAAATTCAACCATATCATCAAAAAAGCTACAAACATCAACTCCTAACAAGCAACGTTTGAAGCACTTACGATTAACGATTGAAGCACTTACAAGTTGTTACCTAAGCACCAATTTGTTTTCATAACACACGCAAGTTATAAAATAAGCACCTACAACTACAATTGAAGCACTAACAAGAAATGAAAAACGTCAACGTAGGGAAAAACACTACAAAAATTCAACCATATCATAAAAAAAGCTACAAACATCAACTCCTAACAAGCAACGTTTGAAGCACTTACGATTAACGATTGAAGCACTTACAAGTTGTTACCTAAGCACCAATTTGTTTTCATAACACACGCAAGTTATAAAATAAGCACCTACAACCTACAATTGAAGCACTAACAAGAAATGAAAAACGTCAACATAGGGAAAAACACTACAAAAATTCAACCATATCATCAAAAAAGCTACGAACATCAACTCTTAACAAGCAACGTTTGAAGCACTTACGAGCAACGATTGAAGCACTTACAAGTTGTTACCTAAGCACCAATTTGTTTTCATAACACACGCAAGTTATAAAATAAGCACCTACAACCTACATTTCAAGCACTAACAAGAAATGAAAAACGTCAACATACGGAAAAAAACACAACAAAAAATCAACCATATCATCAAAAAAGCTACAAACATCAACTCCTAACAAGCAACGTTTGAAGCACTTACGGGCAACGATTGAAGCACTTACAAGTTGTACTCTAAGCACCAATTTGTTTTCATAACACACGCAAGTTATAAAATAAGCACCTACAACCTACAATTGAAGCACTAACAAGAAATGAAAAACGTCAACATAGGGAAAAACACTAAAAAAATTCAACCATATCATCAAAAAAGCTACAAACATCAACTCCTAACAAGCAACGTTTGAAGCACTTACGATTAACGATTGAAGCACTTACAAGTTGTTACCTAAGCACCAATTTGTTTTCATAACACACGCAAGTTATAAAATAAGCACCTACAACCTACAATTGAAGCACTAACAAGAAATCAAAAACGTCAACGTTGGGAAAAACACTACAAAAATTCAACCATATCATCAAAAAAGCTACAAACATCAACTCCTAACAAGCAACGTTTGAAGCACTTACGATTAACGATTGAAGCACTTACAAGTTGTTACCTAAGCACCAATTTGTTTTCATAACACACGCAAGTTATAAAATAAGCACCTACAACCTACAATTGAAGCACTAACAAGAAATGAAAAATGTCAACATAGGGAAAAACACTACAAAAATTCAACCATATCATCAAAAAAGCTACGAACATCAACTCTTAACAAGCAACGTTTGAAGCACTTACGAGCAACGATTGAAGCACTTACAAGTTGTTACCTAAGCACCAATTTGTTTTCATAACACACGCAAGTTATAAAATAAGCACCTACAACCTACATTTCAAGCACTAACAAGAAATGAAAAACGTCAACATACGGAAAAAAACACAACAAAAAATCAACCATATCATCAAAAAAGCTACAAACATCAACTCATAACAAGCAACGTTTGAAGCACTTACGAGCAACGATTGAAGCACTTACAAGTTGTACTCTAAGCACCAATTTGTTTTCATAACACACGCAAGTTATAAAATAAGCACCTACAACCTACAATTGAAGCACTAACAAGAAATGAAAAACGTCAACATAGGGAAAAACACTACAAAAATTCAACCATATCATCAAAAAAGCTACAAACATCAACTCCTAACAAGCAACGTTTGAAGCACTTACGATTAACGATTGAAGCACTTACAAGTTGTTACCTAAGCACCAATTTGTTTTCATAACACACGCAAGTTATAAAATAAGCACCTACAACGTACAATTGAAGCACTAACAAGAAATGAAAAACGTCGACATAGGGAAAAACAGTACAAAAATTCAACCATATCATCAAAAAAGCTACAAACACCAACTCCTAACTAGCAACGTTTGAAGCACTTACGAGCAACGATCGAAGCACTTACAAGTTGTACTCTAAGCACGAATTTGTTTTCATAACACACGCAAGTTATAAAATAAGAACCCACAAGCTACATTTGAAGCACTAACAAAAAATGAAAAATGTCAACATAAGGAAAAAACACTACAAAAAATCAACCATATCATCAAAAAGGCTACAAACATCAACTCCTAACAAGCAACGTTTTTAAGCAATTACGAGCAATGATTAAGCACTTACAAGTTGTACCCTAAGCGCCAATTTGTTTTCATAACACACGCAAGTTATTAAATAAGCACCTACAACCTACATTTGAAGCACTAACAGGAAATGAAAAACGTCAACATAAGGGGAAAAACACTACAAAAAATCAATCGTGTCATTAAGAAAGCTACAAACATCAACTCCTAACAAGCAACGTTTGAAGCACTTACGAGCAACGATTGAAGCACTTACAACCTACAATTGAAGCACTAACAAGAAATGAAAAACGTCGACACAGGGAAAAACACTACAAAAATTCAACCATATCATCAAAAAAGGTACGAACATCAACTCCTAACAAGCAACGTTTGAAGCACTTACGGTTAACGATTAAGCACTTACAAGTTGTTACCTAAGCACCAATTTGTTTTCACAACACACGCAAGTTATAAAATAAGCACCTACAACCCACATTTGAAGCACTAACAAGAAATGAAAAACGTCAACACAGGGAAAAACACTACAAAAATTCAACCATATCATCAAAAATGCTACAAACATCAACTCCTAACAAGCAACGTTTGAAGCACTTACGGTTAACGATTAAAGCACTTACAAGTTGTTACCTAAGCACCAATTTGTTTTCACAACACACGCAAGTTATAAAATAAGCACCTACAACCTACAATTGAAGCACTAACAAGAAATGAAAAACGTCCACACAGGGAAAAACACTACAAAAATTCAACCATATCATCAAAAAAGCTACAAACATCAACTCCTAACAAGCAACGTTTGAAGCACTTACGGTTAACGATTAAAGCACTTACAAGTTGTTACCTAAGCACCAATTTGTTTTCACAACACACGCAAGTTATAAAATAAGCACCTACAACCTACAATTGAAGCACTAACAAGAAATGAAAAACGTCAACATAGGGAAAAACACTACAAAAATTCAACCATATCATCAAAAAAGCTACAAACATCAACTCCTAACAAGCAACGTTTGAAGCACTTACGGTTAACGATTAAAGCACTTACAAGTTGTTACCTAAGCACCAATTTGTTTTCACAACACACGCAAGTTATAAAATAAGCACCTACAACCTACAATTGAAGCACTAACAAGAAATGAAAAACGTCAACATAGGGAAAAACACTACAAAAATTCAACCATATCATCAAAAAAGCTACAAACATCAACTCCTAACAAGCAACGTTTGAAGCACTTACGGTTAACGATTGAAGCACTTACAAGTTGTTACCTAAGCACCAATTTGTTTTCATAACACACGCAAGTTATAAAATAAGCACCTACAACCTACAATTAAAGCACTAACAAGAAATGAAAAACGTCAACATAGGGAAAAACACTACAAAAATTCAACCATATCATCAAAAAAGCTACAAACATCAACTCCTAACAAGCAACGTTTAAAGCACTTACAAGTTGTTACCTAAGCACCAATTTGTTTTCATAACACACGCAAGTTATAAAATAAGCACCTAGAACCTACAATTGAAGCACTAACAAGAAATGAAAAACGTCAACGTAGGGAAATACACTAAAAAAATTCAACCATATCATCAAAAAAGCTACAAACATCAACTCCTAACAAGCAACGTTTGAAGCACTTACGATTAACGATTGAAGCACTTACAAGTTGTTACCTAAGCACCAATTTGTTTTCATAACACACGCAAGTTATAAAATAAGCACCTACAAGCTACATTTCAAGCACTAACAAGAAATGTAAAACGTCAACATACGGAAAAAAACACAACAAAAAATCAACCATATCATCAAAAAAGCTACAAACATCAACTCCTAACAAGCAACGTTTGAAGCACTTACGAGCAACGATTGAAGCACTTACAAGTTGTACTCTAAGCACCAATTTGTTTTCATAACACACGCAAGTTATAAAATAAGCACCTACAACCTACAAATGAAGCACTAACAAGAAATGAAAAACGTCAACATGGGGAAAAACACTACAAAAATTCAACCATATCATCAAAAAAGCTACAAACATCAACTCCTAACAAGCAACGTTTGAAGCACTTACAAGTTGTTACCTAAGCACCAATTTGTTTTCATAACACACGCAAGTTATAAAATAAGCACCTACAACCTACAATTGAAGCACTAACAAGTAATGAAAAACGTCAACGTAGGGAAAAACACTAAAAAAATTCAACCATATCATCAAAAAAGCTACAAACATCAACTCCTAACAAGCAACGTTTGAAGCACTTACGATTAACGATTGAAGCACTTACAAGTTGTTACCTAAGCACCAATTTGTTTTCATAACACACGCAAGTTATAAAATAAGCACCTACAACCTACAATTGAAGCACTAACAAGAAATGAAAAACGTCAACATAGGGAAAAACACTACAAAAATTCAACCATATCATCAAAAAAGCTACGAACATCAACTCTTAACAAGCAACGTTTGAAGCACTTACGAGCAACGATTGAAGCACTTACAAGTTGTACTCTAAGCACCAATTTGTTTTCATAACACACGCAAGTTATAAAATAAGCACCTACAACCTACAATTGAAGCACTAACAAGAAATGAAAAACGTCAACATAGGGAAAAACACTACAAAAATTCAACCATATCATCAAAAAAGCTACAAACATCAACTCCTAACAAGCAACATTTGAAGCACTTACGACTAACGATTGAAGCACTTCCAAGTTGTTACCTAAGCACCAATTTGTTTTCATAACACACGCAAGTTATAAAATAAGCACCTACAACCTACAATTGAAGCACTAACAAGAAATGAAAAACGTCAACGTAGGGAAAAACACTACAAAAATTTAACCATATCATCAAAAAAGCTACAAACATCAACTCCTAACAAGCAACATTTGAAGCACTTACGATTAACGATTGAAGCACTTACAAGTTGTTACCTAAGCACCAATTTGTTTTCATAACACACGCAAGTTATAAAATAAGCACCTACAACCTATAATTGAAGCACTAACAAGAAATGAAAAACGTCGACATAGGGAAAAACACTACAAAAATTCAACCATATCATCAAAAAAGCTACAAACATCAACTCCTAACAAGCAACATTTGAAGCACTTACGGTTAACGATTAAAGCACTTACAAGTTGTTACCTAAGCACCAATTTGTTTTCACAACACACGCAAGTTATAAAATAAGCACCTACAACCTAAAATTGAAGCACTAACAAGAAATGAAAAACGTCAACGTAGGGAAAACTACTACAAAAATTCAACCATATCATCAAAAAAGCTACGAACATCAACTCCTAACAAGCAACGTTTGAAGCACTTACGGGTAACGATTGAAGCACTTACAAGTTGTTACCTAAGCACCAATTTGTTTTCATAACACACGCAAGTTATAAAATAAGCACCTACAACCTATAATTGAAGCACTAACAAGAAATGAAAAACGTCAACATAGGGAAAAACACAACAAAAATTCAACCATATCATCAAAAAAGCTACAAACATCAACTCCTAACAAGCAAGGTTTGAAGCACTTACGATTAACGACTGAAGCACTTACAAGTTGTTACCTAAGCACCAATTTGTTTTCATAACACACGCAAGTTATAAAATAAGCACCTACAACCTACAATTGAAGCACTAACAAGAAATGAAAAACGTCAACGTAGGGAAAAACACTACAAAAATTCAACCATATCATAAAAAAAGCTACAAACATCAACTCCTAACAAGCAACGTTTGAAGCACTTACGATTAACGATTGAAGCACTTACAAGTTGTTACCTAATCACCAATTTGTTTTCATAACACACGCAAGTTATAAAATAAGCACCTACAACGTACAATTGAAGCACTAACAAGAAATGAAAAACGTCGACATAGGGAAAAACAGTACAAAAATTCAACCATATCATCAAAAAAGCTACAAACACCAACTCCTAACTAGCAACGTTTGAAGCACTTACGAGCAACGATCGAAGCACTTACAAGTTGTACTCTAAGCACGAATTTGTTTTCATAACACACGCAAGTTATAAAATAAGAACCCACAAGCTACATTTGAAGCACTAACAAAAAATGAAAAATGTCAACATAAGGAAAAAACACTACAAAAAATCAACCATATCATCAAAAAGGCTACAAACATCAACTCCTAACAAGCAACGTTTTTAAGCAATTACGAGCAATGATTAAGCACTTACAAGTTGTACCCTAAGCGCCAATTTGTTTTCATAACACACGCAAGTTATTAAATAAGCACCTACAACCTACATTTGAAGCACTAACAGGAAATGAAAAACGTCAACATAAGGGGAAAAACACTACAAAAAATCAATCGTGTCATTAAGAAAGCTACAAACATCAACTCCTAACAAGCAACGTTTGAAGCACTTACGAGCAACGATTGAAGCACTTACAACCTACAATTGAAGCACTAACAAGAAATGAAAAACGTCGACACAGGGAAAAACACTACAAAAATTCAACCATATCATCAAAAAAGGTACGAACATCAACTCCTAACAAGCAACGTTTGAAGCACTTACGGTTAACGATTAAGCACTTACAAGTTGTTACCTAAGCACCAATTTGTTTTCACAACACACGCAAGTTATAAAATAAGCACCTACAACCCACATTTGAAGCACTAACAAGAAATGAAAAACGTCAACACAGGGAAAAACACTACAAAAATTCAACCATATCATCAAAAATGCTACAAACATCAACTCCTAACAAGCAACGTTTGAAGCACTTACGGTTAACGATTAAAGCACTTACAAGTTGTTACCTAAGCACCAATTTGTTTTCACAACACACGCAAGTTATAAAATAAGCACCTACAACCTACAATTGAAGCACTAACAAGAAATGAAAAACGTCCACACAGGGAAAAACACTACAAAAATTCAACCATATCATCAAAAAAGCTACAAACATCAACTCCTAACAAGCAACGTTTGAAGCACTTACGGTTAACGATTAAAGCACTTACAAGTTGTTACCTAAGCACCAATTTGTTTTCACAACACACGCAAGTTATAAAATAAGCACCTACAACCTACAATTGAAGCACTAACAAGAAATGAAAAACGTCAACATAGGGAAAAACACTACAAAAATTCAACCATATCATCAAAAAAGCTACAAACATCAACTCCTAACAAGCAACGTTTGAAGCACTTACGGTTAACGATTAAAGCACTTACAAGTTGTTACCTAAGCACCAATTTGTTTTCACAACACACGCAAGTTATAAAATAAGCACCTACAACCTACAATTGAAGCACTAACAAGAAATGAAAAACGTCAACATAGGGAAAAACACTACAAAAATTCAACCATATCATCAAAAAAGCTACAAACATCAACTCCTAACAAGCAACGTTTGAAGCACTTACGGTTAACGATTGAAGCACTTACAAGTTGTTACCTAAGCACCAATTTGTTTTCATAACACACGCAAGTTATAAAATAAGCACCTACAACCTACAATTAAAGCACTAACAAGAAATGAAAAACGTCAACATAGGGAAAAACACTACAAAAATTCAACCATATCATCAAAAAAGCTACAAACATCAACTCCTAACAAGCAACGTTTAAAGCACTTACAAGTTGTTACCTAAGCACCAATTTGTTTTCATAACACACGCAAGTTATAAAATAAGCACCTAGAACCTACAATTGAAGCACTAACAAGAAATGAAAAACGTCAACGTAGGGAAATACACTAAAAAAATTCAACCATATCATCAAAAAAGCTACAAACATCAACTCCTAACAAGCAACGTTTGAAGCACTTACGATTAACGATTGAAGCACTTACAAGTTGTTACCTAAGCACCAATTTGTTTTCATAACACACGCAAGTTATAAAATAAGCACCTACAAGCTACATTTCAAGCACTAACAAGAAATGTAAAACGTCAACATACGGAAAAAAACACAACAAAAAATCAACCATATCATCAAAAAAGCTACAAACATCAACTCCTAACAAGCAACGTTTGAAGCACTTACGAGCAACGATTGAAGCACTTACAAGTTGTACTCTAAGCACCAATTTGTTTTCATAACACACGCAAGTTATAAAATAAGCACCTACAACCTACAAATGAAGCACTAACAAGAAATGAAAAACGTCAACATGGGGAAAAACACTACAAAAATTCAACCATATCATCAAAAAAGCTACAAACATCAACTCCTAACAAGCAACGTTTGAAGCACTTACAAGTTGTTACCTAAGCACCAATTTGTTTTCATAACACACGCAAGTTATAAAATAAGCACCTACAACCTACAATTGAAGCACTAACAAGTAATGAAAAACGTCAACGTAGGGAAAAACACTAAAAAAATTCAACCATATCATCAAAAAAGCTACAAACATCAACTCCTAACAAGCAACGTTTGAAGCACTTACGATTAACGATTGAAGCACTTACAAGTTGTTACCTAAGCACCAATTTGTTTTCATAACACACGCAAGTTATAAAATAAGCACCTACAACCTACAATTGAAGCACTAACAAGAAATGAAAAACGTCAACATAGGGAAAAACACTACAAAAATTCAACCATATCATCAAAAAAGCTACGAACATCAACTCTTAACAAGCAACGTTTGAAGCACTTACGAGCAACGATTGAAGCACTTACAAGTTGTACTCTAAGCACCAATTTGTTTTCATAACACACGCAAGTTATAAAATAAGCACCTACAACCTACAATTGAAGCACTAACAAGAAATGAAAAACGTCAACATAGGGAAAAACACTACAAAAATTCAACCATATCATCAAAAAAGCTACAAACATCAACTCCTAACAAGCAACATTTGAAGCACTTACGACTAACGATTGAAGCACTTCCAAGTTGTTACCTAAGCACCAATTTGTTTTCATAACACACGCAAGTTATAAAATAAGCACCTACAACCTACAATTGAAGCACTAACAAGAAATGAAAAACGTCAACGTAGGGAAAAACACTACAAAAATTTAACCATATCATCAAAAAAGCTACAAACATCAACTCCTAACAAGCAACATTTGAAGCACTTACGATTAACGATTGAAGCACTTACAAGTTGTTACCTAAGCACCAATTTGTTTTCATAACACACGCAAGTTATAAAATAAGCACCTACAACCTATAATTGAAGCACTAACAAGAAATGAAAAACGTCGACATAGGGAAAAACACTACAAAAATTCAACCATATCATCAAAAAAGCTACAAACATCAACTCCTAACAAGCAACATTTGAAGCACTTACGGTTAACGATTAAAGCACTTACAAGTTGTTACCTAAGCACCAATTTGTTTTCACAACACACGCAAGTTATAAAATAAGCACCTACAACCTAAAATTGAAGCACTAACAAGAAATGAAAAACGTCAACGTAGGGAAAACTACTACAAAAATTCAACCATATAATCAAAAAAGCTACGAACATCAACTCCTAACAAGCAACGTTTGAAGCACTTACGGGTAACGATTGAAGCACTTACAAGTTGTTACCTAAGCACCAATTTGTTTTCATAACACACGCAAGTTATAAAATAAGCACCTACAACCTATAATTGAAGCACTAACAAGAAATGAAAAACGTCAACATAGGGAAAAACACAACAAAAATTCAACCATATCATCAAAAAAGCTACAAACATCAACTCCTAACAAGCAAGGTTTGAAGCACTTACGATTAACGACTGAAGCACTTACAAGTTGTTACCTAAGCACCAATTTGTTTTCATAACACACGCAAGTTATAAAATAAGCACCTACAACCTACAATTGAAGCACTAACAAGAAATGAAAAACGTCAACGTAGGGAAAAACACTACAAAAATTCAACCATATCATAAAAAAAGCTACAAACATCAACTCCTAACAAGCAACGTTTGAAGCACTTACGATTAACGATTGAAGCACTTACAAGTTGTTACCTAATCACCAATTTGTTTTCATAACACACGCAAGTTATAAAATAAGCACCTACAACTACAATTGAAGCACTAACAAGAAATGAAAAACGTCAACGTAGGGAAAAACACTACAAAAATTCAACCATATCATCAAAAAAGCTACAAACATCAACTCCTAACAAGCAACGTTTGAAGCACTTACGATTAACGATTGAAGCACTTACAAGTTGTTACCTAAGCACCAATTTGTTTTCATAACACACGCAAGTTATAAAATAAGCACCTACAACCTACAATTGAAGCACTAACAAGAAATGAAAAACGTCAACATAGGGAAAAACACTACAAAAATTCAACCATATCATCAAAAAAGCTACGAACATCAACTCTTAACAAGCAACGTTTGAAGCACTTACGAGCAACGATTGAAGCACTTACAAGTTGTTACCTAAGCACCAATTTGTTTTCATAACACACGCAAGTTATAAAATAAGCACCTACAACCTACATTTCAAGCACTAACAAGAAATGAAAAACGTCAACATACGGAAAAAAACACAACAAAAAATCAACCATATCATCAAAAAAGCTACAAACATCAACTCCTAACAAGCAACGTTTGAAGCACTTACGGGCAACGATTGAAGCACTTACAAGTTGTACTCTAAGCACCAATTTGTTTTCATAACACACGCAAGTTATAAAATAAGCACCTACAACCTACAATTGAAGCACTAACAAGAAATGAAAAACGTCAACATAGGGAAAAACACTACAAAAATTCAACCATATCATAAAAAAAGCTACAAACATCAACTCCTAACAAGCAACGTTTGAAGCACTTACGATTAACGATTGAAGCACTTACAAGTTGTTACCTAAGCACCAATTTGTTTTCATAACACACGCAAGTTATAAAATAAGCACCTACAACCTACAATTGAAGCACTAACAAGAAATGAAAAACGTCAACGTAGGGAAAAACACTACAAAAATTCAACCATATCATCAAAAAAGCTACAAACATCAACTTCTAACAAGGAACGTTTGAAGCACTTACGATTAACGATTGAAGCACTTACAAGTTGTTACCTAAGCACCAATTTGTTTTCATAACACACGCAAGTTATAAAATAAGCACCTACAACCTACAATTGAAGCACTAACAAGAAATGAAAAACGTCAACATAGGGAAAAACACTACAAAAATTCAACCATATCATCAAAAAAGCTACGAACATCAACTCTTAACAAGCAACGTTTGAAGCACTTACGAGCAACGATTGAAGCACTTACAAGTTGTTACCTAAGCACCAATTTGTTTTCATAACACACGCAAGTTATAAAATAAGCACCTACAACCTACATTTCAAGCACTAACAAGAAATGAAAAACGTCAACATACGGAAAAAAACACAACAAAAAATCAACCATATCATCAAAAAAGCTACAAACATCAACTCATAACAAGCAACGTTTGAAGCACTTACGAGCAACGATTGAAGCACTTACAAGTTGTACTCTAAGCACCAATTTGTTTTCATAACACACGCAAGTTATAAAATAAGCACCTACAACCTACAATTGAAGCACTAACAAGAAATGAAAAACGTCAACATAGGGAAAAACACTACAAAAATTCAACCATATCATCAAAAAAGCTACAAACATCAACTCCTAACAAGCAACGTTTGAAGCACTTACGATTAACGATTGAAGCACTTACAAGTTGTTACCTAAGCACCAATTTGTTTTCATAACACACGCAAGTTATAAAATAAGCACCTACAACGTACAATTGAAGCACTAACCAGAAATGAAAAACGTCGACATAGGGAAAAACAGTACAAAAATTCAACCATATCATCAAAAAAGCTACAAACACCAACTCCTAACTAGCAACGTTTGAAGCACTTACGAGCAACGATCGAAGCACTTACAAGTTGTACTCTAAGCACGAATTTGTTTTCATAACACACGCAAGTTATAAAATAAGAACCCACAAGCTACATTTGAAGCACTAACAAAAAATGAAAAATGTCAACATAAGGAAAAAACACTACAAAAAATCAACCATATCATCAAAAAGGCTACAAACATCAACTCCTAACAAGCAACGTTTTTAAGCAATTACGAGCAATGATTAAGCACTTACAAGTTGTACCCTAAGCACCAATTTGTTTTCATAACACACGCAAGTTATTAAATAAGCACCTACAACCTACATTTGAAGCACTAACAGGAAATGAAAAACGTCAACATAAGGGGAAAAACACTACAAAAAATCAATCGTGTCATTAAGAAAGCTACAAACATCAACTCCTAACAAGCAACGTTTGAAGCACTTACGAGCAACGATTGAAGCACTTACAACCTACAATTGAAGCACTAACAAGAAATGAAAAACGTCGACACAGGGAAAAACACTACAAAAATTCAACCATATCATCAAAAAAGGTACGAACATCAACTCCTAACAAGCAACGTTTGAAGCACTTACGGTTAACGATTAAGCACTTACAAGTTGTTACCTAAGCACCAATTTGTTTTCACAACACACGCAAGTTATAAAATAAGCACCTACAACCTACATTTGAAGCACTAACAAGAAATGAAAAACGTCAACACAGGGAAAAACACTACAAAAATTCAACCATATCATCAAAAATGCTACAAACATCAACTCCTAACAAGCAACGTTTGAAGCACTTACGGTTAACGATTAAAGCACTTACAAGTTGTTACCTAAGCACCAATTTGTTTTCACAACACACGCAAGTTATAAAATAAGCACCTACAACCTACAATTGAAGCACTAACAAGAAATGAAAAACGTCAACACAGGGAAAAACACTACAAAAATTCAACCATATCATCAAAAAAGCTACAAACATCAACTCCTAACAAGCAACGTTTGAAGCACTTACGGTTAACGATTAAAGCACTTACAAGTTGTTACCTAAGCACCAATTTGTTTTCACAACACACGCAAGTTATAAAATAAGCACCTACAACCTACAATTGAAGCACTAACAAGAAATGAAAAACGTCAACATAGGGAAAAACACTACAAAAATTCAACCATATCATCAAAAAAGCTACAAACATCAACTCCTAACAAGCAACGTTTGAAGCACTTACGGTTAACGATTAAAGCACTTACAAGTTGTTACCTAAGCACCAATTTGTTTTCACAACACACGCAAGTTATAAAATAAGCACCTACAACCTACAATTGAAGCACTAACAAGAAATGAAAAACGTCAACATAGGGAAAAACACTACAAAAATTCAACCATATCATCAAAAAAGCTACAAACATCAACTCCTAACAAGCAACGTTTGAAGCACTTACGGTTAACGATTGAAGCACTTACAAGTTGTTACCTAAGCACCAATTTGTTTTCATAACACACGCAAGTTATAAAATAAGCACCTACAACCTACAATTAAAGCACTAACAAGAAATGAAAAACATCAACATAGGGAAAAACACTACAAAAATTCAACCATATCATCAAAAAAGCTACAAACATCAACTCCTAACAAGCAACGTTTAAAGCACTTACAAGTTGTTACCTAAGCACCAATTTGTTTTCATAACACACGCAAGTTATAAAATAAGCACCTAGAACCTACAATTGAAGCACTAACAAGAAATGAAAAACGTCAACGTAGGGAAATACACTAAAAAAATTCAACCATATCATCAAAAAAGCTACAAACATCAACTCCTAACAAGCAACGTTTGAAGCACTTACGATTAACGATTGAAGCACTTACAAGTTGTTACCTAAGCACCAATTTGTTTTCATAACACACGCAAGTTATAAAATAAGCACCTACAAGCTACATTTCAAGCACTAACAAGAAATGTAAAACGTCAACATACGGAAAAAAACACAACAAAAAATCAACCATATCATCAAAAAAGCTACAAACATCAACTCCTAACAAGCAACGTTTAAAGCACTTACGAGCAACGATTGAAGCACTTACAAGTTGTACTCTAAGCACCAATTTGTTTTCATAACACACGCAAGTTATAAAATAAGCACCTACAACCTACAAATGAAGCACTAACAAGAAATGAAAAACGTCAACATGGGGAAAAACACTACAAAAATTCAACCATATCATAAAAAAAGCTACAAACATCAACTCCTAACAAGCAACGTTTGAAGCACTTACAAGTTGTTACCTAAGCACCAATTTGTTTTCATAACACACGCAAGTTATAAAATAAGCACCTACAACCTACAATTGAAGCACTAACAAGTAATGAAAAACGTCAACGTAGGGAAAAACACTAAAAAAATTCAACCATATCATCAAAAAAGCTACAAACATCAACTCCTAACAAGCAACGTTTGAAGCACTTACGATTAACGATTGAAGCACTTACAAGTTGTTACCTAAGCACCAATTTGTTTTCATAACACACGCAAGTTATAAAATAAGCACCTACAACCTACAATTGAAGCACTAACAAGAAATGAAAAACGTCAACATAGGGAAAAACACTACAAAAATTCAACCATATCATCAAAAAAGCTACGAACATCAACTCTTAACAAGCAACGTTTGAAGCACTTACGAGCAACGATTGAAGCACTTACAAGTTGTACTCTAAGCACCAATTTGTTTTCATAACACACGCAAGTTATAAAATAAGCACCTACAACCTACAATTGAAGCACTAACAAGAAATGAAAAACGTCAACATAGGGAAAAACACTACAAAAATTCAACCATATCATCAAAAAAGCTACAAACATCAACTCCTAACAAGCAACATTTGAAGCACTTACGACTAACGATTGAAGCACTTCCAAGTTGTTACCTAAGCACCAATTTGTTTTCATAACACACGCAAGTTATAAAATAAGCACCTACAACCTACAATTGAAGCACTAACAAGAAATGAAAAACGTCAACGTAGGGAAAAACACTACAAAAATTTAACCATATCATCAAAAAAGCTACAAACATCAACTCCTAACAAGCAACATTTGAAGCACTTACGATTAACGATTGAAGCACTTACAAGTTGTTACCTAAGCACCAATTTGTTTTCATAACACACGCAAGTTATAAAATAAGCACCTACAACCTACAATTGAAGCACTAACAAGAAATGAAAAACGTCGACATAGGGAAAAACACTACAAAAAATTCAACCATATCATCAAAAAAGCTACAAACATCAACTCCTAACAAGCAACATTTGAGAGCACTTACGGTAACGATTAAATCACTTACAAGTTGTTACCTAAGCACCAATTTGTTTTCACAACACACGCAAGTTATAAAATAAGCACCTACAACCTAAAATTGAAGCACTAACAAGAAATGAAAAACGTCAACGTAGGGAAAACTACTACAAAAATTCAACCATATCATCAAAAAAGCTACGAACATCAACTCCTAACAAGCAACGTTTGAAGCACTTACGGGTAACGATTGAAGCACTTACAAGTTGTTACCTAAGCACCAATTTGTTTTCATAACACACGCAAGTTATAAAATAAGCACCTACAACCTATAATTGAAGCACTAACAAGAAATGAAAAACGTCAACATAGGGAAAAACACAACAAAAATTCAACCATATCATCAAAAAAGCTACAACATCAACTCCTAACAAGCAAGGTTTGAAGCACTTACGATTAACGACTGAAGCACTTACAAGTTGTTACCTAAGCACCAATTTGTTTTCATACACACCACGCAAGTTATAAAATAAGCACCTACAACCTACAATTGAAGCACTAACAAGAAATGAAAAACGTCAACGTAGGGAAAAACACTACAAAAATTCAACCATATCATAAAAAAAGCTACAAACATCAACTCCTAACAAGCAACGTTTGAAGCACTTACGATTAACGATTGAAGCACTTACAAGTTGTTACCTAATCACCAATTTGTTTTCATAACACACGCAAGTTATAAAATAAGCACCTACAACCTACAATTGAAGCACTAACAAGAAATGAAAAACGTCAACATTGGGAAAAACACTACAAAAATTCAACCATATCATCAAAAAAGCTACAAACATCAACTCCTAACAAGCAACGTTTGAAGCACTTACGGTTAACGATTAAAGCACATACAAGTTGTTACCTAAGCACCAATTTGTTTTCACAACACCCACCGCAAGTTATAAAATAAGCACCTACAACCTACAATTGAAGCACTAACAAGAAATGAAAAACGTCAACGTAGGGAAAACCACTACAAAAATTCAACCATATCATCAAAAAAGCTACGAACATCAACTCCTAACAAGCAACATTTGAAGCACTTACGGTTAACGATTGAAGCACTTACAAGTTGTTACCTAAGCACCAATTTGTTTTCATAACACACGCAAGTTATAAAATAAGCACCTACAACCTACAATTGAAGCACTAACAAGAAATGAAAAATGTCAACATAGGAAAAACACTACAAAAATTCAACCATATCATCAAAAAAGCTACAAACATCAACTCCTAACAAGCAACGTTTGAAGCACTTACAAGTTGTTACCTAAGCACCAATTTGTTTTCATAACACACGCAAGTTATAAAATAAGCACCTACAACCTACAATTGAAGCACTAACAAGTAATGAAAAACGTCAACGTAGGGAAAAACACTAAAAAAATTCAACCATATCATCAAAAAAGCTCAAACATCAACTCCTAACAAGCAACGTTTGAAGCACTTACGATTAACGATTGAAGCACTTACAAGTTGTTACCTAAGCACCAATTTGTTTTCATAACACACGCAAGTTATAAAATAAGCACCTACAACCTACAATTGAAGCACTAACAAGAAATGAAAAACGTCAACATAGGGAAAAACACTACAAAAATTCAACCATGATCATCAAAAAAGCTACGAACATCAACTCTTAACAAGCAACGTTTGAAGCACTTACGAGCAAACGATTGAAGCACTTACAAGTTGTACTCTAAGCACCAATTTGTTTTCATAACACACGCAAGTTATAAAATAAGCACCTACAACCTACAATTGAAGCACTAACAAGAAATGAAAAACGTCAACATAGGGAAAAACACTACAAAAATTCAACCATATCATCAAAAAAGCTACAAACATCAACTCCTAACAAGCAACATTTGAAGCACTTACGACTAACGATTGAAGCACTTCCAAGTTGTTACCTAAGCACCAATTTGTTTTCATAACCACACGCAAGTTATAAATAAGCACCTACAACCTACAATTGAAGCACTAACAAGAAATGAAAAAACGTCAACGTAGGGAAAAACACTACAAAAATTTAACCATATCATCAAAAAAGCTACAACCATCAACTCCTAACAAGCAACATTTGAAGCACTTACGATTAACGATTGAAGCACTTACAAGTTGTTACCTAAGCACCAATTTGTTTTCATAACACACGCAAGTTATAAAATAAGCACCTACAACCTACAATTGAAGCACTAACAAGAAATGAAAAACGTCGACAATAGGAAAAAACACTACAAAAATTCAACCATATCATCAAAAAAGCTACAAACATCAACTCCTAACAAGCAACATTTGAAGCACTTACGGTTAACCGATTAAAGCACTTACAAGTTGTTACCTAAGCACCAATTTGTTTTCACAACACACGCAAGTTATAAAATAAGCACCTACAACCTAAAATTGAAGCACTAACAAGAAATGAAAAACGTCAACGTAGGGAAAACTACTACAAAAATTCAACCATATCATCAAAAAAGCTACGAACATCAACTCCTAACAAGCAACGTTTGAAAGCACTTACGGGTAACGATTGAAGCACTTACAAGTTGTTACCTAAGCACCAATTTGTTTCATAACACCACGCAAGTTATAAAATAAGCACCTACAACCTATAATTGAAGCACTAACAAGAAATGAAAAAACGTCAACATAGGGAAAAACACAACAAAAATTCAACCATATCATCAAAAAAAGCTACAAACATCAACTCCTAACAAGCAAGGTTTGAAGCACTTACGATTAACGACTGAAGCACTTACAAGTTGTTACCTAAGCACCAATTTGTTTTCATAACACACACGCAAGTTATAAAATAAGCACCTACAACCTACAATTGAAGCACTAACAAGAAATGAAAAACGTCAACGTAGGGAAAAACACTACAAAAATTCAACCATATCATAAAAAAAAGCTACAAACATCAACTCCTAACAAGCAACGTTTGAAGCACTTACGATTAACGATTGAAGCACTTACAAGTTGTTACCTAATCACCAATTTAGTTTTCATAACACACGCAAGTTATAAAATAAGCACCTACAACCTACAATTGAAGCACTAACAAGAAATGAAAAACGTCAACATTGGGAAAAAACACTACAAAAATTCAACCATATCATCAAAAAAGCTACAAACATCAACTCCTAACAAGCAACGTTTGAAGCACTTACGGTTAACGATTAAAGCACTACAAGTTGTTACCTAAGCACCAATTTGTTTTCACAAACACACGCAAGTTATAAAATAAGCACCTACAACCTACAATTGAAGCACTAACAAGAAATGAAAAACGTCAACGTAGGGAAAACCACTACAAAAATTCAACCATATCATCAAAAAAGCTACGAACATCAACTCCTAACAAGCAACATTTGATGCACTTACCGGTTAACGATTGAAGCACTTACAAGTTGTTACCTAAGCACCAATTTGTTTTCATAACACACGCAAGTTATAAAATAAGCACCTACAACCTACAATTGAAGCACTAACAAGAAATGAAAAATGTCAACATAGGGAAAACACTACAAAAATTCAACCATATCATCAAAAAAAGCTACAAACATCAACTCCTAACAAGCAACGTTTAAATCACTTACAAGTTGTTACCTAAGCACCAATTTGTTTTCATAACACACGCAAGTTATAAATAAGCACCTAGAACCTACAATTGAAGCACTAACAAGAAATGAAAAACGTCAACGTAGGGAAAAACACTAAAAAAATTCAACCATATCATCTAAAAAGCTACAAACATCAACTCCTAACAAGCAACGTTTGAAGCACTTACGATTAACGATTGAAGCACTTACCAGTTGTTACCTAAGCACCATTTGTTTTCATAACACACGCAAGTTATAAAATAAGCACCTACAACCTACAATTGAAGCACTAACAAGAAATGAAAAATGTCAACATAGGGAAAAACACTACAAAAATTCAACCATATCATCAAAAAAGCTACGAACATCAACTCTTAACAAGCAACGTTTGAAGCACTTACGAGCAACGATTGAAGCACTTACAAGTTGTTATCTAAGCACCAATTTGTTTTCATAACACACGCAAGTTATAAAATAAGCACCTACAAGCTACATTTCAAGCACTAACAAGAAATGTAAAACGTCACATACGGAAAAAAAACACAACAAAAAATCAACCATATCATCAAAAAAGCTACAAACATCAACTCCTAACAAGCAACGTTTGAAGCACTTACGAGCAACGATTGAAGCACTTACAAGTTGTACTCTAAGCACCAATTTGTTTTCATAACACACGCAAGTTATAAAATAAGCACCTACAACCTACAATTGAAGCACTAACAAGAAATGAAAATGTCAACATAGGGAAAAACACTACAAAAATTCAACCATATCATCAAAAAAGCTACAAACATCAACTCCTAACAAGCAACGTTTAAATCACTTACAAGTTGTTACCTAAGCACCAATTTGTTTTCATAACACACGCAAGTTATAAAATAAGCACCTAGAACCTACAATTGAAGCACTAACAAGAAATGAAAACGTCAACGTGGGAAAAACACTAAAAAAAATTCAACCATATCATCTAAAAAGCTACAAACCATCAACTCCTAACAAGCAACGTTTGAAGCACTTACGATTAACGATTGAAGCACTTACAAGTTGTTACCTAAGCACCAATTTGTTTTCATAACACACGCAAGTTATAAAATAAGCACCTACAACCTACAATTGAAGCACTAACAAGAAATGAAAAATGTCAACATAGGGAAAAACACTACAAAAATTCAACCATATCATCAAAAAAGCTACGAACATCAACTCTTAACAGCAACGTTTGAAGCACTTACGAGCAACGATTGAAGCACTTACAAGTTGTTATCTAAGCACCAATTTGTTTTCATAACACACGCAAGTTATAAAATAAGCACCTACAAGCTACATTTCAAGCACTAACAAGAAATGTAAAACGTCAACATACGGAAAAAAACACAACAAAAAATCAACCATATCATCAAAAAAGCTACAAACATCAACTCCTAACAAGCAACGTTTGAAGCACTTACGAGCAACGATTGAAGCACTTACAAGTTGTACTCTAAGCACCAATTTGTTTTCATAACACACGCAAGTTATAAAATAAGCACCTACAACCTACAATTGAAGCACTAACAAGAAATGAAAAACGTCTACATGGGGAAAAACACAACAAAAATTCAACCATATCATCAAAAAAGCTACAAACATCAACTCCTAATAAGCAACGTTTGAAGCACTTACGGGTAACGATTAAAGCACTTACAAGTTGTTACCTAAGCACCAATTTGTTTTCACAACACACGCAAGTTATAAAATAAGCACCTACAACCTACAATTGAAGCACTAACAAGAAATGAAAAACGTCAACACAGGGAAAAACACTACAAAATTCAACCATATCATCAAAATAGCTACAAACATCAACTCCTAACAAGCAACGTTTGAAGCACTTACGGTTAACGATTAAAGCACTTACAAGTTGTTACCTAAGCACCAATTTGTTTTCACAACACACCGCAGGTTATAAATAAGCACCTACAACCTACAATTGAAGCACTAACAAGAAATGAAAAACGTCAACATAGGGAAAAACACTACAAAAATTCAACCATATCATCAAAAAAGCTACAAACATCAACTCCTAACAAGCAACGTTTGAAGCACTTACGGTTAACGATTAAAGCACTTACAAGTTGTTACCTAAGCACCAATTTGTTTCATAACACACGCAAGTTATAAAATAAGCACCTACAACCTACAATTGAAGCACTAACAAGAAATGAAAAACGTCAACATAGGGAAAAACACTACAAAATTCAACCATATCATCAAAAAAGCTACGAACATCAACTCCTAACAAGCAACGTTTGAAGCACTTACGAGCAACGATTGAAGCACTTACAAGTTGTTACCTAAGCACCAATTTGTTTTCATAAACACACGCAAGTTATAAAATAAGCACCTACAACCTACAATTGAAGCACTAACAAGAAATGAAAAATGTCAACATAGGGAAAAACACTACAAAAATTCAACCATATCATCAAAAAAGCTACGAACATCAACTCTTAACAAGCACGTTTGAAGCACTTACGAGCAACGATTGAAGCACTTACAAGTTGTTATCTAAGCACCAATTTGTTTTCATACACACACACGCAAGTTATAAAATAAGCACCTACAAGCTACATTTCAAGCACTAACAAGAAATGTAAACGTCAACATACGGAAAAAAACACAACAAAAAATCAACCATATCATCAAAAAAGCTACAAACATCAACTCCTAACAAGCAACGTTTGAAGCACTTACGAGCAACGATTGAAGCACTTACAAGTTGTACTCTAAGCACCAATTTGTTTTCATAACACACGCAAGTTATAAAATAAGCACCTACAAACCTACAATTGAAGCACTAACAAGAAATGAAAAACGTCAACATGGGGAAAAACACTACAAAAATTCAACCATATCATCAAAAAAGCTACAAACATCAACTCCTAATAAGCAACGTTTGAAGCACTTACGGGTAACGATTAAAGCACTTACAAGTTGTTACCTAAGCACCAATTTGTTTTCACAACACACGCAAGTTATAAAATAAGCACCTACAACCTACAATTGAAGCACTAACAAGAAATGAAAAACGTCAACACAGGGAAAAACACTACAAAAATTCAACCATATCATCAAATAGCTACAAACATCAACTCCTAACAAGCAACGTTTGAAGCACTTACGGTTAACGATTAAAAGTTACCTAAGCACCAATTTGTTTTCACAACACACGCAGGTTATAAAATAAGCACCTACAACCTACAATTGAAGCACTAACAAGAAATGAAAAACGTCAACATAGGGAAAAACACTACAAAAATTCAACCATATCATCAAAAAAGCTACAAACATCAACTCCTAACAAGCAACGTTTGAAGCACTTACGGTTAACGATTAAAGCACTTACAAGTTGTTACCTAAGCACCAATTTGTTTTCATAACACACGCAAGTTATAAAATAAGCACCTACAACCTACAATTGAAGCACTAACAAGAAATGAAAAACGTCAACATAGGGAAAAACACTACAAAAATTCAACCATATCATCAAAAAAGCTACGAACATCAACTCCTAACAAGCAACGTTTGAAGCACTTACGAGCAACGATTGAAGCACTTACAAGTTGTTACCTAAGCACCAATTTGTTTTCATAACACACGCAAGTTATAAAATAAGCACCTACAACCTACAATTGAAGCACTAACAAGAAATGAAAAACGTCAACATAGGGAAAAACACTACAAAAATTCAACCATATCATCAAAAAAGCTACAAACATCAACTCCTAACAAGTAACGTTTGAAGCACTTACGAGCAACGATTAAAGCACTTACAAGTTGTTACCTAAGCACCAATTTGTTTTCACAACACACGCAGGTTATAAAATAAGCACCTAAAACCTACAATTGAAGCACTAACAAGAAATGAAAAACGTCAACATAGGGAAAAACACTACAAAAATTCAACCATATCATCAAAAAAGCTACAAACATCAACTCCTAACAAGCAACGTTTGAAGCACTTACGGTTAACGATTAAAGCACTTACAAGTTGTTACCTAAGCACCAATTTGTTTTCATAACACACGCAAGTTATAAAATAAGCACCTACAACCTACAATTGAAGCACTAACAAGAAATGAAAAACGTCAACATAGGGAAAAACACTACAAAAATTCAACCATATCATCAAAAAAGCTACGAACATCAACTCCTAACAAGCAACGTTTGAAGCACTTACGAGCAACGATTGAAGCACTTACAAGTTGTTACCTAAGCACCAATTTGTTTTCATAACACACGCAAGTTATAAAATAAGCACCTACAACCTACAATTGAAGCACTAACAAGAAATGAAAAACGTCAACACAGGGAAAAACACTACAAAAATTCAACCATATCATCAAAAAAGCTACAAACATCAACTCCTAACAAGCAACGTTTGAAGCACTTACGGTTAACGATTAAAGCACATACAAGTTGTTACCTAAGCACCAATTTGTTTTCACAACACACGCAAGTTATAAAATAAGCACCTACAACCTACAATTGAAGCACTAACAAGAAATGAAAAACGTCAACGTAGGGAAAACCACTACAAAAATTCAACCATATCATCAAAAAAGCTACGAACATCAACTCCTAACAAGCAACATTTGAAGCACTTACGGTTAACGATTGAAGCACTTACAAGTTGTTACCTAAGCACCAATTTGTTTTCATAACACACGCAAGTTATAAAATAAGCACCTACAACCTACAATTGAAGCACTAACAAGAAATGAAAAATGTCAACATAGGGAAAAACACTACAAAAATTCAACCATATCATCAAAAAAGCTACAAACATCAACTCCTAACAAGCAACGTTTAAATCACTTACAAGTTGTTACCTAAGCACCAATTTGTTTTCATAACACACGCAAGTTATAAAATAAGCACCTAGAACCTACAATTGAAGCACTAACAAGAAATGAAAAACGTCAACGTAGGGAAAAACACTAAAAAAATTCAACCATATCATCTAAAAAGCTACAAACATCAACTCCTAACAAGCAACGTTTGAAGCACTTACGATTAACGATTGAAGCACTTACAAGTTGTTACCTAAGCACCAATTTGTTTTCATAACACACGCAAGTTATAAAATAAGCACCTACAACCTACAATTGAAGCACTAACAAGAAATGAAAAATGTCAACATAGGGAAAAACACTACAAAAATTCAACCATATCATCAAAAAAGCTACGAACATCAACTCTTAACAAGCAACGTTTGAAGCACTTACGAGCAACGATTGAAGCACTTACAAGTTGTTATCTAAGCACCAATTTGTTTTCATAACACACGCAAGTTATAAAATAAGCACCTACAAGCTACATTTCAAGCACTAACAAGAAATGTAAAACGTCAACATACGGAAAAAAACACAACAAAAAATCAACCATATCATCAAAAAAGCTACAAACATCAACTCCTAACAAGCAACGTTTGAAGCACTTACGAGCAACGATTGAAGCACTTACAAGTTGTACTCTAAGCACCAATTTGTTTTCATAACACACGCAAGTTATAAAATAAGCACCTACAACCTACAATTGAAGCACTAACAAGAAATGAAAAACGTCAACATGGGGAAAGACACTACAAAAATTCAACCATATCATCAAAAAAGCTACAAACATCAACTCCTAATAAGCAACGTTTGAAGCACTTACGGGTAACGATTAAAGCACTTACAAGTTGTTACCTAAGCACCAATTTGTTTTCACAACACACGCAAGTTATAAAATAAGCACCTACAACCTACAATTGAAGCACTAACAAGAAATGAAAAACGTCAACACAGGGAAAAACACTACAAAAATTCAACCATATCATCAAAATAGCTACAAACATCAACTCCTAACAAGCAACGTTTGAAGCACTTACGGTTAACGATTAAAGCACTTACAAGTTGTTACCTAAGCACCAATTTGTTTTCACAACACACGCAGGTTATAAAATAAGCACCTACAACCTACAATTGAAGCACTAACAAGAAATGAAAAACGTCAACATAGGGAAAAACACTACAAAAATTCAACCATATCATCAAAAAAGCTACAAACATCAACTCCTAACAAGCAACGTTTGAAGCACTTACGGTTAACGATTAAAGCACTTACAAGTTGTTACCTAAGCACCAATTTGTTTTCATAACACACGCAAGTTATAAAATAAGCACCTACAACCTACAATTGAAGCACTAACAAGAAATGAAAAACGTCAACATAGGGAAAAACACTACAAAAATTCAACCATATCATCAAAAAAGCTACGAACATCAACTCCTAACAAGCAACGTTTGAAGCACTTACGAGCAACGATTGAAGCACTTACAAGTTGTTACCTAAGCACCAATTTGTTTTCATAACACACGCAAGTTATAAAATAAGCACCTACAACCTACAATTGAAGCACTAACAAGAAATGAAAAATGTCAACATAGGGAAAAACACTACAAAAATTCAACCATATCATCAAAAAAGCTACGAACATCAACTCTTAACAAGCAACGTTTGAAGCACTTACGAGCAACGATTGAAGCACTTACAAGTTGTTATCTAAGCACCAATTTGTTTTCATAACACACGCAAGTTATAAAATAAGCACCTACAAGCTACATTTCAAGCACTAACAAGAAATGTAAAACGTCAACATACGGAAAAAAACACAACAAAAAATCAACCATATCATCAAAAAAGCTACAAACATCAACTCCTAACAAGCAACGTTTGAAGCACTTACGAGCAACGATTGAAGCACTTACAAGTTGTACTCTAAGCACCAATTTGTTTTCATAACACACGCAAGTTATAAAATAAGCACCTACAACCTACAATTGAAGCACTAACAAGAAATGAAAAACGTCAACATGGGGAAAAACACTACAAAAATTCAACCATATCATCAAAAAAGCTACAAACATCAACTCCTAATAAGCAACGTTTGAAGCACTTACGGGTAACGATTAAAGCACTTACAAGTTGTTACCTAAGCACCAATTTGTTTTCACAACACACGCAAGTTATAAAATAAGCACCTACAACCTACAATTGAAGCACTAACAAGAAATGAAAAACGTCAACACAGGGAAAAACACTACAAAAATTCAACCATATCATCAAAATAGCTACAAACATCAACTCCTAACAAGCAACGTTTGAAGCACTTACGGTTAACGATTAAAGCACTTACAAGTTGTTACCTAAGCACCAATTTGTTTTCACAACACACGCAGGTTATAAAATAAGCACCTACAACCTACAATTGAAGCACTAACAAGAAATGAAAAACGTCAACATAGGGAAAAACACTACAAAAATTCAACCATATCATCAAAAAAGCTACAAACATCAACTCCTAACAAGCAACGTTTGAAGCACTTACGGTTAACGATTAAAGCACTTACAAGTTGTTACCTAAGCACCAATTTGTTTTCATAACACACGCAAGTTATAAAATAAGCACCTACAACCTACAATTGAAGCACTAACAAGAAATGAAAAACGTCAACATAGGGAAAAACACTACAAAAATTCAACCATATCATCAAAAAAGCTACGAACATCAACTCCTAACAAGCAACGTTTGAAGCACTTACGAGCAACGATTGAAGCACTTACAAGTTGTTACCTAAGCACCAATTTGTTTTCATAACACACGCAAGTTATAAAATAAGCACCTACAACCTACAATTGAAGCACTAACAAGAAATGAAAAACGTCAACATAGGGAAAAACACTACAAAAATTCAACCATATCATCAAAAAAGCTACAAACATCAACTCCTAACAAGTAACGTTTGAAGCACTTACGAGCAACGATTAAAGCACTTACAAGTTGTTACCTAAGCACCAATTTGTTTTCACAACACACGCAGGTTATAAAATAAGCACCTAAAACCTACAATTGAAGCACTAACAAGAAATGAAAAACGTCAACATAGGGAAAAACACTACAAAAATTCAACCATATCATCAAAAAAGCTACAAACATCAACTCCTAACAAGCAACGTTTGAAGCACTTACGGTTAACGATTAAAGCACTTACAAGTTGTTACCTAAGCACCAATTTGTTTTCATAACACACGCAAGTTATAAAATAAGCACCTACAACCTACAATTGAAGCACTAACAAGAAATGAAAAACGTCAACATTGGGAAAAACACTACAAAAATTCAACCATATCATCAAAAAAGCTACGAACATCAACTCCTAACAAGCAACGTTTGAAGCACTTACGAGCAACGATTGAAGCACTTACAAGTTGTTACCTAAGCACCAATTTGTTTTCATAACACACGCAAGTTATAAAATAAGCACCTACAACCTACAATTGAAGCACTAACAAGAAATGAAAAACGTCAACATTGGGAAAAACACTACAAAAATTCAACCATATCATCAAAAAAGCTACAAACATCAACTCCTAACAAGCAACGTTTGAAGCACTTACGGTTAACGATTAAAGCACATACAAGTTGTTACCTAAGCACCAATTTGTTTTCACAACACACGCAAGTTATAAAATAAGCACCTACAACCTACAATTGAAGCACTAACAAGAAATGAAAAACGTCAACGTAGGGAAAACCACTACAAAAATTCAACCATATCATCAAAAAAGCTACGAACATCAACTCCTAACAAGCAACATTTGAAGCACTTACGGTTAACGATTGAAGCACTTACAAGTTGTTACCTAAGCACCAATTTGTTTTCATAACACACGCAAGTTATAAAATAAGCACCTACAACCTACAATTGAAGCACTAACAAGAAATGAAAAATGTCAACATAGGGAAAAACACTACAAAAATTCAACCATATCATCAAAAAAGCTACAAACATCAACTCCTAACAAGCAACGTTTAAATCACTTACAAGTTGTTACCTAAGCACCAATTTGTTTTCATAACACACGCAAGTTATAAAATAAGCACCTAGAACCTACAATTGAAGCACTAACAAGAAATGAAAAACGTCAACGTAGGGAAAAACACTAAAAAAATTCAACCATATCATCTAAAAAGCTACAAACATCAACTCCTAACAAGCAACGTTTGAAGCACTTACGATTAACGATTGAAGCACTTACAAGTTGTTACCTAAGCACCAATTTGTTTTCATAACACACGCAAGTTATAAAATAAGCACCTACAACCTACAATTGAAGCACTAACAAGAAATGAAAAATGTCAACATAGGGAAAAACACTACAAAAATTCAACCATATCATCAAAAAAGCTACGAACATCAACTCTTAACAAGCAACGTTTGAAGCACTTACGAGCAACGATTGAAGCACTTACAAGTTGTTATCTAAGCACCAATTTGTTTTCATAACACACGCAAGTTATAAAATAAGCACCTACAAGCTACATTTCAAGCACTAACAAGAAATGTAAAACGTCAACATACGGAAAAAAACACAACAAAAAATCAACCATATCATCAAAAAAGCTACAAACATCAACTCCTAACAAGCAACGTTTGAAGCACTTACGAGCAACGATTGAAGCACTTACAAGTTGTACTCTAAGCACCAATTTGTTTTCATAACACACGCAAGTTATAAAATAAGCACCTACAACCTACAATTGAAGCACTAACAAGAAATGAAAAATGTCAACATAGGGAAAAACACTACAAAAATTCAACCATATCATCAAAAAAGCTACAAACATCAACTCCTAACAAGCAACGTTTAAATCACTTACAAGTTGTTACCTAAGCACCAATTTGTTTTCATAACACACGCAAGTTATAAAATAAGCACCTAGAACCTACAATTGAAGCACTAACAAGAAATGAAAAACGTCAACGTAGGGAAAAACACTAAAAAAATTCAACCATATCATCTAAAAAGCTACAAACATCAACTCCTAACAAGCAACGTTTGAAGCACTTACGATTAACGATTGAAGCACTTACAAGTTGTTACCTAAGCACCAATTTGTTTTCATAACACACGCAAGTTATAAAATAAGCACCTACAACCTACAATTGAAGCACTAACAAGAAATGAAAAATGTCAACATAGGGAAAAACACTACAAAAATTCAACCATATCATCAAAAAAGCTACGAACATCAACTCTTAACAAGCAACGTTTGAAGCACTTACGAGCAACGATTGAAGCACTTACAAGTTGTTATCTAAGCACCAATTTGTTTTCATAACACACGCAAGTTATAAAATAAGCACCTACAAGCTACATTTCAAGCACTAACAAGAAATGTAAAACGTCAACATACGGAAAAAAACACAACAAAAAATCAACCATATCATCAAAAAAGCTACAAACATCAACTCCTAACAAGCAACGTTTGAAGCACTTACGAGCAACGATTGAAGCACTTACAAGTTGTACTCTAAGCACCAATTTGTTTTCATAACACACGCAAGTTATAAAATAAGCACCTACAACCTACAATTGAAGCACTAACAAGAAATGAAAAATGTCAACATAGGGAAAAACACTACAAAAATTCAACCATATCATCAAAAAAGCTACAAACATCAACTCCTAACAAGCAACGTTTAAATCACTTACAAGTTGTTACCTAAGCACCAATTTGTTTTCATAACACACGCAAGTTATAAAATAAGCACCTAGAACCTACAATTGAAGCACTAACAAGAAATGAAAAACGTCAACGTAGGGAAAAACACTAAAAAAATTCAACCATATCATCTAAAAAGCTACAAACATCAACTCCTAACAAGCAACGTTTGAAGCACTTACGATTAACGATTGAAGCACTTACAAGTTGTTACCTAAGCACCAATTTGTTTTCATAACACACGCAAGTTATAAAATAAGCACCTACAACCTACAATTGAAGCACTAACAAGAAATGAAAAATGTCAACATAGGGAAAAACACTACAAAAATTCAACCATATCATCAAAAAAGCTACGAACATCAACTCTTAACAAGCAACGTTTGAAGCACTTACGAGCAACGATTGAAGCACTTACAAGTTGTTATCTAAGCACCAATTTGTTTTCATAACACACGCAAGTTATAAAATAAGCACCTACAAGCTACATTTCAAGCACTAACAAGAAATGTAAAACGTCAACATACGGAAAAAAACACAACAAAAAATCAACCATATCATCAAAAAAGCTACAAACATCAACTCCTAACAAGCAACGTTTGAAGCACTTACGAGCAACGATTGAAGCACTTACAAGTTGTACTCTAAGCACCAATTTGTTTTCATAACACACGCAAGTTATAAAATAAGCACCTACAACCTACAATTGAAGCACTAACAAGAAATGAAAAACGTCAACATGGGGAAAAACACTACAAAAATTCAACCATATCATCAAAAAAGCTACAAACATCAACTCCTAATAAGCAACGTTTGAAGCACTTACGGGTAACGATTAAAGCACTTACAAGTTGTTACCTAAGCACCAATTTGTTTTCACAACACACGCAAGTTATAAAATAAGCACCTACAACCTACAATTGAAGCACTAACAAGAAATGAAAAACGTCAACACAGGGAAAAACACTACAAAAATTCAACCATATCATCAAAATAGCTACAAACATCAACTCCTAACAAGCAACGTTTGAAGCACTTACGGTTAACGATTAAAGCACTTACAAGTTGTTACCTAAGCACCAATTTGTTTTCACAACACACGCAGGTTATAAAATAAGCACCTACAACCTACAATTGAAGCACTAACAAGAAATGAAAAACGTCAACATAGGGAAAAACACTACAAAAATTCAACCATATCATCAAAAAAGCTACAAACATCAACTCCTAACAAGCAACGTTTGAAGCACTTACGGTTAACGATTAAAGCACTTACAAGTTGTTACCTAAGCACCAATTTGTTTTCATAACACACGCAAGTTATAAAATAAGCACCTACAACCTACAATTGAAGCACTAACAAGAAATGAAAAACGTCAACATAGGGAAAAACACTACAAAAATTCAACCATATCATCAAAAAAGCTACGAACATCAACTCCTAACAAGCAACGTTTGAAGCACTTACGAGCAACGATTGAAGCACTTACAAGTTGTTACCTAAGCACCAATTTGTTTTCATAACACACGCAAGTTATAAAATAAGCACCTACAACCTACAATTGAAGCACTAACAAGAAATGAAAAACGTCAACATTGGGAAAAACACTACAAAAATTCAACCATATCATCAAAAAAGCTACAAACATCAACTCCTAACAAGCAACGTTTGAAGCACTTACGGTTAACGATTAAAGCACATACAAGTTGTTACCTAAGCACCAATTTGTTTTCACAACACACGCAAGTTATAAAATAAGCACCTACAACCTACAATTGAAGCACTAACAAGAAATGAAAAACGTCAACGTAGGGAAAACCACTACAAAAATTCAACCATATCATCAAAAAAGCTACGAACATCAACTCCTAACAAGCAACATTTGAAGCACTTACGGTTAACGATTGAAGCACTTACAAGTTGTTACCTAAGCACCAATTTGTTTTCATAACACACGCAAGTTATAAAATAAGCACCTACAACCTACAATTGAAGCACTAACAAGAAATGAAAAATGTCAACATAGGGAAAAACACTACAAAAATTCAACCATATCATCAAAAAAGCTACAAACATCAACTCCTAACAAGCAACGTTTAAATCACTTACAAGTTGTTACCTAAGCACCAATTTGTTTTCATAACACACGCAAGTTATAAAATAAGCACCTAGAACCTACAATTGAAGCACTAACAAGAAATGAAAAACGTCAACGTAGGGAAAAACACTAAAAAAATTCAACCATATCATCTAAAAAGCTACAAACATCAACTCCTAACAAGCAACGTTTGAAGCACTTACGATTAACGATTGAAGCACTTACAAGTTGTTACCTAAGCACCAATTTGTTTTCATAACACACGCAAGTTATAAAATAAGCACCTACAACCTACAATTGAAGCACTAACAAGAAATGAAAAATGTCAACATAGGGAAAAACACTACAAAAATTCAACCATATCATCAAAAAAGCTACGAACATCAACTCTTAACAAGCAACGTTTGAAGCACTTACGAGCAACGATTGAAGCACTTACAAGTTGTTATCTAAGCACCAATTTGTTTTCATAACACACGCAAGTTATAAAATAAGCACCTACAAGCTACATTTCAAGCACTAACAAGAAATGTAAAACGTCAACATACGGAAAAAAACACAACAAAAAATCAACCATATCATCAAAAAAGCTACAAACATCAACTCCTAACAAGCAACGTTTGAAGCACTTACGAGCAACGATTGAAGCACTTACAAGTTGTACTCTAAGCACCAATTTGTTTTCATAACACACGCAAGTTATAAAATAAGCACCTACAACCTACAATTGAAGCACTAACAAGAAATGAAAAATGTCAACATAGGGAAAAACACTACAAAAATTCAACCATATCATCAAAAAAGCTACAAACATCAACTCCTAACAAGCAACGTTTAAATCACTTACAAGTTGTTACCTAAGCACCAATTTGTTTTCATAACACACGCAAGTTATAAAATAAGCACCTAGAACCTACAATTGAAGCACTAACAAGAAATGAAAAACGTCAACGTAGGGAAAAACACTAAAAAAATTCAACCATATCATCTAAAAAGCTACAAACATCAACTCCTAACAAGCAACGTTTGAAGCACTTACGATTAACGATTGAAGCACTTACAAGTTGTTACCTAAGCACCAATTTGTTTTCATAACACACGCAAGTTATAAAATAAGCACCTACAACCTACAATTGAAGCACTAACAAGAAATGAAAAATGTCAACATAGGGAAAAACACTACAAAAATTCAACCATATCATCAAAAAAGCTACGAACATCAACTCTTAACAAGCAACGTTTGAAGCACTTACGAGCAACGATTGAAGCACTTACAAGTTGTTATCTAAGCACCAATTTGTTTTCATAACACACGCAAGTTATAAAATAAGCACCTACAAGCTACATTCCAAGCACTAACAAGAAATGTAAAACGTCAACATACGGAAAAAAACACAACAAAAAATCAACCATATCATCAAAAAAGCTACAAACATCAATTCCTAACAAGCAATGTTTGAAGCACTTACGAGCAACGATTGAAGCACTTACAAGTTGTACTCTAAGCACCAATTTGTTTTCATAACACACGCAAGTTATAAAATAAGCACCTACAACCTACAATTGAAGCACTAACAAGAAATGAAAAACGTCAACATGGGGAAAAACACTACAAAAATTCAACCATATCATCAAAAAAGCTACAAACATCAACTCCTAATAAGCAACGTTTGAAGCACTTACGGGTAACGATTAAAGCACTTACAAGTTGTTACCTAAGCACCAATTTGTTTTCACAACACACGCAAGTTATAAAATAAGCACCTACAACCTACAATTGAAGCACTAACAAGAAATGAAAAACGTCAACACAGGGAAAAACACTACAAAAATTCAACCATATCATCAAAATAGCTACAAACATCAACTCCTAACAAGCAACGTTTGAAGCACTTACGGTTAACGATTAAAGCACTTACAAGTTGTTACCTAAGCACCAATTTGTTTTCACAACACACGCAGGTTATAAAATAAGCACCTACAACCTACAATTGAAGCACTAACAAGAAATGAAAAACGTCAACATAGGGAAAAACACTACAAAAATTCAACCATATCATCAAAAAAGCTACAAACATCAACTCCTAACAAGCAACGTTTGAAGCACTTACGGTTAACGATTAAAGCACTTACAAGTTGTTACCTAAGCACCAATTTGTTTTCACAACACACGCAAGTTATAAAATAAGCACCTACAACCTACAATTGAAGCACTAACAAGAAATGAAAAACGTCAACATAGGGAAAAACACTACAAAAATTCAACCATATCATCAAAAAAGCTACAAACATCAACTCCTAACAAGCAACGTTTGAAGCACTTACGGTTAACGATTGAAGCACTTACAAGTTGTTACCTAAGCACCAATTTGTTTTCATAACACACGCAAGTTATAAAATAAGCACCTACAACCTACAATTGAAGCACTAACAAGAAATGAAAAACGTCAACATAGGGAAAAACACTACAAAAATTCAACCATATCATCAAAAAAGCTACAAACATCAACTCCTAACAAGCAACGTTTAAAGCACTTACAAGTTGTTACCTAAGCAACAATTTGTTTTCATAACACACGCAAGTTATAAAATAAGCACCTACAACCTACAATTGAAGCACTAACAAGAAATGAAAAACGTCAACATTGGGAAAAACACTACAAAAATTCAACCATATCATCAAAAAAGCTACAAACATCAACTCCTAACAAGCAACGTTTGAAGCACTTACGGTTAACGATTAAAGCACATACAAGTTGTTACCTAAGCACCAATTTGTTTTCACAACACACGCAAGTTATAAAATAAGCACCTACAACCTACAATTGAAGCACTAACAAGAAATGAAAAACGTCAACGTAGGGAAAACCACTACAAAAATTCAACCATATCATCAAAAAAGCTACGAACATCAACTCCTAACAAGCAACATTTGAAGCACTTACGGTTAACGATTGAAGCACTTACAAGTTGTTACCTAAGCACCAATTTGTTTTCATAACACACGCAAGTTATAAAATAAGCACCTACAACCTACAATTGAAGCACTAACAAGAAATGAAAAATGTCAACATAGGGAAAAACACTACAAAAATTCAACCATATCATCAAAAAAGCTACAAACATCAACTCCTAACAAGCAACGTTTAAATCACTTACAAGTTGTTACCTAAGCACCAATTTGTTTTCATAACACACGCAAGTTATAAAATAAGCACCTAGAACCTACAATTGAAGCACTAACAAGAAATGAAAAACGTCAACGTAGGGAAAAACACTAAAAAAATTCAACCATATCATCTAAAAAGCTACAAACATCAACTCCTAACAAGCAACGTTTGAAGCACTTACGATTAACGATTGAAGCACTTACAAGTTGTTACCTAAGCACCAATTTGTTTTCATAACACACGCAAGTTATAAAATAAGCACCTACAACCTACAATTGAAGCACTAACAAGAAATGAAAAATGTCAACATAGGGAAAAACACTACAAAAATTCAACCATATCATCAAAAAAGCTACGAACATCAACTCTTAACAAGCAACGTTTGAAGCACTTACGAGCAACGATTGAAGCACTTACAAGTTGTTATCTAAGCACCAATTTGTTTTCATAACACACGCAAGTTATAAAATAAGCACCTACAAGCTACATTTCAAGCACTAACAAGAAATGTAAAACGTCAACATACGGAAAAAAACACAACAAAAAATCAACCATATCATCAAAAAAGCTACAAACATCAACTCCTAACAAGCAACGTTTGAAGCACTTACGAGCAACGATTGAAGCACTTACAAGTTGTACTCTAAGCACCAATTTGTTTTCATAACACACGCAAGTTATAAAATAAGCACCTACAACCTACAATTGAAGCACTAACAAGAAATGAAAAACGTCAACATTGGGAAAAACACTACAAAAATTCAACCATATCATCAAAAAGGCTACAAACATCAACTCCTAACAAGCAACGTTTGAAGCACTTACGGTTAACGATTAAAGCACATACAAGTTGTTACCTAAGCACCAATTTGTTTTCACAACACACGCAAGTTATAAAATAAGCACCTACAACCTACAATTGAAGCACTAACAAGAAATGAAAAACGTCAACATAGGGAAAAACACTACAAAAATTCAACCATATCATCAAAAAAGCTACAAACATCAACTCCTAACAAGCAACGTTTGAAGCACTTACGATTAACGATTGAAGCACTTACAAGTTGTTACCTAAGCACCAATTTGTTTTCATAACACACGCAAGTTATAAAATAAGCACCTACAACCTACAATTGAAGCACTAACAAGAAATGAAAAATGTCAACATAGGGAAAAACACTACAAAAATTCAACCATATCATCAAAAAAGCTACGAACATCAACTCTTAACAAGCAACGTTTGAAGCACTTACGAGCAACGATTGAAGCACTTACAAGTTGTTATCTAAGCACCAATTTGTTTTCATAACACACGCAAGTTATAAAATAAGCACCTACAAGCTACATTTCAAGCACTAACAAGAAATGTAAAACGTCAACATACGGAAAAAAACACAACAAAAAATCAACCATATCATCAAAAAAGCTACAAACATCAACTCCTAACAAGCAACGTTTGAAGCACTTACGAGCAACGATTGAAGCACTTACAAGTTGTACTCTAAGCACCAATTTGTTTTCATAACATACGCAAGTTATAAAATAAGCACCTACAACCTACAATTGAAGCACTAACAAGAAATGAAAAACGTCAACATGGGGAAAAACACTACAAAATATTCAACCATATCATCAAAAAAGCTACAAACATCAACTCCTAATAAGCAACGTTTGAAGCACTTACGGGTAACGATTAAAGCACTTACAAGTTGTTACCTAAGCACCAATTTGTTTTCACAACACACGCAAGTTATAAAATAAGCACCTACAACCTACAATTGAAGCACTAACAAGAAATGAAAAACGTCAACACAGGGAAAAACACTACAAAAATTCAACCATATCATCAAAATAGCTACAAACATCAACTCCTAACAAGCAACGTTTGAAGCACTTACGGTTAACGATTAAAGCACTTACAAGTTGTTACCTAAGCACCAATTTGTTTTCACAACACACGCAGGTTATAAAATAAGCACCTACAACCTACAATTGAAGCACTAACAAGAAATGAAAAACGTCAACATAGGGAAAAACACTACAAAAATTCAACCATATCATCAAAAAAGCTACAAACATCAACTCCTAACAAGCAACGTTTGAAGCACTTACGGTTAACGATTAAAGCACTTACAAGTTGTTACCTAAGCACCAATTTGTTTTCACAACACACGCAAGTTATAAAATAAGCACCTACAACCTACAATTGAAGCACTAACAAGAAATGAAAAACGTCAACATAGGGAAAAACACTACAAAAATTCAACCATATCATCAAAAAAGCTACAAACATCAACTCCTAACAAGCAACGTTTGAAGCACTTACGGTTAACGATTGAAGCACTTACAAGTTGTTACCTAAGCACCAATTTGTTTTCATAACACACGCAAGTTATAAAATAAGCACCTACAACCTACAATTGAAGCACTAACAAGAAATGAAAAACGTCAACATAGGGAAAACACTACAAAAATTCAACCAACTCATCAAAAAAGCTACAAACATGAACTCCTAACAAGCAACGTTTAAAGCACTTACAAGTTGTTACCTAAGCACCAATTTGTTTTCATAACACACGCAAGTTATAAAATAAGCACCTACAACCTACAATTGAAGCACTAACAAGAAATGAAAAACGTCAACATTGGGAAAAACACTACAAAAATTCAACCATATCATCAAAAAAGCTACAAACATCAACTCCTAACAAGCAACGTTTGAAGCACTTACGGTTAACGATTAAAGCACATACAAGTTGTTACCTAAGCACCAATTTGTTTTCACAACACACGCAAGTTATAAAATAAGCACCTACAACCTACAATTGAAGCACTAACAAGAAATGAAAAACGTCAACGTAGGGAAAACCACTACAAAAATTCAACCATATCATCAAAAAAGCTACGAACATCAACTCCTAACAAGCAACATTTGAAGCACTTACGGTTAACGATTGAAGCACTTACAAGTTGTTACCTAAGCACCAATTTGTTTTCATAACACACGCAAGTTATAAAATAAGCACCTACAACCTACAATTGAAGCACTAACAAGAAATGAAAAATGTCAACATAGGGAAAAACACTACAAAAATTCAACCATATCATCAAAAAAGCTACAAACATCAACTCCTAACAAGCAACGTTTAAATCACTTACAAGTTGTTACCTAAGCACCAATTTGTTTTCATAACACACGCAAGTTATAAAATAAGCACCTAGAACCTACAATTGAAGCACTAACAAGAAATGAAAAACGTCAACGTAGGGAAAAACACTAAAAAAATTCAACCATATCATCTAAAAAGCTACAAACATCAACTCCTAACAAGCAACGTTTGAAGCACTTACGATTAACGATTGAAGCACTTACAAGTTGTTACCTAAGCACCAATTTGTTTTCATAACACACGCAAGTTATAAAATAAGCACCTACAACCTACAATTGAAGCACTAACAAGAAATGAAAAATGTCAACATAGGGAAAAACACTACAAAAATTCAACCATATCATCAAAAAAGCTACGAACATCAACTCTTAACAAGCAACGTTTGAAGCACTTACGAGCAACGATTGAAGCACTTACAAGTTGTTATCTAAGCACCAATTTGTTTTCATAACACACGCAAGTTATAAAATAAGCACCTACAAGCTACATTTCAAGCACTAACAAGAAATGTAAAACGTCAACATACGGAAAAAAACACAACAAAAAATCAACCATATCATCAAAAAAGCTACAAACATCAACTCCTAACAAGCAACGTTTGAAG
Source organism: Rubia yunnanensis (assembly GCA_037428765.1). Classification (NCBI taxonomy): domain Eukaryota; kingdom Viridiplantae; phylum Streptophyta; class Magnoliopsida; order Gentianales; family Rubiaceae; genus Rubia; species Rubia yunnanensis. The sequence goes on from CM075064.1 coordinate 109,857,750, forward strand.
CACTTACGAGCAACGATTGAAGCACTTACAAGTTGTACTCTAAGCACCAATTTGTTTTCATAACACACGCAAGTTATAAAATAAGCACCTACAACCTACAATTGAAGCACTAACAAGAAATGAAAAACGTCAACATTGGGAAAAACACTACAAAAATTCAACCATATCATCAAAAAGGCTACAAACATCAACTCCTAACAAGCAACGTTTGAAGCACTTACGGTTAACGATTAAAGCACATACAAGTTGTTACCTAAGCACCAATTTGTTTTCACAACACACGCAAGTTATAAAATAAGCACCTACAACCTACAATTGAAGCACTAACAAGAAATGAAAAACGTCAACATAGGGAAAAACACTACAAAAATTCAACCATATCATCAAAAAAGCTACAAACATCAACTCCTAACAAGCAACGTTTGAAGCACTTACGATTAACGATTGAAGCACTTACAAGTTGTTACCTAAGCACCAATTTGTTTTCATAACACACGCAAGTTATAAAATAAGCACCTACAACCTACAATTGAAGCACTAACAAGAAATGAAAAATGTCAACATAGGGAAAAACACTACAAAAATTCAACCATATCATCAAAAAAGCTACGAACATCAACTCTTAACAAGCAACGTTTGAAGCACTTACGAGCAACGATTGAAGCACTTACAAGTTGTTATCTAAGCACCAATTTGTTTTCATAACACACGCAAGTTATAAAATAAGCACCTACAAGCTACATTTCAAGCACTAACAAGAAATGTAAAACGTCAACATACGGAAAAAAACACAACAAAAAATCAACCATATCATCAAAAAAGCTACAAACATCAACTCCTAACAAGCAACGTTTGAAGCACTTACGAGCAACGATTGAAGCACTTACAAGTTGTACTCTAAGCACCAATTTGTTTTCATAACACACGCAAGTTATAAAATAAGCACCTACAACCTACAATTGAAGCACTAACAAGAAATGAAAAACGTCAACATGGGGAAAAACACTACAAAAATTCAACCATATCATCAAAAAAGCTACAAACATCAACTCCTAATAAGCAACGTTTGAAGCACTTACGGGTAACGATTAAAGCACTTACAAGTTGTTACCTAAGCACCAATTTGTTTTCACAACACACGCAAGTTATAAAATAAGCACCTACAACCTACAATTGAAGCGCTAACAAGAAATGAAAAACGTCAACACAGGGAAAAACACTACAAAAATTCAACCATATCATCAAAATAGCTACAAACATCAACTCCTAACAAGCAACGTTTGAAGCACTTACGGTTAACGATTAAAGCACTTACAAGTTGTTACCTAAGCACCAATTTGTTTTCACAACACACGCAGGTTATAAAATAAGCACCTACAACCTACAATTGAAGCACTAACAAGAAATGAAAAACGTCAACATAGGGAAAAACACTACAAAAATTCAACCATATCATCAAAAAAGCTACAAACATCAACTCCTAACAAGCAACGTTTGAAGCACTTACGGTTAACGATTAAAGCACTTACAAGTTGTTACCTAAGCACCAATTTGTTTTCACAACACACGCAAGTTATAAAATAAGCACCTACAACCTACAATTGAAGCACTAACAAGAAATGAAAAACGTCAACATAGGGAAAAACACTACAAAAATTCAACCATATCATCAAAAAAGCTACAAACATCAACTCCTAACAAGCAACGTTTGAAGCACTTACGGTTAACGATTGAAGCACTTACAAGTTGTTACCTAAGCACCAATTTGTTTTCATAACACACGCAAGTTATAAAATAAGCACCTACAACCTACAATTGAAGCACTAACAAGAAATGAAAAACGTCAACATAGGGAAAACACTACAAAAATTCAACCAACTCATCAAAAAAGCTACAAACATCAACTCCTAACAAGCAACGTTTAAAGCACTTACAAGTTGTTACCTAAGCACCAATTTGTTTTCATAACACACGCAAGTTATAAAATAAGCACCTACAACCTACAATTGAAGCACTAACAAGAAATGAAAAACGTCAACATTGGGAAAAACACTACAAAAATTCAACCATATCATCAAAAAAGCTACAAACATCAACTCCTAACAAGCAACGTTTGAAGCACTTACGGTTAACGATTAAAGCACATACAAGTTGTTACCTAAGCACCAATTTGTTTTCACAACACACGCAAGTTATAAAATAAGCACCTACAACCTACAATTGAAGCACTAACAAGAAATGAAAAACGTCAACGTAGGGAAAACCACTACAAAAATTCAACCATATCATCAAAAAAGCTACGAACATCAACTCCTAACAAGCAACATTTGAAGCACTTACGGTTAACGATTGAAGCACTTACAAGTTGTTACCTAAGCACCAATTTGTTTTCATAACACACGCAAGTTATAAAATAAGCACCTACAACCTACAATTGAAGCACTAACAAGAAATGAAAAATGTCAACATAGGGAAAAACACTACAAAAATTCAACCATATCATCAAAAAAGCTACAAACATCAACTCCTAACAAGCAACGTTTAAATCACTTACAAGTTGTTACCTAAGCACCAATTTGTTTTCATAACACACGCAAGTTATAAAATAAGCACCTAGAACCTACAATTGAAGCACTAACAAGAAATGAAAAACGTCAACGTAGGGAAAAACACTAAAAAAATTCAACCATATCATCTAAAAAGCTACAAACATCAACTCCTAACAAGCAACGTTTGAAGCACTTACGATTAACGATTGAAGCACTTACAAGTTGTTACCTAAGCACCAATTTGTTTTCATAACACACGCAAGTTATAAAATAAGCACCTACAACCTACAATTGAAGCACTAACAAGAAATGAAAAATGTCAACATAGGGAAAAACACTACAAAAATTCAACCATATCATCAAAAAAGCTACGAACATCAACTCTTAACAAGCAACGTTTGAAGCACTTACGAGCAACGATTGAAGCACTTACAAGTTGTTATCTAAGCACCAATTTGTTTTCATAACACACGCAAGTTATAAAATAAGCACCTACAAGCTACATTTCAAGCACTAACAAGAAATGTAAAACGTCAACATACGGAAAAAAACACAACAAAAAATCAACCATATCATCAAAAAAGCTACAAACATCAACTCCTAACAAGCAACGTTTGAAGCACTTACGAGCAACGATTGAAGCACTTACAAGTTGTACTCTAAGCACCAATTTGTTTTCATAACACACGCAAGTTATAAAATAAGCACCTACAACCTTCAATTGAAGCACTAACAAGAAATGAAAAACGTCAACATAGGGAAAAACACTACAAAAATTCAACCATATCATCAAAAAAGCTGCAAACATCAACTCCTAACAAGCAACGTTTGAAGCACTTACGAGCAACGATTTCAGCACTTAGAAGTTGTTACCTGAGCACCAATTTGTTTTCATAACACACGCAAGTTATAAAATAAGCACCTACAACCAACAATTGAAGCACTAACAAGAAACGAAAAACGTCAACATAGGGAAAAACACTACAAAAATTCAACCATATCATCAAAAAAGCTACAAACATCAACTCCTAACAAGCAACGTTTGAAGCACTTACGAGCAACGATTGAAGCACTTACAAGTTGTTACCTAAGCACCAATTTGTTTTCATAACACACGCAAGTTATAAATAAGCACCTATAACCTACAATTGAAGCACTAACAAGAAATGAAAAACGTCAACATAGGGAATAACACTACAAAAATTCAACCATATAATCAAAAAAGCTACAAACATCAACTCCTAACAAGCAAAATTTGAAGCACTCACGAGCAATGATTGAAGCACTTACAAGTTGTTACCTGAGCACCAATTTGTTTTCATAACACACGCAAGTTATAAAATAAGCACCTACAACCTACATTTGAAGCACTAACAAGAAATGAAAAACGTCAACATAAGGAAAAAAACACTACAAAAAATCAACCATATCATCAAAAAAGCTACAAACATTAACTCCTAACAAGCAACGTTTGAAGCACTTACGAGCAACGATTGAAGCACTTACAAGTTGTACTCTAAGCACCAATTTGTTTTCATAACACACGCAAGTTATAAAATAAGCACCTACAACCTACATTTGAAGCACTAACAAGAAATGAAAAACGTCAACATAAGGAAAAAAACACAACAAAAATTCAACCATATAATCAAAAAAGCTACAAACATCAACTCCTAACAAGCAACATTTGAAGCACTCACGAGCAACGATTGAAGCACTTACAAGTTGTTACCTGAGCACCAATTTGTTTTCATAACACACGCAAGTTATAAAATAAGCACCTACAACCTACATTTGAAGCACTAACAAGAAATGAAAAACGTCAACATAAGGAAAAAAACACAACAATAAATCAACCATATCATCAAAAAAGCTACAAACATCAACTCCTAAGAAGCAACGTTTGAAGCACTTACGAGCAACGATTGAAGCACTTACAAGTTGTACTCTAAGCACCAATTTGTTTTCATAACACACGCAAGTTATAAACTAAGCACCTACAACCTACATTTGAAACACTAACAAGAAATGAAAAACGTCAACATAAGGGAAACAACACTACAAAAAATCAACCATGTCATCAAAAAAGCTACAAACATCAACTCCTAACAAGCAACGTTTGAAGCACTCATGAGCAACGATTGAAGCACTTTCAAGTTGTACTCTAAGCACCAAATTGTTTTCATAACACACGCAAGTTATAAAATAAACACCTACAAGATACATTTGAAGCACTAACAAGAAATGAAAAACGTCAACATAAGGAAAAAAACACTACAAAAAATCAACCATATCATCAAAAAAGCTACAAACATCAACTCCTAACAAGCAACGTTTGAAGCACTTACGAGCAACGATTGAAGCACTTACAAGTTGTACTCTAAGCACCAATTTGTTTTCATAACACACGCAAGTTATAAAATAAGAACCCACAAGCTACATTTGCAGCACTAACAAAAAATGAAAAACGTCAACATAAGGAAAAAACACTACAAAAAATAAACCATATCATCAAAAAGGCTACAAACATCAACTCCTAACAAGCAACGTTTGAAGCACTTACGAGCAATGATTGAGCACTTACAAGTTGTACCCTAAGCACCAATTTGTTTTCATAACACACGCAAGTTATTAAATAAGCACCTACAACCTACATTTGAAGCACTAACAAGAAATGAAAAACGTCAACATAAGGGGAAAAACACTACAAAAAATCAACCATGTCATCAAAAAAGCTACAAACATCAATTCCTAACAAGCAACGTTTGAAGCACTTACGAGCAACGATTGAAGCACTTACAAGTTGTACCCTAAGCACCAATTTGTTTTCATAACACACGCAAGTTATAAAATAAGCACCTACAACCTACATTTGAAGCACTAACAAGAAATGAAAATCGTCAACATAAGGGAAAAAACACTACAAAAAATCAACCATATCATCAAAAGAGCTACAAACATCAACTCCTAACAAGCAACGTTTGAAGCACTTACGAGCAAAGATTGAAGCACATACGAGCAACGTTTGAAGCACTTACAAGTTGTACTCTAAGCACCAATTTGTTTTCATAACACACACAAGTTATAAAATAAGCTCCTACAACCTACATTTGAAGCACTAACAGAAATTGAAAAGCGTCAACATAAGGAAAAAAACTACAAAAAATCAACCATATCATCAAAAAAGCTACAAACATCAACTCCTAACAAGCAACGTTTGAAGCACTCACGACCAACGTTTGAGCACGTACAAGTTGTACTTTAAGCACCAATTTGTTTTCATAACACACGCAAGTTATAAAATAAGCACCTACAACCTACATTTGAAGCACTAACAAGAAATGAAAAACGTCAACATAAGGAAAAAAACACTAGAAAAAATCAACCATATCATCAAAAAATCTACAAACATCAACTCCTAACAAGAAATGTTTGAAGCACTCACGAGCAACGATTGAAGCACTTACAAGTTGTACTGTAAGCACCAATTTGTTTTCATAACACACGCAAGTTACAAAATAAGCACCTACAAGCTACATTTGAAGCACTAACAAGAAATGAAAAACGTCAACATGAGGAAAAAAACACAACAAAAAATCAACCATATCATCAAAAAAGCTACAAACATCAACTCCTAACAAGCAACGTTTGAAGCACTTACGAGCAACGATTGAAGCACTTACAAATTGTACTCTAAGCACCAATTTGTTTTCATAACACACGCAAGTTATAAACTAAGCACCTACAACCTACAATTGAAGCACTAACAAGAAATGAAAAACGTCAACATAGGGAAAAACACTACAAAAATTCAACCATATCATCAAAAAAGCTACAAACATCAACTCCTAACAAGCAACGTTTGAAGCACTTACGAGCAACGATTGAAGCACTTAGAAGTTGTACTCTAAGCACCAATTTGTTTTCATAACACACGCAAGTTATAAAATAAGCACCTACAACCTACAATTGAAGCACTAACAAGAAATGAAAAACGTCAACATAGGGAAAAACACTACAAAAATTCAACCATATAATCAAAAAAGCTACAAACATCAACTCCTAACAAGCAACATTTGAAGCACTCACGAGCAACGATTGAAGCACTTACAAGTTGTTACCTGAGCACCAATTTGTTTTCATAACACACGCAAGTTATAAAATAAGCACCTACAACCTACATTTGAAGCACTAACAAGAAATTAAAAACGTCAACATAAGGAAAAAAACACAACAAAAATTCAACCATATAATCAAAAAAGCTACAAACATCAACTCCTAACAAGCAACATTTGAAGCACTCACGAGCAACGATTGAAGCACATACAAGTTGTTACCTGAGCACCAATTTGTTTTCATAACACACGCAAGTTATAAAATAAGCACCTACAACCTACATTTGAAGCACTAACAAGAAATGAAAAACGTCAACATAAGGAAAAAAACACTACAAAAATTCAACCATATAATCAAAAAAGCTACAAACATCAACTCCTAACAAGCAACATTTGAAGCACTCACGAGCAACGATTGAAGCACTTACAAGTTGTTAGCTGAGCACCAATTTGTTTTCATAACACACGCAAGTTATAAAATAAGCACCTACAACCTACATTTGAAGCACTAACAAGAAATTAAAAACGTCAACATAAGGAAAAAAACACAACAAAAATTCAACCATATAATCAAAAAAGCTACAAACATCAACTCCTAACAAGCAACATTTGAAGCACTCACGAGCAACGATTGAAGCACATACAAGTTGTTACCTGAGCACCAATTTGTTTTCATAACACACGCAAGTTATTAAATAAGCACCTACAACCTACATTTGAAGCACTAACAAGAAATGAAAAACGTCAACATAAGGGGAAAAACACTACAAAAAATCAACCATGTCATCAAAAAAGCTACAAACATCAATTCCTAACAAGCAACGTTTGAAGCACTTACGAGCAACGATTGAAGCACTTACAAGTTGTACCCTAAGCACCAATTTGTTTTCATAACACACGCAAGTTATAAAATAAGCACCTACAACCTACATTTGAAGCACTAACAAGAAATGAAAATCGTCAACATAAGGGAAAAAACACTACAAAAAATCAACCATATCATCAAAAGAGCTACAAACATCAACTCCTAACAAGCAACGTTTGAAGCACTTACGAGCAAAGATTGAAGCACATACGAGCAACGTTTGAAGCACTTACAAGTTGTACTCTAAGCACCAATTTGTTTTCATAACACACACAAGTTATAAAATAAGCTCCTACAACCTACATTTGAAGCACTAACAGAAATTGAAAAGCGTCAACATAAGGAAAAAAACTACAAAAAATCAACCATATCATCAAAAAAGCTACAAACATCAACTCCTAACAAGCAACGTTTGAAGCACTCACGACCAACGTTTGAGCACGTACAAGTTGTACTTTAAGCACCAATTTGTTTTCATAACACACGCAAGTTATAAAATAAGCACCTACAACCTACATTTGAAGCACTAACAAGAAATGAAAAACGTCAACATAAGGAAAAAAACACTAGAAAAAATCAACCATATCATCAAAAAATCTACAAACATCAACTCCTAACAAGAAATGTTTGAAGCACTCACGAGCAACGATTGAAGCACTTACAAGTTGTACTGTAAGCACCAATTTGTTTTCATAACACACGCAAGTTACAAAATAAGCACCTACAAGCTACATTTGAAGCACTAACAAGAAATGAAAAACGTCAACATAAGGAAAAAAACACAACAAAAAATCAACCATATCATCAAAAAAGCTACAAACATCAACTCCTAACAAGCAACGTTTGAAGCACTTACGAGCAACGATTGAAGCACTTACAAATTGTACTCTAAGCACCAATTTGTTTTCATAACACACGCAAGTTATAAACTAAGCACCTACAACCTACAATTGAAGCACTAACAAGAAATGAAAAACGTCAACATAGGGAAAAACACTACAAAAATTCAACCATATCATCAAAAAAGCTACAAACATCAACTCCTAACAAGCAACGTTTGAAGCACTTACGAGCAACGATTTAAGCACTTAGAAGTTGTACTCTAAGCACCAATTTGTTTTCATAACACACGCAAGTTATAAAATAAGCACCAACAACCTACAATTGAAGCACTAACAAGAAATGAAAAACGTCAACATAGGGAAAAACACTACAAAAATTCAACCATATAATCAAAAAAGCTACAAACATCAACTCCTAACAAGCAACATTTGAAGCACTCACGAGCAACGATTGAAGCACTTACAAGTTGTTACCTGAGCACCAATTTGTTTTCATAACACACGCAAGTTATAAAATAAGCACCTACAACCTACATTTGAAGCACTAACAAGAAATTAAAAACGTCAACATAAGGAAAAAAACACAACAAAAATTCAACCATATAATCAAAAAAGCTACAAACATCAACTCCTAACAAGCAACATTTGAAGCACTCACGAGCAACGATTGAAGCACATACAAGTTGTTACCTGAGCACCAATTTGTTTTCATAACACACGCAAGTTATAAAATAAGCACCTACAACCTACATTTGAAGCACTAACAAGAAATGAAAAACGTCAACATAAGGAAAAAACACAACAAAAAATCAACCATATTATCAAAAAAGCTACAAACATCAACTCCTAAGAAGCAACGTTTGAAGCACTTACGAGCAACGATTGAAGCACTTACAAGTTGTACTCTAAGCACCAATTTGTTTTCATAACACACGCAAGTTATAAACTAAGCACCTACAACCTACATTTGAAACACTAACAAGAAATGAAAAACGTCAACATAAGGGAAACAACACTACAAAAAATCATCCATGTCATCAAAAAAGCTACAAACATCAACTCCTAACAAGCAACGTTTGAAGCACTCACGAACAACGATTGAAGCACTTACAAGTTGTACTCTAAGCACCAAATTGTTTTCATAACACACGCAAGTTATAAAATAAGCACCTACAAGATACATTTGAAGCACTAACAAGAAATGAAAAACGTCAACATAAGGAAAAAAACACTACAAAAAATCAACCATATCATCAAAAAAGCTACAAACATTAACTCCTAACAAGCAACGTTTGAAGCACTTACGAGCAACGATTGAAGCACTTACAAGTTGTACTCTAAGCACCAATTTGTTTTCATAACACACGCAAGTTATAAAATAAGCACCTACAAGATACATTTGAAGCACTAACAAGAAATTAAAAACGTCAACATAAGGAAAAAAACACTACAAAAATTCAACCATATAATCAAAAAAGCTACAAACATCAACTCCTAACAAGCAACATTTGAAGCACTCACGAGCAACGATTGAAGCACTTACAAGTTGTTACCTGAGCACCAATTTGTTTTCATAACACACGCAAGTTATAAAATAAGCACCTACAACCTACATTGGAAGCACTAACAAGAAATGAAAAACGTCAACATAAGGAAAAAAACACAACAAAAAATCAACCATATCATCAAAAAAGCTACAAACATCAACTCCTAAGAAGCAACGTTTGAAGCACTTACGAGCAACGATTGAAGCACTTACAAGTTGTACCCTAAGCACCAATTTGTTTTCATAACACACGCAAGTTATAAAATAAGCACCTACAACCTACATTTGAAGCACTAACAAGAAATGAAAAACGTCAACATAAGGAAAAAAACACTACAAAAAATCAACCATATCATCAAAAGAGCTACAAACATCAACTCCTAACAAGCAACGTTTGAAGCACTTACGAGCAAAGATTGAAGCACATACGAGCAACGTTTGAAGCACTTAGAAGTTGTACTCTAAGCACCAATTTGTTTTCATAACACACACAAGTTATAAAATAAGCTCCTACAACCTACATTTGAAGCACTAACAAAAATTGAAAAGCGTCAACATAAGGAAAAAAACTACAAAAAATCAACCATATCATCAAAAAAGTTACAAACATCAACTCCTAACAAGCAACGTTTGAAGCACTCACGACCAACGTTTGAAGCACTTACAAGTTGTACTCTAAGCACCAATTTGTTTTCATAACACACGCAAGTTATAAAATAAGCACCTACAACCTACATTTGAAGCACTAACAAGAAATGAAAAACGTCAACATAAGGAAAAAAACACTAGAAAAAATCAACCATTTCATCAAAAAATCTACAAACATCAACTCCTAACAAGAAACGTTTGAAGCACTCACGAGCAACGATTGAAGCACTTACAAGTTGTACCCTAAGCACCAATTTGTTTTCATAACACACGCAAGTTATAAAATAAGCACCTACAACCTAGATTTGAAGCACTAAAAAGAAACGAAAAACGTCAACATAAGGAAAAAAACACAACAAAAAATCAACCATATCATCAAAAAAGCTACAAACATCAACTCCTAACAAGCAACGTTTGAAGCACTTACGAGCAACGATTGAAGCACTTACAAATTGTACTCTAAGCACCAATTTGTTTTCATAACACACGCAAGTTATAAACTAAGCACCTACAACCTACAATTGAAGCACTAACAAGAAATAAAAAACGTCAACATAGGGAAAAACACTACAAAAATTCAACCATATAATCAAAAAAGCTACAAACATCAACTCCTAACAAGCAACATTTGAAGCACTCACGAGCAACGATTGAAGCACTTACAAGTTGTTACCTGAGCACCAATTTGTTTTCATAACACACGCAAGTTATAAAATAAGCACCTACAACCTACATTTGAAGCACTAACAAGAAATGAAAAACGTCAACATAAGGAAAAAAACACAACAAAAAATCAACCATATCATCAAAAAAGCTACAAACATCAACTCCTAAGAAGCAACGTTTGAAGCACTTACGAGCAACGATTGAAGCACTTACAAGTTGTACCCTAAGCACCAATTTGTTTTCATAACACACGCAAGTTATAAAATAAGCACCTACAACCTACATTTGAAGCACTAACAAGAAATGAAAAACGTCAACATAAGGAAAAAAACACTACAAAAAATCAACCATATCATCAAAAGAGCTACAAACATCAACTCCTAACAAGCAACGTTTGAAGCACTTACGAGCAAAGATTGAAGCACATACGAGCAACGTTAGAAGCACTTACAAGTTGTACTCTAAGCACCAATTTGTTTTCATAACACACACAAGTTATAAAATAAGCTCCTACCACCTACATTTGAAGCACTAACAAAAATTGAAAAGCGTCAACATAAGGAAAAAAACTACAAAAAATCAACCATATCATCAAAAAAGTTACAAACATCAACTCCTAACAAGCAACGTTTGAAGCACTCACGACCAACGTTTGAAGCACTTACAAGTTGTACTCTAAGCACCAATTTGTTTTCATAACACACGCAAGTTATAAAATAAGCACCTACAACCTACATTTGAAGCACTAACAAGAAATGAAAAACGTCAACATAAGGAAAAAAACACTAGAAAAAATCAACCATTTCATCAAAAAATCTACAAACATCAACTCCTAACAAGAAACGTTTGAAGCACTCACGAGCAACGATTGAAGCACTTACAAGTTGTACCCTAAGCACCAATTTGTTTTCATAACACACGCAAGTTATAAAATAAGCACCTACAACCTACATTTGAAGCACTAAAAAGAAATGAAAAACGTCAACATAAGGAAAAAAACACAACCAAAAATCAACCATATCATCAAAAAAGCTACAAACATCAACTCCTAACAAGCAACGTTTGAAGCACTTACGAGCAACGATTGAAGCACTTACAAATTGTACTCTAAGCACCAATTTGTTTTCATAACACACGCAAGTTATAAACTAAGCACCTACAACCTAGAATTGAAGCACTAACAAGAAATGAAAAACGTCAACATAGGGAAAAACACTACAAAAATTCAACCATATCATCAAAAAAGCTACAAACATCAACTCCTAACAAGCAACGTTTGAAGCACTTACGAGCAACGATTGAAGCACTTAGAAGTTGTACTCTAAGCACCAATTTGTTTTCATAACACACGCAAGTTATAAAATAAGCACCTACAACCTAGAATTGAAGCACTAACAAGAAATGAAAAACGTCAACATAGGGAAAAACACTACAAAAATTCAACCATATCATCAAAAAAGCTACAAACATCAACTCCTAACAAGCAACGTTTGAAGCACTTACGAGCAACGATTGAAACACTTACAAGTTGTACCCTAAGCACCAATTTGTTTTCATAACACACGCAAGTTATTAAATAAGCACCTACAACCTACATTTGAAGCACTAACAAGAAATGAAAAAGGTCAACATAAGGGGAAAAACACTACAAAAAATCAACCATGTCATCAAAAAAGCTACAAACATCAATTCCTAACAAGCAACGTTTGAAGCACTTACGAGCAACGATTGAAGCACTTACAAGTTGTACCCTAAGCACCAATTTGTTTTCATAACACACGCAAGTTATAAAATAAGCACCTACAACCTACATTTGAAGCACTAACAAGAAATGAAAAACGTCAACATAAGGAAAAAAACACTACAAAAAATCAACCATATCATCAAAAGAGCTACAAACATCAACTCCTAACAAGCAACGTTTGAAGCACTTACGAGCAAAGATTGAAGCACATACGAGCAACGTTTGAAGCACTTACAAGTTGTACTCTAAGCACCAATTTGTTTTCATAACACACACAAGTTATAAAATAAGCTCCTACAACCTACATTTGAAGCACTAACAAAAATTGAAAAGCGTCAACATAAGGAAAAAAACTACAAAAAATCAACCATATCATCAAAAAAGTTACAAACATCAACTCCTAACAAGCAACGTTTGAAGCACTCACGACCAACGTTTGAAGCACTTACAAGTTGTACTCTAAGCACCAATTTGTTTTCATAACACACGCAAGTTATAAAATAAGCACCTACAACCTACATTTGAAGCACTAACAAGAAATGAAAAACGTCAACATAAGGAAAAAAACACTAGAAAAAATCAACCATTTCATCAAAAAATCTACAAACATCAACTCCTAACAAGAAACGTTTGAAGCACTCACGAGCAACGATTGAAGCACCTACAAGTTGTACCCTAAGCACCAATTTGTTTTCATAACACACGCAAGTTATAAAATAAGCACCTACAACCTACATTTGAAGCACTAAAAAGAAATGAAAAACGTCAACATAAGGAAAAAAACACAACAAAAAATCAACCATATCATCAAAAAAGCTACAAACATCAACTCCTAACAAGCAACGTTTGAAGCACTTACGAGCAACGATTGAAGCACTTACAAATTGTACTCTAAGCACCAATTTGTTTTCATAACACACGCAAGTTATAAACTAAGCACCTACAACCTAGAATTGAAGCACTAACAAGAAATGAAAAACGTCAACATAGGGAAAAACACTACAAAAATTCAACCATATCATCAAAAAAGCTACAAACATCAACTCCTAACAAGCAACGTTTGAAGCACTTACGAGCAACGATTGAAGCACTTAGAAGTTGTACTCTAAGCACCAATTTGTTTTCATAACACACGCAAGTTATAAAATAAGCACCTACAACCTAGAATTGAAGCACTAACAAGAAATGAAAAACGTCAACATAGGGAAAAACACTACAAAAATTCAACCATATCATCAAAAAAGCTACAAACATCAACTCCTAACAAGCAACGTTTGAAGCACTTACGAGCAACGATTGAAACACTTACAAGTTGTTACCTAAGCACCAATTTGTTTTTATAACACACGCAAGTTATAAAATAAGCACCTATAACCTACAATTGAAGCACTAACAAGAAATGAAAAACGTCAACATAGGGAAAAACACTACAAAAATTCAACCATATAATCAAAAAAGCTACAAACATCAACTCCTAACAAGCAACATTTGAAGCACTCACGAGCAACGATTGAAGCACTTACAAGTTGTTACCTGAGCACCAATTTGTTTTCATAACACACGCAAGTTATAAAATAAGCACCTACAACCTACATTTGAAGCACTAACAAGAAATGAAAAACGTCAACATAAGGAAAAAAACACAACAAAAATTCAACCATATAATCAAAAAAGCTACAAACATCAACTCCTAACAAGCAACATTTGAAGCACTCACGAGCAACGATTGAAGCACTTACAAGTTGTTACCTGAGCACCAATTTGTTTTCATAACACACGCAAGTTATAAAATAAGCACCTACAACCTACATTTGAAGCACTAACAAGAAATGAAAAACGTCAACATAAGGAAAAAAACACAACAAAAAATCAACCATATCATCAAAAAAGCTACAAACATCAACTCCTAACAAGCAACGTTTGAAGCACTTACGAGCAACGATTGAAGCACTTACAAATTGTACTCTAAGCACCAATTTGTTTTCATAACACACGCAAGTTATAAACTAAGCACCTACAACCTACAATTGAAGCACTAACAAGAAATGAAAAACGTCAACATAGGGAAAAACACTACAAAAATTCAACCATATCATCAAAAAAGCTACAAACATCAACTCCTAACAAGCAACGTTTGAAGCACTTACGAGCAACGATTTAAGCACTTAGAAGTTGTACTCTAAGCACCAATTTGTTTTCATAAAACACGCAAGTTATAAAATAAGCACCTACAACCTACAATTGAAGCACTAACAAGAAATGAAAAACGTCAACATAGGGAAAAACACTACAAAAATTCAACCATATAATCAAAAAAGCTACAAACATCAACTCCTAACAAGCAACATTTGAAGCACTCACGAGCAACGATTAAAGCACTTACAAGTTGTTACCTGAGCACCAATTTGTTTTCATAACACACGCAAGTTATAAAATAAGCACCTACAACCTACATTTGAAGCACTAACAAGAAATGAAAAATGTCAACATAAGGAAAAAAACACAACAAAAATTCAACCATATAATCAAAAAAGCTACAAACATCAACTCCTAACAAGCAACATTTGAAGCACTCACGAGCAACGATTGAAGCACTTACAAGTTGTTACCTGAGCACCAATTTGTTTTCATAACACACGCAAGTTATAAAATAAGCACCTACAACCTACATTTGAAGCACTAACAAGAAATGAAAAACGTCAACATAAGGAAAAAACACAACAAAAATTCAACCATATCATCAAAAAAGCTACAAACATCAACTCCTAACAAGCAACGTTTGAAGCACTTACGAGCAACGATTGAAGCACTTACAAGTTGTATTCTAAGCACCAATTTGTTTTCATAACACACGCAAGTTATAAACTAAGCACCTACAACCTACAATTGAAGCACTAACAAGAAATGAAAAACGTCAACGTAGGGAAAAACACTACAAAAATTCAACCATATAATCAAAAAAGCTACAAACATCAACTCCTAACAAGCAACATTTGAAGCACTCACGAGCAACGATTGAAGCACTTACAAGTTGTTACCTGAGCACCAATTTGTTTTCATAACACACGCAAGTTATAAAATAAGCACCTACAACCTACATTTGAAGCACTAACAAGAAATGAAAAACGTCAACATAAGGAAAAAAACACAACAAAAATTCAACCATATAATCAAAAAAGCTACAAACATCAACTCCTAACAAGCAACATTTGAAGCACTCACGAGCAACGATTGAAGCACTTACAAGTTGTTACCTGAGCACCAATTTGTTTTCATAACACACGCAAGTTATAAAATAAGCACCTACAACCTACATTTGAAGCACTAACAAGAAATGAAAAACGTCAACATAGGGAAAAAACACAACAAAAATTCAACCATATCATCAAAAAAGCTACAAACATCAACTCCTAACAAGCAACGTTTGAAGCACTTACGAGCAACGATTTAAGCACTTAGAAGTTGTACTCTAAGCACCAATTTGTTTTCATAACACACGCAAGTTATAAACTAAGCACCTACAACCTACAATTGAAGCACTAACAAGAAATGAAAAACGTCAACATAGGGAAAAACATTACAAAAATTCAACCATATCATCAAAAAAGCTACAAACATCAACTCCTAACAAGCAACGTTTGAAGCACTTACGAGCAACGATTTAAGCACTTAGAAGTTGTACTCTAAGCACCAATTTGTTTTCATAACACACGCAAGTTATAAAATAAGCACCTACAACCTACAATTGAAGCACTAACAAGAAATGAAAAACGTCAACATAGGGAAAAACACTACAAAAATTCAACCATATCATCAAAAAAGCAACAAACATCAACTCCTAACAAGCAACGTTTGAAGCACTTACGAGCAACGATTTAAGCACTTAGAAGTTGTACTCTAAGCACCAATTTGTTTTCATAACACACGCAAGTTATAAAATAAGCACCTACAACCTACAATTGAAGCACTAACAAGAAATGAAAAACGTCAACATAGGGAAAAACACTACAAAAATTCAACCATATCATCAAAAAAGCTACAAACATCAACTCCTAACAAGCAACGTTTGAAGCACTTACGAGCAACGATTTAAGCACTTAGAAGTTGTACTCTAAGCACCAATTTGTTTTCATAACACACGCAAGTTATAAAATAAGCACCTACAACCTACAATTGAAGCACTAACAAGAAACGAAAAACGTCAACATAGGGAAAAACACTACAAAAATTCAACCATATCATCAAAAAAGCTACAAACATCAACTCCTATCAAGCAACGTTTGAAGCACTTACGAGCAACGATTGAAGCACTTACAAGTTGTTACCTAAGCACCAATTTGTTTTCATAACACACGCAAGTTATAAATAAGCACCTATAACCTACAATTGAAGCACTAACAAGAAATGAAAAACGTCAACATAGGGAAAAACACTACAAAAATTCAACCATATAATCAAAAAAGCTACAAACATCAACTCCTAACAAGCAACATTTGAAGCACTCACGAGCAACGATTGAAGCACTTACAAGTTGTTACCTGAGCACCAATTTGTTTTCATAACACACGCAAGTTATAAAATAAGCACCTACAACCTACATTTGAAGCACTAACAAGAAATGAAAAACGTCAACATAAGGGAAACAACACTACAAAAAATCAACCATGTCATCAAAAAAGCTACAAACATCAACTCCTAACAAGCAACGTTTGAAGCACTCATGAGCAACGATTGAAGCACTTACAAGTTGTACTCTAAGCACCAAATTGTTTTCATAACACACGCAAGTTATAAACTAAGCACCTACAACCTACATTTGAAACACTAACAAGAAATGAAAAACGTCAACATAAGGGAAACAACACTACAAAAAATCAACCATGTCATCAAAAAAGCTACAAACATCAACTCCTAACAAGCAACGTTTGAAGCACTCACGAACAACGATTGAAGCACTTACAAGTTGTACTCTAAGCACCAAATTGTTTTCATAACACACGCAAGTTATAAAATAAGCACCTACAAGATACATTTGAAGCACTAACAAGAAATGAAAAACGTCAACATAAGGAAAAAAACACTACAAAAAATCAACCATATCATCAAAAAAGCTACAAACATTAACTCCTAACAAGCAACGTTTGAAGCACTTACGAGCAACGATTGAAGCACTTACAAGTTGTACTCTAAGCACCAATTTGTTTTCATAACACACGCAAGTTATAAAATAAGCACCTACAAGATACATTTGAAGCACTAACAAGAAATTAAAAACGTCAACATAAGGAAAAAAACACTACAAAAATTCAACCATATAATCAAAAAAGCTACAAACATCAACTCCTAACAAGCAACATTTGAAGCACTCACGAGCAACGATTGAAGCACTTACAAGTTGTTACCTGAGCACCAATTTGTTTTCATAACACACGCAAGTTATAAAATAAGCACCTACAACCTACATTTGAAGCACTAACAAGAAATGAAAAACGTCAACATAAGGAAAAAAACACAACAAAAAATCAACCATATCATCAAAAAAGCTACAAACATCAACTCCTAAGAAGCAACGTTTGAAGCACTTACGAGCAACGATTGAAGCACTTACAAGTTGTACCCTAAGCACCAATTTGTTTTCATAACACACGCAAGTTATAAAATAAGCACCTACAACCTACATTTGAAGCACTAACAAGAAATGAAAAACGTCAACATAAGAAAAAAACACTACAAAAAATCAACCATATCATCAAAAGAGCTACAAACATCAACTCCTAACTAGCAACGTTTGAAGCACTTACGAGCAAAGATTGAAGCACATACGAGCAACGTTTGAAGCACTTACAAGTTGTACTCTAAGCACCAATTTGTTTTCATAACACACACAAGTTATAAAATAAGCTCCTACAACCTACATTTGAAGCACTAACAAAAATTGAAAAGCGTCAACATAAGGAAAAAAACTACAAAAAATCAACCATATCATCAAAAAAGTTACAAACATCAACTCCTAACAAGCAACGTTTGAAGCACTCACGACCAACGTTTGAAGCACTTACAAGTTGTACTCTAAGCACCAATTTGTTTTCATAACACACGCAAGTTATAAAATAAGCACCTACAACCTACATTTGAAGCACTAACAAGAAATGAAAAACGTCAACATAAGGAAAAAAACACTAGAAAAAATCAACCATTTCATCAAAAAATCTACAAACATCAACTCCTAACAAGAAACGTTTGAAGCACTCACGAGCAACGATTGAAGCACTTACAAGTTGTACCCTAAGCACCAATTTGTTTTCATAACACACGCAAGTTATAAAATAAGCACCTACAACCTACATTTGAAGCACTAAAAAGAAATGAAAAACGTCAACATAAGGAAAAAAACACAACAAAAAATCAACCATATCATCAAAAAAGCTACAAACATCAACTCCTAACAAGCAACGTTTGAAGCACTTACGAGCAACGATTGAAGCACTTACAAATTGTACTCTAAGCACCAATTTGTTTTCATAACACACGCAAGTTATAAACTAAGCACCTACAACCTACAATTGAAGCACTAACAAGAAATGAAAAACGTCAACGTAGGGAAAAACACTACAAAAATTCAACCATATCATCAAAAAAGCTACAAACATCAACTCCTAACAAGCAACGTTTGAAGCACTTACGATTAACGATTGAAGCACTTACAAGTTGTTACCTAAGCACCAATTTGTTTTCATAACACACGCAAGTTATAAAATATGCACCTACAACCTACAATTGAAGCACTAACAAGAAATGAAAAACGTCAACGTAGGGAAAAACACTACAAAAATTCAACCATATCATCAAAAAAGCTACAAACATCAACTCCTAACAAGCAACGTTTGAAGCACTTACGAGCAACGATTGAAGCACTTACAAGTTGTTACCTAAGCACCAATTTGTTTTTATAACACACGCAAGTTATAAAATAAGCACCTATAACCTACAATTGAAGCACTAACAAGAAATGAAAAACGTCAACATAGGGAAAAACACTACAAAAATTCAACCATATAATCAAAAAAGCTACAAACATCAACTCCTAACAAGCAACATTTGAAGCACTCACGAGCAACGATTGAAGCACTTACAAGTTGTTACCTGAGCACCAATTTGTTTTCATAACACACGCAAGTTATAAAATAAGCACCTACAACCTACATTTGAAGCACTAACAAGAAATGAAAAACGTCAACATAAGGAAAAAAACACAACAAAAATTCAACCATATAATCAAAAAAGCTACAAACATCAACTCCTAACAAGCAACATTTGAAGCACTCACGAGCAACGATTGAAGCACTTACAAGTTGTTACCTGAGCACCAATTTGTTTTCATAACACACGCAAGTTATAAAATAAGCACCTACAACCTACATTTGAAGCACTAACAAGAAATGAAAAACGTCAACATAAGGAAAAAAACACAACAAAAAATCAACCATATCATCAAAAAAGCTACAAACATCAACTCCTAACAAGCAGCGTTTGAAGCACTTACGAGCAACGATTGAAGCACTTAAAAATTGTACTCTAAGCACCAATTTGTTTTCATAACACACGCAAGTTATAAACTAAGCACCTACAACCTACAATTGAAGCACTAACAAGAAATGAAAAACGTCAACATAGGGAAAAACACTACAAAAATTCAACCATATCATCAAAAAAGCTACAAACATCAACTCCTAACAAGCAACGTTTGAAGCACTTACGAGCAACGATTGAAGCACTTAGAAGTTGTACTCTAAGCACCAATTTGTTTTCATAACACACGCAAGTTATAAAATAAGCACCTACAAGATACATTTGAAGCACTAACAAGAAATGAAAAACGTCAACATAAGGAAAAAAACACTACAAAAAATCAACCATATCATCAAAAAAGCTACAAACATTAACTCCTAACAAGCAACGTTTGAAGCACTTACGAGCAACGATTGAAGCACTTACAAGTTGTACTCTAAGCACCAATTTGTTTTCATAACACACGCAAGTTATAAAATAAGCACCTACAAGATACATTTGAAGCACTAACAAGAAATTAAAAACGTCAACATAAGGAAAAAAACACTACAAAAATTCAACCATATAATCAAAAAAGCTACAAACATCAACTCCTAACAAGCAACATTTGAAGCACTCACGAGCAACGATTGAAGCACTTACAAGTTGTTACCTGAGCACCAATTTGTTTTCATAACACACGCAAGTTATAAAATATGCACCTACAACCTACAATTGAAGCACTAACAAGAAATGAAAAACGTCAACGTAGGGAAAAACACTACAAAAATTCAACCATATCATCAAAAAAGCTACAAACATCAACTCCTAACAAGCAACGTTTGAAGCACTTACGAGCAACGATTGAAGCACTTACAAGTTGTTACCTAAGCACCAATTTGTTTTTATAACACACGCAAGTTATAAAATAAGCACCTATAACCTACAATTGAAGCACTAACAAGAAATGAAAAACGTCAACATAGGGAAAAACACTACAAAAATTCAACCATATAATCAAAAAAGCTACAAACATCAACTCCTAACAAGCAACATTTGAAGCACTCACGAGCAACGATTGAAGCACTTACAAGTTGTTACCTGAGCACCAATTTGTTTTCATAACACACGCAAGTTATAAAATAAGCACCTACAACCTACATTTGAAGCACTAACAAGAAATGAAAAACGTCAACATAAGGAAAAAAACACAACAAAAATTCAACCATATAATCAAAAAAGCTACAAACATCAACTCCTAACAAGCAACATTTGAAGCACTCACGAGCAACGATTGAAGCACTTACAAGTTGTTACCTGAGCACCAATTTGTTTTCATAACACACGCAAGTTATAAAATAAGCACCTACAACCTACATTTGAAGCACTAACAAGAAATGAAAAACGTCAACATAAGGAAAAAAACACAACAAAAAATCAACCATATCATCAAAAAAGCTACAAACATCAACTCCTAACAAGCAACGTTTGAAGCACTTACGAGCAACGATTGAAGCACTTACAAATTGTACTCTAAGCACCAATTTGTTTTCATAACACACGCAAGTTATAAACTAAGCACCTACAACCTACAATTGAAGCACTAACAAGAAATGAAAAACGTCAACATAGGGAAAAACACTACAAAAATTCAACCATATCATCAAAAAAGCTACAAACATCAACTCCTAACAAGCAACGTTTGAAGCACTTACGAGCAACGATTGAAGCACTTAGAAGTTGTACTCTAAGCACCAAATTGTTTTCATAACACACGCAAGTTATAAAATAAGCACCTACAAGATACATTTGAAGCACTAACAAGAAATGAAAAACGTCAACATAAGGAAAAAAACACAACAAAAATTCAACCATATAATCAAAAAAGCTACAAACATCAACTCCTAACAAGCAACATTTGAAGCACTCACGAGCAACGATTGAAGCACTTACAAGTTGTTACCTGAGCACCAATTTGTTTTCATAACACACGCAAGTTATAAAATAAGCACCTACAACCTACATTTGAAGCACTAACAAGAAATGAAAAACGTCAACATAAGGAAAAAAACACAACAAAAATTCAACCATATAATCAAAAAAGCTACAAACATCAACTCCTAACAAGCAACATTTGAAGCACTCACGAGCAACGATTGAAGCACTTACAAGTTGTTACCTGAGCACCAATTTGTTTTCATAACACACGCAAGTTATAAAATAAGCACCTACAACCTACATTTGAAGCACTAACAAGAAATGAAAAACGTCAACATAAGGAAAAAAACACAACAAAAAATCAACCATATCATCAAAAAAGCTACAAACATCAACTCCTAACAAGCAACGTTTGAAGCACTTACGAGCAACGATTGAAGCACTTACAAATTGTACTCTAAGCACCAATTTGTTTTCATAACACACGCAAGTTATAAACTAAGCACCTACAACCTACAATTGAAGCACTAACAAGAAATGAAAAACGTCAACATAGGGAAAAACACTACAAAAATTCAACCATATCATCAAAAAAGCTACAAACATTAACTCCTAACAAGCAACGTTTGAAGCACTTACGAGCAACGATTGAAGCACTTACAAGTTGTACTCTAAGCACCAATTTGTTTTCATAACACACGCAAGTTATAAAATAAGCACCTACAAGATACATTTGAAGCACTAACAAGAAATTAAAAACGTCAACATAAGGAAAAAAACACTACAAAAATTCAACCATATAATCAAAAAAGCTACAAACATCAACTCCTAACAAGCAACATTTGAAGCACTCACGAGCAACGATTGAAGCACTTACAAGTTGTTACCTGAGCACCAATTTGTTTTCATAACACACGCAAGTTATAAAATAAGCACCTACAACCTACATTTGAAGCACTAACAAGAAATGAAAAACGTCAACATAAGGAAAAAAACACAACAAAAAATCAACCATATCATCAAAAAAGCTACAAACATCAACTCCTAAGAAGCAACGTTTGAAGCACTTACGAGCAACGATTGAAGCACTTACAAGTTGTACCCTAAGCACCAATTTGTTTTCATAACACACGCAAGTTATAAAATAAGCACCTACAACCTACATTTGAAGCACTAACAAGAAATGAAAAACGTCAACATAAGGAAAAAAACACTACAAAAAATCAACCATATCATCAAAAGAGCTACAAACATCAACTCCTAACTAGCAACGTTTGAAGCACTTACGAGCAAAGATTGAAGCACATACGAGCAACGTTTGAAGCACTTACAAGTTGTACTCTAAGCACCAATTTGTTTTCATAACACACACAAGTTATAAAATAAGCTCCTACACCTACATTTGAAGCACTAACAAAAATTGAAAAGCGTCAACATAAGGAAAAAAACTACAAAAAATCAACCATATCATCAAAAAAGTTACAAACATCAACTCCTAACAAGCAACGTTTGAAGCACTCACGACCAACGTTTGAAGCACTTACAAGTTGTACTCTAAGCACCAATTTGTTTTCATAACACACGCAAGTTATAAAATAAGCACCTACAACCTACATTTGAAGCACTAACAAGAAATGAAAAACGTCAACATAAGGAAAAAAACACTAGAAAAAATCAACCATTTCATCAAAAAATCTACAAACATCAACTCCTAACAAGAAACGTTTGAAGCACTCACGAGCAACGATTGAAGCACTTACAAGTTGTACCCTAAGCACTAATTTGTTTTCATAACACACGCAAGTTATAAAATAAGCACCTACAACCTACATTTGAAGCACTAAAAAGAAATGAAAAACATCAACATAAGGAAAAAAACACAACAAAAAATCAACCATATCATCAAAAAAGCTACAAACATCAACTCCTAACAAGCAACGTTTGAAGCACTTACGAGCAACGATTGAAGCACTTACAAATTGTACTCTAAGCACCAATTTGTTTTCATAACACACGCAAGTTATAAACTAAGCACCTACAACCTACAATTGAAGCACTAACAAGAAATGAAAAACGTCAACGTAGGGAAAAACACTACAAAAATTCAACCATATCATCAAAAAAGTTACAAACATCAACTCCTAACAAGCAACATTTGAAGCACTTACGATTAACGATTGAAGCACTTACAAGTTGTTACCTAAGCACCAATTTGTTTTCATAACACACGCAAGTTATAAAATATGCACCTACAACCTACAATTGAAGCACTAACAAGAAATGAAAAACGTCAACGTAGGGAAAAACACTACAAAAATTCAACCATATCATCAAAAAAGCTACAAACATCAACTCCTAACAAGCAACGTTTGAAGCACTTACGAGCAACGATTGAAGCACTTACAAGTTGTTACCTAAGCACCAATTTGTTTTTATAACACACGCAAGTTATAAAATAAGCACCTATAACCTACAATTGAAGCACTAACAAGAAATGAAAAACGTCAACATAGGGAAAAACACTACAAAAATTCAACCATATAATCAAAAAAGCTACAAACATCAACTCCTAACAAGCAACATTTGAAGCACTCACGAGCAACGATTGAAGCACTTACAAGTTGTTACCTGAGCACCAATTTGTTTTCATAACACACGCAAGTTATAAAATAAGCACCTACAACCTACATTTGAAGCACTAACAAGAAATGAAAAACGTCAACATAAGGAAAAAAACACAACAAAAATTCAACCATATAATCAAAAAACTACAAACATCAACTCCTAACAAGCAACATTTGAAGCACTCACGAGCAACGATTGAAGCACTTACAAGTTGTTACCTGAGCACCAATTTGTTTTCATAACACACGCAAGTTATAAAATAAGCACCTACAACCTACATTTGAAGCACTAACAAGAAATGAAAAACGTCAACATAAGGAAAAAAACACAACAAAAAATCAACCATATCATCAAAAAAGCTACAAACATCAACTCCTAACAAGCAACGTTTGAAGCACTTACGAGCAACGATTGAAGCACTTACAAATTGTACTCTAAGCACCAATTTGTTTTCATAACACACGCAAGTTATAAACTAAGCACCTACAACCTACAATTGAAGCACTAACAAGAAATGAAAAACGTCAACATAGGGAAAAACACTACAAAAATTCAACCATATCATCAAAAAAGCTACAAACATCAACTCCTAACAAGCAACGTTTGAAGCACTTACGAGCAACGATTGAAGCACTTAGAAGTTGTACTCTAAGCACCAATTTGTTTTCATAACACACGCAAGTTATAAAATAAGCACCTACAAGATACATTTGAAGCACTAACAAGAAATGAAAAACGTCAACATAAGGAAAAAAACACTACAAAAAATCAACCATATCATCAAAAAAGCTACAAACATTAACTCCTAACAAGCAACGTTTGAAGCACTTACGAGCAACGATTGAAGCACTTACAAGTTGTACTCTAAGCACCAATTTGTTTTCATAACACACGCAAGTTATAAAATAAGCACCTACAAGATACATTTGAAGCACTAACAAGAAATTAAAAACGTCAACATAAGGAAAAAAACACTACAAAAATTCAACCATATAATCAAAAAAGCTACAAACATCAACTCCTAACAAGCAACATTTGAAGCACTCACGAGCAACGATTGAAGCACTTACAAGTTGTTACCTGAGCACCAATTTGTTTTCATAACACACGCAAGTTATAAAATATGCACCTACAACCTACAATTGAAGCACTAACAAGAAATGAAAAACGTCAACGTAGGGAAAAACACTACAAAAATTCAACCATATCATCAAAAAAGCTACAAACATCAACTCCTAACAAGCAACGTTTGAAGCACTTACGAGCAACGATTGAAGCACTTACAAGTTGTTACCTAAGCACCAATTTGTTTTTATAACACACGCAAGTTATAAAATAAGCACCTATAACCTACAATTGAAGCACTAACAAGAAATGAAAAACGTCAACATAGGGAAAAACACTACAAAAATTCAACCATATAATCAAAAAAGCTACAAACATCAACTCCTAACAAGCAACATTTGAAGCACTCACGAGCAACGATTGAAGCACTTACAAGTTGTTACCTGAGCACCAATTTGTTTTCATAACACACGCAAGTTATAAAATAAGCACCTACAACCTACATTTGAAGCACTAACAAGAAATGAAAAACGTCAACATAAGGAAAAAAACACAACAAAAATTCAACCATATAATCAAAAAAGCTACAAACATCAACTCCTAACAAGCAACATTTGAAGCACTCACGAGCAACGATTGAAGCACTTACAAGTTGTTACCTGAGCACCAATTTGTTTTCATAACACACGCAAGTTATAAAATAAGCACCTACAACCTACATTTGAAGCACTAACAAGAAATGAAAAACGTCAACATAAGGAAAAAAACACAACAAAAAATCAACCATATCATCAAAAAAGCTACAAACATCAACTCCTAACAAGCAACGTTTGAAGCACTTACGAGCAACGATTGAAGCACTTACAAATTGTACTCTAAGCACCAATTTGTTTTCATAACACACGCAAGTTATAAACTAAGCACCTACAACCTACAATTGAAGCACTAACAAGAAATGAAAAACGTCAACATAGGGAAAAACACTACAAAAATTCAACCATATCATCAAAAAAGCTACAAACATCAACTCCTAACAAGCAACGTTTGAAGCACTTACGAGCAACGATTGAAGCACTTAGAAGTTGTACTCTAAGCACCAATTTGTTTTCATAACACACGCAAGTTATAAAATAAGCACCTACAACCTACAATTGAAGCACTAACAAGAAATGAAAAACGTCAACATAGGGAAAAACACTACAAAAATTCAACCATATCATCAAAAAAGCTACAAACATCAACTCCTAACAAGCAACGTTTGAAGCACTCACGACCAACGTTTGAAGCACTTACAAGTTGTACTCTAAGCACCAATTTGTTTTCATAACACACGCAAGTTATAAAATAAGCACCTACAACCTACATTTGAAGCACTAACAAGAAATGAAAAACGTCAACATAAGGAAAAAAACACTAGAAAAAATCAACCATTTCATCAAAAAATCTACAAACATCAACTCCTAACAAGAAACATTTGAAGCACTCACGAGCAACGATTGAAGCACTTACAAGTTGTACCCTAAGCACCAATTTGTTTTCATAACACACGCAAGTTATAAAATAAGCACCTACAACCTACATTTGAAGCACTAAAAAGAAATGAAAAACGTCAACATAAGGAAAAAAACACAACAAAAAATCAACCATATCATCAAAAAAGCTACAAACATCAACTCCTAACAAGCAACGTTTGAAGCACTTACGAGCAACGATTGAAGCACTTACAAATTGTACTCTAAGCACCAATTTGTTTTCATAACACACGCAAGTTATAAACTAAGCACCTACAACCTACAATTGAAGCACTAACAAGAAATGAAAAACGTCAACATAGGGAAAAACACTACAAAAATTCAACCATATCATCAAAAAATCTACAAACATCAACTCCTAACAAGCAACGTTTGAAGCACTTACGAGCAACGATTGAAGCACTTAGAAGTTGTACTCTAAGCACCAATTTGTTTTCATAACACACGCAAGTTATAAAATAAGCACCTACAACCTACAATTGAAGCACTAACAAGAAATGAAAAACGTCAACATAGGGAAAAACACTACAAAAATTCAACCATATCATCAAAAAAGCTACAAACATCAACTCCTAACAAGCAACGTTTGAAGCACTTACGAGCAACGATTGAAGCACTTACAAGTTGTTACCTAAGCACCAATTTGTTTTTATAACACACGCAAGTTATAAAATAAGCACCTATAACCTACAATTGAAGCACTAACAAGAAATGAAAAACGTCAACATAGGGAAAAACACTACAAAAATTCAACCATATAATCAAAAAAGCTACAAACATCAACTCCTAACAAGCAACATTTGAAGCACTCACGAGCAACGATTGAAGCACTTACAAGTTGTTACCTGAGCACCAATTTGTTTTCATAACACACGCAAGTTATAAAATAAGCACCTACAACCTACATTTGAAACACTAACAAGAAATGAAAAACGTCAACATAAGGAAAAAAACACAACAAAAATTCAACCATATAATCAAAAAAGCTACAAACATCAACTCCTAACAAGCAACATTTTAAGCACTCACGAGCAACGATTGAAGCACTTACAAGTTGTTACCTGAGCACCAATTTGTTTTCATAACACACGCAAGTTATAAAATAAGCACCTACAACCTACATTTGAAGCACTAACAAGAAATTAAAAACGTCAACATAAGGAAAAAAACACAACAAAAAATCAACCATATCATCAAAAAAGCTACAAACATCAACTCCTAACAAGCAACGTTTGAAGCACTTACGAGCAACGATTGAAGCACTTACAAATTGTACTCTAAGCACCAATTTGTTTTCATAACACACGCAAGTTATAAACTAAGCACCTACAACCTACAATTGAAGCACTAACAAGAAATGAAAAACGTCAACATAGGGAAAAACACTACAAAAATTCAACCATATCATCAAAAAAGCTACAAACATCAACTCCTAACAAGCAACGTTTGAAGCACTTACGAGCAACGATTGAAGCACTTACAAGTTGTTACCTAAGCACCAATTTGTTTTTATAACACACGCAAGTTATAAAATAAGCACCTATAACCTACAATTGAAGCACTAACAAGAAATGAAAAACGTCAACATAGGGAAAAACACTACAAAAATTCAACCATATAATCAAAAAAGCTACAAACATCAACTCCTAACAAGCAACATTTGAAGCACTCACGAGCAACGATTGAAGCACTTACAAGTTGTTACCTGAGCACCAATTTGTTTTCATAACACACGCAAGTTATAAAATAAGCACCTACAACCTACATTTGAAGCACTAACAAGAAATGAAAAACGTCAACATAAGGAAAAAAACACAACAAAAATTCAACCATATAATCAAAAAAGCTACAAACATCAACTCCTAACAAGCAACATTTGAAGCACTCACGAGCAACGATTGAAGCACTTACAAGTTGTTACCTGAGCACCAATTTGTTTTCATAACACACGCAAGTTATAAAATAAGCACCTACAACCTACATTTGAAGCACTAACAAGAAATGAAAAACGTCAACATAAGGAAAAAAACACAACAAAAAATCAACCATATCATCAAAAAAGCTACAAACATCAACTCCTAACATGCAACGTTTGAAGCACTTACGAGCAACGATTGAAGCACTTACAAATTGTACTCTAAGCACCAATTTGTTTTCATAACACACGCAAGTTATAAACTAAGCACCTACAACCTACAATTGAAGCACTAACAAGAAATGAAAAACGTCAACATAGGGAAAAACACTACAAAAATTCAACCATATCATCAAAAAAGCTACAAACATCAACTCCTAACAAGCAACGTTTGAAGCACTTACGAGCAACGATTGAAGCACTTAGAAGTTGTACTCTAAGCACCAATTTGTTTTCATAACACACGCAAGTTATAAAATAAGCACCTACAACCTACAATTGAAGCACTAACAAGAAATGAAAAACGTCAACATAGGGAAAAACACTACAAAAATTCAACCATATCATCAAAAAAGCTACAAACATCAACTCCTAACAAGCAACGTTTGAAGCACTCACGACCAACGTTTGAAGCACTTACAAGTTGTACTCTAAGCACCAATTTGTTTTCATAACACACGCAAGTTATAAAATAAGCACCTACAACCTACATTTGAAGCACTAACAAGAAATGAAAAACGTCAACATAAGGAAAAAAACACTAGAAAAAATCAACCATTTCATCAAAAAATCTACAAACATCAACTCCTAACAAGAAACATTTGAAGCACTCACGAGCAACGATTGAAGCACTTACAAGTTGTACCCTAAGCACCAATTTGTTTTCATAACACACGCAAGTTATAAAATAAGCACCTACAACCTACATTTGAAGCACTAAAAAGAAATGAAAAACGTCAACATAAGGAAAAAAACACAACAAAAAATCAACCATATCATCAAAAAAGCTACAAACATCAACTCCTAACAAGCAACGTTTGAAGCACTTACGAGCAACGATTGAAGCACTTACAAATTGTACTCTAAGCACCAATTTGTTTTCATAACACACGCAAGTTATAAACTAAGCACCTACAACCTACAATTGAAGCACTAACAAGAAATGAAAAACGTCAACATAGGGAAAAACACTACAAAAATTCAACCATATCATCAAAAAATCTACAAACATCAACTCCTAACAAGCAACGTTTGAAGCACTTACGAGCAACGATTGAAGCACTTAGAAGTTGTACTCTAAGCACCAATTTGTTTTCATAACACACGCAAGTTATAAAATAAGCACCTACAACCTACAATTGAAGCACTAACAAGAAATGAAAAACGTCAACATAGGGAAAAACACTACAAAAATTCAACCATATCATCAAAAAAGCTACAAACATCAACTCCTAACAAGCAACGTTTGAAGCACTTACGAGCAACGATTGAAGCACTTACAAGTTGTTACCTAAGCACCAATTTGTTTTTATAACACACGCAAGTTATAAAATAAGCACCTATAACCTACAATTGAAGCACTAACAAGAAATGAAAAACGTCAACATAGGGAAAAACACTACAAAAATTCAACCATATAATCAAAAAAGCTACAAACATCAACTCCTAACAAGCAACATTTGAAGCACTCACGAGCAACGATTGAAGCACTTACAAGTTGTTACCTGAGCACCAATTTGTTTTCATAACACACGCAAGTTATAAAATAAGCACCTACAACCTACATTTGAAGCACTAACAAGAAATGAAAAACGTCAACATAAGGAAAAAAACACAACAAAAATTCAACCATATAATCAAAAAAGCTACAAACATCAACTCCTAACAAGCAACATTTTAAGCACTCACGAGCAACGATTGAAGCACTTACAAGTTGTTACCTGAGCACCAATTTGTTTTCATAACACACGCAAGTTATAAAATAAGCACCTACAACCTACATTTGAAGCACTAACAAGAAATTAAAAACGTCAACATAAGGAAAAAAACACAACAAAAAATCAACCATATCATCAAAAAAGCTACAAACATCAACTCCTAACAAGCAACGTTTGAAGCACTTACGAGCAACGATTGAAGCACTTACAAATTGTACTCTAAGCACCAATTTGTTTTCATAACACACGCAAGTTATAAACTAAGCACCTACAACCTACAATTGAAGCACTAACAAGAAATGAAAAACGTCAACATAGGGAAAAACACTACAAAAATTCAACCATATCATCAAAAAAGCTACAAACATCAACTCCTAACAAGCAACGTTTGAAGCACTTACGAGCAACGATTTAAGCACTTAGAAGTTGTACTCTAAGCACCAATTTGTTTTCATAACACACGCAAGTTATAAAATAAGCTCCTACAACCTACAATTGAAGCACTAACAAGAAATGAAAAACGTCAACATAGGGAAAAACACTACAAAAATTCAACCATATCATCAAAAAAGCTACAAACATCAACTCCTAACAAGCAACGTTTGAAGCACTTACGAGCAACGATTTAAGCACTTAGAAGTTGTACTCTAAGCACCAATTTATTTTCATAACACACGCAAGTTATAAAATAAGCACCTACAACCTACAATTGAAGCACTAACAAGAAACGAAAAACGTCAACATAGGGAAAAACACTACAAAAATTCAACCATACCATCAAAAAAGCTACAAACATCAACTCCTAACAAGCAACGTTTGAAGCACTTACGAGCAACGATTGAAGCACTTACAAGTTGTTACCTAAGCACCAATTTGTTTTCATAACACACGCAAGTTATAAATAAGCACCTATAACCTACAATTGAAGCACTAACAAGAAATGAAAAACGTCAACATAGGGAAAAACACTACAAAAATTCAACCATATAATCAAAAAAGCTACAAACATCAACTCCTAACAAGCAACATTTGAAGCACTCACGAGCAACGATTGAAGCACTTACAAGTTGTTACCTGAGCACCAATTTGTTTTCATAACACACGCAAGTTATAAAATAAGCACCTACAACCTACATTTGAAGCACTAACAAGAAATGAAAAACGTCAACATAAGGGAAACAACACTACAAAAAATCAACCATGTCATCAAAAAAGCTACAAACATCAACTCCTAACAAGCAACGTTTGAAGCACTCATGAGCAACGATTGAAGCACTTACAAGTTGTACTCTAAGCACCAAATTGTTTTCATAACACACGCAAGTTATAAAATAAGCACCTACAAGATACATTTGAAGCACTAACAAGAAATGAAAAACGTCAACATAAGGAAAAAAAACACTACAAAAAATCAACCATATCATCAAAAAAGCTACAAACATCAACTCCTAACAAGCAACGTTTGAAGCACTTACGAGCAACGATTGAAGCACTTACAAGTTGTACTCTAAGCACCAATTTGTTTTCATAACACACGCAAGTTATAAACTAAGCACCTACAACCTACAATTGAAGCACTAACAAGAAATGATAAACGTCAACATAGGGAAAAACACTACAAAAATTCAACCATATCATCAAAAAAGCTACAAACATCAACTCCTAACAAGCAACGTTTGAAGCACTTACGAGCAACGATTTAAGCACTTAGAAGTTGTACTCTAAGCACCAATTTGTTTTCATAACACACGCAAGTTATAAAATAAGCACCTACAACCTACAATTGAAGCACTAACAAGAAATGAAAAACGTCAACATAGGGAAAAACACTACAAAAATTCAACCATATCATCAAAAAAGCTACAAACATCAACTCCTAACAAGCAACGTTTGAAGCACTTACGAGCAACGATTGAAGCACTTACTAGTTGTTACCTAAGCACCAATTTGTTTTCACAACACACGCAAGTTATAAACTAAGCACCTACAACCTACAATTGAAGCACTAACAAGAAATGAAAAACGTCAACATAGGGAAAAACACTACAAAAATTCAACCATATCATCAAAAAAGCTACAAACATCAACTCCTAACAAGCAACGTTTGAAGCACTTACGAGCAACGATTTAAGCACTTAGAAGTTGTACTCTAAGCACCAATTTGTTTTCATAACACACGCAAGTTATAAAATAAGCACCTACAACCTACAATTGAAGCACTAACAAGAAATGAAAAACGTCAACATAGGGAAAAACACTACAAAAATTCAACCATATCATCAAAAAAGCTACAAACATCAACTCCTAACAAGCAACGTTTGAAGCACTTACGAGCAACGATTGAAGCACTTACTAGTTGTTACCTAAGCACCAATTTGTTTTCATAACACACGCAAGTTATAAATAAGCACCTATAACCTACAATTGAAGCACTAACAAGAAATGAAAAACGTCAACATAGGGAAAAACACTACAAAAATTCAACCATATAATCAAAAAAGCTACAAACATCAACTCCTAACAAGCAACATTTGAAGCACTCACGAGCAACGATTGAAGCACTTACAAGTTGTTACCTGAGCACCAATTTGTTTTCATAACACACGCAAGTTATAAAATAAGCACCTACAACCTACATTTGAAGCACTAACAAGAAATGAAAAACGTCAACATAAGGAAAAAAACACAACAAAAATTCAACCATATAATCAAAAAAGCTACAAACATCAACTCCTAACAAGCAACATTTGAAGCACTCGCGAGCAACGATTGAAGCACTTACAAGTTGTTACCTGAGCACCAATTTGTTTTCATAACACACGCAAGTTATAAAATAAGCACCTACAACCTACATTTGAAGCACTAACAAGAAATGAAAAACGTCAACATAAGGAAAAAAATACTACAAAAAATCAACCATACCATCAAAAAATCTACAAACACCAACTCCTAACAAGCAACGTTTGAAGCACTTACGAGCAACGATTGAAGCACTTAAAAGTTGTACTGTAAGCACCAATTTTTTTTCATAACACACGCAAGTTATAAAATAAGCACCTACAAGCTACATTTGAAGCACTAACAAGAAATGAAAAACGTCAACAAAAGGAAAAAAACACTGTAAAAAAACAACCATATCATCAAAAAAGCTACAAACATCAACTCCTAACATGCAACGTTTGAAGCACTTACGAGCAACGATTGATGCACATACGAGCAACGTTTGAAGCACTTACAAGTTGTACTCTAAGCACCAATTTGTTTTCATAACACACACAAGTTATAAAATAAGCTCCTACAACCTACATTTGAAGCACTAACAAGAAATGAAAAACGTCAACATAAGGGGAAAAACACTACAAAAAAATCAACTGTGTCATCAAGAAAGCTACAAACATCAACTCCTAACAAGCAACATTTGAAGCACTTACGAGCAACGATTGAAGCACTTAGAAGTTGTACTCTAAGCACCAATTTGTTTTCATAACACACGCAAGTTATAAAATAAGCACCTACAACCTACAATTGAAGCACTAACAAGAAATGAAAAATGTCAACATAGGGAAAAACACTACAAAAATTCAACCATATCATCAAAAAAGCTACAAACATCAACTCCTAACAAGCAACGTCTGAAGCACTTACGAGCAACGATTGAAGCACTTACAAGTTGTTACCTAAGCACCAATTTGTTTTCATAACACACGCAAGTTATAAAATAAGCACCTATAACCTACAATTGAAGCACTAACAAGAAATGAAAAACGTCAACATAGGGAAAAACACTACAAAAATTCAACCATATAATCAAAAAAGCTACAAACATCAACTCCTAACAAGCAACATTTGAAGCACTCACGAGCAACGATTGAAGCACTTACAAGTTGTTACCTGAGCACCAATTTGTTTTCATAACACACGCAAGTTATAAAATAAGCACCTACAACCTACATTTGAAGCACTAACAAGAAATGAAAAACGTCAACATAAGGAAAAAAACACAACAAAAAATTCAACCATATAATCAAAAAAGCTACAAACATCAACTCCTAACAAGCAACATTTGAAGCACTCACGAGCAACGATTGAAGCACTTACAAGTTGTTACCTGAACACCAATTTGTTTTCATAACACACGCAAGTTATAAAATAAGCACCTACAACCTACATTTGAAGCACTAACAAGAAATGAAAAACGTCAACATAAGGAAAAAAACACAACAAAAAATCAACCATATCATCAAAAAAGCTACAAACATCAACTCCTAAGAAGCAACGTTTGAAGCACTCATGAGCAACGATTGAAGCACTTACAAGTTGTACTCTAAGCACCAAATTGTTTTCATAACACACGCAAGTTATAAAATAAGCACCTACAAGATACATTTGAAGCACTAACAAGAAATGAAAAACGTCAACATAAGGAAAAAAACACTACAAAAAATCAACCATATCATCAAAAAAGCTACAAACATTAACTCCTAACAAGCAACGTTTGAAGCACTTACGAGCAACGATTGAAGCACTTACAAGTTGTACTCTAAGCACCAATTTGTTTTCATAACACACGCAAGTTATAAACTAAGCACCTACAACCTACATTTGAAACACTAACAAGAAATGAAAAACGTCAACATAAGGGAAACAACACCACAAAAAATCAACCATGTCATCAAAAAAGCTACAAACATCAACTCCTAACAAGCAACGTTTGAAGCACTCATGAGCAACGATTGAAGCACTTACAAGTTGTACTCTAAGCACCAAATTGTTTTCATAACACACGCAAGTTATAAAATAAGCACCTACAAGATACATTTGAAGCACTAACAAGAAATGAAAAACGTCAACATAAGGAAAAAAACACTACAAAAAATCAACCATATCATCAAAAAAGCTACAAACATCAACTCCTAACAAGCAACGTTTGAAGCACTTACGAGCAACGATTGAAGCACTTACAAGTTGTACTCTAAGCACCAATTTGTTTTCATAACACACGCAAGTTATAAAATAAGAACCCACAAGCTACATTTGCAGCACTAACAAAAAATGAAAAACGTCAACATAAGGAAAAAACACTACAAAAAATAAACCATATCATCAAAAAGGCTACAAACATCAACTCCTAACAAGCAACGTTTGAAGCACTTACGAACAATGATTGAGCACTTACAAGTTGTACCCTAAGCACCAATTTGTTTTCATAACACACGCAAGTTATTAAATAAGCACCTACAACCTACATTTGAAGCACTAACAAGAAATGAAAAACGTCAACATAAGGGGAAAAACACTACAAAAAATCAACAATGTCATCAAAAAAGCTACAAACATCAATTCCTAACAAGCAACGTTTGAAGCAATTACGAGCAACGATTGAAGCACTTACAAGTTGTACCCTAAGCACCAATTTGTTTTCATAACACACGCAAGTTATAAAATAAGCACCTACAACCTACATTTGAAGCACTAACAAGAAATGAAAAACGTCAACATAAAGAAAAAAACACTACAAAAAATCAACCATATCATCAAAAGAGCTACAAACATCAACTCCTAACAAGCAACGTTTGAAGCACTTACGAGCAAAGATTGAAGCACATAGAAGTTGTACTCTAAGCACCAATTTGTTTTCATAACACACGCAAGTTATAAACTAAGCACCTACAACCTACAATTGAAGCACTAACAAGAAATGAAAAACGTCAACATAGGGAAAAACACTACAAAAATTCAACCATATCATCAAAAAAGCTACAAACATCAACTCCTAACAAGCAACGTTTGAAGCGCTTACGAGCAACGATTTAAGCACTTAGAAGTTGTACTCTAAGCACCAATTTGTTTTCATAACACACGCAAGTTATAAAATAAGCACCTACAACCTACAATTGAAGCACTAACAAGAAACAAAAAACGTTAACATAGGGAAAAACACTACAAAAATTCAACCATATCATCAAAAAAGCTACAAACATCAACTCCTAACAAGCAACGTTTGAAGCACTTACGAGCAACGATTGAAGCACTTACAAGTTGTTACCTAAGCACCAATTTGTTTTCATAACACACGCAAGTTATATTATAAATAAGCACCTATAACCTACAATTGAAGCACTAACAAGAAATGAAAAACGTCAACATAGGGAAAAACACTACAAAAATTCAACCATATAATCATAAAAGCTACAAACATCAACTCCTAACAAGCAACATTTGAAGCACTCACGAGCAACGATTGAAGCACTTACAAGTTGTTACCTGAGCACCAATTTGTTTTCATAACACACGCAAGTTATAAAATAAGCACCTACAACCTACATTTGAAGCACTAACAAGAAATGAAAAACGTCAACATAAGGAAAAAACACAACAAAAATTCAACCATATCATCAAAAAAGCTACAAACATCAACTCCTAACAAGCAACGTTTGAAGCACTTACGAGCAACGATTTAAGCACTTAGAAGTTGTACTCTAAGCACCAATTTGTTTTCATAACACACGCAAGTTATAAACTAAGCACCTACAACCTACAATTGAAGCACTAACAAGAAATGAAAAACGTCAACATAGGGAAAAACACTACAAAAATTCAACCATATCATCAAAAAAGCTACAAACATCAACTCCTAACAAGCAACGTTTGAAGCACTTACGAGCAACGATTTAAGCACTTAGAAGTTGTACTCTAAGCACCAATTTGTTTTCATAACACACGCAAGTTATAAAATAAGCACCTACAACCTACAATTGAAGCACTAACAAGAAATGAAAAACGTCAACATAGGGAAAAACACTACAAAAATTCAACCATATCATCAAAAAAGCTACAAACATTAACTCCTAACAAGCAACGTTTGAAGCACTTACGAGCAACGATTTAAGCACTTAGAAGTTGTACTCTAAGCACCAATTTGTTTTCATAACACACGCAAGTTATAAAATAAGCACCTACAACCTACAATTGAAGCACTAACAAGAAATGAAAAACGTCAACATAGGGAAAAACACTACAAAAATTCAACCATATCATCAAAAAAGCTACAAACATCAACTCCTAACAAGCAACGTTTGAAGCACTTACGAGCAACGATTTAAGCACTTAGAAGTTGTACTCTAAGCACCAATTTGTTTTCATAACACACGCAAGTTATAAAATAAGCACCTTCAACCTACAATTGAAGCACTAACAAGAAACGAAAAACGTCAACATAGGGAAAAACACTACAAAAATTCAACCATATCATCAAAAAAGCTACAAACATCAACTCCTAACAAGCAACGTTTGAAGCACTTACGAGCAACGATTGAAGCACTTACAAGTTGTTACCTAAGCACCAATTTGTTTTCATAACACACGCAAGTTATAAATAAGCACCTATAACCTACAATTGAAGCACTAACAAGAAATGAAAAACGTCAACATAGGGAAAAACACTACAAAAATTCAACCATATAATCAAAAAAGCTACAAACATCAACTCCTAACAAGCAACATTTGAAGCACTCACGAGCAACGATTGAAGCACATACAAGTTGTTACCCTGAGCACCAATTTGTTTTCATAACACACGCAAGTTATAAAATAAGCACCTACAACCTACATTTGAAGCACTAACAAGAAATGAAAAACGTCAACATAAGGGAAACAACACTACAAAAAATCAACCATGTCATCAAAAAAGCTACAAACATCAACTCCTAACAAGCAACGTTTGAAGCACTCATGAGCAACGATTGAAGCACTTACAAGTTGTACTCTAAGCACCAAATTGTTTTCATAACACACGCAAGTTATAAAATAAGCACCTACAAGATACATTTGAAGCACTAACAAGAAATGAAAAACGTCAACATAAGGAAAAAAACACTACAAAAAATCAACCATATCATCAAAAAAGCTACAAACATCAACTCCTAACAAGCAACGTCTGAAGCACTTACGAGCAACGATTGAAGCACTTACAAGTTGTACTCTAAGCACCAATTTGTTTTCATAACACACGCAAGTTATAAACTAAGCACCTACAACCTACAATTTAAGCACTAACAAGAAATGAAAAACGTCAACATAGGGAAAAACACTACAAAAATTCAACCATATCATCAAAAAAGCTACAAACATCAACTCCTAACAAGCAACGTTTGAAGCACTTACGAGCAACGATTTAAGCACTTAGAAGTTGTACTCTAAACACCAATTTGTTTTCATAACACACGCAAGTTATAAAATAAGCACCTACAACCTACAATTGAAGCACTAACAAGAAATGAAAAACGTCAACATAGGGAAAAACACTACAAAAATTCAACCATATCATCAAAAAAGCTACAAACATCAACTCCTAACAAGCAACGTTTGAAGCACTTACGAGCAACGATTTAAGCACTTAGAAGTTGTACTCTAAGCACCAATTTGTTTTCATAACACACGCAAGTTATAAACTAAGCACCTACAACCTACAATTGAAGCACTAACAA
This sequence comes from Rubia yunnanensis, assembly GCA_037428765.1. Classification (NCBI taxonomy): domain Eukaryota; kingdom Viridiplantae; phylum Streptophyta; class Magnoliopsida; order Gentianales; family Rubiaceae; genus Rubia; species Rubia yunnanensis. The sequence continues at coordinate 109,897,771 of CM075064.1, forward strand.
GAAATGAAAAACGTCAACATAGGGAAAAACACTACAAAAATTCAACCATATCATCAAAAAAGCTACAAACATCAACTCCTAACAAGCAACGTTTGAAGCACTTACGAGCAACGATTTAAGCACTTAGAAGTTGTACTCTAAGCACCAATTTGTTTTCATAACACACGCAAGTTATAAAATAAGCACCTACAACCTACAATTGAAGCACTAACAAGAAATGAAAAACGTCAACATAGGGAAAAACACTACAAAAATTCAACCATATCATCAAAAAAGCTACAAACATCAACTCCTATCAAGCAACGTTTGAAGCACTTACGAGCAACGATTGAAGCACTTACTAGTTGTTACCTAAGCACCAATTTGTTTTCATAAAACACGCAAGTTATAAATAAGCACCTATAACCTACAATTGAAGCACTAACAAGAAATGAAAAACGTCAACATAGGGAAAAACACTACAAAAATTCAACCATATAATCAAAAAAGCTACAAACATCAACTCCTAACAAGCAACATTTGAAGCACTCACGAGCAACGATTGAAGCACTTACAAGTTGTTACCTGAGCACCAATTTGTTTTCATAACACACGCAAGTTATAAAATAAGCACCTACAACCTACATTTGAAGCACTAACAAGAAATGAAAAACGTCAACATAAGGAAAAAAACACAACAAAAATTCAACCATATAATCAAAAAAGCTACAAACATCAACTCCTAACAAGCAACATTTGAAGCACTCGCGAGCAACGATTGAAGCACTTACAAGTTGTTACCTGAGCACCAATTTGTTTTCATAACACACGCAAGTTATAAAATAAGCACCTACAACCTACATTTGAAGCACTAACAAGAAATGAAAAACGTCAACATAAGGAAAAAAATACTACAAAAAATCAACCATACCATCAAAAAATCTACAAACACCAACTCCTAACAAGCAACGTTTGAAGCACTTACGAGCAACGATTGAAGCACTTAAAAGTTGTACTGTAAGCACCAATTTGTTTTCATAACACACGCAAGTTATAAAATAAGCACCTACAACCTACATTTGAAGCAATAACAAGAAATGAAAAACGTCAACAAAAGGAAAAAAACACTGCAAAAAAACAACCATATCATCAAAAAAACTACAAACATCAACTCCTAACATGCAACGTTTGAAGCACTTAAGAGCAACGATTGATGCACATACGAGCAACGTTTGAAGCACTTACAAGTTGTACTCTAAGCACCAATTTGTTTTCATAACACACACAAGTTATAAAATAAGCTCCTACAACCTACATTTGAAGCACTAACAAGAAATGAAAAACGTCAACATAAGGGGAAAAACACTACAAAAAAATCAACTGTGTCATCAACAAAGCTACAAACATCAACTCCTAACAAGCAACGTTTGAAGCACTTACGAGCAACGATTGAAGCACTTAGAAGTTGTACTCTAAGCACCAATTTGTTTTCATAACACACGCAAGTTATAAAATAAGCACCTACAACCTACAATTGAAGCACTAACAAGAAATGAAAAATGTCAACATAGGGAAAAACACTACAAAAATTCAACCATATCATCAAAAAAGCTACAAACATCAACTCCTAACAAGCAACGTCTGAAGCACTTACGAGCAACGATTGAAGCACTTACAAGTTGTTACCTAAGCACCAATTTGTTTTCATAACACACGCAAGTTATAAAATAAGCACCTATAACCTACAATTGAAGCACTAACAAGAAATGAAAAACGTCAACATAGGGAGAAACACTACAAAAATTCAACCATATAATCAAAAAAGCTACAAACATCAACCCCTAACAAGCAACATTTGAAGCACTCACGAGAAACGATTGAAGCACTTACAAGTTGTTACCTGAGCACCAATTTGTTTTCATAACACACGCAAGTTATAAAATAAGCACCTACAAGCTACATTTGAAGCACTAACAAGAAATGAAAAACGTCAACAAAAGGAAAAAAACACAACAGAAAATCAACCATATAATCAAAAAAGCTACAAACATCAACTCCTAACAAGCAACGTTTGAAGCACTTACGAGCAACGATTGAAGCACTTACAAGTTGTACTCTAAGCACCAATTTGTTTTCATAACACACCCAAGTTATAAACTAAGCACCTACAACCTACAATTGAAGCACTAACAAGAAATGAAAAACGTCAACATAGGGAAAAACACTACAAAAATTCAACCATATCATCAAAAAAGCTACAAACATCAACTCCTAACAAGCAACGTTTGAAGCACTTACGAGCAACGATTTAAGCACTTAGAAGTTGTACTCTAAGCACCAATTTGTTTTCATAACACACGCAAGTTATAAAATAAGCACCTACAACCTACAATTGAAGCACTAACAAGAAACGAAAAACGTCAACATAGGGAAAAGCACTACAAAAATTCAACCATATCATCAAAAAAGCTACAAACATCAACTCCTAACAAGCAACGTTTGAAGCACTTACGAGCAACGATTGAAGCACTTACAAGTTGTACTCTAAGCACCAATTTGTTTTCATAACACACGCAAGTTATAAACTAAGCACCTACAACCTACATTTGAAACACTAACAAGAAATGAAAAACGTCAACATAAGGGAAACAACACTACAAAAAATCAACCATGTCATCAAAAAAGCTACAAACATCAACTCCTAACAAGCAACGTTTGAAGCACTCATGAGCAACGATTGAAGCACTTACAAGTTGTACTCTAAGCACCAAATTGTTTTCATAACACACGCAAGTTATAAAATAAGCACCTACAAGATACATTTGAAGCACTAACAAGAAATGAAAAACGTCAACATAAGGAAAAAAACACTACAAAAAATCAACCATATCATCAAAAAAGCTACAAACATCAACTCCTAACAAGCAACGTTTGAAGCACTTACGAGCAACGATTGAAGCACTTACAAGTTGTACTCTAAGCACCAATTTGTTTTCATAACACACGCAAGTTATAAAATAAGAACCCACAAGCTACATTTGCAGCACTAACAAAAAATGAAAAATGTCAACATAAGGAAAAAACTCTACAAAAAATAAACCATATCATCAAAAAGGCTACAAACATCAACTCCTAACAAGCAACGTTTGAAGCACTTACGAGCAATGATTGAGCACTTACAAGTTGTACCCTAAGCACCAATTTGTTTTCATAACACACGCAAGTTATTAAATAAGCACCTACAACCTACATTTGAAGCACTAACAAGAAATGAAAAACGTCAACATAAGGGGAAAAACACTACAAAAAATCAACCATGTCCTCAAAAAAGCTACAAACATCAATTCCTAACAAGCAACGTTTGAAGCAATTACGAGCAACGATTGAAGCACTTACAAGTTGTACCCTAAGCACCAATTTGTTTTCATAACACACGCAAGTTATAAAATAAGCACCTACAACCTACATTTGAAGCACTAACAAGAAATGAAAAACGTCAACATAAAGAAAAAAACACTACAAAAAATCAACCATATCATCAAAAGAGCTACAAACATCAACTCCTAACAAGCAACGTTTGAAGCACTTACGAGCAAAGATTGAAGCACATACGAACAACGTTTGAAGCACTTACAAGGTGTACTCTAAGCACCAATTTGTTTTCATAACACACACAAGTTATAGAATAAGCTCCTACAACCTACATTTGAAGCACTAACAAAAATTGAAAAGCGTCAACATAAGGAAAAAAACTACAAAAAATCAACCATATCATCAAAAAAGCTACAAACATCAACTCCTAACAAGGAACGTTTGAAGCACTCACGACCAACGTTTGAGCACGTACAAGTTGTACTTTAAGCACCAATTTGTTTTCATAACACACGCAAGTTATAAAATAAGCACCTACAACCTACATTTGAAGCACTAACAAGAAATAAATAACGTCAACATAAGGAAAAAAACACTAGAAAAAATCAACCATATCATCAAAAAATCTACAAACATCAACTCCTAACAAGAAATGTTTGAAGCACTCACGAGCAACGATTGAAGCACTTACAAGTTGTACTGTAAGCACCAATTTGTTTTCATAACACACGCAAGTTATAAAATAAGCACCTACAAGCTACATTTAAAGCACTAACAAGAAATGAAAAACGTCAACATAAGGAAAAAAACACAACAAAAAATCAACCATATCATCAAAAAAGCTACAAACATCAACTCCTAACAAGCAACGTTTGAAGCACTTACGAGCAACGATTGAAGCACTTACAAATTGTACTCTAAGCACCAATTTGTTTTCATAACACACGCAAGTTATAAACTAAGCACCTACAACCTACAATTGAAGCACTAACAAGAAATGAAAAACGTCAACATAGGGAAAAACACTACAAAAATTCAACCATATCATCAAAAAAGCTACAAACATCAACTCCTAACAAGCAACGTTTGAAGCACTTATGAGCAACGATTTAAGCACTTAGAAGTTGTACTCTAAGCACCAATTTGTTTTCATAACACACGCAAGTTATAAAATAAGCACCTACAACCTACAATTGAAGCACTAACAAGAAATGAAAAACGTCAACATAGGGAAAAACACTACAAAAATTCAACCATATCATCAAAAAAGCTACAAACATTAACTCCTAACAAGCAACGTTTGAAGCACTTACGAGCAACGATTGAAGCACTTACAAGTTGTACTCTAAGCACCAAATTGTTTTCATAACACACGCAAGTTATAAAATAAGCACCTACAAGCTACATTTGAAGCACTAACAAGAAATGAAAAACGTCAACAAAAGGAAAAAAACACAACAAAAAATCAACCATATAATCAAAAAAGCTACAAACATCAACTCCTAACAAGCAACGTTTGAAGCACTTACGAGCAACGATTGAAGCACTTACAAGTTGTACTCTAAGCACCAATTTGTTTTCATAACACACGCAAGTTATAAAATAAGAACCCACAAGCTACATTTGCAGCACTAACAAAAAATGAAAAACGTCAACATAAGGAAAAAACACTACAAAAAATAAACCATATCATAAAAAAGGCTACAAACATCAACTCCTAACAAGCAACGTTTGAAGCACTTACGAGCAATGATTGAGCACTTACAAGTTGTACCCTAAGCACCAATTTGTTTTCATAACACACGCAAGTTATTAAATAAGCACCTACAACCTACATTTGAAGCACTAACAAGAAATGAAAAACGTCAACATAAGGGGAAAAACACTACAAAAAATCAACCATGTTATCAAAAAAGCTACAAACATCAATTCCTAACAAGCAACGTTTGAAGCACTTACGAGCAACGATTTAAGCACTTACAAGTTGTACCCTAAGCACCAATTTGTTTTCATAACACACGCAAGTTATAAAATAAGCACCTACAACCTACATTTGAAGCACTAACAAGAAATCAAAAAACGTCAGCATAAGGAAAAAAACACTACAAAAAATCAACCATATCATCAAAAGAGCTACAAACATCAACTCCTAACAAGCAACGTTTGAAGCACTTACGAGCAAAGATTGAAGTACATACGAGCAACGTTTGAAGCACTTACAAGTTGTACTCTAAGCACCAATTTGTTTTCATAACACACACAAGTTATAAAATAAGCTCCTACAACCTACATTTGAAGCACTAACAAAAATTGAAAAACGTCAACATAAGGAAGAAACACTACAAAAAATAAACCATATCATCAAAAAGGCTACAAACATCAACTCCTAACAAGCAACGTTTGAAGCACTTACGAGCAATGATTGAGCACTTACAAGTTGTACCCTAAGCACCAATTTGTTTTTCATAACACACGCAAGTTATTAAATAAGCACCTACAACCTACATTTGAAGCACTAACAAGAAATGAAAAAGGTCAACATAAGGGGAAAAACACTACAAAAAATCAACCATGTCATCAAAAAAGCTACAAACATCAATTCCTAACAAGCAACGTTTGAAGCACTTACGAGCAACGATTGAAGCACTTACAAGTTGTACCCTAAGCACCAATTTGTTTTCATAACACACGCAAGTTATAAAATAAGCACCTACAACCTACATTTGAAGCACTAACAAGAAATGAAAAACGTCAACATAAGGAAAAAAACACTACAAAAAATCAACCATATCATCAAAAGAGCTACAAACATCAACTCCTAACAAGCAACGTTTGAAGCACTTACGAGCAAAGATTGAAGCACATACGAGCAACGTTTGAAGCACTTACAAGTTGTACTCTAAGCACCAATTTGTTTTCATAACACACACAAGTTATAAAATAAGCTCCTACAACCTACATTTGAAGCACTAACAAAAATTGAAAAGCGTCAACATAAGGAAAAAAACTACAAAAAATCAACCATATCATCAAAAAAGCTACAAACATCAACTCCTAACAAGCAACGTTTGAAGCACTCACGACCAACGTTTGAGCACGTACAAGTTGTACTTTAAGCACCAATTTGTTTTCATAACACACGCAAGTTATAAAATAAGCACCTACAACCTACATTTGAAGCACTAACAAGAAATGAAAAACGTCAACATAAGGAAAAAAACACTAGAAAAAATCAACCATATCATCAAAAAATCTACAAACATCAACTCCTAACAAGAAATGTTTGAAGCACTCACGAGCAACGATTGAAGCACTTACAAGTTGTACTGTAAGCACCAATTTGTTTTCATAACACACGCAAGTTATAAAATAAGCACCTACAACCTACATTTGAAGCACTAACAAGAAATGAAAAACGTATACATAAGGAAAAAAACACAACAAAAAATCAACCATATCATCAAAAAAGCTACAAACATCAACTCCTAACAAACAACGTTTGAAGCACTTACGAGCAACGATTGAAGCACTTACAAGTTGTACTCTAAGCACCAATTTGTTTTCATAACACACGCAAGTTATAAACTAAGCACCTACAACCTACAATTGAAGCACTAACAAGAAATGAAAAACGTCAACATAGGGAAAAACACTACAAAAATTCAACCATATCATCAAAAAAGCTACAAACATCAACTCCTAACAAGCAACGTTTGAAGCACTTACGAGCAACGATTTAAGCACTTAGAAGTTGTACTCTAAGCACCAATTTGTTTTCATAACACACGCAAGTTATAAAATAAGCACCTACAACCTACAATTGAAGCACTAACAAGAAACGAAAAACGTCAACATAGGGAAAAGCACTACAAAAATTCAACCATATCATCAAAAAAGCTACAAACATCAACTCCTAACAAGCAACGTTTGAAGCACTTACGAGCAACGATTGAAGCACTTACAAGTTGTACTCTAAGCACCAATTTGTTTTCATAACACACGCAAGTTATAAACTAAGCACCTACAACCTACATTTGAAACACTAACAAGAAATGAAAAACGTCAACATAAGGGAAACAACACTACAAAAAATCAACCATGTCATCAAAAAAGCTACAAACATCAACTCCTAACAAGCAACGTTTGAAGCACTCATGAGCAACGATTGAAGCACTTACAAGTTGTACTCTAAGCACCAAATTGTTTTCATAACACACGCAAGTTATAAAATAAGCACCTACAAGATACATTTGAAGCACTAACAAGAAATGAAAAACGTCAACATAAGGAAAAAAACACTACAAAAAATCAACCATATCATCAAAAAAGCTACAAACATCAACTCCTAACAAGCAACGTTTGAAGCACTTACGAGCAACGATTGAAGCACTTACAAGTTGTACTCTAAGCACCAATTTGTTTTCATAACACACGCAAGTTATAAAATAAGAACCCACAAGCTACATTTGCAGCACTAACAAAAAATGAAAAATGTCAACATAAGGAAAAAACTCTACAAAAAATAAACCATATCATCAAAAAGGCTACAAACATCAACTCCTAACAAGCAACGTTTGAAGCACTTACGAGCAATGATTGAGCACTTACAAGTTGTACCCTAAGCACCAATTTGTTTTCATAACACACGCAAGTTATTAAATAAGCACCTACAACCTACATTTGAAGCACTAACAAGAAATGAAAAACGTCAACATAAGGGGAAAAACACTACAAAAAATCAACCATGTCCTCAAAAAAGCTACAAACATCAATTCCTAACAAGCAACGTTTGAAGCAATTACGAGCAACGATTGAAGCACTTACAAGTTGTACCCTAAGCACCAATTTGTTTTCATAACACACGCAAGTTATAAAATAAGCACCTACAACCTACATTTGAAGCACTAACAAGAAATGAAAAACGTCAACATAAAGAAAAAAACACTACAAAAAATCAACCATATCATCAAAAGAGCTACAAACATCAACTCCTAACAAGCAACGTTTGAAGCACTTACGAGCAAAGATTGAAGCACATACGAACAACGTTTGAAGCACTTACAAGGTGTACTCTAAGCACCAATTTGTTTTCATAACACACACAAGTTATAGAATAAGCTCCTACAACCTACATTTGAAGCACTAACAAAAATTGAAAAGCGTCAACATAAGGAAAAAAACTACAAAAAATCAACCATATCATCAAAAAAGCTACAAACATCAACTCCTAACAAGGAACGTTTGAAGCACTCACGACCAACGTTTGAGCACGTACAAGTTGTACTTTAAGCACCAATTTGTTTTCATAACACACGCAAGTTATAAAATAAGCACCTACAACCTACATTTGAAGCACTAACAAGAAATAAATAACGTCAACATAAGGAAAAAAACACTAGAAAAAATCAACCATATCATCAAAAAATCTACAAACATCAACTCCTAACAAGAAATGTTTGAAGCACTCACGAGCAACGATTGAAGCACTTACAAGTTGTACTGTAAGCACCAATTTGTTTTCATAACACACGCAAGTTATAAAATAAGCACCTACAAGCTACATTTAAAGCACTAACAAGAAATGAAAAACGTCAACATAAGGAAAAAAACACAACAAAAAATCAACCATATCATCAAAAAAGCTACAAACATCAACTCCTAACAAGCAACGTTTGAAGCACTTACGAGCAACGATTGAAGCACTTACAAATTGTACTCTAAGCACCAATTTGTTTTCATAACACACGCAAGTTATAAACTAAGCACCTACAACCTACAATTGAAGCACTAACAAGAAATGAAAAACGTCAACATAGGGAAAAACACTACAAAAATTCAACCATATCATCAAAAAAGCTACAAACATCAACTCCTAACAAGCAACGTTTGAAGCACTTATGAGCAACGATTTAAGCACTTAGAAGTTGTACTCTAAGCACCAATTTGTTTTCATAACACACGCAAGTTATAAAATAAGCACCTACAACCTACAATTGAAGCACTAACAAGAAATGAAAAACGTCAACATAGGGAAAAACACTACAAAAATTCAACCATATCATCAAAAAAGCTACAAACATTAACTCCTAACAAGAAACGTTTGAAGCACTTACGAGCAACGATTGAAGCACTTACAAGTTGTACTCTAAGCACCAAATTGTTTTCATAACACACGCAAGTTATAAAATAAGCACCTACAAGCTACATTTGAAGCACTAACAAGAAATGAAAAACGTCAACAAAAGGAAAAAAACACAACAAAAAATCAACCATATAATCAAAAAAGCTACAAACATCAACTCCTAACAAGCAACGTTTGAAGCACTTACGAGCAACGATTGAAGCACTTACAAGTTGTACTCTAAGCACCAATTTGTTTTCATAACACACGCAAGTTATAAAATAAGAACCCACAAGCTACATTTGCAGCACTAACAAAAAATGAAAAACGTCAACATAAGGAAAAAACACTACAAAAAATAAACCATATCATAAAAAAGGCTACAAACATCAACTCCTAACAAGCAACGTTTGAAGCACTTACGAGCAATGATTGAGCACTTACAAGTTGTACCCTAAGCACCAATTTGTTTTCATAACACACGCAAGTTATTAAATAAGCACCTACAACCTACATTTGAAGCACTAACAAGAAATGAAAAACGTCAACATAAGGGGAAAAACACTACAAAAAATCAACCATGTTATCAAAAAAGCTACAAACATCAATTCCTAACAAGCAACGTTTGAAGCACTTACGAGCAACGATTTAAGCACTTACAAGTTGTACCCTAAGCACCAATTTGTTTTCATAACACACGCAAGTTATAAAATAAGCACCTACAACCTACATTTGAAGCACTAACAAGAAATGAAAAACGTCAGCATAAGGAAAAAAACACTACAAAAAATCAACCATATCATCAAAAGAGCTACAAACATCAACTCCTAACAAGCAACGTTTGAAGCACTTACGAGCAAAGATTGAAGTACATACGAGCAACGTTTGAAGCACTTACAAGTTGTACTCTAAGCACCAATTTGTTTTCATAACACACACAAGTTATAAAATAAGCTCCTACAACCTACATTTGAAGCACTAACAAAAATTGAAAAACGTCAACATAAGGAAGAAACACTACAAAAAATAAACCATATCATCAAAAAGGCTACAAACATCAACTCCTAACAAGCAACGTTTGAAGCACTTACGAGCAATGATTGAGCACTTACAAGTTGTACCCTAAGCACCAATTTGTTTTTCATAACACACGCAAGTTATTAAATAAGCACCTACAACCTACATTTGAAGCACTAACAAGAAATGAAAAAGGTCAACATAAGGGGAAAAACACTACAAAAAATCAACCATGTCATCAAAAAAGCTACAAACATCAATTCCTAACAAGCAACGTTTGAAGCACTTACGAGCAACGATTGAAGCACTTACAAGTTGTACCCTAAGCACCAATTTGTTTTCATAACACACGCAAGTTATAAAATAAGCACCTACAACCTACATTTGAAGCACTAACAAGAAATGAAAAACGTCAACATAAGGAAAAAAACACTACAAAAAATCAACCATATCATCAAAAGAGCTACAAACATCAACTCCTAACAAGCAACGTTTGAAGCACTTACAAGTTGTACTCTAAGCACCAATTTGTTTTCATAACACACACAAGTTATAAAATAAGCTCCTACAACCTACATTTGAAGCACTAACAAAAATTGAAAAGCGTCAACATAAGGAAAAAAACTACAAAAAATCAACCATATCATCAAAAAAGCTACAAACATCAACTCCTAACAAGCAACGTTTGAAGCACTCACGACCAACGTTTGAGCACGTACAAGTTGTACTTTAAGCACCAATTTGTTTTCATAACACACGCAAGTTATAAAATAAGCACCTACAACCTACATTTGAAGCACTAACAAGAAATGAAAAACGTCAACATAAGGAAAAAAACACTAGAAAAAATCAACCATATCATCAAAAAATCTACAAACATCAACTCCTAACAAGAAATGTTTGAAGCACTCACGAGCAACGATTGAAGCACTTACAAGTTGTACTGTAAGCACCAATTTGTTTTCATAACACACGCAAGTTATAAAATAAGCACCTACAACCTACATTTGAAGCACTAACAAGAAATGAAAAACGTCAACATAAGGAAAAAAACACAACAAAAAATCAACCATATCATCAAAAAAGCTACAAACATCAACTCCTAACAAACAACGTTTGAAGCACTTACGAGCAACGATTGAAGCACTTACAAGTTGTACTCTAAGCACCAATTTGTTTTCATAACACACGCAAGTTATAAACTAAGCACCTACAACCTACAATTGAAGCACTAACAAGAAATGAAAAACGTCAACATAGGGAAAAACACTACAAAAATTCAACCATATCATCAAAAAAGCTACAAACATCAACTCCTAACAAGCAACGTTTGAAGCACTTACGAGCAACGATTTAAGCACTTAGAAGTTGTATTCGAAGCACCAATTTGTTTTCATAACACACGCAAGTTATAAAATAAGCACCTACAACCTACAATTGAAGCACTAACAATTAACGAAAAACGTCAACATAGGGAAAAACACTACAAAAATTCAACCATATCATCAAAAAAGCTACAAACATCAACTCCTAACAAGCAACGTTTGAAGCACTTACGAGCAACGATTGAAGCACTTACAAGTTGTTACCTAAGCACCAATTTGTTTTCATAACACACGCAAGTTATAAATAAGCACCGATAACCTACAATTGAAGCACTAACAAGAAATGAAAAACGTCAACATAGGGAAAAACACTACAAAAATTCAACCATATAATCAAAAAAGCTACAAACATCAACTCCTAACAAGCAACATTTGAAGCACTCACGAGCAACGATTGAAGCACTTACAAGTTGTTACCTGAGCACCAATTTGTTTTCATAACACACGCAAGTTATAAAATAAGCACCTACAACCTACATTTGAAGCACTAACAAGAAATGAAAAACGTCAACATAAGGAAAAAAGCACAACAAAAATTCAACCATATAATCAAAAAAGCTACAAACATCAACTCCTAACAAGCAACATTTGAAGCACTCACGAGCAACGATTGAAGCACTTACAAGTATTTACCTGAGCACCAATTTGTTTTCATAACACACGCAAGTTATAAAATAAGCACCTACAAGCTACATTTGAAGCACTAACAAGAAATGAAAAACGTCAACATAAGGAAAAAAACACAACAAAAAATCAACCATATCATCAAAAAAGCTACAAACATCAACTCCTAAGAAGCAACGTTTGAAGCACTTACGAGCAACGATTGAAGCACTTACAAGTTGTACTCTAAGCACCAATTTGTTTTCATAACACACGCAAGTTATAAACTAAGCACCTACAACCTACATTTGAAACACTAACAAGAAATGAAAAACGTCAACATAAGGGAAACAACACTACAAAAAATCAACCATGTCATCAAAAAAGCTACAAACATCAACTCCTAACAAGCAACGTTTGAAGCACTCATGAGCAACGATTGAAGCACTTACAAGTTGTACTCTAAGCACCAAATTGTTTTCATAACACACGCAAGTTATAAAATAAGCACCTACAAGATACATTTGAAGCACTAACAAGAAATGAAAAACGTCAACATAAGGAAAAAAACACTACAAAAAATCAACCATATCATCAAAAAAGCTACAAACATCAACTCCTAACAAGCAACGTTTGAAGCACTTACGAGCAACGATTGAAGCACTTACAAGTTGTACTCTAAGCACCAATTTGTTTTCATAACACACACAAGTTATAAAATAAGCTCCTACAACCTACATTTGAAGCACTAACAAAAATTGAAAAACGTCAACATAAGGAAAAAACACTACAAAAAATAAACCATATCATCAAAAAGGCTACAAACATCAACTCCTAACAAGCAACGTTTGAAGCACTTACGAGCAATGATTGAGCACTTACAAGTTGTACCCTAAGCACCAATTTGTTTTCATAACACACGCAAGTTATTAAATAAGCACCTACAACCTACATTTGAAGCACTAACAAGAAATGAAAAACGTCAACATAAGGGGAAAAACACTACAAAAAATCAACCATGTCATCAAAAAAGCTACAAACATCAATTCCTAACACGCAACGTTTGAAGCACTTACGAGCAACGATTGAAGCACTTACAAGTTGTACCCTAAGCACCAATTTGTTTTCATAACACACGCAAGTTATAAAATAAGCACCTACAACCTACATTTGAAGCACTAACAAGAAATGAAAAACGTCAACATAAGGAAAAAAACACTACAAAAAATCAACCATGTCATCAAAAAAGCTACAAACATCAATTCCTAACAAGCAACGTTTGAAGCACTTACGAGCAACGATTGAAGCACTTACAAGTTGTACCCTAAGCACCAATTTGTTTTCATAACACACGCAAGTTATAAAATAAGCACCTACAACCTACATTTGAAGCACTAACAAGAAATGAAAAACGTCAACATAAGGAAAAAAACACTAGAAAAAATCAACCATATCATCAAAAAATCTACAAACATCAATTCCTAACAAGAAATGTTTGAAGCACTCACGAGCAACGATTGAAGCACTTACAAGTTGTACTGTAAGCACCAATTTGTTTTCATAACACACGCAAGTTATAAAATAAGCACCTACAAGCTACATTTAAAGCACTAACAAGAAATGAAAAACGTCAACATAAGGGAAACAACACTACAAAAAATCAACCATGTCATCAAAAAAGCTACAAACATCAACTCCTAACAAGCAACGTTTGAAGCACTTACGAGCAATGATTGAGCACTTACAAGTTGTACCCTAAGCACCAATTTGTTTTCATAACACACGCAAGTTATTAAATAAGCACCTACAACCTACATTTGAAGCACTAACAAGAAATGAAAAAGGTCAACATAAGGGGAAAAACACTACAAAAAATCAACCATGTCATCAAAAAAGCTACAAACATCAATTCCTAACAAGCAACGTTTGAAGCACTTACGAGCAACGATTGAAGCACTTACAAGTTGTACCCTAAGCACCAATTTGTTTTCATAACACACGCAAGTTATAAAATAAGCACCTACAACCTACATTTGAAGCACTAACAAGAAATGAAAAACGTCAACATAAGGAAAAAAACACTACAAAAAATCAACCATATCATCAAAAGAGCTACAAACATCAACTCCTAACAAGCAACGTTTGAAGCACTTACGAGCAAAGATTGAAGCACATACGAGCAACGTTTGAAGCACTTACAAGTTGTACTCTAAGCACCAATTTGTTTTCATAACACACACAAGTTATAAAATAAGCTCCTACAACCTACATTTGAAGCACTAACAAAAATTGAAAAACGTCAACATAAGGAAAAAACACTACAAAAAATAAACCATATCATCAAAAAGGCTACAAACATCAACTCCTAACAAGCAACGTTTGAAGCACTTACGAGCAATGATTAAGCACTTACAAGTTGTACCCTAAGCACCAATTTGTTTTCATAACACACGCAAGTTATTAAATAAGCACCTACAACCTACATTTGAAGCACTAACAAGAAATGAAAAACGTCAACATAAGGGGAAAAACACTACAAAAAATCAACCATGTCATCAAAAAAGCTACAAACATCAATTCCTAACACGCAACGTTTGAAGCACTTACGAGCAACGATTGAAGCACTTACAAGTTGTACCCTAAGCACCAATTTGTTTTCATAACACACGCAAGTTATAAAATAAGCACCTACAACCTACATTTGAAGCACTAACAAGAAATGAAAAACGTCAACATAAGGAAAAAAACACTACAAAAAATCAACCATGTCATCAAAAAAGCTACAAACATCAATTCCTAACAAGCAACGTTTGAAGCACTTACGAGCAACGATTGAAGCACTTACAAGTTGTACCCTAAGCACCAATTTGTTTTCATAACACACGCAAGTTATAAAATAAGCACCTACAACCTACATTTGAAGCACTAACAAGAAATGAAAAACGTCAACATAAGGAAAAAAACACTAGAAAAAATCAACCATATCATCAAAAAATCTACAAACATCAATTCCTAACAAGAAATGTTTGAAGCACTCACGAGCAACGATTGAAGCACTTACAAGTTGTACTGTAAGCACCAATTTGTTTTCATAACACACGCAAGTTATAAAATAAGCACCTACAAGCTACATTTAAAGCACTAACAAGAAATGAAAAACGTCAACATAAGGGAAACAACACTACAAAAAATCAACCATGTCATCAAAAAAGCTACAAACATCAACTCCTAACAAGCAACGTTTGAAGCACTTACGAGCAATGATTGAGCACTTACAAGTTGTACCCTAAGCACCAATTTGTTTTCATAACACACGCAAGTTATTAAATAAGCACCTACAACCTACATTTGAAGCACTAACAAGAAATGAAAAAGGTCAACATAAGGGGAAAAACACTACAAAAAATCAACCATGTCATCAAAAAAGCTACAAACATCAATTCCTAACAAGCAACGTTTGAAGCACTTACGAGCAACGATTGAAGCACTTACAAGTTGTACCCTAAGCACCAATTTGTTTTCATAACACACGCAAGTTATAAAATAAGCACCTACAACCTACATTTGAAGCACTAACAAGAAATGAAAAACGTCAACATAAGGAAAAAAACACTACAAAAAATCAACCATATCATCAAAAGAGCTACAAACATCAACTCCTAACAAGCAACGTTTGAAGCACTTACGAGCAAAGATTGAAGCACATACGAGCAACGTTTGAAGCACTTACAAGTTGTACTCTAAGCACCAATTTGTTTTCATAACACACACAAGTTATAAAATAAGCTCCTACAACCTACATTTGAAGCACTAACAAAAATTGAAAAGCGTCAACATAAGGAAAAAAACTACAAAAAATCAACCATATCATCAAAAAAGCTACAAACATCAACTCCTAACAAGCAACGTTTGAAGCACTCACGACCAACGTTTGAGCACGTACAAGTTGTACTTTAAGCACCAATTTGTTTTCATAACACACGCAAGTTATAAAATAAGCACCTACAACCTACATTTGAAGCACTAACAAGAAATGAAAAACGTCAACATAAGGAAAAAAACACTAGAAAAAATCAACCATATCATCAAAAAATCTACAAACATCAACTCCTAACAAGAAATGTTTGAAGCACTCACGAGCAACGATTGAAGCACTTACAAGTTGTACTGTAAGCACCAATTTGTTTTCATAACACACGCAAGTTATAAAATAAGCACCTACAACCTACATTTGAAGCACTAACAAGAAATGAAAAACGTCAACATAAGGAAAAAAACACAACAAAAAATCAACCATATCATCAAAAAAGCTACAAACATCAACTCCTAACAAGCAACGTTTGAAGCACTTACGAGCAACGATTGAAGCACTTACAAGTTGTACTCTAAGCACCAATTTGTTTTCATAACACACGCAAGTTATAAACTAAGCACCTACAACCTACAATTGAAGCACTAACAAGAAATGAAAAACGTCAACATAGGGAAAAACACTACAAAAATTCAACCATATCATCAAAAAAGCTACAAACATCAACTCCTAACAAGCAACGTTTGAAGCACTTACGAGCAACGATTTAAGCACTTAGAAGTTGTATTCGAAGCACCAATTTGTTTTCATAACACACGCAAGTTATAAAATAAGCACCTACAACCTACAATTGAAGCACTAACAATTAACGAAAAACGTCAACATAGGGAAAAACACTACAAAAATTCAACCATATCATCAAAAAAGCTACAAACATCAACTCCTAACAAGCAACGTTTGAAGCACATACGAGCAACGATTGAAGCACTTACAAGTTGTTACCTAAGCACCAATTTGTTTTCATAACACACGCAAGTTATAAATAAGCACCTATAACCTACAATTGAAGCACTAACAAGAAATGAAAAACGTCAACATAGGGAAATACACTACAAAAATTCAACCATATAATCAAAAAAGCTACAAACATCAACTCCTAACAAGCAACATTTGAAGCACTCACGAGCAACGATTGAAGCACTTACAAGTTGTTACCTGAGCACCAATTTGTTTTCATAACACACGCAAGTTATAAAATAAGCACCTACAACCTACATTTGAAGCACTAACAAGAAATGAAAAACGTCAACATAAGGAAAAAAGCACAACAAAAATTCAACCATATAATCAAAAAAGCTACAAACATCAACTCCTAACAAGCAACATTTGAAGCACTCACGAGCAACGATTGAAGCACTTACAAGTATTTACCTGAGCACCAATTTGTTTTCATAACACACGCAAGTTATAAAATAAGCACCTACAAGCTACATTTGAAGCACTAACAAGAAATGAAAAACGTCAACATAAGGAAAAAAACACAACAAAAAATCAACCATATCATCAAAAAAGCTACAAACATCAACTCCTAAGAAGCAACGTTTGAAGCACTTACGAGCAACGATTGAAGCACTTACAAGTTGTACTCTAAGCACCAATTTGTTTTCATAACACACGCAAGTTATAAACTAAGCACCTACAACCTACATTTGAAACACTAACAAGAAATGAAAAACGTCAACATAAGGGAAACAACACTACAAAAAATCAACCATGTCATCAAAAAAGCTACAAACATCAACTCCTAACAAGCAACGTTTGAAGCACTCATGAGCAACGATTGAAGCACTTACAAGTTGTACTCTAAGCACCAAATTGTTTTCATAACACACGCAAGTTATAAAATAAGCACCTACAAGATACATTTGAAGCACTAACAAGAAATGAAAAACGTCAACATAAGGAAAAAAACACTACAAAAAATCAACCATATCATCAAAAAAGCTACAAACATCAACTCCTAACAAGCAACGTTTGAAGCACTTACGAGCAACGATTGAAGCACTTACAAGTTGTACTCTAAGCACCAATTTGTTTTCATAACACACACAAGTTATAAAATAAGCTCCTACAACCTACATTTGAAGCACTAACAAAAATTGAAAAACGTCAACATAAGGAAAAAACACTACAAAAAATAAACCATATCATCAAAAAGGCTACAAACATCAACTCCTAACAAGCAACGTTTGAAGCACTTACGAGCAATGATTGAGCACTTACAAGTTGTACCCTAAGCACCAATTTGTTTTCATAACACACGCAAGTTATTAAATAAGCACCTACAACCTACATTTGAAGCACTAACAAGAAATGAAAAACGTCAACATAAGGGGAAAAACACTACAAAAAATCAACCATGTCATCAAAAAAGCTACAAACATCAATTCCTAACAAGCAACGTTTGAAGCACTTACGAGCAACGATTGAAGCACTTACAAGTTGTACCCTAAGCACCAATTTGTTTTCATAACACACGCAAGTTATAAAATAAGCACCTACAACCTACATTTGAAGCACTAACAAGAAATGAAAAACGTCAACATAAGGAAAAAAACACTACAAAAAATCAACCATGTCATCAAAAAAGCTACAAACATCAATTCCTAACAAGCAACGTTTGAAGCACTTACGAGCAACGATTGAAGCACTTACAAGTTGTACCCTAAGCACCAATTTGTTTTCATAACACACGCAAGTTATAAAATAAGCACCTACAACCTACATTTGAAGCACTAACAAGAAATGAAAAACGTCAACATAAGGAAAAAAACACTACAAAAAATCAACCATATCATCAAAAGAGCTACAAACATCAACTCCTAACAAGCAACGTTTGAAGCACTTACGAGCAAAGATTGAAGCACATACGAGCAACGTTTGAAGCACTTACAAGTTGTACTCTAAGCACCAATTTGTTTTCATAACACACACAAGTTATAAAATAAGCTCCTACAACCTACATTTGAAGCACTAACAAAAATTGAAAAGCGTCAACATAAGGAAAAAAACTACAAAAAATCAACCATATCATCAAAAAAGCTACAAACATCAACTCCTAACAAGCAACGTTTGAAGCACTCACGACCAACGTTTGAGCACGTACAAGTTGTACTTTAAGCACCAATTTGTTTTCATAACACACGCAAGTTATAAAATAAGCACCTACAACCTACATTTGAAGCACTAACAAGAAATGAAAAACGTCAACATAAGGAAAAAAACACTAGAAAAAATCAACCATATCATCAAAAAATCTACAAACATCAATTCCTAACAAGAAATGTTTGAAGCACTCACGAGCAACGATTGAAGCACTTACAAGTTGTACTGTAAGCACCAATTTGTTTTCATAACACACGCAAGTTATAAAATAAGCACCTACAAGCTACATTTAAAGCACTAACAAGAAATGAAAAACGTCAACATAAGGAAAAAAACACTACAAAAAATCAACCATATCATCAAAAAAGCTACAAACATCAACTCCTAACAAGCAACGTTTGAAGCACTTACGAGCAACGATTGAAGCACTTACAAGTTGTACTCTAAGCACCAATTTGTTTTCATAACACACACAAGTTATAAAATAAGCTCCTACAACCTACATTTGAAGCACTAACAAAAATTGAAAAACGTCAACATAAGGAAGAAACACTACAAAAAATAAACCATATCATCAAAAAGGCTACAAACATCAACTCCTAACAAGCAACGTTTGAAGCACTTACGAGCAATGATTGAGCACTTACAAGTTGTACCCTAAGCACCAATTTGTTTTTCATAACACACGCAAGTTATTAAATAAGCACCTACAACCTACATTTGAAGCACTAACAAGAAATGAAAAAGGTCAACATAAGGGGAAAAACACTACAAAAAATCAACCATGTCATCAAAAAAGCTACAAACATCAATTCCTAACAAGCAACGTTTGAAGCACTTACGAGCAACGATTGAAGCACTTACAAGTTGTACCCTAAGCACCAATTTGTTTTCATAACACACGCAAGTTATAAAATAAGCACCTACAACCTACATTTGAAGCACTAACAAGAAATGAAAAACGTCAACATAAGGAAAAAAACACTAGAAAAAATCAACCATATCATCAAAAATCTACAAACATCAACTCCTAACAAGAAATGTTTGAAGCACTCACGAGCAACGATTGAAGCACTTACAAGTTGTACTGTAAGCACCAATTTGTTTTCATAACACACGCAAGTTATAAAATAAGCACCTACAAGCTACATTTAAAGCACTAACAAGAAATGAAAAACGTCAACATAAGGAAAAAACACAACAAAAAATCAACCAAATCATCAAAAAAGCTACAAACATCAACTCCTAACAAGCAACGTTTGAAGCACTTACGAGCAACGATTGAAGCACTTACAAATTGTACTCTAAGCATCAATTTGTTTTCATAACACACGCAAGTTATAAACTAAGCACCTTCAACCTACAATTGAAGCACTAACAGAAATGAAAAACGTCAACATAGGGAAAAACACTACAAAAATTCAACCATATCATCAAAAAAGCTACAAACATCAACTCCTAACAAGCAACGTTTGAAGCACTTACGAGCAACGATTTAAGCACTTAGAAGTTGTACTCGAAGCACCAATTTGTTTTCATAACACACGCAAGTTATAAAATAAGCACCTACAACCTACAATTGAAGCACTAACAAGAAACGAAAAATGTCAACATAGGGAAAAACACTACAAAAATTCAACCATATCATCAAAAAAGCTACAAACATCAACTCCTAACAAGCAACGTTTGAAGCACTTACGAGCAACGATTGAAGCACTTACAAGTTGTTACCTAAGCACCAATTTGTTTTCATAACACACGCAAGTTATAAACTAAGCACCTACAACCTACAATTGAAGCACTAACAAGAAATGATAAACGTCAACATAGGGAAAAACACTACAAAAATTCAACCATATCATCAAAAAAGCTACAAACATCAACTCCTAACAAGCAACGTTTGAAGCACTTACGAGCAACGATTTAAGCACTTAGAAGTTGTACTCTAAGCACCAATTTGTTTTCATAACACACGCAAGTTATAAAATAAGCACCTACAACCTACAATTGAAGCACTAACAAGAAATGAAAAACGTCAACATAGGGAAAAACACTACAAAAATTCAACCATATCATCAAAAAAGCTACAAACATCAACTCCTAACAAGCAACATTTGAAGCACTCACGAGCAACGATTGAAGCACTTACAAGTTGTTACCTGAGCACCAATTTGTTTTCATAACACACGCAAGTTATAAAATAAGCACCTACAAGCTACATTTGAAGCACTAACAAGAAATGAAAAACGTCAACATAAGGAAAAAAACACAACAAAAAATCAACCATATCATCAAAAAAGCTACAAACATCAACTCCTAAGAAGCAACGTTTGAAGCACTTACGAGCAACGATTGAAGCACTTACAAGTTGTACTCTAAGCACCAATTTGTTTTCATAACACACACAAGTTATAAACTAAGCACCTACAACCTACATTTGAAACACTAACAAGAAATGAAAAACGTCAGCATAAGGGAAACAACACTACAAAAAATCAACCATGTCATCAAAAAAGCTACAAACATCAACTCCTAACAAGCAACGTTTGAAGCACTCATGAGCAACGATTGAAGCACTTACAAGTTGTACTCTAAGCACCAAATTGTTTTCATAACACACGCAAGTTATAAAATAAGCACTTACAAGATACATTTGAAGCACTAACAAGAAATGAAAAACGTCAACATAAGGAAAAAAACACTACAAAAAATCAACCATATCATCAAAAAAGCTACAAACATCAACTCCTAACAAGCAACGTTTGAAGCACTTACGAGCAACGATTGAAGCACTTACAAGTTGTACTCTAAGCACCAATTTGTTTTCATAACACACACAAGTTATAAACTAAGCACCTACAACCTACAATTGAAGCACTAACAAGAAATGAAAAACGTCAACATAGGGAAAAACACTACAAAAATTCAACCATATCATCAAAAAAGCTACAAACATCAACTCCTAACAAGCAACGTTTGAAGCACTTACGAGCAACGATTTAAGCACTTAGAAGTTGTACTCGAAGCACCAATTTGTTTTCATAACACACGAAAGTTATAAAATAAGCACCTACAACCTACAATAGAAGCACTAACAAGAAACGAAAAATGTCAACATAGGGAAAAACACTACAAAAAATCAGCCAAATCATCAAAAAAGCTACAAACATCAACTCCTAACAAGCAACGTTTGAAGCACTTACGAGCAACGATTGAAGCACTTACAAATTGTACTCTAAGCATCAATTTGTTTTCATAACACACGCAAGTTATAAACTAAGCACCTACAACCTACAATTGAAGCACTAACAAGAAATGAAAAACGTCAACATAGGGAAAAACACTACAAAAATTCAACCATATCATCAAAAAAGCTACAAACATCAACTCCTAACAAGCAACGTTTGAAGCACTTACGAGCAACGATTTAAGCACTTAGAAGTTGTACTCGAAGCACCAATTTGTTTTCATAACACACGCAAGTTATAAAATAAGCACCTACAACCTACAATTGAAGCACTAACAAGAAACGAAAAATGTCAACATAGGGAAAAACACTACAAAAATTCAACCATATCATCAAAAAAGCTACAAACATCAACTCCTAACAAGCAACGTTTGAAGCACTTACGAGCAACGATTGAAGCACTTACAAGTTGTTACCTAAGCACCAATTTGTTTTCATAACACACGCAAGTTATAAACTAAGCACCTACAACCTACAATTGAAGCACTAACAAGAAATGATAAACGTCAACATAGGGAAAAACACTACAAAAATTCAACCATATCATCAAAAAAGCTACAAACATCAACTCCTAACAAGCAACGTTTGAAGCACTTACGAGCAACGATTTAAGCACTTAGAAGTTGTACTCTAAGCACCAATTTGTTTTCATAACACACGCAAGTTATAAAATAAGCACCTACAACCTACAATTGAAGCACTAACAAGAAATGAAAAACGTCAACATAGGGAAAAACACTACAAAAATTCAACCATATCATCAAAAAAGCTACAAACATCAACTCCTAACAAGCAACATTTGAAGCACTCACGAGCAACGATTGAAGCACTTACAAGTTGTTACCTGAGCACCAATTTGTTTTCATAACACACGCAAGTTATAAAATAAGCACCTACAAGCTACATTTGAAGCACTAACAAGAAATGAAAAACGTCAACATAAGGAAAAAAACACAACAAAAAATCAACCATATCATCAAAAAAGCTACAAACATCAACTCCTAAGAAGCAACGTTTGAAGCACTTACGAGCAACGATTGAAGCACTTACAAGTTGTACTCTAAGCACCAATTTGTTTTCATAACACACGCAAGTTATAAACTAAGCTCCTACAACCTACATTTGAAACACTAACAAGAAATGAAAAACGTCAACATAAGGGAAACAACACTACAAAAAATCAACCATGTCATCAAAAAAGCTACAAACATCAACTCCTAACAAGCAACGTTTGAAGCACTCATGAGCAACGATTGAAGCACTTACAAGTTGTACTCTAAGCACCAAATTGTTTTCATAACACACGCAAGTTATAAAATAAGCACCTACAAGATACATTTGAAGCACTAACAAGAAATGAAAAACGTCAACATAAGGAAAAAAACACTAGAAAAAATCAACCATATCATCAAAAAAGCTACAAACATCAACTCCTAACAAGCAACGTTTGAAGCACTTACGAGGAACGATTGAAGCACTTACAAGTTGTACTCTAAGCACCAATTTGTTTTCATAACACACACAAGTTATAAAATAAGCTCCTACAACCTACATTTGAAGCACTAACAAAAATTGAAAAACGTCAACATAAGGAAAAAACACTACAAAAAATAAACCATATCATCAAAAAGGCTACAAACATCAACTCCTAACAAGCAACGTTTGAAGCACTTACGAGCAATGATTGAGCACTTACAAGTTGTACCCTAAGCACCAATTTGTTTTCATAACACACGCAAGTTATTAAATAAGCACCTACAACCTACATTTGAAGCACTAACAAGAAATGAAAAACGTCAACATAAGGGGAAAAACACTACAAAAAATCAACCATGTCATCAAAAAAGCTACAAACATCAATTCTTAACAAGCAACGTTTGAGGCACTTACGAGCAACGATTGAAGCACTTACAAGTTGTACCCTAAGCACCAATTTGTTTTCATAACACACGCAAGTTATAAAATAAGCACCTACAACCTACATTTGAAGCACTAACAAGAAATGAAAAACGTCAACATAAGGAAAAAAACACAACAAAAAATCAACCATATCATCAAAAGAGCTACAAACATCAACTCCTAACAAGCAACGTTTGAAGCACTTACGAGCAAAGATTGAAGCACATACGAGCAACGTTTAAAGCACTTACAAATTGTACCCTAAGCACCAATTTGTTTTCATAACACACACAAGTTATAAAATAAGCTCCTACAACCTACATTTGAAGCACTAACAAAAATTGAAAAGCGTCAACATAAGGAAAAAAACTACAAAAAATCAACCATATCATCAAAAAAGCTACAAACATCAACTCCTAACAAGCAACGTTTGAAGCACTCACGACCAACGTTTGAGCACGTACAAGTTGTACTTTAAGCACCAATTTGTTTTCATAACACACGCAAGTTATAAAATAAGCACCTACAACCTAAATTTGAAGCACTAACAAGAAATGAAAAACGTCAACATAAGGAAAAAAACACTAGAAAAAATCAACCATATCATCAAAAAATCTACAAACATCAACTCCTAACAAGAAATGTTTGAAGCACTCACGAGCAACGATTGAAGCACTTACAAGTTGTACTGTAAGCACCAATTTGTTTTCATAACACACGCAAGTTATAAAATAAGCACCTACAAGCTACATTTAAAGCACTAACAAGAAATGAAAAACGTCAACATAAGGAAAAAAACACAACAAAAAATCAACCATATCATCAAAAAAGCTACAAACATCAACTCCTAACAAGCAACGTTTGAAGCACTTACGAGCAACGATTGAAGCACTTACAAATTGTACTCTAAGCACCAATTTGTTTTCATAACACACGCAAGTTATAAACTAAGCACCTACAACCTACAATTGAAGCACTAACAAGAAATGAAAAACGTCAACATAGGGAAAAACACTACAAAAATTCAACCATATCATCAAAAAAGCTACAAACATCAACTCCTAACAAGCAACGTTTGAAGCACTTACGAGCAACGATTTAAGCACTTAGAAGTTGTACTCTAAGCACCAATTTGTTTTCATAACACACGCAAGTTATAAAATAAGCACCTACAACCTACATTTGAAGCACTAACAAGAAATGAAAAACGTCAACATAAGGAAAAAAACACAACAAAAAATCAACCATATCATCAAAAAAGCTACAAACATCAACTCCTAAGAAGCAACGTTTGAAGCACTTACGAGCAACGATTGAAGCACTTACAAGTTGTACTCTAAGCACCAATTTGTTTTCATAACACACGCAAGTTATAAACTAAGCACCTACAACCTACATTTGAAACACTAACAAGAAATGAAAAACGTCAACATAAGGGAAACAACACTACAAAAAATCAACCATGTCATCAAAAAAGCTACAAACATCAACTCCTAACAAGCAACGTTTGAAGCACTCATGAGCAACGATTGAAGCACTTACAAGTTGTACTCTAAGCACCAAATTGTTTTCATAACACACGCAAGTTATAAAATAGGCACCTACAAGATACATTTGAAGCACTAACAAGAAATGAAAAACGTCAACATAAGGAAAAAAACACTACAAAAAATCAACCATATCATCAAAAAAGCTACAAACATCAACTCCTAACAAGCAACGTTTGAAGCACTTACGAGCAACGATTGAAGCACTTACAAGTTGTACTCTAAGCACCAATTTGTTTTCATAACACACACAAGTTATAAAATAAGCTCCTACAACCTACATTTGAAGCACTAACAAAAATTGAAAAACGTCAACATAAGGAAAAAACACTACAAAAAATAAACCATATCATCAAAAAGGCTACAAACATCAACTCCTAACAAGCAACGTTTGAAGCACTTACGAGCAATGATTGAGCACTTACAAGTTGTACCCTAAGCACCAATTTGTTTTCATAACACACGCAAGTTATTAAATAAGCACCTACAACCTACATTTGAAGCACTAACAAGAAATGAAAAACGTCAACATAAGGGGAAAAACACTACAAAAAATCAACCATGTCATCAAAAAAGCTACAAACATCAATTCTTAACAAGCAACGTTTGAGGCACTTACGAGCAACGATTGAAGCACTTACAAGTTGTACCCTAAGCACCAATTTGTTTTCATAACACACGCAAGTTATAAAATAAGCACCTACAACCTACATTTGAAGCACTAACAAGAAATGAAAAACGTCAACATAAGGAAAAAAACACAACAAAAAATCAACCATATCATCAAAAGAGCTACAAACATCAACTCCTAACAAGCAACGTTTGAAGCACTTACGAGCAAAGATTGAAGCACATACGAGCAACGTTTAAAGCACTTACAAGTTGTACCCTAAGCACCAATTTGTTTTCATAACACACACAAGTTATAAAATAAGCTCCTACAACCTACATTTGAAGCACTAACAAAAATTGAAAAGCGTCAACATAAGGAAAAAAACTACAAAAAATCAACCATATCATCAAAAAAGCTACAAACATCAACTCCTAACAAGCAACGTTTGAAGCACTCACGACCAACGTTTGAGCACGTACAAGTTGTACTTTAAGCACCAATTTGTTTTCATAACACACGCAAGTTATAAAATAAGCACCTACAACCTACATTTGAAGCACTAACAAGAAATGAAAAACGTCAACATAAGGAAAAAAACACTAGAAAAAATCAACCATATCATCAAAAAATCTACAAACATCAACTCCTAACAAGAAATGTTTGAAGCACTCACGAGCAACGATTGAAGCACTTACAAGTTGTACTGTAAGCACCAATTTGTTTTCATAACACACGCAAGTTATAAAATAAGCACCTACAAGCTACATTTAAAGCACTAACAAGAAATGAAAAACGTCAACATAAGGAAAAAAACACAACAAAAAATCAACCATATCATCAAAAAAGCTACAAACATCAACTCCTAACAAGCAACGTTTGAAGCACTTACGAGCAACGATTGAAGCACTTACAAATTGTACTCTAAGCACCAATTTGTTTTCAAAACACACACAAGTTATAAACTAAGCACCTACAACCTACAATTGAAGCACTAACAAGAAATGAAAAAGTCAACATAGGGAAAAACACTACAAAAATTCAACCATATCATCAAAAAAGCTACAAACATCAACTCCTAACAAGCAACGTTTGAAGCACTTACGAGCAACGATTTAAGCACTTAGAAGTTGTACTCTAAGCACCAATTTGTTTTCATAACACACGCAAGTTATAAAATAAGCACCTACAACCTACATTTGAAGCACTAACAAGAAATGAAAAACGTCAACATAAGGGGAAAAACACTACAAAAAATCAACCATGTCATCAAAAAAGCTACAAACATCAATTCCTAACAAGCAACGTTTGAAGCACTTATGAGCAACGATTGAAGCACTTACAAGTTGTACCCTAAGCACCAATTTGTTTTCATAACACACGCAAGTTATAAAATAAGCACCTACAACCTACATTTGAAGCACTAACAAGAAATGAAAAACGTCAACATAAGGAAAAAAACACAACAAAAAATCAACCATATCATCAAAAAAGCTACAAACATCAACTCCTAACAAGCAACGTTTGAAGCACTTACGAGCAACGATTGAAGCACTTACAAGTTGTACTCTAAGCACCAATTTGTTTTCATAACACACGCAAGTTATAAAATAAGCACCTACAACCTACATTTGAAGCACTAACAAGAAATGAAAAACGTCAACATAAGGAAAAAACACTACAAAAAATAAACCATATCATCAAAAAGGCTACAAACATCAACTCCTAACAAGCAACGTTTGAAGCACTTACGAGCAATGATTGAGCACTTACAAGTTGTACCCTAAGCACCAATTTGTTTTCATAACACACGCAAGTTATTAAATAAGCACCTACAACCTACATTTGAAGCACTAACAAGAAATGAAAAACGTCAACATAAGGGGAAAAACACTACAAAAAATCAACCATGTCATCAAAAAAGCTACAAACATCAATTCCTAACAAGCAATGTTTGAAGCACTTACGAGCAACGATTGAAGCACTTACAAGTTGTACCCAAAGCACCAATTTGTTTTCATAACACACGCAAGTTATAAAATAAGCACCTACAACCTACATTTGAAGCACTAACAAGAAATGAAAAACGTCAACATAAGGAAAAAAACACTACAAAAAATCAACCATATCATCAAAAGAGCTACAAACATCAACTCCTAACAAGCAACGTTGAAGCACTTACGAGCAAAGATTGAAGCACATACGAGCAACGTTTGAAGCACTTACAAGTTGTACTCTAAGCACCAATTTGTTTTCATAACACACACAAGTTATAAAATAAGCTCCTACAACCTACATTTGAAGCACTAACAAAAATTGAAAAGCGTCAACATAAGGAAAAAAACTACAAAAAATCAACCATATCATCAAAAAAGCTACAAACATCAACTCCTAACAAGCAACGTTTGAAGCACTCACGACCAACGTTTGAGCACGTACAAGTTGTACTTTAAGCACCAATTTGTTTTCATAACACACGCAAGTTATAAAATAAGCACCTACAACCTACATTTGAAGCACTAACAAGAAATGAAAAACGTCAACATAAGGAAAACAACACTAGAAAAAATCAACCATATCATCAAAAAATCTACAAACATCAACTCCCAACAAGAAATGTTTGAAGCACTCACGAGCAACGATTGAAGCACTTACAAGTTGTACTGTAAGCACCAATTTGTTTTCATAACACACGCAAGTTATAAAATAAGCACCTACAAGCTACATTTAAAGCACTAACAAGAAATGAAAAACGTCAACATAAGGAAAAAAACACAACAAAAAATCAACCATATCATCAAAAAAGCTACAAACATCAACTCCTAACAAGCAACGTTTGAAGCACTTACGAGCAACGATTGAAGCACTTACAAATTGTACTCTAAGCACCAATTTGTTTTCATAACACACGCAAGTTATAAACTAAGCACCTACAACCTACAATTGAAGCACTAACAAGAAATGAAAAACGTCAACATAGGGAAAAACACTACAAAAATTCAACCATATCATCAAAAAAGCTACAAACATCAACTCCTAACAAGCAACGTTTGAAGCACTTACGAGCAACGATTTAAGCACTTAGAAGTTGTACTCTAAGCACCAATTTGTTTTCATAACACACGCAAGTTATAAAATAAGCACCTACAACCTACATTTGAAGCACTAACAAGAAATGAAAAACGTCAACATAAGGGGAAAAACACTACAAAAAATCAACCATGTCATCAAAAAAGCTACAAACATCAATTCCTAACAAGCAACGTTTGAAGCACTTACGAGCAACGATTGAAGCACTTACAAGTTGTACCCTAAGCACCAATTTGTTTTCATAACACACGCAAGTTATAAAATAAGCACCTACAACCTACATTTGAAGCACTAACAAGAAATGAAAAACGTCAACATAAGGAAAAAAACACAACAAAAAATCAACCATATCATCAAAAAAGCTACAAACATCAACTCCTAACAAGCAACGTTTGAAGCACTTACGAGCAACGATTGAAGCACTTACAAGTTGTACTCTAAGCACCAATTTGTTTTCATAACACACGCAAGTTATAAAATAAGCACCTACAACCTACATTTGAAGCACTAACAAGAAATGATAAACGTCAACATAAGGAAAAAACACTACAAAAAATAAACCATATCATCAAAAAGGCTACAAACATCAACTCCTAACAAGCAACGTTTGAAGCACTTACGAGCAATGATTGAGCACTTACAAGTTGTACCCTAAGCACCAATTTGTTTTCATAACACACGCAAGTTATTAAATAAGCACCTACAACCTACATTTGAAGCACTAACAAGAAATGAAAAACGTCAACATAAGGGGAAAAACACTACAAAAAATCAACCATGTCATCAAAAAAGCTACAAACATCAATTCCTAACAAGCAACGTTTGAAGCACTTACGAGCAACGATTGAAGCACTTACAAGTTGTACCCAAAGCACCAATTTGTTTTCATAACACACGCAAGTTATAAAATAAGCACCTACAACCTACATTTGAAGCACTAACAAGAAATGAAAAACGTCAACATAAGGAAAAAAACACTACAAAAAATCAACCATATCATCAAAAGAGCTACAAACATCAACTCCTAACAAGCAACGTTGAAGCACTTACGAGCAAAGATTGAAGCACATACGAGCAACGTTTGAAGCACTTACAAGTTGTACTCTAAGCACCAATTTGTTTTCATAACACACACAAGTTATAAAATAAGCTCCTACAACCTACATTTGAAGCACTAACAAAAATTGAAAAGCGTCAACATAAGGAAAACAACTACAAAAAATCAACCATATCATCAAAAAAGCTACAAACATCAACTCCTAACAAGCAACGTTTGAAGCACTCACGACCAACGTTTGAGCACGTACAAGTTGTACTTTAAGCACCAATTTGTTTTCATAACACACGCAAGTTATAAAATAAGCACCTACAACCTACATTTGAAGCACTAACAAGAAATAAAAAACGTCAACATAAGGAAAACAACACTAGAAAAAATCAACCATATCATCAAAAAATCTACAAACATCAACTCCCAACAAGAAATGTTTGAAGCACTCACGAGCAACGATTGAAGCACTTACAAGTTGTACTGTAAGCACCAATTTGTTTTCATAACACACGCAAGTTATAAAATAAGCACCTACAAGCTACATTTAAAGCACTAACAAGAAATGAAAAACGTCAACATAAGGAAAAAAACACAACAAAAAATCAACCATATCATCAAAAAAGCTACAAACATCAACTCCTAACAAGCAACGTTTGAAGCACTTACGAGCAACGATTGAAGCACTTACGAGCAACGATTCAAGCACTTACAAATTGTACTCTAAGCACCAATTTGTTTTCATAACACACGCAAGCTATAAACTAAGCACCTACAACCTACAATTGAAGCACTAACAAGAAATGAAAAACGTCAACATAGGGAAAAACACTACAAAAATTCAACCATATCATCAAAAAAGCTACAAACATCAACTCCTAACAAGCAACGTTTGAACCACTTACGAGCAACGATTTAAGCACTTAGAAGTTGTACTCTAAGCACCAATTTGTTTTCATAACACACGCAAGTTATAAAATAAACACCTACAAGATACATTTGAAGCACTAACAAGAAATGAAAAACGTCAACATAAGGAAAAAAACACAACAAAAATTCAACCATATCATCAAAAAAGCTACAAACATCAACTCCTAACAAGCAACGTTTGAAGCACTTACGAGCAACGATTGAAGCACTTACAAGTTGTACTCTAAGCACCAATTTGTTTTCATAACACACGCAAGTTATAAAATAAGAACCCACAAGCTACATTTGCAGCACTAACAAAAAATGAAAAACGTCAACATAAGGAAAAAACACAACAAAAAATAACCATATCATCAAAAAAGCTACAAACATCAACTCCTAACAAGCAACATTTGAAGCACTCACGAGCAACGATTGAAGCACCTACAAGTTGTTACCTGAGCACCAATTTGTTTTCATAACACACGCAAGTTATAAAATAAGCACCTACAACCTACATTTGAAGCACTAACAAGAAATGAAAAACGTCAACATAAGGAAAAAAACACAACAAAAATTCAACCATATAATCAAAAAAGCTACAAACATCAACTCCTAACAAGCAACATTTGAAGCACTCACGAGGAACGATTGAAGCACTTACAAGTTGTTACCTGAGCACCAATTTGTTTTCATAACACACGCAAGTTATAAAATAAGCACCTACAACCTACATTTGAAGCACTAACAAGAAATGAAAAACGTCAACATAAGGAAAAAAACACAACAAAAAATCAACCATATCATCAAAAAAGCTACAAACATCAACTCCTAAGAAGCAACATTTGAAGCACTTACGAGCAACGATTGAAGCACTTACAAGTTGTACTCTAAGCACCAATTTGTTTTCATAACACACGCAAGTTATAAACTAAGCACCTACAACCTACATTTGAAACACTAACAAGAAATGAAAAACATCAACATAAGGGAAACAACACTACAAAAAATCAACCATGTCATCAAAAAAGCTACAAACATCAACTCCTAACAAGCAACGTTTGAAGCACTCATGAGCAACGATTGAAGCACTTTCAAGTTGTACTCTAAGCACCAAATTGTTTTCATAACACACGCAAGTTATAAAATAAACACCTACAAGATACATTTGAAGCACTAACAAGAAATGAAAAACGTCAACATAAGGAAAAAAACACTACAAAAAATCAACCATATCATCAAAAAAGCTACAAACATCAACTCCTAACAAGCAACGTTTGAAGCACTTACGAGCAACGATTGAAGCACTTACAAGTTGTACTCTAAGCACCAATTTGTTTTCATAACACACGCAAGTTATAAAATAAGAACCCACAAGCTACATTTGCAGCACTAACAAAAAATGAAAAACGTCAACATAAAGAAAAAACACTACAAAAAATAAACCATATCATCAAAAAGGCTACAAACATCAACTCCTAACAAGCAACGTTTGAAGCACTTACGAGCAATGATTGAGCACTTACAAGTTGTACCCTAAGCACCAATTTGTTTTCATAACACACGCAAGTTATTAAATAAGCACCTACAACCTACATTTGAAGCACTAACAAGAAATGAAAAACGTCAACATAAGGGGAAAAACACTACAAAAAATCAACCATGTCATCAAAAAAGCTACAAACATCAATTCCTAACAAGCAACGTTTGAAGCACTTACGAGCAACGATTGAAGCACTTACAAGTTGTACCCTAAGCACCAATTTGTTTTCATAACACACGCAAGTTATAAAATAAGCACCTACAACCTACATTTGAAGCACTAACAAGAAATGAAAAACGTCAACATAAGGAAAAAAACACTACAAAAAATCAACCATATCATCAAAAGAGCTACAAACATCAACTCCTAACAAGCAACGTTTGAAGCACTTACGAGCAAAGATTGAAGCACATACGAGCAACGTTTGAAGCACTTACAAGTTGTACTCTAAGCACCAATTTGTTTTCATAACACACACAAGTTATAAAATAAGCTCCTACAACCTACATTTGAAGCACTAACAAAAATTGAAAAGCGTCAACATAAGGAAAAACACTACAAAAAATCAACCATATCATCAAAAAAGCTACAAACATCAACTCCTAACAAGCAACGTTTGAAGCACTCACGACCAACGTTTGAGCACGTACAAGTTGTACTTTAAGCACCAATTTGTTTTCATAACACACGCAAGTTATAAAATAAGCACCTACAACCTACATTTGAAGCACTAACAAGAAATGAAAAACGTCAACATAAGGAAAAAAACACTAGAAAAAATCAACCATATCATCAAAAAATCTACAAACATCAACTCCTAACACGAAATGTTTGAAGCACTCACGAGCAACGATTGAAGCACTCACAAGTTGTACTGTAAGCACCAATTTGTTTTCATAACACACGCAAGTTATAAAATAAGCACCTACAAGCTACATTTAAAGCACTAACAAGAAATGAAAAATGTCAACATAAGGAAAAAAACACAACAAAAAATCAACCATATCATCAAAAAAGCTACAAACATCAACTCCTAACAAGCAACGTTTGAAGCACTTACGAGCAACGATTGAAGCACTTACAAATTGTACTCTAAGCACCAATTTGTTTTCATAACACACGCAAGTTATAAACTAAGCACCTACAACCTACAATTGAAGCACTAACAAGAAATGAAAAACGTCAACATAGGGAAAAACACTACAAAAATTCAACCATATTATCAAAAAAGATACAAACATCAACTCCTAACAAGCAACGTTTGAAGCACTTACGAGCAACGATTTAAGCACTTAGAAGTTGTACTCTAAGCACCAATTTGTTTTCATAACACACGCAAGTTATAAAATAAGCACCTACAACCTACAATTGAAGCACTAACAAGAAATGAAAAACGTCAACATAGGGAAAAACACTACAAAAATTCAACCATATCATCAAAAAAGCTACAAACATCAACTCCTAACAAGCAACGTTTGAAGCACCTACGAGCAACGATTGAAGCACTTACTAGTTGTTACCTAAGCACCAATTTGTTTTCATAACACACGCAAGTTTTAAATAAGCACCTATAACCTACAATTGAAGCACTAACAAGAAATGAAAAACGTCAACATAGGGAAAAACACTACAAAAATTCAACCATATAATCAAAAAAGCTACAAACATCAACTCCTAACAAGCAACATTTGAAGCACTCACGAGCAACGATTGAAGCACTTACAAGTTGTTACCTGAGCACCAATTTGTTTTCATAACACACGCAAATTATAAAATAAGCACCTACAACCTACATTTGAAGCACTAACAAGAAATGAAAAACGTCAACATAAGGAAAAAAACACAACAAAAAAATTCAACCATATAATCAAAAAAGCTACAAACATCAACTCCTAACAAGCAACATTTGAAGCAATCACGAGCAACGATTGAAGCACTTACAAGTTGTTACCTGAGCACCAATTTGTTTTCATAACACACGCAAGTTATAAAATAAGCACCTACAACCTACATTTGAAGCACTAACAAGAAATGAAAAACGTCAACATAAGGAAAAAAACACAACAAAAAATTAACCATATCATCAAAAAAGCTACAAACATCAACTCCTAAGAAGCAACGTTTGAAGCACTTACGAGCAACGATTGAAGCACTTACAAGTTGTACTCTAAGCACCTATTTGTTTTCATAACACACAAGTTATAAAATAAGCACCTACAACCAACATTTGAAGCACTAACAAGAAATGAAAAACGTCAACATAAGGGGAAAAACACTACAAAAAATCAACTGTGTCATCAAGAAAGCTACAAACATCAACTCCTAACAAGCAACGTTTGAAGCACTTACGAGCAACGATTGAAGCACTTACAAGTTGTACCCAAAGCACCAATTTGTTTATAAAATAAGCTCCTACAACCTACATTTGAAGCACTAACAAAAATTGAAAAGCGTCAACATAAGGGAAAAAAAACCACAAAAAATCAACCATATCATCAAAAAAGCTACAAACATCAACTCCTAACAAGCAACGTTTGAAGCACTCACGACCAACGTTTGAAGCACTAACAAGTTGTACTCTAAGCACCAATTTGTTTTCATAACACACGCAAGTTATAAAATAAGCACCCACAACCTACATTTGAAGCACTAACAAGAAATGAAAAATGTCAACATAAGGAAAAAAATACTACAAAAAATCAACCATATCATCAAAAAATCTACAAACACCAACTCCTAACAAGCAACGTTTGAAGCACTTACTAGCAACGATTGAAGCACTTACAAGTTGTACCCAAAGCACCAATTTGTTTATAAAATAAGCTCCTACAACCTACATATGAAGCACTAACAAAAATTGAAAAGCGTCAACATAAGGGAAAAAAAACCACAAAAAATCAACCATATCATCAAAAAAGCTACAAACATCAACTCCTAACAAGCAACGTTTGAAGCACTCACGACCAACGTTAGAAGCACTCACGACCAACGTTTGAAGCACTAACAAGTTGTACTCTAAGCACCAATTTGTTTTCATAACACACGCAAGTTATAAAATAAGCACCCACAACCTACATTTGAAGCACTAACAAGAAATGAAAAACGTCAACATAAGGAAAAAAATACTACAAAAAATCAACCATATCATCAAAAAATCTACAAACACCAACTCCTAACAAGCAACGTTTGAAGCACTTTCGAGCAACGATTGAAGCACTTAAAAGTTGTACTGTAAGCACCAATTTGTTTTCATAACACACGCAAGTTATAAAATAAGCACCTACAAGCTACATTTGAAGCACTAACAAGAAATGAAAAACGTCAACAAAAGGAAAAAAACACTGCAAAAAAACAACCATATCATCAAAAAAGCTACAAACATCAACTCCTAACATGCAACGTTTGAAGCACTTACGAGCAACGATTGATGCACATACGAGCAACGTTTGAAGCACTTACAAGTTGTACTCTAAGCACCAATTTGTTTTCATAACACACACAAGTTATAAAATAAGCTCCTACAACCTACATTTGAAGCACTAACAAGAAATGAAAAACGTCAACATAAGGGGAAAAACACTACAAAAAATCAACTGTGTCATCAAGAAAGCTACAAACATCAACTCCTAACAAGCAACGTTTGAAGCACTTACGAGCAACGATTGAAGCACTTAGAAGTTGTACTCTAAGCACCAATTTGTTTTCATAACACACGCAAGTTATAAAATAAGCACCTACAACCTACAATTGAAGCACTAACAAGAAATGAAAAATGTCAACATAGGGAAAAACACTACAAAAATTCAACCATATCATCAAAAAAGCTACAAACATCAACTCCTAACAAGCAACGTCTGAAGCACTTACGAGCAACGATTGAAGCACTTACAAGTTGTTACCTAAGCACCAATTTGTTTTCATAACACACGCAAGTTATAAAATAAGCACCTATAACCTACAATTGAAGCACTAACAAGAAATGAAAAACGTCAACATAGGGAGAAACACTACAAAAATTCAACCATATAATCAAAAAAGCTACAAACATCAACTCCTAACAAGCAACATTTGAAGCACTCACGAGAAACGATTGAAGCACTTACAAGTTGTTACCTGAGCACCAATTTGTTTTCATAACACACACAAGTTATAAAATAAGCTTCTACAACCTACATTTGAAGCACTAACAAGAAATGAAAAACGTTAAAATAAGGGGAAAAACACCACAAAAAATCAACTGTGTCATCAACAAAGCTACAAACATCAACTCCTAATAAGCAACGTTTGAAGCACTTACGAGCAACGATTGAAGCACTTATAAGTTGTACTCTAAGCACCAATTTGTTTTCATAACACACGCAAGTTATAAAATAAGCACCTACAACCTACATTTGAAGCACTAACAAGAAATGAAAAACGTCAACATAAGGGGAAAAACACTACAAAAAATCAACCATGTCATCAAGGAAGCTGCAAACATCAACTCCTAACAAGCAACGTTTGAAGCACTTACGAGCAACGATTGAAGCACTTACAAGTTGTACCCAAAGCACCAATTTGTTTATAAAATAAGCTCCTACAACCTACATTTGAAGCACTAACAAAAATTGAAAAGCGTCAACATAAGGGAAAAAAAACCACAAAAAATCAACCATATCATCAAAAAAGCTACAAACATCAACTCCTAACAAGCAACGTTTGAAGCACTCACGACCAACGTTTGAAGCACTCACGACCAACGTTTGAAGCACTAACAAGTTGTACTCTAAGCACCAATTTGTTTTCATAACACACGCAAGTTATAAAATAAGCACCCACAACCTACATTTGAAGCACTAACAAGAAATGAAAAACGTCAACATAAGGAAAAAAATACTACAAAAAATCAACCATATCATCAAAAAATAAACAAACACCAACTCCTAACAAGCAACGTTTGAAGCACTTTCGAGCAACGATTGAAGCACTTAAAAGTTGTACTGTAAGCACCAATTTGTTTTCATAACACACGCAAGTTATAAAATAAGCACCTACAAGCTACATTTGAAGCACTAACAAGAAATGAAAAACGTCAACAAAAGGAAAAAAACACTGCAAAAAAACAACCATATCATCAAAAAAGCTACAAACATCAACTCCTAACATGCAACGTTTGAAGCACTTACGAGCAACGATTGATGCACATACGAGCAACGTTTGAAGCACTTACAAGTTGTACTCTAAGCACCTATTTGTTTTCATAACACACACAAGTTATAAAATAAGCTCCTACAACCTACATTTGAAGCACTAACAAGAAATGAAAAACGTCAACATAAGGGGAAAAACACTACAAAAAATCAACTGTGTCATCAAGAAAGCTACAAACATCAACTCCTAACAAGCAACGTTTGAAGCACTTACGAGCAACGATTGAAGCACTTAGAAGTTGTACTCTAAGCACCAATTTGTTTTCATAACACACGCAAGTTATAAAATAAGCACCTACAACCTACAATTGAAGCACTAACAAGAAATGAAAAATGTCAACATAGGGAAAAACACTACAAAAATTCAACCATATCATCAAAAAAGCTACAAACATCAACTCCTAACAAGCAACGTCTGAAGCACTTACGAGCAATGATTGAAGCACTTACAAGTTGTTACCTAAGCACCAATTTGTTTTCATAACACATGCAAGTTATAAAATAAGCACCTATAACCTACAATTGAAGCACTAACAAGAAATGAAAAACGTCAACATAGGGAGAAACACTACAAAAATTCAACCATATAATCAAAAAAGCTACAAACATCAACTCCTAACAAGCAACATTTGAAGCACTCACGAGAAACGATTGAAGCACTTACAAGTTGTTACCTGAGCACCAATTTGTTTTCATAACACACACAAGTTATAAAATAAGCTTCTACAACCTACATTTGAAGCACTAACAAGAAATGAAAAACGTCAAAATAAGGGGAAAAACACTACAAAAAATCAACTGTGTCATCAACAAAGCTACAAACATCAACTCCTAATAAGCAACGTTTGAAGCACTTACGAGCAACGATTGAAGCACTTATAAGTTGTACTCTAAGCACCAATTTGTTTTCATAACACACGCAAGTTATAAAATAAGCACCTACAACCTACATTTGAAGCACTAACAAGAAATGAAAAACGTCAACATAAGGGGAAAAACACTACAAAAAATCAACCATGTCATCAAGAAAGCTACAAACATCAACTCCTAACAAGCAACGTTTGAAGCACTTACGAGCAACGATTGAAGCACTTACAAGTTGTACCCAAAGCACCAATTTGTTTATAAAATAAGCTCCTACAACCTACATTTGAAGCACTAACAAAAATTGAAAAGCGTCAACATAAGGGAAAAAAAACCACAAAAAATCAACCATATCATCAAAAAAGCTACAAACATCAACTTCTAACAAGCAACGTTTGAAGCACTCACGACCAACGTTTGAAGCACTCACGACCAACGTTTGAAGCACTAACAAGTTGTACTCTAAGCACCAATTTGTTTTCATAACACACGCAAGTTATAAAATAAGCACCCACAACCTACATTTGAAGCACTAACAAGAAATGAAAAACGTCAACATAAGGAAAAAAATACTACAAAAAATCAACCATATCATCAAAAAATCTACAAACACCAACTCCTAACAAGCAACGTTTGAAGCACTTTCGAGCAACGATTGAAGCACTTAAAAGTTGTACTGTAAGCACCAATTTGTTTTCATAACACACGCAAGTTATAAAATAAGCACCTACAAGCTACATTTGAAGCACTAACAAGAAATGAAAAACGTCAACAAAAGGAAAAAAACACTGCAAAAAAACAACCATATCATCAAAAAAGCTACAAACATCAACTCCTAACATGCAACGTTTGAAGCACTTACGAGCAACGATTGATGCACATACGAGCAACGTTTGAAGCACTTACAAGTTGTACTCTAAGCACCTATTTGTTTTCATAACACACACAAGTTATAAAATAAGCTCCTACAACCTACATTTGAAGCACTAACAAGAAATGAAAAACGTCAACATAAGGGGAAAAACACTACAAAAAATCAACTGTGTCATCAAGAAAGCTACAAACATCAACTCCTAACAAGCAACGTTTGAAGCACTTACGAGCAACGATTGAAGCACTTAGAAGTTGCACTCTAAGCACCAATTTGTTTTCATAACACACGCAAGTTATAAAATAAGCACCTACAACCTACAATTGAAGCACTAACAAGAAATGAAAAATGTCAACATAGGGAAAAACACTACAAAAATTCAACCATATCATCAAAAAAGCTACAAACATCAACTCCTAACAAGCAACGTCTGAAGCACTTACGAGCAATGATTGAAGCACTTACAAGTTGTTACCTAAGCACCAATTTGTTTTCATAACACATGCAAGTTATAAAATAAGCACCTATAACCTACAATTGAAGCACTAACAAGAAATGAAAAACGTCAACATAGGGAGAAACACTACAAAAATTCAACCATATAATCAAAAAAGCTACAAACATCAACTCCTAACAAGCAACATTTGAAGCACTCACGAGAAACGATTGAAGCACTTACAAGTTGTTACCTGAGCACCAATTTGTTTTCATAACACACGCAAGTTATAAAATAAGCACCTACAAGCTACATTTGAAGCACTAACAAGAAATGAAAAACGTCAACAAAAGGAAAAAAACACAACAAAAAATCAACCATATCATCAAAAAAGCTACAAACATCAACTCCTAACAAGCAACGTTTGAAGCACTTACGAGCAACGATTGAAGCACTTACAAGTTGTACTCTAAGCACCAATTTGTTTTCATAACACACGCAAGTTATAAACAAAGCACCTACAACCTACAATTGAAGCACTAACAAGAAATGAAAAACGTCAACATAGGGAAAAACACTACAAAAATTCAACCATATCATCAAAAAAGCTACAAACATCAACTCCTAACAAGCAACGTTTGAAGCACTTACGAGCAACGATTTAAGCACTTAGAAGTTGTACTCTAAGCACCAATTTGTTTTCATAACACACGCAAGTTATAAAATAAGCACCTACAAGATACATTTGAAGCACTAACAAGAAATGAAAATGTCAACATAAGGAAAAAAACACTACAAAAATTCAACCATATAATCAAAAAAGCTACAAACATCAACTCCTAACAAGCAACATTTGATGCACTCACGAGCAACGATTGAAGCACTTACAAGTTGTTACCTGAGCACCAATTTGTTTTCATAACACACGCAAGTTATAAAATAAGCACCTACAACCTACATTTGAAGCACTAACAAGAAATGAAAAACGTCAACATAAGGAAAAAAACACAACAAAAAATCAACCATATCATCAAAAAAGCTACAAACATCAACTCCTAAGAAGCAACGTTTGAAGCACTTACGAGCAACGATTGAAGCACTTACAAGTTGTACTCTAAGCACCAATTTGTTTTCATAACACACGCAAGTTATAAAATAAGCACCTACAACCTACATTTGAAGCACTAACAAGAAATGAAAAACGTCAACATAAGGGGAAAAACACTACAAAAAATCAACCATGTCATCAAGAAAGCTACAAACATCAACTCCTAACAAGCAACGTTTGAAGCACTTACGAGCAACGATTGAAGCACTTACAAGTTGTACCCAAAGCACCAATTTGTTTATAAAATAAGCTCCTACAACCTACATTTGAAGCACTAACAAAAATTGAAAAGCGTCAACATAA
The DNA here is from genome assembly GCA_037428765.1 of Rubia yunnanensis. Taxonomy (NCBI): domain Eukaryota; kingdom Viridiplantae; phylum Streptophyta; class Magnoliopsida; order Gentianales; family Rubiaceae; genus Rubia; species Rubia yunnanensis. The sequence goes on from CM075064.1 coordinate 109,939,888, forward strand.
GGGAAAAAAAACCACAAAAAATCAACCATATCATCAAAAAAGCTACAAACATCAACTCCTAACAAGCAACGTTTGAAGCACTCACGACCAACGTTTGAAGCACTAACAAGTTGTACTCTAAGCACCAATTTGTTTTCATAACACACGCAAGTTATAAAATAAGCACCCACAACCTACATTTGAAGCACTAACAAGAAATGAAAAACGTCAACATAAGGAAAAAAATACTACAAAAAATCAACCATATCATCAAAAAATCTACAAACACCAACTCCTAACAAGCAACGTTTGAAGCACTTTCGAGCAACGATTGAAGCACTTAAAAGTTGTACTGTAAGCACCAATTTGTTTTCATAACACACGCAAGTTATAAAATAAGCACCTACAAGCTACATTTGAAGCACTAACAAGAAATGAAAAACGTCAACAAAAGGAAAAAAACACTGCAAAAAAACAACCATATCATCAAAAAAGCTACAAACATCAACTCCTAACATGCAACGTTTGAAGCACTTACGAGCAACGATTGATGCACATACGAGCAACGTTTGAAGCACTTACAAGTTGTACTCTAAGCACCTATTTGTTTTCATAACACACACAAGTTATAAAATAAGCTCCTACAACCTACATTTGAAGCACTAACAAGAAATGAAAAACGTCAACATAAGGGGAAAAACACTACAAAAAATCAACTGTGTCATCAAGAAAGCTACAAACATCAACTCCTAACAAGCAACGTTTGAAGCACTTACGAGCAACGATTGAAGCACTTAGAAGTTGCACTCTAAGCACCAATTTGTTTTCATAACACACGCAAGTTATAAAATAAGCACTTACAACCTACAATTGAAGCACTAACAAGAAATGAAAAATGTCAACATAGGGAAAAACACTACAAAAATTCAACCATATCATCAAAAAAGCTACAAACATCAACTCCTAACAAGCAACGTCTGAAGCACTTACGAGCAATGATTGAAGCACTTACAAGTTGTTACCTAAGCACCAATTTGTTTTCATAACACATGCAAGTTATAAAATAAGCACCTATAACCTACAATTGAAGCACTAACAAGAAATGAAAAACGTCAACATAGGGAGAAACACTACAAAAATTCAACCATATAATCAAAAAAGCTACAAACATCAACTCCTAACAAGCAACATTTGAAGCACTCACGAGAAACGATTGAAGCACTTACAAGTTGTTACCTGAGCACCAATTTGTTTTCATAACACACGCAAGTTATAAAATAAGCACCTACAAGCTACATTTGAAGCACTAACAAGAAATGAAAAACGTCAACAAAAGGAAAAAAACACAACAAAAAATCAACCATATCATCAAAAAAGCTACAAACATCAACTCCTAACAAGCAACGTTTGAAGCACTTACGAGCAACGATTGAAGCACTTACAAGTTGTACTCTAAGCACCAATTTGTTTTCATAACACACGCAAGTTATAAACAAAGCACCTACAACCTACAATTGAAGCACTAACAAGAAATGAAAAACGTCAACATAGGGAAAAACACTACAAAAATTCAACCATATCATCAAAAAAGCTACAAACATCAACTCCTAACAAGCAACGTTTGAAGCACTTACGAGCAACGATTTAAGCACTTAGAAGTTGTACTCTAAGCACCAATTTGTTTTCATAACACACGCAAGTTATAAAATAAGCACCTACAAGATACATTTGAAGCACTAACAAGAAATGAAAATGTCAACATAAGGAAAAAAACACTACAAAAATTCAACCATATAATCAAAAAAGCTACAAACATCAACTCCTAACAAGCAACATTTGATGCACTCACGAGCAACGATTGAAGCACTTACAAGTTGTTACCTGAGCACCAATTTGTTTTCATAACACACGCAAGTTATAAAATAAGCACCTACAACCTACATTTGAAGCACTAACAAGAAATGAAAAACGTCAACATAAGGAAAAAAACACAACAAAAAATCAACCATATCATCAAAAAAGCTACAAACATCAACTCCTAAGAAGCAACGTTTGAAGCACTTACGAGCAACGATTGAAGCACTTACAAGTTGTACTCTAAGCACCAATTTGTTTTCATAACACACGCAAGTTATAAAATAAGCACCTACAACCTACATTTGAAGCACTAACAAGAAATGAAAAACGTCAACATAAGGGGAAAAACACTACAAAAAATCAACCATGTCATCAAGAAAGCTACAAACATCAACTCCTAACAAGCAACGTTTGAAGCACTTACGAGCAACGATTGAAGCACTTACAAGTTGTACCCAAAGCACCAATTTGTTTATAAAATAAGCTCCTACAACCTACATTTGAAGCACTAACAAAAATTGAAAAGCGTCAACATAAGGGAAAAAAAACCACAAAAAATCAACCATATCATCAAAAAAGCTACAAACATCAACTCCTAACAAGCAACGTTTGAAGCACTCACGACCAACGTTTGAAGCACTAACAAGTTGTACTCTAAGCACCAATTTGTTTTCATAACACACGCAAGTTATAAAATAAGCACCCACAACCTACATTTGAAGCACTAACAAGAAATGAAAAACGTCAACATAAGGAAAAAAATACTACAAAAAATCAACCATATCATCAAAAAATCTACAAACACCAACTCCTAACAAGCAACGTTTGAAGCACTTACTAGCAACGATTGAAGCACTTAAAAGTTGTACTGTAAGCACCAATTTGTTTTCATAACACACGCAAGTTATAAAATAAGCACCTACAAGCTACATTTGAAGCACTAACAAGAAATGAAAAACGTCAACAAAAGGAAAAAAACACTGCAAAAAAACAACCATATCATCAAAAAAGCTACAAACATCAACTCCTAACATGCAACGTTTGAAGCACTTACGAGCAACGATTGATTCACATACGAGCAACGTTTGAAGCACTTACAAGTTGTACTCTAAGCACCAGTTTGTTTTCATAACACACACAAGTTATAAAATAAGCTCCTACAACCTACATTTGAAGCACTAACAAGAAATGAAAAACGTCAACATAAGGGGAAAAACACTACAAAAAATCAACTGTGTCATCAAGAAAGCTACAAACATCAACTCCTAACAAGCAACGTTTGAAGCACTTACGAGCAACGATTGAAGCACTTAGAAGTTGTACTCTAAGCACCAATTTGTTTTCATAACACACGCAAGTTATAAAATAAGCACCTACAACCTACAATTGAAGCACTAACAAGAAATGAAAAATGTCAACATAGGGAAAAACACTACAAAAATTCAACCATATCATCAAAAAAGCTACAAACATCAACTCCTAACAAGCAACGTCTGAAGCACTTACGAGCAACGATTGAAGCACTTACAAGTTGTTACCTAAGCACCAATTTGTTTTCATAACACACGCAAGTTATAAAATAAGCACCTATAACCTACAATTGAAGCACTAACAAGAAATGAAAAACGTCAACATAGGGAGAAACACTACAAAAATTCAACCATATAATCAAAAAAGCTACAAACATCAACTCCTAACAAGCAACATTTGAAGCACTCACGAGAAACGATTGAAGCACTTACAAGTTGTTACCTGAGCACCAATTTGTTTTCATAACACACACAAGTTATAAAATAAGCTTCTACAACCTACATTTGAAGCACTAACAAGAAATGAAAAACGTCAACATAAGGGGAAAAACACTACAAAAATTCAACCATATCATCAAAAAAGCTACAAACATCAACTCCTAACAAGCAACGTTTGAAGCACTTACGAGCAACGATTGAAGCACTTACAAGTTGTACTCTAAGCACCAATTTGTTTTCATAACACACGCAAGTTATAAACAAAGCACCTACAACCTACAATTGAAGCACTAACAAGAAATGAAAAACGTCAACATAGGGAAAAACACTACAAAAATTCAACCATATCATCAAAAAAGCTACAAACATCAACTCCTAACAAGCAACGTTTGAAGCACTTACGAGCAACGATTTAAGCACTTAGAAGTTGTACTCTAAGCACCAATTTGTTTTCATAACACACGCAAGTTATAAAATAAGCACCTACAAGATACATTTGAAGCACTAACAAGAAATGAAAAACGTCAACAAAAGGAAAAAAACACAACAAAAAATCAACCATATCATCAAAAAAGCTACAAACATCAACTCCTAACAAGCAACATTTGAAGCACTCACGAGCAACGATTGAAGCACTTACAAGTTGTTACCTGAGCACCAATTTGTTTTCATAACACACGCAAGTTATAAAATAAGCACCTACAACCTACATTTGAAGCACTAACAAGAAATGAAAAACGTCTACATAAGGAAAAAAACACAACAAAAAATCAACCATATCATCAAAAAAGCTACAAACATCAACTCCTAACAAGCAACGTTTGAAGCACTTACGAGCAACGATTGAAGCACTTACAAGTTGTACTCTAAGCACCAATTTGTTTTCATAACACACGCAAGTTATAAAATAAGCACCTACAACCTACATTTGAAGCACTAACAAGAAATGAAAAACGTCAACATAAGGGGAAAAACACTACAAAAAATAAACCATGTCATCAAGAAAGCTACAAACATCAACTCCTAACAAGCGACGTTTGAAGCACTTACGAGCAACGATTGAAGCACTTACAAGTTGTACCCAAAGCACCAATTTGTTTATAAAATAAGCTCCTACAACCTACATTTGAAGCACTAACAAAAATTGAAAAGCGTCAACATAAGGGAAAAAAAACCACAAAAAATCAACCATATCATCAAAAAAGCTACAAACATCAACTCCTAACAAGCAACGTTTGAAGCACTCACGACCAACGTTTGAAGCACTAACAAGTTGTACTCTAAGCACCAATTTGTTTTCATAACACACGCAAGTTATAAAATAAGCACCCACAACCTACATTTGAAGCACTAACAAGAAATGAAAAACGTCAACATAAGGAAAAAAATACTACAAAAAATCAACCATATCATCAAAAAATCTACAAACACCAACTCCTAACAAGCAACGTTTGAAGCACTTACGAGCAACGATTGAAGCACTTAAAAGTTGTACTGTAAGCACCAATTTGTTTTCATAACACACGCAAGTTATAAAATAAGCACCTACAAGCTACATTTGAAGCACTAACAAGAAACGAAAAACGTCAACAAAAGGAAAAAAACACAACAAAAAATCAACCATATCATCAAAAAAGCTACAAACATCAACTCCTAACAAGCAACGTTTGAAGCACTTACGAGCAACGATTGAAGCACTTACAAGTTGTACTCTAAGCACCAATTTGTTTTCATAACACACGCAAGTTATAAAATAAGCACCTACAACCTACATTTGAAGCACTAACAAGAAATGAAAAACGTCAACATAAGGGGAAAAACACTACAAAAAATCAACCATGTCATCAAGAAAGCTACAAACATCAACTCCTAACAAGCAACGTTTGAAGCACTTACGAGCAACGATTGAAGCACTTACAAGTTGTACCCAAAGCACCAATTTGTTTATAAAATAAGCTCCTACAACCTACATTTGAAGCACTAACAAAAATTGAAAAGCGTCAACATAAGGGAAAAAAAACCACAAAAAATCAACCATATCATCAAAAAAGCTACAAAAATCAACTCCTAACAAGCAACGTTTGAAGCACTCACGACCAACGTTTGAAGCACTAACAAGTTGTACTCTAAGCACCAATTTGTTTTCATAACACACGCAAGTTATAAAATAAGCACCCACAACCTACATTTGAAGCACTAACAAGAAATGAAAAACGTCAACATAAGGAAAAAAATACTACAAAAAATCAACCATATCATCAAAAAATCTACAAACACCAACTCCTAACAAGCAACGTTTGAAGCACTTACAAGCAACGATTGAAGCACTTAAAAGTTGTACTGTAAGCACCAATTTGTTTTCATAACACACGCAAGTTATAAAATAAGCACCTACAAGCTACATTTGAAGCACTAACAAGAAATGAAAAACGTCAACAAAAGGAAAAAAACACTGCAAAAAAACAACCATATCATCAAAAAAGCTACAAACATCAACTCCTAACATGCAACGTTTGAAGCACTTACGAGCAACGATTGATTCACATACGAGCAACGTTTGAAGCACTTACAAGTTGTACTCTAAGCACCAGTTTGTTTTCATAACACACACAAGTTATAAAATAAGCTCCTACAACCTACATTTGAAGCACTAACAAGAAATGAAAAACGTCAACATAAGGGGAAAAACACTACAAAAAATCAACTGTGTCATCAAGAAAGCTACAAACATCAACTCCTAACAAGCAACGTTTGAAGCACTTACGAGCAACGATTGAAGCACTTAGAAGTTGTACTCTAAGCACCAATTTGTTTTCATAACACACGCAAGTTATAAAATAAGCACCTACAACCTACAATTGAAGCACTAACAAGAAATGAAAAATGTCAACATAGGGAAAAACACTACAAAAATTCAACCATATCATCAAAAAAGCTACAAACATCAACTCCTAACAAGCAACGTCTGAAGCACTTACGAGCAACGATTGAAGCACTTACAAGTTGTTACCTAAGCACCAATTTGTTTTCATAACACACGCAAGTTATAAAATAAGCACCTATAACCTACAATTGAAGCACTAACAAGAAATGAAAAACGTCAACATAGGGAGAAACACTACAAAAATTCAACCATATAATCAAAAAAGCTACAAACATCAACTCCTAACAAGCAACATTTGAAGCACTCACGAGAAACGATTGAAGCACTTACAAGTAGTTACCTGAGCACCAATTTGTTTTCATAACACACACAAGTTATAAAATAAGCTTCTACAACCTACATTTGAAGCACTAACAAGAAATGAAAAACGTCAACATAAGGGGAAAAACACTACAAAAAATCAACTGTGTCATCAAGAAAGCTACAAACATCAACTCCTAACAAGCAACGTTTGAAGCACTTACGAGCAACGATTGAAGCACTTAGAAGTTGTACTCTAAGCACCAATTTGTTTTCATAACACACGCAAATTATAAAATAAGCACCTACAACCTACAATTGAAGCACTAACAAGAAATGAAAAATGTCAACATAGGGAAAAACACTACAAAAATTCAACCATATCATCAAAAAAGCTACAAACATCAACTCCTAACAAGCAACGTCTGAAGCACTTACGAGCAACGATTGAAGCACTTACAAGTTGTTACCTAAGCACCAATTTGTTTTCATAACACACGCAAGTTATAAAATAAGCACCTATAACCTACAATTGAAGCACTAACACGAAATGAAAAACGTCAACATAGGGAGAAACACTACAAAAATTCAACCATATAATCAAAAAAGCTACAAACATCAACTCCTAACAAGCAACATTTGAAGCACTCACGAGAAACGATTGAAGCACTTACAAGTTGTTACCTGAGCACCAATTTGTTTTCATAACACACGCAAGTTATAAAATAAGCACCTACAAGCTACATTTGAAGCACTAACAAGAAATGAAAAACGTCAACAAAAGGAAAAAAACACAACAAAAAATCAACCATATCATCAAAAAAGCTACAAACATCAACTCCTAACAAGCAACATTTGAAGCACTCACGAGCAACGATTGAAGCACTTACAAGTTGTTACCTGAGCACCAATTTGTTTTCATAACACACGCAAGTTATAAAATAAGCACCTACAACCTACATTTGAAGCACTAACAAGAAATGAAAAACGTCTACATAAGGAAAAAAACACAACAAAAAAATCAACCATATCATCAAAAAAGCTACAAACATCAACTCCTAAGAAGCAACGTTTGAAGCACTTACGAGCAACGATTGAAGCACTTACAAGTTGTACTCTAAGCACCAATTTGTTTTCATAACACACGCAAGTTATAAAATAAGCACCTACAACCTACATTTGAAGCACTAACAAGAAATGAAAAACGTCAACATAAGGGGAAAAACACTACAAAAAATAAACCATGTCATCAAGAAAGCTACAAACATCAACTCCTAACAAGCGACGTTTGAAGCACTTACGAGCAACGATTGAAGCACTTACAAGTTGTACCCAAAGCACCAATTTGTTTATAAAATAAGCTCCTACAACCTACATTTGAAGCACTAACAAAAATTGAAAAGCGTCAACATAAGGGAAAAAAAACCACAAAAAATCAACCATATCATCAAAAAAGCTACAAACATCAACTCCTAACAAGCAACGTTTGAAGCACTCACGACCAACGTTTGAAGCACTAACAAGTTGTACTCTAAGCACCAATTTGTTTTCATAACACACGCAAGTTATAAAATAAGCACCCACAACCTACATTTGAAGCACTAACAAGAAATGAAAAACGTCAACATAAGGAAAAAAATACTACAAAAAATCAACCATATCATCAAAAAATCTACAAACACCAACTCCTAACAAGCAACGTTTGAAGCACTTACGAGCAACGATTGAAGCACTTAAAAGTTGTACTGTAAGCACCAATTTGTTTTCATAACACACGCAAGTTATAAAATAAGCACCTACAAGCTACATTTGAAGCACTAACAAGAAACGAAAAACGTCAACAAAAGGAAAAAAACACAACAAAAAATCAACCATATCATCAAAAAAGCTACAAACATCAACTCCTAACAAGCAACGTTTGAAGCACTTACGAGCAACGATTGAAGCACTTACAAGTTGTACTCTAAGCACCAATTTGTTTTCATAACACACGCAAGTTATAAAATAAGCACCTACAACCTACATTTGAAGCACTAACAAGAAATGAAAAACGTCAACATAAGGGGAAAAACACTACAAAAAATCAACCATGTCATCAAGAAAGCTACAAACATCAACTCCTAACAAGCAACGTTTGAAGCACTTACGAGCAACGATTGAAGCACTTACAAGTTGTACCCAAAGCACCAATTTGTTTATAAAATAAGCTCCTACAACCTACATTTGAAGCACTAACAAAAATTGAAAAGCGTCAACATAAGGGAAAAAAAACCACAAAAAATCAACCATATCATCAAAAAAGCTACAAAAATCAACTCCTAACAAGCAACGTTTGAAGCACTCACGACCAACGTTTGAAGCACTAACAAGTTGTACTCTAAGCACCAATTTGTTTTCATAACACACGCAAGTTATAAAATAAGCACCCACAACCTACATTTGAAGCACTAACAAGAAATGAAAAACGTCAACATAAGGAAAAAAATACTACAAAAAATCAACCATATCATCAAAAAATCTACAAACACCAACTCCTAACAAGCAACGTTTGAAGCACTTACAAGCAACGATTGAAGCACTTAAAAGTTGTACTGTAAGCACCAATTTGTTTTCATAACACACGCAAGTTATAAAATAAGCACCTACAAGCTACATTTGAAGCACTAACAAGAAATGAAAAACGTCAACAAAAGGAAAAAAACACTGCAAAAAAACAACCATATCATCAAAAAAGCTACAAACATCAACTCCTAACATGCAACGTTTGAAGCACTTACGAGCAACGATTGATTCACATACGAGCAACGTTTGAAGCACTTACAAGTTGTACTCTAAGCACCAGTTTGTTTTCATAACACACACAAGTTATAAAATAAGCTCCTACAACCTACATTTGAAGCACTAACAAGAAATGAAAAACGTCAACATAAGGGGAAAAACACTACAAAAAATCAACTGTGTCATCAAGAAAGCTACAAACATCAACTCCTAACAAGCAACGTTTGAAGCACTTACGAGCAACGATTGAAGCACTTAGAAGTTGTACTCTAAGCACCAATTTGTTTTCATAACACACGCAAGTTATAAAATAAGCACCTACAACCTACAATTGAAGCACTAACAAGAAATGAAAAATGTCAACATAGGGAAAAACACTACTAAAATTCAACCATATCATCAAAAAAGCTACAAACATCAACTCCTAACAAGCAACGTCTGAAGCACTTACGAGCAACGATTGAAGCACTTACAAGTTGTTACCTAAGCACCAATTTGTTTTCATAACACACGCAAGTTATAAAATAAGCACCTATAACCTACAATTGAAGCACTAACAAGAAATGAAAAACGTCAACATAGGGAGAAACACTACAAAAATTCAACCATATAATCAAAAAAGCTACAAACATCAACTCCTAACAAGCAACATTTGAAGCACTCACGAGAAACGATTGAAGCACTTACAAGTAGTTACCTGAGCACCAATTTGTTTTCATAACACACACAAGTTATAAAATAAGCTTCTACAACCTACATTTGAAGCACTAACAAGAAATGAAAAACGTCAACATAAGGGGAAAAACACTACAAAAAATCAACTGTGTCATCAAGAAAGCTACAAACATCAACTCCTAACAAGCAACGTTTGAAGCACTTACGAGCAACGATTGAAGCACTTAGAAGTTGTACTCTAAGCACCAATTTGTTTTCATAACACACGCAAGTTATAAAATAAGCACCTACAACCTACAATTGAAGCACTAACAAGAAATGAAAAATGTAAACATAGGGAAAAACACTACAAAAATTCAACCATATCATCAAAAAAGCTACAAACATCAACTCCTAACAAGCAACGTCTGAAGCACTTACGAGCAACGATTGAAGCACTTACAAGTTGTTACCTAAGCACCAATTTGTTTTCATAACACACGCAAGTTATAAAATAAGCACCTATAACCTACAATTGAAGCACTAACACGAAATGAAAAACGTCAACATAGGGAGAAACACTACAAAAATTCAACCATATAATCAAAAAAGCTACAAACATCAACTCCTAACAAGCAACATTTGAAGCACTCACGAGAAACGATTGAAGCACTTACAAGTTGTTACCTGAGCACCAATTTGTTTTCATAACACACGCAAGTTATAAAATAAGCACCTACAAGCTACATTTGAAGCACTAACAAGAAATGAAAAACGTCAACAAAAGGAAAAAAACACAACAAAAAATCAACCATATCATCAAAAAAGCTACAAACATCAACTCCTAACAAGCAACGTTTGAAGCACTTACGAGCAACGATTGAAGCACTTACAAGTTGTACTCTAAGCACCAATTTGTTTTCATAACACACGCAAGTTATAAACAAAGCACCTACAACCTACAATTGAAGCACTAACAAGAAATGAAAAACGTCAACATAGGGAAAAACACTACAAAAATTCAACCATATCATCAAAAAAGCTACAAACATCAACTCCTAACAAGCAACGTTTGAAGCACTTACGAGCAACGATTTAAGCACTTAGAAGTTGTACTCTAAGCACCAATTTGTTTTCATAACACACGCAAGTTATAAAATAAGCACCTACAAGATACATTTGAAGCACTAACAAGAAATGAAAAATGTCAACATAAGGAAAAAAACACTACAAAAATTCAACCATATAATCAAAAAAGCTACAAACATCAACTCCTAACAAGCAACATTTGAAGCACTCACGAGCAACGATTGAAGCACTTACAAGTTGTTACCTGAGCACCAATTTGTTTTCATAACACACGCAAGTTATAAAATAAGCACCTACAACCTACATTTGAAGCACTAACAAGAAATGAAAAACGTCTACATAAGGAAAAAAACACAACAAAAAATCAACCATATCATCAAAAAAGCTACAAACATCAACTCCTAAGAAGCAACGTTTGAAGCACTTACGAGCAACGATTGAAGCACTTACAAGTTGTACTCTAAGCACCAATTTGTTTTCATAACACACGCAAGTTATAAAATAAGCACCTACAACCTACATTTGAAGCACTAACAAGAAATGAAAAACGTCAACATAAGGGGAAAAACACTACAAAAAATAAACCATGTCATCAAGAAAGCTACAAACATCAACTCCTAACAAGCAACGTTTGAAGCACTTACGAGCAACGATTGAAGCACTTACAAGTTGTACCCAAAGCACCAATTTGTTTATAAAATAAGCTCCTACAACCTACATTTGAAGCACTAACAAAAATTGAAAAGCGTCAACATAAGGGAAAAAAAACCACAAAAAATCAACCATATCATCAAAAAAGCTACAAACATCAACTCCTAACAAGCAACGTTTGAAGCACTTACGAGCAACGATTGAAGCACTTACAAGTTGTACCCAAAGCACCAATTTGTTTATAAAATAAGCTCCTACAACCTACATTTGAAGCACTAACAAAAATTGAAAAGCGTCAACATAAGGGAAAAAAAACCACAAAAAATCAACCATATCATCAAAAAAGCTACAAACATCAACTCCTAACAAGCAACGTTTGAAGCACTCACGACCAACGTTTGAAGCACTAACAAGTTGTACTCTAAGCACCAATTTGTTTTCATAACACACGCAAGTTATAAAATAAGCACCCACAACCTACATTTGAAGCACTAACAAGAAATGAAAAACGTCAACATAAGGAAAAAAATACTACAAAAAATCAACCATATCATCAAAAAATCTACAAACACCAACTCCTAACAAGCAACGTTTGAAGCACTTACGAGCAACGATTGAAGCACTTAAAAGTTGTACTGTAAGCACCAATTTGTTTTCATAACACACGCAAGTTATAAAATAAGCACCTACAAGCTACATTTGAAGCACTAACAAGAAATGAAAAACGTCAACAAAAGGAAAAAAACACTGCAAAAAAACAACCATATCATCAAAAAAGCTACAAACATCAACTCCTAACATGCAACGTTTGAAGCACTTACGAGCAACGATTGATGCACATACGAGCAACGTTTGAAGCACTTACAAGTTGTACTCTAAGCACCTATTTGTTTTCATAACACACACAAGTTATAAAATAAGCTCCTATAACCTACATTTGAAGCACTAACAAGAAATGAAAAACGTCAACATAAGGGGAAAAACACTACAAAAAATCAACTGTGTCATCAAGAAAGCTACAAACATCAACTCCTAACAAGCAACGTTTGAAGCACTTACGAGCAACGATTGAAGCACTTACAAGTTGTACTCTAAGCACCAATTTGTTTTCATAACACACGCAAGTTATAAAATAAGCACCTATAACCTACAATTGAAGCACTAACAAGAAATGAAAAACGTCAACATAGGTAGAAACACTACAAAAATTCAACCATATAATCAAAAAAGCTACAAACATCAACTCCTAACAAGCAACATTTGAAGCACTCACGAGAAACGATTGAAGCACTTACAAGTTGTTACCTGAGCACCAATTTGTTTTCATAACACACGGAAGTTATAAAATAAGCACCTACAAGCTACATTTGAAGCACTAACAAGAAATGAAAAACGTCAACAAAAGGAAAAAAACACAACAAAAAATCAACCATATCATCAAAAAAGCTACAAACATCAACTCCTAACAAGCAACGTTTGAAGCACTTACGAGCAACGATTGAAGCACTTACAAGTTGTACTCTAAGCACCAATTTGTTTTCATAACACACGCAAGTTATAAACAAAGCACCTACAACCTACAATTGAAGCACTAACAAGAAATGAAAAACGTCAACATAGGGAAAAACACTACAAAAATTCAACCATATCATCAAAAAAGCTACAAACATCAACTCCTAACAAGCAACGTTTGAAGCACTTACGAGCAACGATTTAAGCACTTAGAAGTTGTACTCTAAGCACCAATTTGTTTTCATAACACACGCAAGTTATAAAATAAGCACCTACAACCTACAATTGAAGCACTAACAAGAAACGAAAAACGTCAACATAGGGAAAAACACTACAAAAATTCAACCATATCATCAAAAAAGCTACAAACATCAACTCCTAACAAGCAACGTTTGAAGCACTTACGAGCAACGATTGAAGCACTTACAAGTTGTTACCTAAGCACCAATTTGTTTTCATAACACACGCAAGTTATAAATAAGCACCTATAACCTACAATTGAAGCACTAACAAGAAATGAAAAACGTCAACATAGGGAATAACACTACAAAAATTCAACCATATAATCAAAAAAGCTACAAACATCAACTCCTAACAAGCAACATTTGAAGCACTCACGAGCAACGATTGAAGCACCTACAAGTTGTTACCTGAGCACCAATTTGTTTTCATAACACACGCAAGTTATAAAATAAGCACCTACAACCTACATTTGAAGCACTAACAAGAAATGAAAAACGTCAACATAAGGAAAAAAACACAACAAAAATTCAACCATATAATCAAAAAAGCTACAAACATCAACTCCTAACAAGCAACATTTGAAGCACTCACGAGGAACGATTGAAGCACTTACAAGTTGTTACCTGAGCACCAATTTGTTTTCATAACACACGCAAGTTATAAAATAAGCACCTACAACCTACATTTGAAGCACTAACAAGAAATGAAAAACGTCAACATAAGGAAAAAAACACAACAAAAAATCAACCATATCATCAAAAAAGCTACAAACATCAACTCCTAAGAAGCAACGTTTGAAGCACTTACGAGCAACGATTGAAGCACTTACAAGTTGTACTCTAAGCACCAATTTGTTTTCATAACACACGCAAGTTATAAACTAAGCACCTACAACCTACATTTGAAACACTAACAAGAAATGAAAAACGTCAACATAAGGGAAACAACACTACAAAAAATCAACCATGTCATCAAAAAAGCTACAAACATCAACTCCTAACAAGCAACGTTTGAAGCACTCATGAGCAACGATTGAAGCACTTTCAAGTTGTACTCTAAGCACCAATTTGTTTTCCTAACACACGCAAGTTATAAACTAAGCACCTACAACCTACAATTGAAGCACTAACAAGAAATGAAAAACGTCAACATAGGGAAAAACACTACAAAAAATCAACCATATCATCAAAAAAGCTACAAACATCAACTCCTAACAAGCAACGTTTGAAGCACTTACGAGCAACGATTGAAGCACTTACAAGTTGTACTCTAAGCACCAATTTGTTTTCATAACACACGCAAGTTATAAAATAAGAACCCACAAGCTACATTTGCAGCACTAACAAAAAATGAAAAACGTCAACATAAGGAAAAAACACTACAAAAAATAAACCATATCATCAAAAAGGCTACAAACATCAACTCCTAACAAGCAACGTTTGAAGCACTTACGAGCAATGATTGAGCACTTACAAGTTGTACCCTAAGCACCAATTTGTTTTCATAACACACGCAAGTTATTAAATAAGCACCTACAACCTACATTTGAAGCACTAACAAGAAATGAAAAACGTCAACATAAGGGGAAAAACACTACAAAAAATCAACCATGTCATCAAAAAAGCTACAAACATCAATTCCTAACAAGCAACGTTTGAAGCACTTACGAGCAACGATTGAAGCACTTACAAGTTGTACCCTAAGCACCAATTTGTTTTCATAACACACGCAAGTTATAAAATAAGCACCTACAACCTACATTTGAAGCACTAACAAGAAATGAAAAACGTCAACATAAGGAAAAAAACACTACAAAAAATCAACCATATCATCAAAAGAGCTACAAACATCAACTCCTAACAAGCAACGTTTGAAGCACTTACGAGCAAAGATTGAAGCACATACGAGCAACGTTTGAAGCACTTACAAGTTGTACTCTAAGCACCAATTTGTTTTCATAACACACACAAGTTTTAAAATAAGCTCCTACAACCTACATTTGAAGCACTAACAAAAATTGAAAAGCGTCAACATAAGGAAAAAAACTACAAAAAATCAACCATATCATCAAAAAAGCTACAAACATCAACTCCTAACAAGCAACGTTTGAAGCACTCACGACCAACGTTTGAGCACGTACAAGTTGTACTTTAAGCACCAATTTGTTTTCATAACACACGCAAGTTATAAAATAAGCACCTACAACCTACATTTGAAGCACTAACAAGAAATGAAAAACGTCAACATAAGGAAAAAAAACACTAGAAAAAATCAACCATATCATCAAAAAATCTACAAACATCAACTCCTAACAAGAAATGTTTGAAGCACTCACGAGCAACGATTGAAGCACTTACAAGTTGTACTGTAAGCACCAATTTGTTTTCATAACACACGCAAGTTACAAAATAAGCACCTACAAGCTACATTTGAAGCACTAACAAGAAATGAAAAACGTCAACATAAGGAAAAAAACACAACAAAAAATCAACCATATCATCAAAAAAGCTACAAACATCAACTCCTAACAAGCAACGTTTGAAGCACTTACGAGCAACGATTGAAGCACTTACAAATTGTACTCTAAGCACCAATTTGTTTTCCTAACACACGCAAGTTATAAACTAAGCACCTACAACCTACAATTGAAGCACTAACAAGAAATGAAAAACGTCAACATAGGGAAAAACACTACAAAAAATCAACCATATCATCAAAAAAGCTACAAACATCAACTCCTAACAAGCAACATTTGAAGCACTCACGAGGAACGATTGAAGCACTTACAAGTTGTTACCTGAGCACCAATTTGTTTTCATAACACACGCAAGTTATAAAATAAGCACCTACAACCTACATTTGAAGCACTAACAAGAAATGAAAAACGTCAACATAAGGAAAAAAACACAACAAAAAATCAACCATATCATCAAAAAAGCTACAAACATCAACTCCTAAGAAGCAACGTTTGAAGCACTTACGAGCAACGATTGAAGCACTTACAAGTTGTACTCTAAGCACCAATTTGTTTTCATAACACACGCAAGTTATAAACTAAGCACCTACAACCTACATTTGAAACACTAACAAGAAATGAAAAACGTCAACATAAGGGAAACAACACTACAAAAAATCAACCATGTCATCAAAAAAGCTACAAACATCAACTCCTAACAAGCAACGTTTGAAGCACTCATGAGCAACGATTGAAGCACTTTCAAGTTGTACTCTAAGCACCAATTTGTTTTCCTAACACACGCAAGTTATAAACTAAGCACCTACAACCTACAATTGAAGCACTAACAAGAAATGAAAAACGTCAACATAGGGAAAAACACTACAAAAAATCAACCATATCATCAAAAAAGCTACAAACATCAACTCCTAACAAGCAACGTTTGAAGCACTTACGAGCAACGATTGAAGCACTTACAAGTTGTACTCTAAGCACCAATTTGTTTTCATAACACACGCAAGTTATAAAATAAGAACCCACAAGCTACATTTGCAGCACTAACAAAAAATGAAAAACGTCAACATAAGGAAAAAACACTACAAAAAATAAACCATATCATCAAAAAGGCTACAAACATCAACTCCTAACAAGCAACGTTTGAAGCACTTACGAGCAATGATTGAGCACTTACAAGTTGTACCCTAAGCACCAATTTGTTTTCATAACACACGCAAGTTATTAAATAAGCACCTACAACCTACATTTGAAGCACTAACAAGAAATGAAAAACGTCAACATAAGGGGAAAAACACTACAAAAAATCAACCATGTCATCAAAAAAGCTACAAACATCAATTCCTAACAAGCAACGTTTGAAGCACTTACGAGCAACGATTGAAGCACTTACAAGTTGTACCCTAAGCACCAATTTGTTTTCATAACACACGCAAGTTATAAAATAAGCACCTACAACCTACATTTGAAGCACTAACAAGAAATGAAAAACGTCAACATAAGGAAAAAAACACTACAAAAAATCAACCATATCATCAAAAGAGCTACAAACATCAACTCCTAACAAGCAACGTTTGAAGCACTTACGAGCAAAGATTGAAGCACATACGAGCAACGTTTGAAGCACTTACAAGTTGTACTCTAAGCACCAATTTGTTTTCATAACACACACAAGTTTTAAAATAAGCTCCTACAACCTACATTTGAAGCACTAACAAAAATTGAAAAGCGTCAACATAAGGAAAAAAACTACAAAAAATCAACCATATCATCAAAAAAGCTACAAACATCAACTCCTAACAAGCAACGTTTGAAGCACTCACGACCAACGTTTGAGCACGTACAAGTTGTACTTTAAGCACCAATTTGTTTTCATAACACACGCAAGTTATAAAATAAGCACCTACAACCTACATTTGAAGCACTAACAAGAAATGAAAAACGTCAACATAAGGAAAAAAACACTAGAAAAAATCAACCATATCATCAAAAAATCTACAAACATCAACTCCTAACAAGAAATGTTTGAAGCAATCACGAGCAACGATTGAAGCACTTACAAGTTGTACTGTAAGCACCAATTTGTTTTCATAACACACGCAAGTTACAAAATAAGCACCTACAAGCTACATTTGAAGCACTAACAAGAAATGAAAAACGTCAACATAAGGAAAAAAACACAACAAAAAATCAACCATATCATCAAAAAAGCTACAAACATCAACTCCTAACAAGCAACGTTTGAAGCACTTACGAGCAACGATTGAAGCACTTACAAATTGTACTCTAAGCACCAATTTGTTTTCCTAACACACGCAAGTTATAAACTAAGCACCTACAACCTACAATTGAAGCACTAACAAGAAATGAAAAACGTCAACATAGGGAAAAACACTACAAAAAATCAACCATATCATCAAAAAAGCTACAAACATCAACTCCTAACAAGCAACATTTGAAGCACTCACGAGGAACGATTGAAGCACTTACAAGTTGTTACCTGAGCACCAATTTGTTTTCATAACACACGCAAGTTATAAAATAAGCACCTACAACCTACATTTGAAGCACTAACAAGAAATGAAAAACGTCAACATAAGGAAAAAAACACAACAAAAAATCAACCATATCATCAAAAAAGCTACAAACATCAACTCCTAAGAAGCAACGTTTGAAGCACTTACGAGCAACGATTGAAGCACTTACAAGTTGTACTCTAAGCACCAATTTGTTTTCATAACACACGCAAGTTATAAACTAAGCACCTACAACCTACATTTGAAACACTAACAAGAAATGAAAAACGTCAACATAAGGGAAACAACACTACAAAAAATCAACCATGTCATCAAAAAAGCTACAAACATCAACTCCTAACAAGCAACGTTTGAAGCACTCATGAGCAACGATTGAAGCACTTTCAAGTTGTACTCTAAGCACCAATTTGTTTTCCTAACACACGCAAGTTATAAACTAAGCACCTACAACCTACAATTGAAGCACTAACAAGAAATGAAAAACGTCAACATAGGGAAAAACACTACAAAAAATCAACCATATCATCAAAAAAGCTACAAACATCAACTCCTAACAAGCAACGTTTGAAGCACTTACGAGCAACGATTGAAGCACTTACAAGTTGTACTCTAAGCACCAATTTGTTTTCATAACACACGCAAGTTATAAAATAAGAACCCACAAGCTACATTTGCAGCACTAACAAAAAATGAAAAACGTCAACATAAGGAAAAAACACTACAAAAAATAAACCATATCATCAAAAAGGCTACAAACATCAACTCCTAACAAGCAACGTTTGAAGCACTTACGAGCAATGATTGAGCACTTACAAGTTGTACCCTAAGCACCAATTTGTTTTCATAACACACGCAAGTTATTAAATAAGCACCTACAACCTACATTTGAAGCACTAACAAGAAATGAAAAACGTCAACATAAGGGGAAAAACACTACAAAAAATCAACCATGTCATCAAAAAAGCTACAAACATCAATTCCTAACAAGCAACGTTTGAAGCACTTACGAGCAACGATTGAAGCACTTACAAGTTGTACCCTAAGCACCAATTTGTTTTCATAACACACGCAAGTTATAAAATAAGCACCTACAACCTACATTTGAAGCACTAACAAGAAATGAAAAACGTCAACATAAGGAAAAAAACACTACAAAAAATCAACCATATCATCAAAAGAGCTACAAACATCAACTCCTAACAAGCAACGTTTGAAGCACTTACGAGCAAAGATTGAAGCACATACGAGCAACGTTTTGAAGCACTTACAAGTTGTACTCTAAGCACCAATTTGTTTTCATAACACACACAAGTTTTAAAATAAGCTCCTACAACCTACATTTGAAGCACTAACAAAAATTGAAAAGCGTCAACATAAGGAAAAAAACTACAAAAAATCAACCATATCATCAAAAAAGCTACAAACATCAACTCCTAACAAGCAACGTTTGAAGCACTCACGACCAACGTTTGAGCACGTACAAGTTGTACTTTAAGCACCAATTTGTTTTCATAACACACGCAAGTTATAAAATAAGCACCTACAACCTACATTTGAAGCACTAACAAGAAATGAAAAACGTCAACATAAGGAAAAAAACACTAGAAAAAATCAACCATATCATCAAAAAATCTACAAACATCAACTCCTAACAAGAAATGTTTGAAGCACTCACGAGCAACGATTGAAGCACTTACAAGTTGTACTGTAAGCACCAATTTGTTTTCATAACACACGCAAGTTACAAAATAAGCACCTACAAGCTACATTTGAAGCACTAACAAGAAATGAAAAACGTCAACATAAGGAAAAAAACACAACAAAAAATCAACCATATCATCAAAAAAGCTACAAACATCAACTCCTAACAAGCAACGTTTGAAGCACTTACGAGCAACGATTGAAGCACTTACAAATTGTACTCTAAGCACCAATTTGTTTTCCTAACACACGCAAGTTATAAACTAAGCACCTACAACCTACAATTGAAGCACTAACAAGAAATGAAAAACGTCAACATAGGGAAAAACACTACAAAAAATCAACCATATCATCAAAAAAGCTACAAACATCAACTCCTAACAAGCAACATTTGAAGCACTCACGAGGAACGATTGAAGCACTTACAAGTTGTTACCTGAGCACCAATTTGTTTTCATAACACACGCAAGTTATAAAATAAGCACCTACAACCTACATTTGAAGCACTAACAAGAAATGAAAAACGTCAACATAAGGAAAAAAACACAACAAAAAATCAACCATATCATCAAAAAAGCTACAAACATCAACTCCTAAGAAGCAACGTTTGAAGCACTTACGAGCAACGATTGAAGCACTTACAGTTGTACTCTAAGCACCAATTTGTTTTCATAACACACGCAAGTTATAAACTAAGCACCTACAACCTACATTTGAAACACTAACAAGAAATGAAAAACGTCAACATAAGGGAAACAACACTACAAAAAATCAACCATGTCATCAAAAAAGCTACAAACATCAACTCCTAACAAGCAACGTTTGAAGCACTCATGAGCAACGATTGAAGCACTTTCAAGTTGTACTCTAAGCACCAATTTGTTTTCCTAACACACGCAAGTTATAAACTAAGCACCTACAACCTACAATTGAAGCACTAACAAGAAATGAAAAACGTCAACATAGGGAAAAACACTACAAAAAATCAACCATATCATCAAAAAAGCTACAAACATCAACTCCTAACAAGCAACGTTTGAAGCACTTACGAGCAACGATTGAAGCACTTACAAGTTGTACTCTAAGCACCAATTTGTTTTCATAACACACGCAAGTTATAAAATAAGAACCCACAAGCTACATTTGCAGCACTAACAAAAAATGAAAAACGTCAACATAAGGAAAAAACACTACAAAAAATAAACCATATCATCAAAAAGGCTACAAACATCAACTCCTAACAAGCAACGTTTGAAGCACTTACGAGCAATGATTGAGCACTTACAAGTTGTACCCTAAGCACCAATTTGTTTTCATAACACACGCAAGTTATTAAATAAGCACCTACAACCTACATTTGAAGCACTAACAAGAAATGAAAAACGTCAACATAAGGGGAAAAACACTACAAAAAATCAACCATGTCATCAAAAAAGCTACAAACATCAATTCCTAACAAGCAACGTTTGAAGCACTTACGAGCAACGATTGAAGCACTTACAAGTTGTACCCTAAGCACCAATTTGTTTTCATAACACACCGCAAGTTATAAAATAAGCACCTACAACCTACATTTGAAGCACTAACAAGAAATGAAAAACGTCAACATAAGGAAAAAAAACACTACAAAAAATCAACCATATCATCAAAAGAGCTACAAACATCAACTCCTAACAAGCAACGTTTGAAGCACTTACGAGCAAAGATTGAAGCACATACGAGCAACGTTTGAAGCACTTACAAGTTGTACTCTAAGCACCAATTTGTTTTCATAACACACACAAGTTTTAAAATAAGCTCCTACAACCTACATTTGAAGCACTAAACAAAAATTGAAAAGCGTCAACATAAGGAAAAAAACTACAAAAAATCAACCATATCATCAAAAAAGCTACAAACATCAACTCCTAACAAGCAACGTTTGAAGCACTCACGACCAACGTTTGAGCACGTACAAGTTGTACTTTAAGCACCAATTTGTTTTCATAACACACGCAAGTTATAAAATAAGCACCTACAACCTACATTTGAAGCACTAACAAGAAATGAAAAACGTCAACATAAGGAAAAAAACACTAGAAAAAATCAACCATATCATCAAAAAATC